>JAECXG010000823.1:3683712-4911616 GCA_018152135.1 Drosophila paulistorum
TTCTTTAGTTGTGAAGGCTTACTCTGCACATTAACCCTTGTGTCAGAACTGGTCAGTATATTCTTATACACAGATTTTTAACCTTTAGAATTTTTTATTTTTTTGTATATCCTTTTTTAATTGAATTAATTAATTTTTGATAAAATGGTTGTCTGCTCAAAAAATAATTGCATAGTTGCCACTAAAGCGGTGGACTCCCATGATTATATTCTTTGTTAGCTGTGTGACAATGCGGTTCACGTTAAGTGTGCAGGTTACACAGGCAGAATCAAGGAGTCTATTGCTAAAGGCGGTGGCTTAAAATATGGATGTGATGCTTGCCGGGAGGTCGAGAATGAGATGCGCTCTTTCATGAGGCGGACTAGAGATAGTTTTGACACTTTAAGGGCAGGTTTTAATAAACTCCAAGCGGAGTTTACTGCAGTGGAGACTCAGTTCAGGAGTTTATCGCTTATGAATGAGTCTCCGAAATGTAAAAGAACCAGTCCTTGGGGTGTTTCAGTATCTCTAGATCCGCCAGCGTCTCTTATCGTCCCCGACCGGTCTCATGCACCGTCCACTCCTAATGTACAGCAGTTGATATCGTTTAAGAGCCCGGTTCTGAATGCTATTAGTAAGGAATTACCGGTATCACCTGGGAATGATCTCTTAAAATCGATGCCTATTGTAGTGTCCGATGTGTCCGGGCAATTACCCATTCCAATGGAAATTGCCGATAGTTCTAAAAGTATCGAAGGCCCCGTAAATAAGTTGACTGCTGCAGTGGGTGACTCTTCCAACGTTACTGCTACGGCTGACGCTTCGGGACCGCAGCCTCTCGTTGGCATACCACCAAAGAAACATATATTTGTTTCTAGGCTAGACCCTGTTGTCACATCTGATGATGTAATAGCCTATATTCGGAAGAAAGTTAACGTCTCAAATATTGCGGTGGAGAAGTTTAAATTTTCTTATTCTCGGGACATTTCGTCCTTTAAAATTAGTGTTTCTGCTAATATCTTCGACACTATATGTCGAGAAGATTTTTGGCCGAAACATATAATAGTTTAGGAATATACTGTAAAAAAGAAAAATCGGCAACCGATTCGCTTGCCAACAACAACAACTAATACTATTCCTGCCACATCAGCATCTGCTGGTGTGTCAAAAAACTAGCTTCGTCCCTTAACCTGGTTTACCAGAACGTTAGAGGACTGAAATCTAAACTTCCTAATCTCTATGTAGATAGTCTTTCTTTTGAGCATTACATTCTAGCTTTTACAGAGACGTGGCTAAAACCTGATATTGCTGATGCTTCGGTTTTTTCCACAAACTTTTCTATATTCAGACGTGACCAGGACTCTCGCATAGGTGGTGGCGTTCTGATAGCTGTTGATGCTCCTTTATCATCTGAAATGATTCAATTTTCTAATACCCAGGAGATTGAGTTTGTCGGTGTTAAAGTAAATTTTAAATCTTTCAATGCTTTCATTACTTGTTCCTATATTCCACCATTGTCAGACATGGTGGTATATTTAAATCATTTAGAGGCAATTCAGTTTGTCTCCTCTTTAGTTTCCAGTCAAGACATGCTCATAGTTGTAGGTGATTTTAATTTACCCGCTTTAGCATGGTCACTAACAGATGAACCTACCATGTTGCTGCCCTCTTTGTCACATGACTTTATTGATGGCCTTCTAGGCTTATCTTTATCCCAAGTCAATCCTGTCTTAAATTCTAATGGAAAATCCTTAGATCTTATTTTTGTATTGGATTCTTCTTATTGTGAGGTTTCTAGGATCGAACTATTTGTTCTTCTAGAAGACAAGTTTCATCCTACATTAAATTTAAAAATTGATCTGCCCTTGCTTTCACCATTACTTGGTTCAAATGAGTTACCTCTAACTAGGTGCTTTCGTAAGACTGACTTTGCCAGTCTTAATGAAAACATTACTACTACCGATTGGTCTTATCTGTACAATTGTAGAGATATGAACTCAGCTGTTCGATTTTTCTATGATACTCTGAATTCACTCTTTGATATTTGGTACGCTGGAGCGGCTTAACAAACCTCCCTGGTTCTCTCGTGAGTTATCCAATTTGAAAAATGTGAAGACACGATATTATAAGAAGTTTCAAAAAACACGTCGTTCATCAGATTATGCTCTGTATACAGTCGCTCGTTCAAAATTCATGATGCTTAATACACAATGCTATAAGAATTATCTTCAGCGGTGTAAGCTTCAGTTTTCTTCTGACCCTAAACAATTTTATAATTTTGTCAATTCTAAACGTAAGACCTCCGTGCACCCATCTTTTTTGTCTTTTCAAAATAAAAAAGCAAGCACTGATCAGGCAATTGCCGATGTGTTTGCGAGTTTTTTCAAAACAACTTATTCCTCACCGAAATATGGAGCAAGTCCGTATCCTTCTCATTTAAAAAAGGCTAATTGCATTTTCAATCCAGTGTTTGATGAAAGTTCTATTCTAAGCGAACTTAAATTAGTTAAACCTGTTTATTCTCCGGGGCCAGATGGTCTTCCTGGATGTGTACTCAGGTTCTGTGCAAACGCATTATGTAAACCCATTTTAAAATTGTTTCTATTGTCTGTCGAATCTTCCTCTTTTCCATCTGTTTGGAAGGAGTCGTATATCATACCTCTGCATAAAAATGGCAAAAAGTCCGAAGCCTCTAACTATAGACGTATCTCAAAATTGTCCGTTATTCCGAAAGCTTTTGAGAAAATTATAACTTCTCAATTGCAACATTTTTGCAGCTCTATTATTTCGCCATCCCAACATGGGTTTGTGAAACGAAGATCTACACTCACTAACCTTTTAGAATTTACATCAATAATTATCAATTATCTTTTTTTCGTAACTCTCCTCAACTGGTCACTTATTTTCTAAACAATAGTCCTTTAGAACGTCTAAATAATATGAATGATTTGGGCGTACTTATGGACCATAAGTTAAATTTTAACACCCATAGTCGCACCAGATTAGACTTGAATCCGTTCAAAAGCAATTCTTGCTGTTTGCTCTTCGTGGCTTAAGCTGGGATCGCAATGTCAATTTGCCTTCGTATTCTAGTAGACTTCTCTTGATTAACCTTCCTTCCCTTACTAACCGTTCCTCCTAATTGGTGATATCGACTCGCCTGAGTTATTAGCTCAGGTACATCTGTCGGTACCATGTAGACGGAGTAGACATCCTTTAATACTTTTATCGTTGTTCTTCTAACTATGCCCTGCATGAACCTCTTAGGGTCCTCTGCTCTGATTACAACCTTCTATTCCCTGTAATCGGCTCAGAGCTTTCTATTAATATGATTAAAACTTCTATCCTATCCCATTTAGTTAATAGATAGCTATAGTATTATTTATTTATTTCTTTGTCTGTTTTTTCTATTGTGTATTTGTCCACGCGATTGGTGCCGTGCGTTATACGGCTGCACCCCTCGGTAGGTCGGGTGGGAGGTGGGCAGTTATCTGCTTGGGCTCGCGCGAAACAAGCTTTGTCGTGGTGTCGTAGGGGCCCTTTGAACGTACTGCGCATAGTATCGTCAACGTCCGCTAAACCGGATCTAACTTCATCACCAGGCAAGATCTTTTCAATATATTCGAACCATCGCAAAGACTTTACAAATTATTAAAACCTAAAAACACCTCAAAGTTCCCCATCGTGCGATAACTCTCGTTTACGCATCGCCTGTATTTATTTTTCTTTGAACAAACATATCAATATTTTCTGACCCCTCACCCTGCAGAATATATTACAAATCAAAGAAAAATAATAAAAATATATATAAATATTGGTTCACTTACACATCTAAATATTATAGTCTATCGGTTCACCATAGCAATCTTTACGCCACTTAGCCTACCGGGCGAACTTGGAAGTATTACGGCCGAGTCCTTATTAATATACCAGCAATGGGCTTTTATTGGATAAACCATCGTCGCAAGGCAGAGTTTCCCAAATACCAGTGCCACAAGATACTATTGTTCTGAATCGCATTCTGGTTCTCGCTCCGGGTCGCCGACACCTTTCGGTATTCATATCGAGCAGAATCGAGTACATGAATCACTGACAGGCCGTATCACTGGGAGCTACGTCTCAATTGCTGAACGTATAACACAATGGGGTATTGCCTTTTGCGAAGCTACCGATCCTATCTACTTTGTAGAGCAGATAGTGGCTCGAGCCGCCACGTACGGTTGAGTTCAGAGATATTGCCTCCGATGATAGCCAGCGGGCATCCAGAGATGACATGGGTCGATTTCAAGTCTGAATTTTTAGAGTTCTTTCTCCCTTCGCGCTATTTTGAGAAACTAGAATATAGTAGGTATACGTGACCGAAAGCACGCCCACAGGAACCATACAAAGAGTATCTAGTGGATCTCCGATTAATGATGAAGAAAGCTAATTACTCAAAATTACAGGAACTCGGCAGGATCTATGAAAATCTGTTACTAGAGTACAAGCTCTATACCCGACGCAAGTATTTCCAAACATTACCCGACTTAATCCAGTTGGTGGTAAATTTCGAGACTGTCCGATCAGAGCAAGCCAACCTGAACGGGACTGTTATATGTCAGTTCTCCGAAGCACTCGTGGACATCCGCACTGCTTGTCGCAGATGTGTCTCCACAGCCCGCACGAAGTCATAGCCTTGGGAAATTTCAAGGGGGACCACTTGTTGGTGGGTGCGCCTGCCCAACGTCCTCCTCCCTCCTAAAGAGGTGCTCTATGCGCCGATACCCGGCATAAAACATCTGAATATTGTATTTTAGTTTTAGTCATAGCATATTTGTAAACCGCACTCATAGGGACTCGTTAGGTAACTCAGAAAAATACTTAAAATAATTGATATTTCGCAGCATGTCACAATCCGGAAAAGGCGGCGGCGATCACGAGATGGTCACCGTGGGAAAGGGAGCATGGCCCCGTCACACCGGCCATACCCGTTGTAGCACAAGACTGCAACCTAACCGATAACCCGGTCCATCTATGCCGAATGGAGGTGACCACAACCGGTGCTTTAGACGAGCAACCTTCGGGGAGCCACGCTCAGCAGACCGGGGAGAAATCACCGGACGAGGCCCAGTCAACCTATCCGTCGCACTGCCAGAGCAGTCAAACAACGCGCCAAATAAAACAACAGACTGGAAACACCATTCCAGACCTATAGCTTTTAAGATGGTGGTGCCAAATGCAACAATTCGCATACACAAATACGCAGGTTTCTAAAACAGCAAACTATTTTCAGATTTCATAAAACCATATACCTATGATATTTTAAATTAGTAAGATTTATTGGTTTTACGATTTCACTTATAGTTCTTTGCTTCTATGTCAGTTGAGTGCCAATTTATTACAGCGCACAAATATATGTGTGTACCATGCTATGTGTATGATGCTCATGTATGTGTTTGATGCTTATGTAAGTATGTAAATCGATTTCTCTCTGTGGACAATTGCAAGTGTTGCAAGCGTCCTCCAACCCTGAGTAGTCCGGCCTTGTCGATTATTGTCGAGAGTTTAGGCAACTGAGATCGACTTCGCAATGGTTTATTTTCGAGACGCAATTGATAGTCCTCCTGGAAGCTGGTAAGAGAGTTTGGGCTTTTGTTTCCAAATGGACCCTTAGTGCGCCGTAGGAAGCGTAGAACAAGATGATCAAGTGGATGATCAGGAGCTGCTTCGAGTAATGCAGTTAGATAAGTGATTTTGACTTCCTTTTGTATATTCTTTTCTGAAATAATCAAAACTGAGTTTTCTAAAATATTTAAACAGACTTGTAAGTTGTTTACCCTTACCATAAATTCATGCGCTTCACGTAGCCATGACGGCCCATTCCACCATAACTGAAAGTCCTTTAGGTCTGCAGCCATGAGACCTCTAGATGCGCAATCAGCTGGATTCGATTTGGAGTCCACTTGATGCCAATATCGCCTTGGAATAGTGTCCAGAATTTCCGAAGTAATGTTCCCAACAAATGGTTTTTAGTCGGAAGGGTGCGTATGACAGCTAATAGAGTACGACTGTGGAATCGCACCATCCAAAAACAGTAACCTTTTGATGTCGAAGTGCCGCTTTTATCGAGCGTATAAGTTGACTTAGGAGCAGTGCCGCGCAAAACTCTAGGCGAGGCAAAGATTACTGCTTTAGAGGAGCCACTCTAGACTTCGCAGCCATAATCGAAGTCGAAATCGAGCCATCATTGTTGATTACTCTGCTGAATACTACAGCAGCGTACAGCAGCGTACAGCAGCCTTCGTAGATGCATCGGAGTATCCATGCAATTCAATGTTGTCCGCGTCGTTGACAACTAACCGGGCTATTGGAATGTGTTGTGGAATAACCAAATCTGCTCGCCATTCGAACCAATTCTCCGTTAGTAGTTTAGGGAGTTTGTCATCCCATCCCAAATCGTGAAGCCATAATTGTTGAAAGAGTATTTTGAATTGGACCACAATTGGTGCCAATAGCCCAAGTGGATCAAAGATCCATGAGACATCCGATAAAACTTTTCCTTTTGTGCAATCGACATTTCCTTTTAGACCTACATTATAGGACAATGTATCAAGACCAGGTTGCCAGTAAAGTCCAAGAACCTTCACTGGTGATGATTGTGTAGAATCAGTTCCTTCCGTTGGTATGCGAGGTGTGCTCGATACCCATTTCCCAATCTCCAATTTAACCCAGGACATAAGTTGAATGAGTTCCTTTCGATTTCGTACCAGTTCCTCCTCACCGCCTGACCCAGTAAGCACATTGTCGACATAAAAATTCTTTGAAAGATTTTTGGAGCATGCGGGTATTCCTGCTGATGATCAGTAGCCAGTTGCTCCAATACCCTGACAGCCAGGAATGGAGCACATGAGGTGCCGTAAGTGACGGTGCCAAGTTGATAGTGTTTGCTTGGATCCGATGGCCTTTCTCTCCAAACAATTCTCTGGAAGTCGCGGTGTTTGTTGTTCACCCAAATCTTCCGAAACATCTTGACTTTCTCGCATACTGAGCATATAAATTTATACATCCGAAAGCGCAAGCAGACAGCAAATAGTTCGCGTTGAGTGCTAGGCCCTGTAAAGACATAATCTTTTAGTGATTGGCCTTTGGTATCGCAAAATGATCCGTGGAGAACTACTCTCAGTTTCTAACCCAAAACCAGGTGATGTGGTAGATAAAACCATTGCCCATTATTCATGACTTTATCTGGTGGCAATTCGCGCAAATGCCCCAAATCGAAGTATTCTTTCATAAAGTTGACATATTTTGCTCTTAGATTTTCATCTTGTTGTAACCGTCGTTCCACCGATTGGAAACGGTTTAGAGCTCCTTGTAAAGTATCAACAAATTCAGGATTAGTGATTTTGAATAGAAATTTAACGATGTACTTCCACTTTTCATCTCGAGTGATGTATGATATCATAGCGAAAGCGTTGTTAGCTTGGGACATCGCAATAGAGCTGTATTGGTAACCTGACGCCCAGACGGGAGGAATTTTTCAAGTTCATAGATGATCATTGTGAGGAAATAGAGCTCAGCAACCGGGAGATTGCGGTTGGAGGCAAAACGCAGGCCCAACTCTCACATACAAAAAGTGTCACACATTGATGGTTGCAATTCAAGCTGGCAGCTACACGAAATGATAGGCGACAGATCATAAGTTGTGTGGCTGTCAATAATTCACATCAACAACATTTAACAATTGCAGAACGTCGTACGTTCATCAGGGAAAATGCTTTATGTTATAATTTCCTAAAATCAGGGCATATAGTCAAATACTGTCCACCATCATTTTTATGCAAGTATTGTAAAGGTAAGCAGCACCATTCTCTGGTCCATGAGCAACCAGCAACAGTTTGTTCGCAAATCTCTGCGAAAATGACAACAAGAAAAAGTTTAAATCGAACCATATTGCCTACTGCAACGGATTATGTTTAAAAGGTAAATGGAGATTACATCGCATTTCGTAGCTTACGTATACTGGGTCGGAACTTTCATATGTATCAGAACGATATGCATCGTTGTATGCACAAGCACTTGGATTGCCACAGTCGGCATCATCAATTTTGGTCATAGGAATCTCTTGGGTTCAGGCTGACACTACAAGGGGAAGTAGCACGCTTCAGATTAAATCAAGGTATTCCAACAATCACTCGACGGTACAGGCTCATGTTCTTAGCGAAATCACGTCAACACTAGAAAGGCAGAACATTGATGCATCGGCCCTTGAGGTCATTAACGATCTTCAACTCGCTGACAGCTCTTCAATTGAAGTTCTTTTGGGTGGTGAACATGTTTGGTCTACAATTATAGGAAAAAAATTGTACGACAATACGGGCAAAGGCATTGAAATATTATAAATTTTCGGATGGATTAGTGACCTTATATGTATGTGCTAATTTGCAGCTTGGGAAATGAGTATCGAACACACCTCGCATACGGAAGGAACTGATTCTACACAATCATCACCAGTGTAGGTTCATGGACTTTAAGGACAACCTGGTCTTGATACATTGTTTTATAATGTAAGTCTAAAAGTAAATATCGATTGCACAAAGCGACAAATTTTATCGGATCAAGGATCTTTGATCCACTTGGGCTATTGGCGCCAATTGTGGTCCTAGTCAAAATACTCCTTCAACAATTATGGCTTCTCGATGTGAGATGGGATGACAAAGCCCTTGACTATTAGCGGACAGTTGGTTCAAATGGCCAGGTTAGTTGTCAACGACGTGGACAACATTAAATTGCATGGATTCTCCGATGCATCTACGAAGGCTGCTGTACGCTGCTGTAGTATTCAGCAGAGTAATCAACAATGATTCGATTATGGCTGCGAAGTCTAGAGTGGCTCCTCTAAAGCAGTAATTTCTGCGTCGCCTAGAGCTTTACACGGCACTGCTCCTACCTCAACTCATACGATTCCACAATCGTACTCTATTAGCTGTCATGCGCACCCTCTCGTCTAATAACATTTGTTGGAAACAGAATTTCGGAAATTCAGGCATTATTGGCGTCATGTGGACTCCAAATCAAATCAAGCTGATTGCGCGTCTGGAGGTCTAATGGTTGCAGACCTAAGGGACTTTCAGTTATGCCGGGATGGATCGTCATGACTATGTGACGGATAAATTTATGGTAAGGCTAAACAGCTTATAAGTCTGTTTAAATATATCACAAAAAACAATATAAGAGGAAGAGAAAAATCATTGCTTGACTGCATTGTTAGATGCAGCTCCTAATCATTCAGTTGTTTAACGAGTATCTTTATGATTGATACCCGTTCGTAAGGTTGGCTATGTTCTACGCTTTCTACGGTGCACTAAGGGTCCATTTGGGGACAAAGGCTCAAACTCTCTTACGTTTGAGGAAATCAGCGCGCATTGTATTATTTGCAAATAAATCATTCCGGAATCGATCTCAGTTGGCTAACCTCTCACCAATGATCGACAAGAGACATCCAGTTTTGCTGCCGAAATCTCATCGTATCACCAAGCTGATGCTTGAATTTGGGGCAAGGAACTTGATAAGGGAAGTCACGCGTTACTACTTGGCTTCTTTTCCTCAACGGCAACAAATCAACGGCTTACATCACAACAAAGGTAGTGACTATGCTGGTTAATCCTTCTTAAGGATGAAAAGGGGCGCAAGTTGCGCTACATGTGTCTATTTGTTTGCCTATTCATATCGGCAGTCCATCTGGAACTTGTAACGAATCTGGGCAGTGACTCCTTCTTTGCCGCGACCACACGATTTGTTTCGTTGCGTGGCAAGTGCGACAAAATCTATAGGACAATGAAACGAATTTGATTGCGGCTAAACGCTCGCCTAATAAAATGCAGGCATCTCAACCACACATCGAAAAGGTTATGAATACTCTGGCGAATGATGACATACAATGCGTATTCATTCCGTCCCATGCTCCTCATTGGGGTGTAAAAGGGGAATCTGTAATCAGATGAGTCGAATGCATACTTGCCGAGTTTTTGGGGAAGCTACGCTGCTACGCTACAGTTCAACTTGCACAAGTCAGTGCAGTGGTAAACTCACGACCCTTGTGCTACAACTCAGACACGGATGATCGCCATGCCTTTCACAACCACAAACAGCGGCAGATCTGCGGCTGTCGGCCGACTTGGGTACTAGGAAAGCATCCAATCTATGAAGCAAGGCTTCTGGAAGCAATGGCACAAGAATTATCTCACCACATTGCAACAGCGTCCAAAGTACACCACTATAGCACCAAACGTAGAAAAATCTAAAACCGCACCAGCTAATTGGTATCCGGCATTGGGTGGAGTGGGGTGGTTATGAACGGTTTGCATTAATCGATAAGACATTTATGTGTGCTGCTGCGTCGGCACTATTTCTCTTTTTCTTCAGTTATAAATTGGCAATTATATGATAGTAACAAGAGTAGTGCAAGGAGTTACGAAGGGAAATTATCTATTAATTTTAAGTACAGTCCACTGCTAGACCAAATCAGCCCGATTCCTACTGGCGACCATCCACCATATCTTTGAGGATGATGCATAAGTTTAGTCCATGCCGAAATTTCACTATCCATTTTACTATCCAAAAGAGACGTTCCTATCTCAGGCAGTTCGATTGCTTTTTTTATCGATATTTTGCGAGTGCAACACTAAAAATTTGGATGAATATTTACCTAAGCTACTCGAGATTTCAGTGTTGAAAAGTACAATAATCGGCTAAATCTAGATTTTAGTGTTGGCTATATTTTTTATTTGGCGTGCTCTTTAAACTCTGGCATCCGAAAATTTTACTCTGAATTTTGCTGCTCTGGCAACCGAATCTTGTATTCTGAACTATATTTGTTCTATGATATCCAAAAATATTGTAAACTCCACATTTTTTTTCTTTGTAGAGAATAGTGCGAACAAAAGTTTCAAAAAGCCCGCGTATGAAATTGTGTATCCGTGTTTGACAGTTTCTTTTAGTCAAATACAGCTACTTTTAGCTATAATCCTGCTAAAAATATAAGTTTTCTTTTGTTAATTACAGTCAGAGTTCCTCTGTCGTGACGATAACATTTTCGTCGGATTCTTTACCTTTGCTTGCTGGTTTCAAAAACAGACAATATCCTCGCGACAAAAAGAAATGTAATCTTCGTCTATTTAAAAGACATAAAATAGTCAACCGGCGGTCAACATTTAACATAAGCCATAACTAAACATTTAATAGCCACCAAACAGTTTTTTTGATGGTCGGCTGATGAAAAGTCTAAATATTTAAAACTCAGAGCCCTCAGAACCACACTTACTAAGGCTTTGCATATGCTGATTGGAATCAACTCACCAGACATTTAGGTTAAACTTATGGCGAGCAATTTAGCAAAGTAACTTGATCAAAGTATCTAGATTCTAGAACTATGAATGTAGCTCCAAATCATATGATAAAACAAAGAATAGAAGGAGGACTACTGTTTGGTCACTACCCTGGTCACACAGGATTGGTTTTTATCATGGAGATGCTTTCTTTTATGCGTTGGCCACTTCTGACCGAATTCCAAGGGTATCAAAAGTCAAGTAAATAGTATGACTTAGTGTCAGAAAACGGAGTGAGGCCAAAAGACCCCAAGAATTAAATACACAACTCAAAATTTTAATTCGCCTTTAAACGAATGCTGGGGCTAAGTAAACAATTTTTGGAATGCAACTTGTCTTATTGCAAGTTGAAAGTTGTCAAAGAGAATCTTTATATCATGCACCCTTAAGCTGAAATGATATATTAAAGTCGCCGAAATGTATGTAACAGGCAGAAGGAAGCATTTCCGATCCCATAAAGTATATGTATTCTGTGCAGACCAGGATCAACAGCCGAGTCGATCTAGCCATGCCCGTCCATCCGTCTATTCGTATGAACACGACCTCGGAGACTATGAAAGCTAGAGTCACCGAACTTGGAATGTGCACTAGCTTAGTATACGTGCAGATGAAGCTTTTTCAAAATTTTGACACGCCCACTTTCGCCCCCGGAAATGAAAGAAAACTGTTTTTCTCGAAAATTAACAAAGTTAGAATTAAAGTTAATAATAATAAGCCAAGGTTACTTACTACCCTTTGGGACTCCCGATTCAACACAAATGAACTTAGAAAGAGAGGACTTAAAAAGAACACTCTGCCAAGTAGGGCATCCGAAAAGCCAACCAAATTAAGCTTACGTAATAGTAAAGGCCTTCAAAAAGCCTTACTGAAATCCGTATATATAACATCAGTTTGCCTGTTTTTTAAAGCCTTAAATTACAAAAGATGTAAACTGTAAACTGTTAGTTGTGGAAAATCTATTCTTGACAAACCCATTTGGTATGGAGAAAAAAGATTTACATAAATGCTGTTTTTGAGACTTCATAATTTTTTATGTATCGCTAACAATTTAGAAATACCTCTGTAATTAGTGACGTCGGACTTATTGCCACATTTATGAAAAGGTAAAATAAACGAACCCTTCCATATATAGAAACTGTAATGTAACGGACAACTTAAAACTTAAGTAAAGGTGAACACAATGATTTCGCACAGAACCTTAGGACACAAGAATGCAGTTGGATTTCGTTATAGGATATGGATATATCTGACTAGAGTTGTACTTAGTGAATATGTACGTAGTCGAGCAGAAGTTAGCAAATAAATTCGAAATATAGTGATCAGAAGTACCCGAAACATTATTAAAAACTGCACTCGATTTAACAACCAAGTAACAAGAAAGATCCGATGATAGACCCGTGACTTTATACTTTTTGTAATACCTAGACTTAAAATTCTTCAGTTTTGACAAGCCCCCGTAAACCAAAGTGATTTGTGCGTCACCACTGCAGACAGTAAGTCATAAAAGATTGAGTCAACAGTGGTATAAAATAAAGAAATGGCGGAATTCATATCCGTACAAGTGTATAAATTAGTCCAATCGGTATTAAGAAAGGCATTGCTTAGTGCTGGGGAAACTCAAAGATAGATAACTCCAAAGTTTGATTGAAACAATATTCTCTTAACACCAGTGGACTAGTTCTAAATACTGCACAAAAACTAGGATCAGAAGTAAAAAGCAGATCCAGAAATCTGCCAGACGTATTAGAAATCGAATTCAGCTGGGCCAACAAAAGCTCAAGCAGACCATCAATAAAATCGTGACACCCAGAGGGCAGCAACGTTTTGCTCCCATTAAATGTTGATCAAGTTATAGTGGACAGGTTAAAATCTCCAAGGACAATTAATGAGTCTCTGTCAGAAAGTATTTCAAGTATAAATTTAATAGATTCTAAGTGTAGTAAGTAGGTTGGCCATTCCGATTGGGGCGGAATGTAAGAACAGGTAACAGAAATGGAAAAACGAGTAAAAGATACCTTAACGCATATAAATTCGATACTACTTGAGACAGGTATTGTTATCAGAGCCGATGATAGGGCGGAATCTACAGCAATAAGAACTCCATCACCCCTACGATCAGTACGATCACGTATAAAATTATTGAAATTAGAGGGTGAAACTGTAGCGTCAGGTTTTAAGCAAGTCTCAGTAAAGACAATTAGGTCAAAATCAAATGACAGACTATCTACAAAGAGTTTAGTAAGTTTAGAATTAAGGACCCTGACATTCTGATAGCCGACAGAGAAGGAAGTTGTTAGTTTTTTGATAGAGTAGAAGAAGGAATAGATAAGGAAGGAGTGGGAATATATGAAGAAGAAAGAGGAATAAATGGTGAAGGAATCCTTGTTTAGCCCCGTGTCTTCCTTTTCCTGGATGTAAACTCCTTCACAATTAAGCTTTTCGGCCAGAAGCTAGAACTGGAGATACAGTCAAAGAACTCAATTGGAACACTGATTTTAAAAGATGAAATTTCTCTAGAATATGAAAATTGTAACTTTTCTATGGATATATTGGAGACATTCAGTTTAGTCCCCATGTGGGCCATGACATCATCCGATGTAGCATCAGAGAGAAGTCTCGAAACAAAAATTTGTTTTTTAGGTGGCACTCCCACCAATGGTTTCGGCATTCCAAGTATTGCATCAGCTACCGCATTAATTCTAGCATCAGTTGCAACAAATGGCACTCTGGCATTACTATCTCTAGGAGCCCTGTCGACAAAATCCATGGATGTAGATTCTTGCCCAGACAAAACGGACACTACAGACATCGTCTGTGGAATTGGAGTTTGCATTGGTTGAGAAGGGGTCGGAACCGATATAGATGTGGAGACCGGCAAACGCAAGGACAAATCAGGAGTCTGTTCTCCCGCCTTCTTACGCTTTCAAGACTTAGTCAGTAGCGTTAAACTACTAAACTGAGACTCGACAGCTTTAAACTATTGCAAGAGTTTAAGAAAACTGGCGGACAGACTCATCAGGTTATCCTTTGTTTGCCGCATGAAAAGTTCCATTTCATCTTCCACGATCCGGCATGACTCACATCCCCATTTGAAACCCTTTTTTGATCTAAAAGATCCTTCACCCTGCATGTAGAGCCGGCACACTTAACATGTACTGTAGTTTTACACAACCAACAGTAAATAAAACTATTCAGTGGTGGGGCGGGCTGCAAACAATTTTTAACCGAACAAACAGGCATTTTGAGGTAATAAAAAAATTGGTAATCAAACAAATAAAAATGAAAAATGAGAAATGTTATAGTATTAAAATATATAACTCACTCTGAGGTCCAGAAATAATGAGGGTGCACAAGGGTTAAAATAAAAAGAGAGCATTGAATAAGAGAATATAGACTCTATATTACAGACACACAACAGACTGCAATATGAGCGCAATTAACGGCGACGAGTGAGAACAAGGAGAACAAAAAAAAAGTCAAAGAGCGCGAGCGCGGGAGTTAGAATTCACAATAACAAAAACACTGCAACAAGAACACAAAGAAATTGCAAGACAACAACAAATGAACGTTGCTTGTGATTTGAAGAAAGAAAAAAATGAGATTAAGGTGGGAGAGAGAGAAAAAAAAGAAAAAAACCAGCAAATGTTATAAACAAAAATTAAAGTTGTTAAAAATTATTAACACAAACACACAAAAACGCAACGAGTGATACGGTGCAATTTAGATAAAACAAAATAAAAAAAATGTAAATCAGTTAAAAAAGAGGGAGCTTAAAAAAAACACGTCCGTCTTCGTCGAGAGCGTTGATAAAAAAATTATGCGATTTGCTGCGATCAGAATTGTTCGACATAGTGGCGCCTCAACGACAGAAAGAAAACGAAGGCAGCGAAAACGAAGCCAGAGAAAACGAGACGGCAGCAGAACATATTGGCGTGCAAAACCAGCGTTGTGAACCAGTACCAATTGGCGTGCAAAACCAGCATCGTGACACAGAGTTGGTAAACCAATGCTCGGAGGTGATGTTGGAAAGCGGTTTTTCGTCGGCTACACAATTCCAATTGGCAAAGGAAGCGTTGTTGGAATTTAATGGGAACTCGTGTGGAAAGAAATGGGTCACGCAGCTGGCAAATATAAGCGGTGTATACGGAATCAAAGGTGTACAAATGCATATGCTTTTAGTCTCCATGCTAAAAGGACCGGCTCATGAGTGGCTACATGCCAATGGTATGCGCATTTTGGAACCCGTGGGCATCATCTGTGAACAGTTTGTCGGGTCGTTCTCTTGCTACTCTTCGATGCGGGTATTTTTAATGACTCTCTGAGAGAGAGGTAAGTTTAGCACGTCTGACGTGTGGGTCAGTCGTTGCTGAGCGTTGAGGTGAGTAGGACAGATAATTACTTGATGTAAAATAATTGTTCAATGAAAGACGTTAGTATTTCTTGAATTTATTAAATTCTTATTTAGTTATATGTAAATAGGCACTAGCACATAAACCAGTGACTAAAAGTTGTCACATAAATTGGGTGGACTTCGGAGTGAGATTACAAAGGTAGAGATGGGGGCCAAAAACACATCGATGCACACCCGATGTAGCTACAATTGGTATCTGATCATTTCTTTTATAGTAAAAATAGAGAGCTCACCAGTGCATAGTTCGACATAGTGTTAGGTCAGCAAAATACGTCTTTATTGATAATAGCTAACCATAACAACTTAATTAACTATGTCTTTATTGTTAACTGCTGACTATATCAGATCTACTTATGACTGATGAGCTATCACTATCTATAATCGGGTCGCATACTTATATTGACATATATTTCCATTTGCTCTATATTATAATTGTTTCAATATTATCTTACTTTATATAATCTAAACACCAACACCCGTTCAACGTTATCCAACGTTGACTACAAAATTTCTGGGGGCTGGGCTTGCTGCAGCAGGAGTCGGTATGGGATTGACGATGCTCACGGTTAGACAACCAGAGCAGACGCTCTGGACCATTGTGTCCTGGGGGTTGGGTGCATCTCCTGATTCCATATACCCTCAAGAGAACCAATGGTATTATTAGCGCTACGTAGGAAACGATAACATGGTGTGCCGGCTGTCTGGGGTCTTCTGGTAACTTTCAGTTTTGCTTAGTTTCCAGTTTTCCTTGAATGTTGCTTATTTCGTCGTAGCTTAGCTGCATCTTCGTGAAATGTGTTGTTGTTGGCGCTACTTTTGTTGGGCCAATGCTGAAGTTGCCAAATCGGACATATGACAATTTCATTGCGTCTGTCGTAGCTATACGGTGACCTGTTATTCGTATAGCAGAACTCCTTGCTGTACACGTCGGGTCTAGAGTTAACAATCCAGTCTTCTTGATAGTGTACAAGTCGTTTGTTTATCAAAAGAAATATATTGCTCGTTGTTGAGCATTGTTCTAAATCGGCTCTTGAGATCCCAATGTTTTGATTCTGTTCCTTGTTGCCTGCAATGATGGGAATTTAAATGTTCATGATTACAATCCCATGAGTTCCAATTACTGCAATGGGTACCAGGTTATACAGTTGCACTGCCTGCGTTGCAACTAATGGAAACGTGACCTTAAGTATCACATGGTTGTTTGCGATTGTACCTTGTGCCTTTATTAAGCCATATAATTGCAAGACATCGTTATCTGGAACTGGTACATCCAAACCAAACGGAAGATGTCTCTTAAGTTGGTTTAGATGTTCCCGAACCTGGTCTGGTGATAGTAGTAACGGGCCCATTTTGCTATGATGGGCATTTGTAAATAATCGGAAAATTTCGGTTTGAATTCGTTGCAAATTCCCTGCAATAACTGTCATCTGAGTAGTTAGCGTGATATACCTTGTAATGCCTTTACCGCATTGTCCTGGACGTTGGTCATGTCGTTCATTTGTTGTTCCATAAGTTTCATCTGATTTTCAATCGTGGCTACGTCTCGCTTAATGATATTTATTGTTGAGTCAATTACAGATATCTGATTTTGCAGCAAGTTCAATAAGTAGTCTTCATTTGATTTAACTTTTCGTATGGTGCCTGACATCTCTGTTGCATACTTTGAGTCCAGCACACCAAATAAGCCGTTTGCAATGTTCCCAATTATATCTTAAGGCGATCGTCTTTGGCGTTCTATGTGAAGGAGATCATTTCCAGTCCGTATCTCTGAGTTGACATGCTCGACGTGTCTCTGCATTGCGGTGCATGCCTTTGGAACCTTCATTAACACGCATATTTCTCCAACCTTTACTACTCCGTCTGAAATGTTTGCAATGTTCCCAATTATATCTTAAGGCGATCGTCTTTGGCGTTCTATGTGAAGGAGATCATTTCCAGTCCGTATCTCTGAGTTGACATGCTCGACGTGTCTCTGCATTGCGGTGCATGCCTTTGGAACCTTCATTAACACGCATATTTCTCCAACCTTTACTACTCCGTCTGAAAATGTCTTCAGCTCGGCCCAATATGGTTCGAGATCGTAAAATTCCACAATAGTCCAGTCTGACGTTGCTATCCTACCTGTGCCAATACTTTCATAGTATATGCCTGGTTTGGGGTTGAATCGAGTTATGTTAGTTCTTTGAGCAAATGCTATAGGAAGTAACTATAGCATTAGGCAGATCGTCTTTGTGAACGGTGGCAGACCGACCAACAAACGATTTTTTGTCTCTGGTTCTGCAGTGTCGTCGATACCAGGGTCTTCTTGGAAATTCGATTCTGTGTCACCTGCCTCGATTTTACGTGTTATCGCCGTCTCTCTAAGCAAGGGAGCCAATTTATTGATAGCCCGCTTGTAAGTGCCTCTGGCTGTTTAACGTCTACCACGCGGATGTATCCATCCAGGCCTGGATATATTTTAACAAGATTGGCACATTATCCTCTTTAGAATTACCATCATGCCTTCTTTGACATTGTTATATGGTTTTTTTCATTTGGATGTACCCTGCAATTTTTGTAGGTACTCTTGAGACCATTGTGACCAGAATGTATGCTTAAGCCCATTGCTCTGGAATCGATTGCTGTGTTACTGGCTCTGCATCTGGTTGGGCTACTAATGGTTTTCCGATCAATATATGGCCTGAGGTTAGAGCTGTCAAGTCGTTGTGATCGTCTGAGTTAAGGGTTAACGGACGAAAATTCAGCACTGCTTCAACATTGATAATTCAATATTGTTCAAACGTTAAGTTTGCTGTCGATATGTTTTTCAACAGTAAATGCTTAGCGGACTTTCCCGTAGCTTCTCTCTGACGTCACACATACTCCCTAAGGCATCAAATTTCGAATTCGTCTGTGACGTACATATGTGCGAAGAAGCCACTTATATATGTATATACATATATATTTATTCGACACATTTAGTTTGCTTCCTAACATTAGTAAAATTTTTGAAGTCATTATAAACATAAACATAATCCGACTTATAGAGAAACTAAATCTAATCAGTGATAAACAGTTTGGATTGAAGCATGCGCATACAAAATTTGTAACGGGGGCATATTTTATAGACTTAGAGAAAGCATTTGATCAAGTATGGATACAAGGCTTAGTAGTGAAACTCATGAGTTTCAAATTTTTTTCTGCATATAATGATTTTACTAGACAATATGTTAAGAAATAAGAAATTCAAGGTTCACATCAACCAGGCCCTTAGTGAGAAAGAGTTCTCAGTAAAGAATAGCTTACAGCAAGGTACGGTGAATGCGCCTAAGCTATATATCTTGGACTCAATGAATAAGATTGATAATATTATTGCCTACACTGATGACATCGTTATATTTCACTCTAGCGATACAATAAATACGATAAATGTAGAATTGCAAGACAAAATGAACACGTTCGCTAGATTTGCTAAACATTGGCTGCTAAAGATTAACTATTCTAAGTGTGAGTGCATCTTATTTAGACCCCCATTAAAAAAATTTAACTACAATGTCAAAAAATATTGGAGGCAGCTTAGAATTGTCAACTACGAAGGTCCCACCTGTATCCCAACATGCGCCGAAGCAAAGTACTTGGGGATTATACTGGACAGATTCCTTTATTTCGATAGAAACGCGAACGAGCAAATCAAAAAAACTAATAAAGCGTTTAATTTACACAAAAAAATGTTCTCGTCTAAGCTTCTATGTAGTAGAGTCAATATAATTATGTACCAAGCACTGATCAGTCCGATATTAACCTATGGCTGCCCTATATGGTGGAATATATCTCCTTCCTATATGGATAGAATTCGCAAATTTGAAAGTAAAATACTAAGGGCTTGTACATCCTTGTACAGAACTCCCACGAGTATGTACATATGTAGGAAATGAAGTGTCAGGCGGGCATAATCATGGCAATCGTGAAGTAGGTAGCGAGCGAGACAGAATGACACGCAGTGGCCGTACCTATCTGGTCGACTCACTCATTGGCAAATAAAGCAGAAGG
This sequence comes from Drosophila paulistorum, assembly GCA_018152135.1. Classification (NCBI taxonomy): domain Eukaryota; kingdom Metazoa; phylum Arthropoda; class Insecta; order Diptera; family Drosophilidae; genus Drosophila; species Drosophila paulistorum. The sequence continues at coordinate 3,703,495 of JAECXG010000823.1, forward strand.
GTTGATTCAAAAAGCACTCGCAATCGTACTCTCGCCTCGATCACATCGCGCACCCAAATTTATCACTGAGGCCATTATCATAATAAAAAATATATGTATTCTTAACACAAAGAAACATTGTTATTAAATAAGACTAACTAAGGAAACTCATCCGCATAATATCGAATTAAATAAACAGGGAAGTAAAATCCCACAAACTAGAGGCTCAAACGAGATTTTGGCCCAAGACAATTAGTGAAATTTGTGTGTGTGTGAAGTTCGCAGTTGAACAGAAAATTGTTAAAATTGCATGCATTAACGTGTAATACATATACAAAGTCAAGGTTGGCGAACGAATTTCACAAGAAGCAACCAATACAAGTTCAAAAAGTAGTGGAAGTTGGTGTGACTGTACGAGAGTTGACGACTGGATGGCGAGACGGTGAGCGGTTGGACGACGCAAGAAGAGCGTCACTAAGAATTTTGGCGCCGATTAGACAAAAGGCAGGCGGCTGAAGCTGGAAGCAGACAGACCGAGAGAGCAGACAGCGGGCACGAAGTTGATGATAAGTAGTGTTCACTGTGGAAGCAGACAGACCGAGAGAGCAGACAGCAGACACGAAGTTGATGATAACCAGTGTTTACTGTGGAAGCAGACAGCAGACGCGAATGACCAGTGTTTACTGTGGAAGCAGACAGACCAAGGAAGCAGACACGAAGTTGATGATAACTAGTGTTTACTGTGGAAGCAGACAGACCGAGAGAGCAGACAGCAGGCACGAATGATAACCAGTGGTTACTGTGGAAGCAGACAAAAAGAGAGAGAGGGAGAGCAGACAGCGGGCACGAAATTGATGATAACTAGAGTTCACTGTGGAAGCGGAAAACCAAAAGAGCAGAGAGCGGACAACACAAACCGTTACAAGAAGCAGACGACGCCGACAAGACCAAACGAGAAGAAGGCAGCGGACACGAAGCTGAGACAATTTAGTGTGAAAGCAGACAAAGAGAGAGGTCTCTCTCTTGGTCAAGAGAACGAGTGGAAAACAACAGAGTGAGCTGCGACAGCCGAGTAAGTTGCGACAGCAGAGTGAGTAGCAACAAAGAGCGAACCGAACATTCGCAAGAAGTCTGAGTGAGTTGCGACAACGATATACGAGACCAGACCGAAATTGATGCGAGCTGCAGAGAGCACATTTCTAAGAATCGTCTGAATAATCCAAAACCTACCCCAATTTGACCTACATTAACATAGCGTGTAGTGATAGACAGTTTATGACCATATGCCCTGATTTTAGGCACTTATAACATAAAGCCTTTTCCCTGATGAACGTACGACGTTGTGCAATTGTTAAAAAATTGTTCATAAATTGTTGACAGACATACAGTTTGTGATCCGTCGCCTGACATTTGGTTGTGCTGCCACCTTGAACTGCAACCATTGAATGTGTGACCCTTTTTGTGTGTGTGATTTGCGCTGGCGTTTTGCCTCCAGTCGCAATCTGCCGTTTGCTGAGCTCTAATTCTTCACAACGATCATCCAAGAACTTGAATAATTCCTCCAGTGTGGGCGCCTCGTTGCCCATGCTGCGCTCAATCCACCTGCGCCGTGAATCAGCGTCAAGCTTTTCCAATGCCAGATATTGTACCCAGCAATCCCGTCCTGTTTGATTGATCGCATCCAGACCGCGAACAATCTCGTTTGTGCCATCTGATACCTTTCATAAGATGGACACATCAATTTTGTTTGTCGTTGGTAGACCCATAAATTGTTCCAAAAATTAGTTTACATGGCATGGCCTATTGTACCTTTCCTTTAAGCGCTCCCAAGCAGTGTTGTAAGCCGTGTCAGTTATTGCCAGATGCCGCACCAAGTTGGCAGGATCATCGACGAGCAGTGTTTTGTTGTGTATCGTGCTCTCGTAGATATCTTGAAAAGCTGGCCACTCTGTGTAGAGTCCAGCGAACCGTTTGGTTTGAATTTTCGGCAATTCTCCGCCTTGCACGAATGCCGTCGTGTTGTTTCCCGAAGTCGAACCCGAAGCAGCCGCCTCTGTGCGAGCGGGCATCGACAAGTTTGAACTGCTCTGGTTTGCAGCTAACTGTTCAAAGAGTTGTTGTTGTTGTTGCAGCAAATGAACGATGTCGTCGTTATATGCCTGCATACCCATGGCGCCAGACAATGATGATTGTTGTTGTACTAACCGTTTTTTTCCTAGAAGTAACGAATATACTTTCAAGTACTTCTTCTCGTAGGTCACGTGATTGACCTCTGGATCCACATAGCCGCCTAAATCTTCCAGTAGGGCTATGGAATCCCCATTTCCATTGAATTCCTTCCACACGGACTGGAGTTGATCCATCCGAGCGGCTACCTCAGTAGTTGATGATGTTTGAGTTCTTTCCGACCAATCCAGAATTCTTGCGATGCTGGCCTTGGGTCGATTCCGACGACCCACCAATGCCTTTAGTTCTTCCATTGCGAAGAACTATTCCAGAGTAATAACCCACAAAACTTTCCAATAGATCCAAAGAACTTCGAACGATAAGCACTTTATTCGAACGGAAACCGATTCCCTTATCCGGCTCGAAGAACCAAAATATGGTTTGGTCTAGCAGTGGACTGTACCTTTACCAATTTATTACTGAAGAAAAAGAGAAAAAGCGCCGTCGCAGCAGCGCGCAAATATATGTGTGAAAAATGCTAATGTATGTGTGGTAATCGATTCCTATAACTACATATATTATCGATAAATGCAATCCCTTCATAAACAATAGTAATGGGCCAAGGTGACAGCCCTGTGGGACTCCCGATTCAACACAAATGATCTTAGAAAGAGAGGACCTAAAAAAAAATCCAAGCAAGCAGAGCATCCGGAAAGCCAAATAAAATCAGCTTATGTAATAGTAAGGCATGGTTTACCGAATCGAAAGCCTTACTGAAATCCGTATATCAGTTTTTTTTTGTTTCTTAAAACCTTGGATTACAAAAGATGTAAACTGTAGAAGGTTAGTTGTGCTAGACCTATTCTTGACAAACGCATGCTGGTATGGCGAAAAAATAGATTTACTTAAATGCTGTATTTGAGACGTCATAATTTTCTCAAACAGTTTCGATATCGCTGACAATTTAGAAATTCCTCTGTAATTAGTGACGTCGGATTTATTGCCACATTTGTGAAGAGGTAAAATAAAAGAATCCTTCCATATAGTTGGAAACTCGCATAGTGTAACGGACAACTCAAAAAGCTTAAGTAAAGGCGAGAATGACTCCGCACAGAAATGGTCCCGGTGAGTATACCGGCTTAATCGTCATTAGTTCCTTAGCTACCGAACTTTCCATTATAATAGGATTAAGAATGCAGTTGGATTTCGTTATAGGATATGGATATATCTGACTAGAGTTGTACTTAGTGGATGTGTACGTAGTCGAGAAGAAGTTAGTATAGTAGAAATAGATTGATCAGAAGAGGCCGAAACATTATTAAAAACTGCAAACGATGGAAGGGAGATAGAATGTCGCTTTGAGTTAACGAAACTATAGAACTCTTTAGGATTTTCGGAGAATTGCAACTTGCAACGTTGTAAATAATTATGATAGCAATTAGAATTAGAAACAATAAAATTCGATTTAGCAACCAAGTAACGAGAAAGATCCGATGATAGACCCGTGACTTTATACTTTTTGTAATACCTAGACTTAAGATTCTTCAGTTTTGACAGCCCACGCGTAAATGCGTCACCACAGTAGACACTAAGGGTACACAGTCATAAAAGATTGAGTCAACAGTGGTATAAAATAAAGAAATGGCGGAATTCATATCCGTACAAGTGTATAAATTAGTCCAATCGGTATTAAGAAAGGCATTGCTTAGTGCTGGGGAAACTCAAAGATAGATAACTCCAAAGTTTGATTGAAACTATACTCTGGTAACACCATTGAACTAGTTCTAGATACTTCACAAAAACTAGGATCAGAAGTAAAAATCAGATCCAGAAATCTGCCAGACGTATTAGAAATCGAATTCAGCTGGGCCAACAAAAGCTCAAGCAGACCATCAATAAAATCGTGACACCCCGACGGCAGCAAGTTACAGTGGGCATAAAAAAGTCTCTGTCAGAAAGCAACTTAAGTATAAATTTAATAGATTCTAAGTGTAGTAAGTAGGTTGGCCTTTCCGATTGCGGCGGAATGTAAGAACAGGTAACAAAAATGGAAAAACGAATAAAAGATACTTTAACGCATATAAATTCGATACTACTAGAGGCAGGTATTGTTATCAGACCCGATGATAGGGCGAATTCTACTGCAACTCAACCACACCTACGATCAGTACGACCACGTCTAAAACTATTAAAATTGGAGTTAGGCTTTTCGGCTGGAAGCTAGAGCTGCAGATACAGTCAAAGAACTCGATTGGAATACTGGAATACTTGGAATACTAAACATTGGCTGCTAAAGATTAACTATTCTAAGTGTGAGTGCATCTTATTTAGACCCCCATTAAAAAATTTAACTACAATGTCAAAAAATATTGAAGGCAGCTTAGAATTGTCAACTACGAAGGTCCCACCTGTATCCCAACATGCGCCGAAGCAAAGTACTTGGGGATTATACTGGACAGATTCCTTTATTTCGATAGAAACGCGAACGAGCAAATCAAAAAAACTAATAAAGCGTTTAATTTACACAAAAAAATGTTCTCGTCTAAGCTTCTATGTAGTAGAGTCAATATAATTATGTACCAAGCACTGATCAGTCCGATATTAACCTATGGCTGCCCTATATGGTGGAATATATCTCCTTCCTATATGGATAGAATTCGCAAATTTGAAAGTAAAATACTAAGGGCTTGTACATCCTTGTACAGAACTCCCACGAGTATGTACATATGTAGGAAATGAAGTGTCAGGCGGGCATAATCATGGCAATCGTGAAGTAGGTAGCGAGCGAGACAGAATGACACGCAGCGGCCGTACCTATCTGGTCGACTCACTCATTGGCAAATAAAGCAGAAGGGTTGATTCAAAAAGCACTCGCAATCGTACTCTCGCCTCGATCACATCGCGCACCCAAATTTATCACTGAGGCCATTATCATAATAAAAAATATATGTATTCTTAACACAAAGAAACATTGTTATTAAATAAGACTAACTAAGGAAACTCATCCGCATAATATCGAATTAAATAAACAGGGAAGTAAAATCCCACAAACTAGAGGCTCAAACGAGATTTTGGCCCAAGACAATTAGTGAAATTTGTGTGTGTGTGAAGTTCGCAGTTGAACAGAAAATTGTTAAAATTGCATGCATTAACGTGTAATACATATACAAAGTCAAGGTTGGCGAACGAATTTCACAAGAAGCAACCAATACAAGTTCAAAAAGTAGTGGAAGTTGGTGTGACTGTACGAGAGTTGACGACTGGATGGCGAGACGGTGAGCGGTTGGACGACGCAAGAAGAGCGTCACTAAGAATTTTGGCGCCGATTAGACAAAAGGCAGGCGGCTGAAGCTGGAAGCAGACAGACCGAGAGAGCAGACAGCGGGCACGAAGTTGATGATAAGTAGTGTTCACTGTGGAAGCAGACAGACCGAGAGAGCAGACAGCAGACACGAAGTTGATGATAACCAGTGTTTACTGTGGAAGCAGACAGCAGACGCGAATGACCAGTGTTTACTGTGGAAGCAGACAGACCAAGGAAGCAGACACGAAGTTGATGATAACTAGTGTTTACTGTGAAAGCAGACAGACCGAGAGAGCAGACAGCAGGCACGAATGATAACCAGTGGTTACTGTGGAAGCAGACAAAAAGAGAGAGAGGGAGAGCAGACAGCGGGCACGAAGTTGATGATAACTAGAGTTCACTGTGGAAGCGGAAAACCAAAAGAGCAGAGAGCGGACAACACAAACCGTTACAAGAAGCAGACGACGCCGACAAGACCAAACGAGAAGAAGGCAGCGGACACGAAGCTGAGACAATTTAGTGTGAAAGCAGACAAAGAGAGAGGTCTCTCTCTTGGTCAAGAGAACGAGTGGAAAACAACAGAGTGAGCTGCGACAGCCGAGTAAGTTGCGACAGCAGAGTGAGTAGCAACAAAGAGCGAACCGAACATTCGCAAGAAGTCTGAGTGAGTTGCGACAACGATATTGAGTTGCTACATAGAGCAAGACGACTATAGTTGGCTGAGCTGTTATATTATTGTTTTGAGTGTGAGTTACTTTGCTTGCTCGACGAGACCAGACCGAAATTGATGAGAGCTGCAGAGAGCACATTTCTAAGAATCGTCTGAATAATCCAAAACCTACCCCAATTTGACCTACATTAACATAGCGTGTAGTGATAGACAGTTTATGACCATATGCCCTGATTTTAGGCACTTATAACATAAAGCCTTTTCCCTGATGAACGTACGACGTTGTGCAATTGTTAAAAAATTGTTCATAAATTGTTGACAGACATACAGTTTGTGATCCGTCGCCTGACATTTGGTTGTGCTGCCACCTTGAACTGCAACCATTGAATGTGTGACCCTTTTTGTGTGTGTGATTTGCGCTGGCGTTTTGCCTCCAGTCGCAATCTGCCGTTTGCTGAGCTCTAATTCTTCACAACGATCATCCAAGAACTTGAATAATTCCTCCAGTGTGGGCGCCTCGTTGCCCATGCTGCGCTCAATCCACCTGCGCCGTGAATCAGCGTCAAGCTTTTCCAATGCCAGATATTGTACCCAGCAATCCCGTCCTGTTTGATTGATCGCATCCAGACCGCGAACAATCTCGTTTGTGCCATCTGATACCTTTCATAAGATGGACACATCAATTTTGTTTGTCGTTGGTAGACCCATAAATTGTTCCAAAAATTAGTTTACATGGCATGGCCTATTGTACCTTTCCTTTAAGCGCTCCCAAGCAGTGTTGTAAGCCGTGTCAGTTATTGCCAGATGCCGCACCAAGTTGGCAGGATCATCGACGAGCAGTGTTTTGTTGTGTATCGTGCTCTCGTAGATATCTTGAAAAGCTGGCCACTCTGTGTAGAGTCCAGCGAACCGTTTGGTTTGAATTTTCGGCAATTCTCCGCCTTGCACGAATGCCGTCGTGTTGTTTCCCGAAGTCGAACCCGAAGCAGCCGCCTCTGTGCGAGCGGGCATCGACAAGTTTGAACTGCTCTGGTTTGCAGCTAACTGTTCAAAGAGTTGTTGTTGTTGTTGCAGCAAATGAACGATGTCGTCGTTATATGCCTGCATACCCATGGCGCCAGACAATGATGATTGTTGTTGTACTAACCGTTTTTTCCTAAGTAACGAATATACTTTCAAGTACTTCTTCTCGTAGGTCACGTGATTGACCTCTGGATCCACATAGCCGCCTAAATCTTTCAGTAGGGCTATGGAATCCCCATTTCCATTGAATTCCTTCCACACGGACTGGAGTTGATCCATCCGAGCGGCTACCTCAGTAGTTGATGATGTTTGAGTTCTTTCCGACCAATCCAGAATTCTTGCGATGCTGGCCTTGGGTCGACTCCGACGACCCACCAATGCCTTTAGTTCTTCCATTGCGAAGAACTATTCCAGAGTAATAACCCACAAAACTTTCCAATAGATCCAAAGAACTTCGAACGATAAGCACTTTATTCGAACGGAAACCGATTCCCTTATCCGGCTCGAAGAACCAAAATATGGTTTGGTCTAGCAGTGGACTGTACCTTTACCAATTTATTACTGAAGAAAAGAGAAAAAGCGCCGTCGCAGCAGCGCGCAAATATATGTGTGTAAAATGCTAATGTATGTGTGGTAATCGATTCCTATAACTACATATATTATCGATAAATGCAATCCCTTCATAAACAATAGTAATGGGCCAAGGTGACAGCCCTGTGGGACTCCCGATTCAACACAAATGATCTTAGAAAGAGAGGACCTAAAAAAAATCCAAGCAAGCAGAGCATCCGGAAAGCCAAATAAAATCAGCTTATGTAATAGTAAGGCATGGTTTACCGAATCGAAAGCCTTACTGAAATCCGTATATCAGTTTTTTTGTTTCTTAAAACCTTGGATTACAAAAGATGTAAACTGTAGAAGGTTAGTTGTGCTAGACCTATTCTTGACAAACGCATGCTGGTATGGCGAAAAAATAGATTTACTTAAATGCTGTATTTGAGACGTCATAATTTTCTCAAACAGTTTCGATATCGCTGACAATTTAGAAATTCCTCTGTAATTAGTGACGTCGGATTTATTGCCACATTTGTGAAGAGGTAAAATAAAAGAATCCTTCCATATAGTTGGAAACTCGCATAGTGTAACGGACAACTCAAAAAGCTTAAGTACAGGCGAGAATGACTCCGCACAGAAATGGTCCCGGTGAGTATACCGGCTTAATCGTCATTAGTTCCTTAGCTACCGAACTTTCCATTATAATAGGATTAAGAATGCAGTTGGATTTCGTTATAGGATATGGATATATCTGACTAGAGTTGTACTTAGTGGATGTGTACGTAGTCGAGAAGAAGTTAGTATAGTAGAAATAGATTGATCAGAAGAGGCCGAAACATTATTAAAAACTGCAAACGATGGAAGGGAGATAGAATGTCGCTTTGAGTTAACGAAACTATAGAACTCTTTAGGATTTTCGGAGAATTGCAACTTGCAACGTTGTAAATAATTATGATAGCAATTAGAATTAGAAACAATAAAATTCGATTTAGCAACCAAGTAACGAGAAAGATCCGATGATAGACCCGTGACTTTATACTTTTTGTAATACCTAGACTTAAGATTCTTCAGTTTTGACAGCCCACGCGTAAATGCGTCACCACAGTAGACACTAAGGGTACACAGTCATAAAAGATTGAGTCAACAGTGGTATCAAATAAAGAAATGGCGGAATTCATATCCGTACAAGTGTATAAATTAGTCCAATCGGTATTAAGAAAGGCATTGCTTAGTGCTGGGGAAACTCAAAGATAGATAACTCCAAAGTTTGATTGAAACTATACTCTGGTAACACCATTGAACTAGTTCTAGATACTTCACAAAAACTAGGATCAGAAGTAAAAATCAGATCCAGAAATCTGCCAGACGTATTAGAAATCGAATTCAGCTGGGCCAACAAAAGCTCAAGCAGACCATCAATAAAATCGTGACACCCCGACGGCAGCAAGTTACAGTGGGCATAAAAAAGTCTCTGTCAGAAAGCAACTTAAGTATAAATTTAATAGATTCTAAGTGTAGTAAGTAGGTTGGCCTTTCCGATTGCGGCGGAATGTAAGAACAGGTAACAAAAATGGAAAAACGAATAAAAGATACTTTAACGCATATAAATTCGATACTACTAGAGGCAGGTATTGTTATCAGACCCGATGATAGGGCGAATTCTACTGCAACTCAACCACACCTACGATCAGTACGACCACGTCTAAAACTATTAAAATTGGAGTTAGGCTTTTCGGCTGGAAGCTAGAGCTGCAGATACAGTCAAAGAACTCGATTGGAATACTGGAATACTTGGAATACTAAACATTGGCTGCTAAAGATTAACTATTCTAAGTGTGAGTGCATCTTATTTAGACCCCCATTAAAAAATTTAACTACAATGTCAAAAAATATTGAAGGCAGCTTAGAATTGTCAACTACGAAGGTCCCACCTGTATCCCAACATGCGCCGAAGCAAAGTACTTGGGGATTATACTGGACAGATTCCTTTATTTCGATAGAAACGCGAACGAGCAAATCAAAAAAACTAATAAAGCGTTTAATTTACACAAAAAAATGTTCTCGTCTAAGCTTCTATGTAGTAGAGTCAATATAATTATGTACCAAGCACTGATCAGTCCGATATTAACCTATGGCTGCCCTATATGGTGGAATATATCTCCTTCCTATATGGATAGAATTCGCAAATTTGAAAGTAAAATACTAAGGGCTTGTACATCCTTGTACAGAACTCCCACGAGTATGTACATATGTAGGAAATGAAGTGTCAGGCGGGCATAATCATGGCAATCGTGAAGTAGGTAGCGAGCGAGACAGAATGACACGCAGCGGCCGTACCTATCTGGTCGACTCACTCATTGGCAAATAAAGCAGAAGGGTTGATTCAAAAAGCACTCGCAATCGTACTCTCGCCTCGATCACATCGCGCACCCAAATTTATCACTGAGGCCATTATCATAATAAAAAATATATGTATTCTTAACACAAAGAAACATTGTTATTAAATAAGACTAACTAAGGAAACTCATCCGCATAATATCGAATTAAATAAACAGGGAAGTAAAATCCCACAAACTAGAGGCTCAAACGAGATTTTGGCCCAAGACAATTAGTGAAATTTGTGTGTGTGTGAAGTTCGCAGTTGAACAGAAAATTGTTAAAATTGCATGCATTAACGTGTAATACATATACAAAGTCAAGGTTGGCGAACGAATTTCACAAGAAGCAACCAATACAAGTTCAAAAAGTAGTGGAAGTTGGTGTGACTGTACGAGAGTTGACGACTGGATGGCGAGACGGTGAGCGGTTGGACGACGCAAGAAGAGCGTCACTAAGAATTTTGGCGCCGATTAGACAAAAGGCAGGCGGCTGAAGCTGGAAGCAGACAGACCGAGAGAGCAGACAGCGGGCACGAAGTTGATGATAAGTAGCGTTCACTGTGGAAGCAGACAGACCGAGAGAGCAGACAGCAGACACGAAGTTGATGATAACCAGTGTTTACTGTGGAAGCAGACAGCAGACGCGAATGACCAGTGTTTACTGTGGAAGCAGACAGACCAAGGAAGCAGACACGAAGTTGATGATAACTAGTGTTTACTGTGAAAGCAGACAGACCGAGAGAGCAGACAGCAGGCACGAATGATAACCAGTGGTTACTGTGGAAGCAGACAAAAAGAGAGAGAGGGAGAGCAGACAGCGGGCACGAAGTTGATGATAACTAGAGTTCACTGTGGAAGCGGAAAACCAAAAGAGCAGAGAGCGGACAACACAAACCGTTACAAGAAGCAGACGACGCCGACAAGACCAAACGAGAAGAAGGCAGCGGACACGAAGCTGAGACAATTTAGTGTGAAAGCAGACAAAGAGAGAGGTCTCTCTCTTGGTCAAGAGAACGAGTGGAAAACAACAGAGTGAGCTGCGACAGCCGAGTAAGTTGCGACAGCAGAGTGAGTAGCAACAAAGAGCGAACCGAACATTCGCAAGAAGTCTGAGTGAGTTGCGACAACGATATTGAGTTGCTACATAGAGCAAGACGACTATAGTTGGCTGAGCTGTTATATTATTGTTTTGAGTGTGAGTTACTTTGCTTGCTCGACGAGACCAGACCGAAATTGATGAGAGCTGCAGAGAGCACATTTCTAAGAATCGTCTGAATAATCCAAAACCTACCCCAATTTGACCTACATTAACATAGCGTGTAGTGATAGACAGTTTATGACCATATGCCCTGATTTTAGGCACTTATAACATAAAGCCTTTTCCCTGATGAACGTACGACGTTGTGCAATTGTTAAAAAATTGTTCATAAATTGTTGACAGACATACAGTTTGTGATCCGTCGCCTGACATTTGGTTGTGCTGCCACCTTGAACTGCAACCATTGAATGTGTGACCCTTTTTGTGTGTGTGATTTGCGCTGGCGTTTTGCCTCCAGTCGCAATCTGCCGTTTGCTGAGCTCTAATTCTTCACAACGATCATCCAAGAACTTGAATAATTCCTCCAGTGTGGGCGCCTCGTTGCCCATGCTGCGCTCAATCCACCTGCGCCGTGAATCAGCGTCAAGCTTTTCCAATGCCAGATATTGTACCCAGCAATCCCGTCCTGTTTGATTGATCGCATCCAGACCGCGAACAATCTCGTTTGTGCCATCTGATACCTTTCATAAGATGGACACATCAATTTTGTTTGTCGTTGGTAGACCCATAAATTGTTCCAAAAATTAGTTTACATGGCATGGCCTATTGTACCTTTCCTTTAAGCGCTCCCAAGCAGTGTTGTAAGCCGTGTCAGTTATTGCCAGATGCCGCACCAAGTTGGCAGGATCATCGACGAGCAGTGTTTTGTTGTGTATCGTGCTCTCGTAGATATCTTGAAAAGCTGGCCACTCTGTGTAGAGTCCAGCGAACCGTTTGGTTTGAATTTTCGGCAATTCTCCGCCTTGCACGAATGCCGTCGTGTTGTTTCCCGAAGTCGAACCCGAAGCAGCCGCCTCTGTGCGAGCGGGCATCGACAAGTTTGAACTGCTCTGGTTTGCAGCTAACTGTTCAAAGAGTTGTTGTTGTTGTTGCAGCAAATGAACGATGTCGTCGTTATATGCCTGCATACCCATGGCGCCAGACAATGATGATTGTTGTTGTACTAACCGTTTTTTTCCTAAGTAACGAATATACTTTCAAGTACTTCTTCTCGTAGGTCACGTGATTGACCTCTGGATCCACATAGCCGCCTAAATCTTCCAGTAGGGCTATGGAATCCCCATTTCCATTGAATTCCTTCCACACGGACTGGAGTTGATCCATCCGAGCGGCTACCTCAGTAGTTGATGATGTTTGAGTTCTTTCCGACCAATCCAGAATTCTTGCGATGCTGGCCTTGGGTCGACTCCGACGACCCACCAATGCCTTTAGTTCTTCCATTGCGAAGAACTATTCCAGAGTAATAGCCCACAAAACTTTCCAATAGATCCAAAGAACTTCGAACGATAAGCACTTTATTCGAACGGAAACCGATTCCCTTATCCGGCTCGAAGAACCAAAATATGGTTTGGTCTAGCAGTGGACTGTACCTTTACCAATTTATTACTGAAGAAAAAGAGAAAAAGCGCCGTCGCAGCAGCGCGCAAATATATGTGTGTAAAATGCTAATGTATGTGTGGTAATCGATTCCTATAACTACATATATTATCGATAAATGCAATCCCTTCATAAACAATAGTAATGGGCCAAGGTGACAGCCCTGTGGGACTCCCGATTCAACACAAATGATCTTAGAAAGAGAGGACCTAAAAAAAAATCCAAGCAAGCAGAGCATCCGGAAAGCCAAATAAAATCAGCTTATGTAATAGTAAGGCATGGTTTACCGAATCGAAAGCCTTACTGAAATCCGTATATCAGTTTTTTTTGTTTCTTAAAACCTTGGATTACAAAAGATGTAAACTGTAGAAGGTTAGTTGTGCTAGACCTATTCTTGACAAACGCATGCTGGTATGGCGAAAAAATAGATTTACTTAAATGCTGTATTTGAGACGTCATAATTTTCTCAAACAGTTTCGATATCGCTGACAATTTAGAAATTCCTCTGTAATTAGTGACGTCGGATTTATTGCCACATTTGTGAAGAGGTAAAATAAAAGAATCCTTCCATATAGTTGGAAACTCGCATAGTGTAACGGACAACTCAAAAAGCTTAAGTACAGGCGAGAATGACTCCGCACAGAAATGGTCCCGGTGAGTATACCGGCTTAATCGTCATTAGTTCCTTAGCTACCGAACTTTCCATTATAATAGGATTAAGAATGCAGTTGGATTTCGTTATAGGATATGGATATATCTGACTAGAGTTGTACTTAGTGGATGTGTACGTAGTCGAGAAGAAGTTAGTATAGTAGAAATAGATTGATCAGAAGAGGCCGAAACATTATTAAAAACTGCAAACGATGGAAGGGAGATAGAATGTCGCTTTGAGTTAACGAAACTATAGAACTCTTTAGGATTTTCGGAGAATTGCAACTTGCAACGTTGTAAATAATTATGATAGCAATTAGAATTAGAAACAATAAAATTCGATTTAGCAACCAAGTAACGAGAAAGATCCGATGATAGACCCGTGACTTTATACTTTTTGTAATACCTAGACTTAAGATTCTTCAGTTTTGACAGCCCACGCGTAAATGCGTCACCACAGTAGACACTAAGGGTACACAGTCATAAAAGATTGAGTCAACAGTGGTATCAAATAAAGAAATGGCGGAATTCATATCCGTACAAGTGTATAAATTAGTCCAATCGGTATTAAGAAAGGCATTGCTTAGTGCTGGGGAAACTCAAAGATAGATAACTCCAAAGTTTGATTGAAACTATACTCTGGTAACACCATTGAACTAGTTCTAGATACTTCACAAAAACTAGGATCAGAAGTAAAAATCAGATCCAGAAATCTGCCAGACGTATTAGAAATCGAATTCAGCTGGGCCAACAAAACCTCAAGCAGACCATCAATAAAATCGTGACACCCCGACGGCAGCAAGTTACAGTGGGCATAAAAAAGTCTCTGTCAGAAAGCAACTTAAGTATAAATTTAATAGATTCTAAGTGTAGTAAGTAGGTTGGCCTTTCCGATTGCGGCGGAATGTAAGAACAGGTAACAAAAATGGAAAAACGAATAAAAGATACTTTAACGCATATAAATTCGATACTACTAGAGGCAGGTATTGTTATCAGACCCGATGATAGGGCGAATTCTACTGCAACTCAACCACACCTACGATCAGTACGACCACGTCTAAAACTATTAAAATTGGAGTTAGGCTTTTCGGCTGGAAGCTAGAGCTGCAGATACAGTCAAAGAACTCGATTGGAATACTGATTTTAAAAGATAAAGTTTCTCTAGAATATAAAAATTTAAATTTGAGACAATTTTTATGATCTAAAAGAACCTTTACTCTCTATGTAATGCAGGCATACATAACATGCACTGTAGTTTTACACAACCAACAGTAAATAAAACTATTCAGGGGTGGGGCAAGCTGCAAACATTGCAAAGGTTATTAGAAAATTGGTCAGATGTTTGTAACGCACAGAAGGAGACGTTTACGACCCCATAAAGTATATATATTCTTGATCAGCATGAGAAGCTGAGTCGATATAGTCCGCCTATCCGTCTGTCCGTCGGTGCGTATGCGTTTTACTCAGCCATCTTAAGAGCTACCGAGATGACATTTATGTTGGTCGCTTTTTATTACCCGGGTAAGATAAAGTATGAAAATGATCGGGATCGGACTACTATATCATATAGCTCTAGAACAAACTTACTTTATATCATGTAGCTCTAGAACAAACATATGCGTTTTTTCAGCCATCTTAAGAGCTACAGGGATGCAAAAATTCGAGTGTCCCTGAATAGGGATTCCCGGAGAGAAGAAAATTAACCCAGTCTTCATTCGTTGAATTCAAAATATGAACTGATTTTATTTGAAAAAGTGTTGTATATATAAATGAACTCATAGACTCTAGGCTCGATACTCGAGGGGAGTTCTTAAAAATACTTATTCTAATGCCCCACGTCTTCGGGGTTTGAAACTTGTTTATATTTCATGCTCAGCGTTTGGCGACTTAATAATGCGTCGTTTTGGTCTTAAGTGTTAAGTGTCGACAGAGTGCGGATGCATGTTGTTTGGTTTTGAGCAATACTTGCCATATGAATCTTTATGACTTATTTTTGTTTATGTTTCGATTTTGTATATTTCTTTGGTCAATCTGATTTGGTGAAGCCATTTCAGCTGATCACGATGTGTAATCTTAAACATTCTGCAAAGGGCCGCCAAATGCGACGTTTTGGACTTTATTTTTATAGTTAGTTAGTTATCTTCTACAAATTATTATTTGTATTATCATTAGTAAGACAACTATTGTTAAAGAAGCATGACCAGTTATACTATAGTTGGCATATTACCCAACAATTTCTGTTTCGGGATATCTACCCACTCCTGATGTGCATTATTGTGCTGACTTCTAGCCTTTTTATAAGGTGGAGACTTTAAAAATAACTACTACCTTTACTTTTTGACTTGTTCCAATTTGATGTTGGATCCACTATTTTTAAATGATGCTGATTGCTGAAATTTGAATGTTTATATTGGCCATTATTAAATGTTGTCCTTTCATAAATATTTTGCCATATCTGCCTTTTTGGTACTACAGCTTCGAACAATTTATTACCGGAATCTATTTTAAAATTATTTTTTAAATAATCATTATCTAATTGAACCATTGCCCTTTGAATATTTTCATTTTGTACTGGCTCTGGGATATTTACTTTTTCTTCCCCAGTTTTCACTTTACCTCCAATGTGAGGTCCTGCCGGGCCATAAATTTATTTTCTGAATTTTGTTGTATTTATTTTGACATTTACCTTTATTCTTCTCCCAACGTTGTTCAAAACCTGTGACATCTATTGTTGTTGCCACTACAGATTTATTATGAAGTGATTTGGTGCATCCCGAGACGATCCAACCAAATTGAGTATTTTGGCCCAGCAGGCCATCAATCTTTGTAATTCCCCTTTTTAAGATTTGGGTATATACGTTTACTCCCATTATTATATCAACCCTACCAGGTTTATTGAAGGTAGGATCAGCTAACACGTAAGTTTGCCATTTTGACATATCCACGTTTGCAGTTTTTAATGGAAGAGCTTTCATTAACTTTGGCAACACAATTGCCTCAACCTTTAGATGTCCTTTCCAAGGATTTCTCGTCTTTACATTTATTTTTACCTTATATTTTGATTTATTAGATTTTATTGAGGACACGCCACTTGTTTCTGTATACTGTTTAATTTTAGGTAGTTTTAATATCTGAGCGGCCTCTTCAGACAAAATGGTGCTCTGTGAACCACAATCAATAAGGGCTCTTAGAGCCTTATATCCTCCATTTACATTTTTGACTTGTATTACAGCTGTGGCCAACAGTGTTGGTTGTGCGGTTACACAAGTATTTACTTTCTCCTGTTCTTCGTCAAAATGAAGTAAAGTATGGTGTTCCTTACTACACAATGAACAGACCATTTCATTAGTGCACACCTTATTGCTTGAATGGTTCAAGCATCTTATGCAAAGCTGCACTTTTTTGGCTGTCTCATATCTTTCAATAGGTGTCAAACCTTTAAACTTATAGCACTTATACGCTTTATGCCCGGCAATTTTGCAAATCGGACATTTATCCTCGACTTCCGCATAATTTAAAACAGTTTGTAGCCGTTTTTTCTCCTCTTTGCTCATGGCAGCGAGCAATATCTTTGCTCCAAGTATTCCATGACATCAGATAGCAATTGTATCTGCTTTGTTTTTCTAATTTGGCTCTCATATAATTGTAGAGTCTCTCTGTCAAATTTCCTTAGTAGGAGTTGTGCAAATATTACGTCAACTTCATCGGACAAATTTGCTTTTATTTTAATTAAGTAAACTGACTCATTAAATATGTCAATCACTCCTTTAACACTTTTTGCGGATTCATTGTTGATCATTGGTATATCAACGATCCGACTTAATTGTTCGGAAAATACCCTGCGATTATTCTCATGCCGCTGGGTTAACAGTTCCCAAGCGGCACTATTATTGTCATCTGAACCTGACAATCGATGAGCTACCATGCTCCTCGCTTCCCCCTTTAACGGTGATTTTAAATAATTGAATTTAAGAGTACTTAGATCCTCAATCCTGTTCTCAATCAGTTCCGCAAATAATTCTACAAACATTCCCCATTCTTTAGGTTCTTCAGAACAAGTGGGTACCTGTATTTTTGGCAACACCGGGAGTTCGCCTCTCACGTTAACATTCTCAAATTTAAAATTTTTCTGATCTTTTATTTTCTCTTCTAATTCAACCAAGGTATTCTGAAGATCGAACTCCAATTCTTCTATGACTTCTTTAAACGTTATAAGTTCATCTGTATACGCTTGGCACATCTGTACCTTCTTGAACAAGAATGCTATTTTTTTAATATACATTTCGCCTGTTCTATTGTCTATCATACGTAAATCTTTGCTCACCATGTCCAAATATTGCTGGAGCTGACGGACTATTCCTTGAAATTTTTCCTGGCTAACATTAGCGTTTTCATTACTGGACATTCTGACATATTTGCTTCTGCTTCAACTAACACTGACTTACTAGTGCCTCATTTTTCTGACTCTGCTGTAGCTATTATTTTGGCAACTATCTTTAACATTCCTTCATGTATTTTATCTGTGAAATACTGATGATCGAAATGCCCTTGCTGTAGCAATTTGTTATGATTAGGTAACCATCGATTCCTAATCTCTGTTACTTCCTCGATCACCTTGCTAGTTATATTTCTGAAATCTAGTGCTTCTAACTGGCTTATCCTGGTATGCAACTCTAACTGCTTCCCTAACAACTTTTCAGTTTTGTTATAAAACATTTTGTATGGGGTATGTATGTTTGACAACAAATTGTTTTTTTTTTTTTATATGTATTTGCTTAAATGAATGTATTTTTTGTATATATTTTTATATTATTATTGACCCTTCAACGAGCAACTTGCTTATAAATATTCTGCATTTTTTTTTTTATCAATTTTATATTTTTTTTTTTACTTTCCCTACTCGATCATCGCAGTGATCTCCTGTCTATTTGGCGTGTGGCTTTAGCGGACGTTGACGATACTATGCGCAGTACAAAGCCTGTTACGCGCGAGCCCAAGCAGATAACTGCAGGGGTGCAGCCGTATAACGCACGGCACGAATCGCGTGGACAAATACACAATAGCAGAAACAGACAAACACATAAATAAATAATACTATAGCTATCTATTAACTAAATGGGATAGGATAGAAGTTTTAATCATATTAATAGAAAGCTCTGAGCCGATTACAGGGAATAGAAGGTTGTAATCAGAGCAGAGGACCCTAAAAGGTTCATGCAGGGCATAGTTAGAAGAATAACGACTTAGGGATAAAGGTATTAAAGGATGCCTACTCCGTCTACATCGTACCGACAGATTTACCGGAGCTAATAACTCAGGCGAGTCGATATCACCAATTAAGAGCTTGTGCATAAAAATAACACCAAGCATAATTCTACGGTTAGTTAGGGAAGGAAGGTTAATCAAGAGAAGTCTACTAGAATACGAAGGCAAATTGACATTGCGATCCCAGCTTAAGCCACGAAGAGCAAACAGCAAGAATTGCTTTTGAACGGATTCAAGTCTAATCTGGTGCGACTCATATTGAGGTGACCAAATGCAAGATCCATACTCTAAAATAGGACGGACAAGCGAAGTAAAAAGAACTTTAGTTGTATAGGGGTCATCAAATTCTTTTGACCATTTTTTAATGAAACCCAGGACACTCATGGCCTTTGCGACCGTGGTGGAAATATGGGTGTTAAAATTTAACTTATGGTCCATAAGTACGCCCAAATCATTCATATTATTTAGACGTTCTAAAGGACTATTGTTTAGAAAATAAGTGACCAGTTGAGGAGAGTTACGAAAAAAAGTCATTACCTTACATTTGGTAGTGTTAAGATTTAGTAGATTAAACTGGCACCAGGATTGAATGTTTTTAAGATCAGCTTGTAGCCGACTAAATGAATCTGTATCTTTATAAGTAAGACAAAGCTTGACATCGTCAGCATACATAAGCACACGCGAATGAACAATGACTGATGGAAGAACGTTAGTGAATAGTGTGAAAAGCAGAGGGCCAAGATGACTACCTTGAGGTACACCAGAAGTCACAGGAATGGAATCGGAAAAAGAAGACTTAAAAAATACCTTCTGTTTTCTGTTTGTTAAATATTCTCGAACCCAACAGAGGAAAAGGGGTGGAAAACCAATGTCGCTCAGCTTAGAAAGTAATAGGGTATGATTAACGGAATCAAAGGCTTTGCTGAAGTCAGTGTATATGACATCAGTTTGTTTACCATTTTTGAATCCCTTGATAATTATTGATGTAAATTCTAAAAGGTTAGTGGTTGTAGATCTACGTTTTACAAACCCATGTTGGGATGGCGAAATAATAGAGCTGCAAAAATCTTGCAATTGAGAAGTTATAATTTTCTCAAAAGCTTTCGGAATAGCGGACAATTTTGAGATACCCCTATAGTTAGAGGCTTCGGACTTTTTGCCATTTTTATGCAGAGGAATGATATACGACTCCTTCCAAATAGATGGAAAAGAGGGCCACACTCTAGCCCGAGCAACGAAATTATTGCTCAGTTTAACAAAGTAACATTTTTCTTTTTTGCAAACAATTTTAATTTATGATGTTTTTGGTTGTTGGGCGCTCTTTGTAGCGCCACCGGTTATACTGCTTTCCGGGTCTAGCTTGTCGCGCTAGACGTTGCCGGTGCTGGTCTTCGCACAGGCTCCGGGGTCTAGCTTGTCGCACTAGACGGTGGCGGTGCTGGTCTTCGCACAAGCTGTTGGGGAGCCGATGCTGGCTTCTCAGATCTCTTGGCTCCGGGTCTAGCTTGTCGCGCTACACGGTGAAGGTGCTGGTTATCGCACAGGCTGTTGGGGCACCGATGCTGGTTTCTCAGATCTCTTGGCTCCGGGTCTAGATTGTCGCGCTAGACGGTGCCGGTCTTCGCACAGGCTGTTCAACTTCTTTTTTTTTTTTTGTATCGTTGCTCAGCTGCTGTTGTCCAGGGCCTATGGGCACAGGCGGTACCGGTGCCGGTCATCGCACCAGATTTTTTCATATCAGCAGTGTACGTTCAGCAGCCTCTTCTTTGCAATTATCTTGCTGCTCTGCTGCTGTTTGTAGTTGCCGACTTGCAACTACATATAGTTAACTACAATAGTTAACTCTTTTTTTTTACGTCACACACAACCACTCCCGTCACCGAAAATACCGCAGTTGCTCCACTAGCCAGACTGCCTTTATAATCGAACGAACGCACTTTTTATTTTTTCTTTATTTATTAAGCAATATTTTGCTTTTTTGTTTTATACTCTGTCTCTTACCACTAGTGGGGGAAAACAGAGTTATTTTATTTTTGCTACCTTTAGCTTATCTTAGCATTTACACTTGCATAAGAATTCAGACTTAAAGGCGCTGAAAACTACAGAGTTCCTTTTTTCAAAGGACCAAAATGAATAGGGAATCCCGGAGAGTAGGAAATTAACCCAGTCTTCATTCGTTGAATTCAAAATATGAACTGACTTTATTTGAAAAAGTATTGTATATATAAATGAACTCTTAGACTCTGGCTCGATACTCGAGGCGACAATTGTATGACTTAGCAATACTTGCCATATGAATCTTTATGACTTATTTTTGTTTATGTTTCGATTTTGTATATTTCTTTGGTCAATCTGATTTGGTGAAGCCATTTCAGCTGACCACGATGTTTAATCTTAAACAGTCCCCATGAAATTTACCAATATGATAGTATTGGATATAAAGTCTCCGATCCTCAAAATTTCTGATCGGATAAATAGAACACAAGTTACAGTTAATATTATTCTGATCGGATAAATGGAACACAAGTTATTACTCAATATATTACTCAATATAAATCGGCTCAAACGCTGCTTGCTGCCTACTACGTCATCATCAAATCAACAGAAGTCATGATACACACACAGGCACGGCTACACTGTATGTCTGTGTGTAACGATCGCACTTGTAAGAATTTTATGAATACATATGTAATACATATTATGTATAATGACGTTTACTTATTGATGTCAATTCATACAAGTGATGTAAACGGAGTTTTTAAAACAGTGATCTTTATTTGTGCGACCGTATAGTCAGATGGTGAATTAAGAACTAAAAATACAGAGTTTGGTCTCGTATGTCGAAACCTCCAAAAGTTTAAAGTATATAAGAGGATTGTTATGTATATAAAATATGATTTGAGCAAAGTATATACATATGTGTATATATGCATGCATTGTTTATAAGTGGACAATTGTCGCTGATGGATATTTATGCATGTATGTAGATGCTTTGCTCTTATAAGTGCTTAGTAAGTATTTTTTGGAAATCAATGTTCGCGATCCGATGCATTGTTTATAAATAAATGGACAACTGTCGTTGACGGATGTTTATGTTCCTATAAGTGCTTATAATTGATTTTCATAATTAAAGCTCACAATCCGTAATGTTGTTTATCGGGTATAGGCTGTACTTAGGTTTGGCGTTGGGACTTACTTCTATAACGTCACTCTTCCCTTCTTTGTTTTCGAGTGCGTCCTCGTGCTCTTTAACTCTATTCTTGTTTTTATATTGAACATACATATAAAAAAAAATTGAACTTTGAATATAACATAAATTGTTATCAGAAAAAGCATTCCAAAAAGTATTGAATATGTTATTATCTTAAATTTACTAGTTTCTTTTTGTCCAAGCCAGATTGCGTTTTTGGTTTCGATATTTGATAATACAGTAATTTTGCTTACATTATTTTCCAAAAATAATGGGTATGTATAATCTGAGAATGAATTTGATATGGATAATTGATTTAATTCCAAGGTACAATTATAGATTTTAATGATTTGGTTGCCTTTGATGTTTGGCTTATTCTTTTCGCAATCTTGGTTTATGTTAGGTTTGCTTAAATTATAAGTAATTATAATATTTGGTTGGACATAATATTCAAACTGTTCAATTTCTGCCTTAACGTATAAGCAATTAGTTGGCAAGTTTTTTATTATGCCTGTGATACATTGATCTGTAATGATTTTCTTGTCAGTGTTATAGATAACATCCTTAATTTGATAAAATTCCTCTTCTAAATCATATTTAAGCTAACTTTTATTATGGTCAGGATATCTCAAAATCTTAAATTTTGGGTAAGATTTAATTTCTTTTGGAATATGGGATATTATACAAATTTCATCTGTTTCTTTACTTAACCAGGCTGAAGTTTTTATGTTTAATAATATTTTAGCATCAATATTTTTCAATTCATCGTAACTCAAAAGTTTAGGGTTAAATAAACCTAATCGTGTTAGTTGCAATGCAAGTTCTATGTGACTGTGTCTAAGACATCGACTTCTTTAATTTTAATGCGAGACAATGCATCTGCTACATTATTTTCTTTTCCCGATATATGTTGTATGTCAAAATCATATTCGTTTAACTTGATTTTATATCTCTGTAACTTCATATTGGGTTCTTTCAAATTATGAAGCCACTGCAAAGGTTTATGGTCACTGTTTATTTTAAAATGCCGACCGTAGAGATAAGGTCGAAAATATTTGGTAGCCCATACGATAGCTAACAGTTCTTTTTCGATGGTCGAATAGTTAACTTCATGCTCATTAAGGGTACGACTTGCAAAGCATATTGGTTTGCCGACCTGTGAAAGCACGGCACCTATCGCAAAGTCACTAGCATCTGTTGTTAACACAAATTCCTTTTTAAAGTCTGGTCTAGCAAGTATTGGGTCTGATACAATTAGTGCTTTTAGCTTGGTAAAGGATTCCTTGTATGCGGTATCATTTATAGTTATGACACTTCCCTTCTTTAGGAATGTTGTCATAGGTTTTGTCACCTTGGCAAAATCTTTAATAAACTTGCGATAAAATCCGCACAGTCCAAGAAAAGCTTTAATTTCTTTTTGGGTTTTGGGAATGGGATATTCCTCTACAACTCTAATTTTTTCCGGGTTTGCTTGAATACCTTGGTCATTAATAATATGACCTAAAAATTTTGTTTCCTTTTTTAGGAATTCGCATTTATTGAGTTGAATTGTTAAATTAGCTTCTTTTAATTTTTCGAAAACTTTTTGGAGACTTATTAAATGTTCCTCGAGAGAGGTTGAAAAGATGATTATATCATCTAGATAAACTAGACAATGTTCACCTAAGATGTCTTTCAGCACTTCGTTCATTAGCCTCTGGAAAGTAGCAGGTGCGTTTTTTAAACCCAATGGCATTCTAGTAAATTCAAAGAGACCTGTTTTAGTTCTGAATGCTGTTTTCTTGATGGAGTTTTCATCCATCGGAATTTGGTGAAAACCGTTCGCCAAGTCTAGAGTTGTAAAATACTGACATCGCCCTAGTTTGTCTAATAATTTATCAATATTTGGCATGGGAAATCTATCTGAAATAGTTACCTCATTCAGATTGCGATAATCAATAACTACTCGAAACTGTTTTTTCCCTGTTGCATCATCCTTTTTTGGTACTACCCATATCGGGCTACAATAAGGTGAATTTGACCTTCTGATTATGCCTTGATTAAGCATATCTGTAATTTGTTTGTTTACTTCCTCTTCGTGAATTTGAGGGTAAGGGTATGGTTTTTTATAAATAGGTTCTTCTGTTGTTGTTTTTATAGTGTGGTGTATTTTATGTGTACATTTAAGTGTTTTGTCGTCATTAAATTTGAGCAATTCAAATTTTTTAACTATTGTGTTTAAACCTTTCTTTTCCTCTAAATTAAGGTGAGAATCTCGAATATGATGAGAAGTAAATTCTTCAAATTCACTGATCTCATCGACTTTTGCTATCGATAGAATCTCTTCATATGTATTAGGCACAATATTTTGCATTTTAAATGAAACACCGTTTAAAGTAACCGTCTGAGTCTCGTAATCGATTTTTGCTTTACTTGCTCTAAGTACGGGACCACCTATTAAAAGATCATATCTTTCAGAGAAGTTGTCGATATGGAAAGGCTGGAAATCAAAAAGATTGATCACCTTCAACATAATATGGTTGTTGAGAATTTTTATACCATTTATAGTTTGTATTTGAGCTTCATTATCTGAAAAAATTTTGTGACCAGAACTGGTCTTTATTAAATTTACACTACTGCCTGAGTCAATGAGGCAGGTATAAATTGTTCCCTCAATTGTAATTTTAATAACTACTGTTTGGGTTTGTCGTCCGAGGCTGTTTGTCGAAAAATCCGAATCTTCGTTTGAAAAACTTTCGGTGGTATCCATCGGGACGTTGGACTGTTTAGACTGACCGCTTGTGTTATCTATTTGTCTGTTTGAATCAAACTGATTCTGCCTCGAGTTTTGATTACGTTTATATCTTTTAGTATTGTTCGAATTATTTTCATTATTATAATTCTGGTTAGTGTAACTCTGATTAGTGTTACTTTGGTTGGTATTACTCTGGTTAGTATTACTTTGGTTAGTGTTATTGTTGTAATTTCGTTGGTTATACGAATTAGTGGGTGAGTTTGATGCATGCGAAAAGGCTTGACTTTTTGAGTTATGAGGCTTTGATTTATATTCGAAATCATATATTCCTTTCTCTATTGCTGCCTGTCGCAAACCTAATAGTGTGCTGGTTTCAGCTGTTTTCATTCTAACATGGAATTCCATCGGAATTTGTTCAGCAATAACTTGCGCTATAGCTCTATCCATCAATTGTGTATACATTGTCGTATTTGGTTCATCGTTTTCAAGAGCTAACTTATCAAGTATATCATACGATAGTTTATTTAAATGGTCAACTAGCTTACGAATTGATCCTCTGTATTGGGCTTTATAGATGCGATCTACCAAAACCGATAATGGGGTCCAATTTTTAAAGTTGCTGATTAGGAGCTCTTTCAGTTGTATCCAGGTTGAAGGTTGGTTCCTGATGACAAGGCTGTGGGCGTTTCCCGAGGTGAGCTGTCTGATGCTTTGAAATATTCGGGTCTGCTGCTCCAAATTCATTGTTGGGTATGCCGTCAACAATTGTTCAATCTGACTCAGGAATTGAGACAGATTTCCATCGCCGTTAAATCGTTCAACGTTGTTTAACGAATACAGCAAATCTCTAAGGGCATCGGCTGATAGAGATTGTACGCCTTCCTGTTGTCCATGTGACATTTTGGTTTTGTGTTTTTGGTTTTCGTTGTTTTATTTTTTTTTTTTAATTGTTGTAAAAAAAAATTTTGCACAATTTCCTTTGGGAGAGTTTTTACTTTTGTTTCTCTGCTTCAAGGTTAAAAATGGTTTTTATATATTTTTTTTTGTTGTTGCACAGAATTAATGTTTATATATTTTGTCGCTTTTTCCACGGGATCACAAACACTAATTTTGTTTTCCAGTGTATATGGATTGCAGGGATCAAAGGATATGCAATGCCCAGACATATACTCTGTTTGTAGTGATTTTAGTTCACTACCTAGTTTTCCGATTGTCCAAGGGATCAATACTTTAATGGAATACTAGATTAACCCTTCTCGTATGTCGAAACCTCCAAAAGTTTAAAGTATATAAGAGGATTGTTATGTATATAAAATATGATTTGAGCAAAGTATATACATATGTGTATATATGCATGCATTTTTTATAAGTGGACAATTGTCGCTGATGGATATTTATGCATGTATGTAGAAGCTTTGCTCTTATAAGTGCTTAGTAGGTATTTTTTGGAAATCAATGTTCGCGATCCGATGCATTGTTTATAAATAAATGGACAACTGTCGTTGACGGATGTTTATGTTCTTATAAGTGCTTATAATTGATTTTCATAATTAAAGCTCACAATCCGTAATGTTGTTTATCGGGTATAGGCTGTACTTAGGTTTGGCGTTGGGACTTACTTCTATAACGTCACTATATGTATGTACATGGGCCGCAGAAACGTCTAAATAATTTATAATTTCAAATAAAGATTTATATTGTTTAATAATCATTAAATCTGTTTTGAATTCAGTAGTTTGAAAAATATTTGAGCATGTTCATTATACGACAACTAATGCTGTTGATATATGAAATTTCACTTTTGTTATGGGATTAAATATAATAAAAAACTGCAAGGGTATATAAACTTCGGCAAAGCTGAAATTAGCTTCTTTGATTTTTTTTTTATTTATATATACATATACAGTACATATGTAGCGTTGATTTAATGATCGTTACTATATTTATTGCTCGATAACAGCTCAACCACCAGACGCCTAAGAAGACTCCATATTCTCGACTTGCCGCACGGAGTGGACTAACCAGCAACCTGCTCCCACCCCTTATTTCCATTGATACCCTAATATTTAAATTCTTCTCATTTTGAAATTATGAAATGTTATATAAACCTTCTATTTCTATATGTATAACCTTCCAAATGTCCCGGTTACCATTGTTTTATGCTGATTATCCATTTTTCGGGTACATTGTAGAAAGACGGCTCTCCCCGGAATAAAAAAATAAATAAATAAATAAAACTATATTTATTTATTACACTGTGCAACACCAAAAACCAAACCGCACGGGACATTTTTTTCTGAAATTACATCTATTGAATAGCAAAACCCTATTTGGGTTTTTCAAAAATAGCTCGATTTTTTTTTTTTAGCGAAATGAAATTTTCCATTTTGAGGTTAATTTTTAGTTTGTCATGTGAGCTAAATATGACTTAGATCTCGATTTCTTTTTCATGATTACCATGACTTCTATATCAACCTAAATCATACATTTTTGTTGTAGAAATATTGTTCATGCTTAAATAAATTCATTCGAACGAATGAAACACCAATTTCAGCTACAGTTTTCGAATAAATTACAATTAAGCCCTTTTGAAGGGTAATTTTTGAAATATTTTTAATTTATAACTATTTTTTGTGAGAATCTTAATTGTTAAAATAATTTAAAAAAGGTTATTTTATTTATTTCCAATAAGGAAAAATTTTGTAATGATTTAAGTGTAAATTTCAAGATTCCGGTATGTTTATTTACGCAAGGCATTTGAACGAAAAATTTGAATTATAAAATTAAGATAGACAAAAAAATTCTCCGTTCTGATTCAATTAGAATATAGTGCAAAGTATATGATATCAAATTATATATCCTAGCAATTGACACAGGTTAGGTAACATTATATACTCATGCACAGCTTACAAAACTTACAGTAAACTTGCTTACAGTCGAAAAAATTAGTGCACTTAGTTTAAAGTTACAAGTTGTAATCAGAATGTACAAGTGTCCAGCAAATATTAATAACTTCTGCTACTGTGGACGTTTTACCCCGATGAGTGACGAGTAATCGTAATTTTACATTTATTATTATACCCTTGCAGAGGGTATTATAAAATTGGTCAGATGTTTGTAACGCACAGAAGGAGACGTTTCCGACCGTTTCCGTATTCTTGATCAGCATGAGAAGCTGAGTCGATATAGGCATGTCCGTCTGTCCGTCCGTCCGTCCGTCCGTCCGTCCGCCCGTCCGTCTGTGCAAATCAACTTCACGCTGGCATCTTAAGAGCTATCGGAATGAAATTTGATATTTGAGCTACCTTTAGAACGGAGATGATAAAGTATGTAAATTGTCAGGATCGGACTACTATATCATATAGCTCTAGAACAAAAATTTTTGCAAAAATTGGAGTATTCCAATGAAATTTACCAATACGATAGTATTATTACTGCCAAGGACTGCAAGGGTATAAAAACTTCGGCATTGCTAAAGTTAGCTTCTTTGATATTTTTTTTATACAAAAAGTCAGATGTTTGCGTAAGAACAGGCCTGAAGATTAGGCTGAAGCAATCCGGCATATGTAGCATGATACTTTATCGTTGGTTTATAAGTATGACAGCTGTATAATGAAATTATCCGATTTGTATGTTTGTATAGGAGCTATATGATATAGCTCTGAATACGAAAAATACAAACTGTGCAGTATATACAAGACTACATGCAAAATTTCATCTATGTACGTACATACATATGTAGCTCTTGCGGTCTAGGAGGAGTTTGCGTTGATCCAGACGGACGGACATGGCTACTTGAACTCGTCTCGTCGTACTGATCAAGAAATTATATGTATACTTTATATAGTCGAAGATGCTTCCTTCTATGAATTATGTACCATTTTTGCAAGGGTATAAAAAAGCCTTAATTGTAATTTTTCGAAAACTGTAGGGTTATATAACAACTGGGTTATATAGCATTCATAAAATTAAGCATGAACAATATTTCTACAACAAATAAAAATGATTTAAATCGAATGCTTAAAAAAAAAATCGATATCTAATTGTAAGTCATATGACAAACTAAAAATTCACCTCAAAGTGGAAAATTTCAACTCGCTAAAAAAAAAAGAAAATCGAGCTAACTTTGAAAAACGCAAATAGGGTTTTGCTATTCAATAGATGTAACTTCAGAAAAAAAAGTCCGGTACTTATAAAAAAAACACTGGAGTACTTATGGACCTTGACGGCCTCTTTAACAATCTCTCTGTCAACTTATATATGCCCTGCTCTCTTTACTACTACTAGAATGTTTGGCCACTACATGTTTGTTTCTTCTCTTCTATTATGACAGTACATTCGACCCGTATGACGGTCCCCACAACTTCATATATTCCGATACAGTCGGTGTCCTATTATTCCGCCTGTCCGACTTTCTCTTCATCATACCTGCCACGATTTTATATTGCCGTTACCTTATATGGTCCTAAATACTTTCCTTTAAGTTTCAGACCAACGCCATATTGGGTACGCTTAATAGCAACCAAATCATTTATTTTGAATCGTTTTCCCTCTTTTTTTCCCTCTCTCTTTAGATTAGCTGACTTCTTGTTGTCCTCCTGAATTTGTTTTATATTTTCAACTGCCTCCATTCTTATTTTATTCCTATGTTCTGCTAGTTCTTCGATTAGAAGATCATCGAGTAGTTCTTTAAGGTTTACATCCTCTGATCTACGCATGTTAATACCGGTTAGTATCTTAAAGGGAGCGATCTTAGTACTTCTTAGTGCCGTATCGTTGATGATTTGCTGAACTTTCCCTACGTATTTATACCAAAAAAGCTGGATTATCTAAACTCATTTTAGCTAACATTGGAATAACAATCTTGTGAATCCTTTCAACCTGCCCATTTCCTCGCGGTACTCCGGTGGTAAACAATAAATGCACGATGTCGTCCTCGCAATACTTTTCGAAGATGTGTGATGTAAAAGCCGAGCCTCTATCAATCGTATTGGGTTCCCAAAATTTGTTGCTTCAACTTCTAAGCACCTTATCACTTCATCTACGCCTGTGCTCCTGGTGGGATACAACAAACGTACTTAAAAAACCAAATATAATTACCAACAAGTAATTATACAGTTTATTGACAAGTTCCAATATGATCAATATGGTAAGAACAAGTGGTTTGTCAACCTTTTCTATTGAAGTTAGATATCCTTATCTTTTGCCAGCCTTTGCGTTAACAACAATACACTCCACACAACTATGTACCAGACAAATAACCTTATTTCTCGATCAAATCTTGAGTTTTGTCTGGTTGCGTTTTTTTGTTGACGGAAAAATGATCCGGGGTATGCGCAAATCCAATAATCTCATATTCCATTGCCGAAGGCACTACAATCAACTCACAATTAGGGTCTTTAAAGAGAATCTCGTTCTCCATATCGAAGTCTTTAGAACTTTCTTTTTCGACTAGCGTCCTTACTGCCTTTGTCCACTCACTTTATCAACGATTTCCTGGTCACAAAGGTCTAAACGTCTCGAATGCTGATACACAGGTATTTCGTCGCTCAATATAATTTTCATGCTTACTGGTGCGTTTGCATTTCTTATTGGCTGGTAGTTTCGAATTAATTTCTCTACTTTTCCTTCAATAAAATGGTTCAAATGCGAAAGATTTATGTCTAGACTCTTATCCTCCTCTTAAATTTTTGTGATGAAGATATTTCCAATCTCTCCTGCCTACTGAATATCTGACTCATTTTGTTCTGTCTTTGGCATACTATGGATGTGACAAACTTCTATATCGCTGCGAATAGCAAACTAAGATCCATTTGCTGTTACAAATATATTGACAATGTGCAATATCGTTCGACCCAGTATAACATCAAAACTTATGTCCTGATCTGGCACTATATGAAATTCTATGTTCATATTTAAACCATCCACTTTAACTGGTATTATAAAACTACCGAAAGTCAACACTTTACTGTCGCCAATACCTGTTGAGAGTCTAGCTTCACCTAATAACGATTTCGATCCAATCATAAAATAAATATTTCTTCTTTAAACCAGCCCCAGTGAATAGGGATTCCCGGAGAGAAGGAAAATAACCCAGTCTTCATTCGTTGAATTCAAAATATGAACTGATTTTATTGAAAAATCTTAAACTCTAAGAAGCGACAATTGTTCTTAAAAAATACTTATTCTAATGCCCCACGTCTTCGGGGTTTGGAATTTGTTTATATTTCATGCTCAGCGCTTGGCGACTTAAGTGTTAAGTGTCGACAGAGTGCGGATGCATGTTTGTTTGGTTTTAAGCAATACTTGCCATATGAATCTTTATGACATATTTTTGTTTATGTTTCGTTTGTGTATATTTCTTTGGTCAATCTGATTTGGTGAAGCCATTTCAGCTGACCACGATGTTTAATCTTAAACATTCTGCGAGGCGCCGCCAAGTGCGACTGTTTGGAATGTGTGTTTAACTTTAGGTTGTCTTATACAAATTATTATTAATATTAGAATTAGTAAGACAACTAATATTAAGGAAGCATGACCGGTTGCATGATGAACGTTTAAACCTAGTAAATCAAAATGATCTTCCTTTAGTGATTGTAACTGACCTCCTATTTTCTCTAACTCTGCCGTGTGGTTTACCAAGTTGGCTTCAACTGGACCCCATTCTATATTTGGTATATTACTAATATCGCCTATATGCGACGTAGCAATAGCTATGTGCGACTCTGACTGTACGCTATGATGAGCCACTAAAATCTTATCTTCTGCCCTAGCTGTGCAGCCTGATCTGAGGCTCAAAATTCCTTGTTCCGGTAAATCCACCAACTCCTGCTGTTCGTTACCACATTAGACTCTGGCCTTAGTTTTAGGTGGAACCTTGAATAACCAACTATTGCTACTATCTAGCTCTACCCAGTAAGATCTTGTCTCAATAATCGTTGTATATAAACAGGTAGACTTCCTATTCTGTTTAAAAGGTGTCAGCTCACAGGCATTATCATTGGCGTTACTCCATGGCCAATTTCCTTCACATATTCTCCTGTTCGATTGCCAGGTCCGACATTTCTGCATTGCTGAATCTGACATTAAGTGATACGAGTCTATTTCAAAATTATATATTAAATACTGATTCTTAATATAAACTGTCACCAATTGATTACTGACCAATCGAACGGGAATTGGAATAACTCTGTAGAGGAAGGATGGATGTCTACTGAACAGTGGTATTTTAGCACTTATAATTAATTTTCTGTCAAAAAAGATCCCTTTGGCCGTCAACAGAGCATATATGTCTTTTAACTCCGTTCCGCTCCTTTTACCTGGCAGAACTAAAGTTTCAGATAATTTTTCTTTTATTTTAGTTATTTCTAATTTCATTTGGTTTGGCTTTAAAATATTAGTATTTAATCTACCATGGTTAATGTCTATATTTTGTCGCTTTTTCCACGGGATCACAAACACTAATTTTGTTTTCCAGTGTATATGGATTGCAGGGATCAAAGGATATGCAATGCCCAGACATATACTCTGTTTGTAGTGATTTTAGTTCACTACCTAGTTTTCCGATTGTCCAAGGGATCAATACTTTAATGGAATACTAGATTAACCCTTCTCGTATGTCGAAACCTCCAAAAGTTTAAAGTATATAAGAGGATTGTTATGTATATAAAATATGATTTGAGCAAAGTATATACATATGTGTATATATGCATGCATTTTTTATAAGTGGACAATTGTCGCTGATGGATATTTATGCATGTATGTAGAAGCTTTGCTCTTATAAGTGCTTAGTAGGTATTTTTTGGAAATCAATGTTCGCGATCCGATGCATTGTTTATAAATAAATGGACAACTGTCGTTGACGGATGTTTATGTTCTTATAAGTGCTTATAATTGATTTTCATAATTAAAGCTCACAATCCGTAATGTTGTTTATCGGGTATAGGCTGTACTTAGGTTTGGCGTTGGGACTTACTTCTATAACGTCACTATATGTATGTACATGGGCCGCAGAAACGTCTAAATAATTTATAATTTCAAATAAAGATTTATATTGTTTAATAATCATTAAATCTGTTTTGAATTCAGTAGTTTGAAAAATATTTGAGCATGTTCATTATACGACAACTAATGCTGTTGATATATGAAATTTCACTTTTGTTATGGGATTAAATATAATAAAAAACTGCAAGGGTATATAAACTTCGGCAAAGCTGAAATTAGCTTCTTTGATTTTTTTTTATTTATATATACATATACAGTACATATGTAGCGTTGATTTAATGATCGTTACTATATTTATTGCTCGATAACAGCTCAACCACCAGACGCCTAAGAAGACTCCATATTCTCGACTTGCCGCACGGAGTGGACTAACCAGCAACCTGCTCCCACCCCTTATTTCCATTGATACCCTAATATTTAAATTCTTCTCATTTTGAAATTATGAAATGTTATATAAACCTTCTATTTCTATATGTATAACCTTCCAAATGTCCCGGTTACCATTGTTTTATGCTGATTATCCATTTTTCGGGTACATTGTAGAAAGACGGCTCTCCCCGGAATAAAAAAATAAATAAATAAATAAAACTATATTTATTTATTACACTGTGCAACACCAAAAACCAAACCGCACGGGACATTTTTTTCTGAAATTACATCTATTGAATAGCAAAACCCTATTTGGGTTTTTCAAAAATAGCTCGATTTTTTTTTTTTAGCGAAATGAAATTTTCCATTTTGAGGTTAATTTTTAGTTTGTCATGTGAGCTAAATATGACTTAGATCTCGATTTCTTTTTCATGATTACCATTACTTCTATATCAACCTAAATCATACATTTTTGTTGTAGAAATATTGTTCATGCTTAAATAAATTCATTCGAACGAATGAAACACCAATTTCAGCTACAGTTTTCGAATAAATTACAATTAAGCCCTTTTGAAGGGTAATTTTTGAAATATTTTTAATTTATAACTATTTTTTGTGAGAATCTTAATTGTTAAAATAATTTAAAAAAGGTTATTTTATTTATTTCCAATAAGGAAAAATTTTGTAATGATTTAAGTGTAAATTTCAAGATTCCGGTATGTTTATTTACGCAAGGCATTTGAACGAAAAATTTGAATTATAAAATTAAGATAGACAAAAAAATTCTCCGTTCTGATTCAATTAGAATATAGTGCAAAGTATATGATATCAAATTATATATCCTAGCAATTGACACAGGTTAGGTAACATTATATACTCATGCACAGCTTACAAAACTTACAGTAAACTTGCTTACAGTCGAAAAAATTAGTGCACTTAGTTTAAAGTTACAAGTTGTAATCAGAATGTACAAGTGTCCAGCAAATATTAATAACTTCTGCTACTGTGGACGTTTTACCCCGATGAGTGACGAGTAATCGTAATTTTACATTTATTATTATACCCTTGCAGAGGGTATTATAAAATTGGTCAGATGTTTGTAACGCACAGAAGGAGACGTTTCCGACCGTTTCCGTATTCTTGATCAGCATGAGAAGCTGAGTCGATATAGGCATGTCCGTCTGTCCGTCCGTCCGTCCGTCCGTCCGTCCGCCCGTCCGTCTGTGCAAATCAACTTCACGCTGGCATCTTAAGAGCTATCGGAATGAAATTTGATATTTGAGCTACCTTTAGAACGGAGATGATAAAGTATGTAAATTGTCAGGATCGGACTACTATATCATATAGCTCTAGAACAAAAATTTTTGCAAAAATTGGAGTATTCCAATGAAATTTACCAATACGATAGTATTATTACTGCCAAGGACTGCAAGGGTATAAAAACTTCGGCATTGCTAAAGTTAGCTTCTTTGATATTTTTTTATACAAAAAGTCAGATGTTTGCGTAAGAACAGGCCTGAAGATTAGGCTGAAGCAATCCGGCATATGTAGCATGATACTTTATCGTTGGTTTATAAGTATGACAGCTGTATAATGAAATTATCCGATTTGTATGTTTGTATAGGAGCTATATGATATAGCTCTGAATACGAAAAATACAAACTGTGCAGTATATACAAGACTACATGCAAAATTTCATCTATGTACGTACATACATATGTAGCTCTTGCGGTCTAGGAGGAGTTTGCGTTGATCCAGACGGACGGACATGGCTACTTGAACTCGTCTCGTCGTACTGATCAAGAAATTATATGTATACTTTATATAGTCGAAGATGCTTCCTTCTATGAATTATGTACCATTTTTTGCAAGGGTATAAAAAAGCCTTAATTGTAATTTTTCGAAAACTGTAGGGTTATATAACAACTGGGTTATATAGCATTCATAAAATTAAGCATGAACAATATTTCTACAACAAATAAAAATGATTTAAATCGAATGCTTAAAAAAAAATCGATATCTAATTGTAAGTCATATGACAAACTAAAAATTCACCTCAAAGTGGAAAATTTCAACTCGCTAAAAAAAAGAAAATCGAGCTAACTTTGAAAAACGCAAATAGGGTTTTGCTATTCAATAGATGTAACTTCAGAAAAAAAAGTCCGGTACTTATAAAAAAAACACTGGAGTACTTATGGACCTTGACGGCCTCTTTAACAATCTCTCTGTCAACTTATATATGCCCTGCTCTCTTTACTACTACTAGAATGTTTGGCCACTACATGTTTGTTTCTTCTCTTCTATTATGACAGTACATTCGACCCGTATGACGGTCCCCACAACTTCATATATTCCGATACAGTCGGTGTCCTATTATTCCGCCTGTCCGACTTTCTCTTCATCATACCTGCCACGATTTTATATTGCCGTTACCTTATATGGTCCTAAATACTTTCCTTTAAGTTTCAGACCAACGCCATATTGGGTACGCTTAATAGCAACCAAATCATTTATTTTGAATCGTTTTCCCTCTTTTTTCCCTCTCTCTTTAGATTAGCTGACTTCTTGTTGTCCTCCTGAATTTGTTTTATATTTTCAACTGCCTCCATTCTTATTTTATTCCTATGTTCTGCTAGTTCTTCGATTAGAAGATCATCGAGTAGTTCTTTAAGGTTTACATCCTCTGATCTACGCATGTTAATACCGGTTAGTATCTTAAAGGGAGCGATCTTAGTACTTCTTAGTGCCGTATCGTTGATGATTTGCTGAACTTTCCCTACGTATTTATACCAAAAAAGCTGGATTATCTAAACTCATTTTAGCTAACATTGGAATAACAATCTTGTGAATCCTTTCAACCTGCCCATTTCCTCGCGGTACTCCGGTGGTAAACAATAAATGCACGATGTCGTCCTCGCAATACTTTTCGAAGATGTGTGATGTAAAAGCCGAGCCTCTATCAATCGTATTGGGTTCCCAAAATTTGTTGCTTCAACTTCTAAGCACCTTATCACTTCATCTACGCCTGTGCTCCTGGTGGGATACAACAAACGTACTTAAAAAACCAAATATAATTACCAACAAGTAATTATACAGTTTATTGACAAGTTCCAATATGATCAATATGGTAAGAACAAGTGGTTTGTCAACCTTTTCTATTGAAGTTAGATATCCTTATCTTTTGCCAGCCTTTGCGTTAACAACAATACACTCCACACAACTATGTACCAGACAAATAACCTTATTTCTCGATCAAATCTTGAGTTTTGTCTGGTTGCGTTTTTTTGTTGACGGAAAAATGATCCGGGGTATGCGCAAATCCAATAATCTCATATTCCATTGCCGAAGGCACTACAATCAACTCACAATTAGGGTCTTTAAAGAGAATCTCGTTCTCCATATCGAAGTCTTTAGAACTTTCTTTTTCGACTAGCGTCCTTACTGCCTTTGTCCACTCACTTTATCAACGATTTCCTGGTCACAAAGGTCTAAACGTCTCGAATGCTGATACACAGGTATTTCGTCGCTCAATATAATTTTCATGCTTACTGGTGCGTTTGCATTTCTTATTGGCTGGTAGTTTCGAATTAATTTCTCTACTTTTCCTTCAATAAAATGGTTCAAATGCGAAAGATTTATGTCTAGACTCTTATCCTCCTCTTAAATTTTTGTGATGAAGATATTTCCAATCTCTCCTGCCTACTGAATATCTGACTCATTTTGTTCTGTCTTTGGCATACTATGGATGTGACAAACTTCTATATCGCTGCGAATAGCAAACTAAGATCCATTTGCTGTTACAAATATATTGACAATGTGCAATATCGTTCGACCCAGTATAACATCAAAACTTATGTCCTGATCTGGCACTATATGAAATTCTATGTTCATATTTAAACCATCCACTTTAACTGGTATTATAAAACTACCGAAAGTCAACACTTTACTGTCGCCAATACCTGTTGAGAGTCTAGCTTCACCTAATAACGATTTCGATCCAATCATAAAATAAATATTTCTTCTTTAAACCAGCCCCAGTGAATAGGGATTCCCGGAGAGAAGGAAAATAACCCAGTCTTCATTCGTTGAATTCAAAATATGAACTGATTTTATTGAAAAATCTTAAACTCTAAGAAGCGACAATTGTTCTTAAAAAATACTTATTCTAATGCCCCACGTCTTCGGGGTTTGGAATTTGTTTATATTTCATGCTCAGCGCTTGGCGACTTAAGTGTTAAGTGTCGACAGAGTGCGGATGCATGTTTGTTTGGTTTTAAGCAATACTTGCCATATGAATCTTTATGACATATTTTTGTTTATGTTTCGTTTGTGTATATTTCTTTGGTCAATCTGATTTGGTGAAGCCATTTCAGCTGACCACGATGTTTAATCTTAAACATTCTGCGAGGCGCCGCCAAGTGCGACTGTTTGGAATGTGTGTTTAACTTTAGGTTGTCTTATACAAATTATTATTAATATTAGAATTAGTAAGACAACTAATATTAAGGAAGCATGACCGGTTGCATGATGAACGTTTAAACCTAGTAAATCAAAATGATCTTCCTTTAGTGATTGTAACTGACCTCCTATTTTCTCTAACTCTGCCGTGTGGTTTACCAAGTTGGCTTCAACTGGACCCCATTCTATATTTGGTATATTACTAATATCGCCTATATGCGACGTAGCAATAGCTATGTGCGACTCTGACTGTACGCTATGATGAGCCACTAAAATCTTATCTTCTGCCCTAGCTGTGCAGCCTGATCTGAGGCTCAAAATTCCTTGTTCCGGTAAATCCACCAACTCCTGCTGTTCGTTACCACATTAGACTCTGGCCTTAGTTTTAGGTGGAACCTTGAATAACCAACTATTGCTACTATCTAGCTCTACCCAGTAAGATCTTGTCTCAATAATCGTTGTATATAAACAGGTAGACTTCCTATTCTGTTTAAAAGGTGTCAGCTCACAGGCATTATCATTGGCGTTACTCCATGGCCAATTTCCTTCACATATTCTCCTGTTCGATTGCCAGGTCCGACATTTCTGCATTGCTGAATCTGACATTAAGTGATACGAGTCTATTTCAAAATTATATATTAAATACTGATTCTTTATATAAACTGTCACCAATTGATTACTGACCAATCGAACGGGAATTGGAATAACTCTGTAGAGGAAGGATGGATGTCTACTGAACAGTGGTATTTTAGCACTTATAATTAATTTTCTGTCAAAAAAGATCCCTTTGGCCGTCAACAGAGCATATATGTCTTTTAACTCCGTTCCGCTCCTTTTACCTGGCAGAACTAAAGTTTCAGATAATTTTTCTTTTATTTTAGTTATTTCTAATTTCATTTGGTTTGGCTTTAAAATATTAGTATTTAATCTACCATGGTTAATGTCTATCAATAAACTTATAATTCCTGTCTGAATTTTTTCGCATTCATCAACCACGGAGCTTAATTCATTTACAATCATGAAAAACCGAATAGATTCTCTATACACGTAATAACTTTCTTTGAACAATTCTGTCATATTTTCAATCCGTTTGTTCATGTTGCCAAAGTTTTCATTTATCTCATTTATGGTAGCCTTAAGAATGTTTGCCGTGGAGTCTACCACCGATGTCTGCTTTTCTTGTAGATGCTTTAAATTCTGCTGATTTGTGAGCAAGTTTCTCATGTTTTCTTCTATTTGTATCCTATCGTCCGCATCCATGACACCGAATAATATATGGTACAGTGACCCCATGAATTCAAACGGTGCTCGCTTGCGTCTTGCCTTTTCTTGCATCATGAATAGCACATTATTTTCCTCGATATCTTTAATTCGCTTAACCGTGTTGTTCAATACAAACTGACACTGGTCTTCGAAATTATACAGTTTTTGGCATAAGCCCCTCAATTTGGGAATCATTCTGTCACCTTGACTGAGCATTTCAAAATATGCCGACATGTCGTAGTATACTACCAGATCCCATGAGGAAGCTACTACTTCCACTTCACCCATTGGATCTAAGTACAATGCGGCTGTTGCGTTTAGTTCCTCTACCGTTATTTTTGGTCTATTATCTTTAATGCTCGCTGCATTCGAAAGTTGACAAAGCATCATAAAAATTGCTAACATCAATACGGTTCCTATTTTGGACAGATGACCGAACCTGCCACCTTTCCGATATCGATTCTCCTCAACGTCTTCTGATGATTTGACCCCAACAAGTGGACAGATTTTATTTATAGGTCTTGTAATTGACCCTTCCTGCAACTTGACTTTTACCACTCTTACTTTATCGTCCCTGCCTTTGTGAATTTCTTCAATCTTGCCCAGAGGCCACCTGGCTGGGTGACAATTTTCATCTTTGATCAGTACGACCTGACCATTCTCTAAATTTTCTGTGGTTCGTCGCCACTTATTCCTTTGCTGGAGAGTATATAGATACTCGTCTTTCCATTTCAACCAAAAATCTTTTTTCATTTTTTGAATTAGTTTCCATCTGTCTAAATTTCCAATTTTTTCCTCTGATATGGACTCGGCTGCTTCCAATGTTGGTCTTCCAATTAGGAAATGACCGGGAGTTAACACTTCGTTGTTGTCCATATCTTCACCCGTCGTATACAATGGACGTGAATTTAGCACGGCTTCTATTTGGCACAACAATGTTGCAAGTTCCTCATATGTGAGGTTACTGTCTCCTATGACTCTTTTTAGATGATACTTAACCGACTTTACCCCCGCTTCCCATATACCTCCAAAGTGAGGTCCTGCCGGGGGCTAAAATGCCAGCTAATCTGTTCTCGCTCTAGAACAGGGGCAACTTTAACGTTATCTTCAATTGCTTTTTTGAATTCTTCATCAAGCCTCCTAGCCGCTCCCACAAAATTTGTACCATTATCAGAATATATGTTAGCGCATTTACCCCGTCTTGCAACAAATCTTCGAAATGCTGCTAGGAAAGCTTCAGTTGTCAAGTCACTAACAACTTCTAAATGAATTGCTTTAGTTGACAAACATACGAATACTGCTATGTACC
This sequence comes from Drosophila paulistorum, assembly GCA_018152135.1. NCBI lineage: Eukaryota > Metazoa > Arthropoda > Insecta > Diptera > Drosophilidae > Drosophila > Drosophila paulistorum. The sequence continues at coordinate 3,743,508 of JAECXG010000823.1, forward strand.
CTTTGAACGTTTTTTGTCCCCGATTTTTTGAGCATCTTATATGGTATGGACCGGCAAAATCAATCCCCGTGTTATGAAATGGAGATGACACCGTTACCCTATTTTTGGGCAGGTTACCCATAATTTGCTCCGCAGTTACTTGGCGGTATCTGGCACAAGTGACGCATTCCCTTAGGTATTTTTTAAGGGCGTTTCTCAATCCGAAAATCCAAAATTTCCGTTGAATTTGGCTTCTCATAAGATTAATTCCTCCATGTAGAGTTTCCTTATGAGCATCCTTAATCAACAGCATTGTTAGATGTGATTTATCCAAAATCACAGGATGTTTGGTGTCAAAGCATATGTTGGCATTTTGCAATCTTCCCCCACGCGCAATATTCCATCGTCATCCAAAAATGGATTTAAGCTTAAAATTTTGCTTTTCATATCAATTTGCTTGTTCTGCGTAAGACATGATATTTCTTTGTTAAATTGATATGCCTGTTGGTGTTTAATTATAAAATTTTTAGCATTCTTAAGCTCACTGACGGTGAGATATGATGGGTACACTCCATCTCTTTTTTTAATGCCAATAAATCTTAATACATATGCCGTAATTCTGGCCAGCTTATTCATACAGGAATACTTTCCAACTAGCTCCTGCATAATACTGCTTTCTGTATTTACTAGTACGGAATTTACCATACTCTTGTCATCATCTGTTTTTTGTTTAGGCCATTTATCATTTGCCTCACCGAGCCACTTTGGCCCATTCCACCACAATTCGCAATCTTTTAACTTGTTTGGACAAATACCCCTTGAAGCTACATCTGCAGGGTTATCTTCAGATTTTACATGGTTCCATGTTATTTCTTTGATTTTTAGGATATCCTGAATTATGCTGCACATAATTCCAATTTAGGAATAGTCTTCCTATTTTTGATTGGATTAACTTTGTTCTTGCTGGCTATTAAGGTAACTGCTTCACCTATTTTAGCATATACTACCGCTGCATATGCTTTTTCTGAAGCGTCAGCAAAACCATGAATCTGTAACAACATATTAGGCTGTGTCTTGATCCATCGGGGTAATCGGACTTCTTCCAGATACCCCAAATTGTCCCTGAAGGACTTCCATTCTGAAGTTTCGTTCTCGGACAACTCTTGATCCCAATTTTGCTCCGCTAGCCACAACTTCTGCATGAACAACTTGCCTATTACTGTTACTGGTGCTAGCCACCCTAGTGGATCATAAATTTTGGCTAGTGTGGATAGCACCCCTCTTTTATTCACCTTCTTGTTTTCGTCACAGTTTACCTTAAATTTAAATTCGTCTTTAAATGGCTCCCACTGCAACCCCAAGGTTTTAATTGCTTCGTTCTCATCAATTTTTAATACTTTATTATCGCCTGTATTAATAACCTCTTCAACAATTTCGGATCTATTCGAAATCCATTTTCTCAAATTCATTCCTGCCTTTTCCAGCTCTCTGGAAACATGCTGAACTTTGTGTTTTGATTCTTGTACGGTATCACCACCTGTCATTAAATCATCCATGTAGAATTCATCTCGGATAATTTCACTAATCACTTTATCCTGACACCTGTTTGCGATTTCTGCAAGCACCCTTGTAGCTAAGTACGGTGCCGATGCAGTACCGTACGTTACTGTTGTCAATTTATATTTTCTTAACTTTTCCTGCGGAGAATTTCTCCACAAAATATGCAAATATTTTTGATCGTCTTGATCAATGTTTATCTGCCGATACATTTTTTCAATATCTGCAGATGCTACGTACTGCCATTTTCGCCATTTTAATATTATGTCGAATATGTCTTTTTGGAGTCGCGGCCCTATCCACATCACATCATTGAGACTTCTGTTATTCGTGGTTTTTGCAGAAGCGTCAAATACAACTCTTAATTTAGTTGTCAAACTTTCTTCTTTTACTACTGCTTGATGTGGAAGGTAATAAGCACCGTCATCCTTAGTTTCTACCATGTGGCCTAACTCCAAATATTCTTTAATGAACTTTTTGTACTCCTCCTTAAGTTTTGGATTTTTCTCAAATTTTTTCTCCAAGTTGAGGAATCGCGCAGTTGCTTGTGCCTTCGAGTCACCTAATTCCCTTTCTTGCTTAAATGGGATCGTTACCACATATCTTCCAGAGTTATCAATCTTTGTTGTTTTGTTAAAATTTTCTTCACATTGATTAGCTTCTATATCATCTTTTTCGTCTGCCTCCAACTCCCAAAAACGCTCCATATCTGTAACGTCTATTGTTGTAGCTACTATAGACCCATCTCCTTTGACTTAGTACATCCCGACACGATCCAGCCAAATTGAGTGTTTTGTCCCAGCAAGCCGTTAATCTTGGCAACTCCACTTTTTAAGATGTGGGTATATACGTCTACCCCTATTATCATATCAACCCTACCAGGTTTATCAAAGGTGGGGTCAGCTAGAACGTAAGTTTGCCATTTTGACATATCCACGTTTGCTATTTTTGATGGAAGAGCTTTCATTAATTGCGGCAATACAATTGCTTCAACCTTAAGCAGTTTCTTTTCCGAATCACGTGTCTTCATTTCAATATTTACCTTATACTTCGACGTTCTACTTTTTGTTGCAGATACGCCACTTATTTCTGTTTGTTTCTTGATCTTAGGTAATTTTAACATTTGAGCGGCTTCTTCAGACAAAATAGTGCTCTGAGAGCCATTATCAATTAAGGCTCTTAATGTTTCATACTCTCCATTTATTTTTTTAACTTGTATTAGAGCTGTGGCCAACAGTTTTTGTTGTTCTGTAACACAAGTATTTACCTTCGCCTGTTTTTCCCCAAAATGAAGCATGGTATGGTGCCCCTTGCTGCACAATGAGCATACTATTTCATTGGTGCATCTCTTGTTGCTTGAATGCTTCAAGCACCTTGTACATAATTGTACTTTTTTTGCTATTTCCGCCCTTTCTTTAGGTGTTAGCGCTTTAAACTTATAGCACATCGGTGCGCTATGCCAGGGACCTTTGCAGATCGGACAACTATCTTTAAACACCGCCACCGACGTTTTTTGTAACGGTTTTTTCTCTTCCTTTCTCATGGCACTTAGCGAGCAATATCTTTGCTCTAAGTATTCCATGACATCAGATAGCATCTGAACTTGCCTGGTTTTTCTAATCTGACTCTCATACAGTTGCAGAGCCTCTCTGTCAAATTTCCGAAGTATGAGTTGTGCAAATATTATGTCCACTTCATCGGACAAATTTGTTTTAATTTTCATTAAGTGTATTGATTCATTAATTATGTCAATCACTCCTTTTATACTTTTTGCGGATTCATTGTTGATCATCGGTAAATCAACGATCCGACCTAATTGTTCGGAGAATACCCTCCGATTATTTTCATACCGCTTGGTTAATAATTCCCAAGCGGCACTATAATTGTCAGCTGAACCTGACAATAGATGGGCTACCATGCTCTTGGCTTCGCCCTTTAACGCGGATTTTAAATAATTGAATTTAAGAGCAGGACTTAGATCCTCTCTTTTTTCCATCAGTTCCGCAAATAATTCCACAAACAGGTCCCATTCTCTAGGTTCCCCAGAAAACGTGGATACCTGTATTTTCGGCAATACCGGTAGTTCGCCTCTCACGGTTACATTCTCAATCTTACTTTCCTTCTTGTTTATTTTCATTTCTAACACTGATACAGAATTCCGAACATCGAATTCTAACTCCTCCATAGTATTTTTAAATTTTGCATCTTTCAACGCAGCCTGGCACGCCTGTACTTTCTCCCATAAATAATTGATCTTATTAATATATATTATGCATGCCTCATTGCCTGTTGAATTATCTATAGTGCGTAAATCTTTGGTTACCCTATCCAAATATTCCTGGAGCTGTCGAACTTTATCCATAAATATCTCCTGATTACCACTAGCGTTTTCATTACTGAAGGTCGCATTCCCTCGCGACTCTCCTTTGCTATCCTCAAACATTTCTGACATATTCGCTTCTGCTTCAACTAACGCTGACTTACTAGTGCCTGGTCTTTCCGACTCTCCTGTAGCTATTATTTTGGCAACTATCTTTAACATTCCTTCATGTATTTTCTCTTTGAAATACTGATGCTCAAAATTCCCTTGCTGTAGCAATTTGTTATGATTAGGTAACCATCGATTCCTAATCTCTTTTACTTCCTCGATCACCTTGCTAGTTATGCTTCTGGGATCTAGTGCTTCTAATTGCCTTATCCTGGTATGCAACTCTAACTGCTTCCCTAACAACTTTTCAGTTTTGTTAAGAAACATTTTGTATGGCGTATGTTTGACAATCAATTGATTTTTTTTTTTTTTTTTTCGATATATTTATCCGCCTTTTTTTTTTTTTGAGAAAGAGAAAAAAATATCTCAACTGTGTCTTGCACAGTGAGCCAGAGACGTGGAAAAATGTTGATAGCGTATGTGGTTGGCTCACAATTCAGATATACATTTCATTTTTTAATAAAAGAAGTTTTTTTTTTTTAATCTCCAACCACATTGTTAGTAAAAGCCTATCAAGGAGTTAGTAGTTCGCAAGTTGCACTTTCGTGCTTCAACTTGCTTATAGAGGCTTATATTTAAATTATTAAATAAGGCAAGTTAAGGCTTGCGCATTTCTGCGGCCCCCTTGCGTTTCTTCGCTCTTCGGCGAAGTTCAGCTTTCAGTTGGTCAGCACGCTCTATGCAGCGTTGTCGGTCCTCTTAGCACAGGGTCTACTCGCAATAGGGTGAGTCAAATGGTCCAGGGCAGTCCTTCACCGGTGTGTTTTTTTTTTGCTGTGTCGTTGCTCAGCTGCTGTTGTCCAGGGCCTATGAGCTCAGGCGGTACCGGTGCCGGTCCTCGCACCAGATTTTCTCGTCAACTATCTTGTTGCTCTGCTGCTGTTTGTAGTTGCCGACTTGCAACTACATACATATACACTTTTAACTTTAACTTTTTTTTTTTTTCGATATTAGGGCTTCGAATACGCCACACACCACGCCGCCGAAATTATTGCAGTTGCTCGACTAGCCAAACTGCCTTTATTTAACTCGGTCGCGCGCACTTTTTATTTTTTTTATTAAGCAATATTTTGCTTTTTTGTTTTATACTCTGTCTCTTACCACTGGTGGGGAGAACAGAGTTATTTTATTTTTTGTAACCTTTAGCTGATCTTAGCATTTACACTTGCATAAGAATTCAGACTTACAGGTACTGATTCATCCTCTGAGTCTCTTACCACTGGTGGGGGAAAACTACAGAGTTCCTTTTTTCGAAGGACCAAAATGAATAGGGATTCCCGGAGAGAAGGAAAATAACCCAGTCTTCATTCGTTGAATTCAAAATATGAACTGATTTTATTGAAAAATCTTAAACTCTAAGAAGCGACAATTGTTCTTAAAAAATACTTATTCTAATGCCCCACGTCTTCGGGGTTTGGAATTTGTTTATATTTCATGCTCAGCGCTTGGCGACTTAAGTGTTAAGTGTCGACAGAGTGCGGATGCATGTTTGTTTGGTTTTAAGCAATACTTGCCATATGAATCTTTATGACATATTTTTGTTTATGTTTCGTTTGTGTATATTTCTTTGGTCAATCTGATTTGGTGAAGCCATTTCAGCTGACCACGATGTTTAATCTTAAACACCCAGTATCTACGAGTCTTTTAAATATATGCATTACTGCACCTTCATTTTGTACCACGTTTATATTTCTCTCGTATTTAATTTTCTTATTTGCACTGGGCCATTCGATGTCCTACTTTACCACATTTAAAATATTAAATAAAATATTAAAATATTAAATTAAATATGTGATGTATCACCGCATCCGTAGCATTTCCAATTCTCAGCTGTATCAATTATTTTACCCTGATTAATCCTTTCTCCCGACGGAGACTCAAACTTGTTTAACGACTTCTGTGAAGGACGAACTTTCTGATACGTTTCTATTTGAAATTTCAGTTGTACTAGATTCCAGGCTTGAAATAGAATAGCTTTATTTACTTGTGAGTCTGGAATGCCCTTTGCAATGTATTCTATCAAGCTCTCATCGTTCAAATTCACTGGTTTGGCAATTTCCATTAAAGCATACAAATATTCATGTAAAGTCTCCTCTCTTTTCTAAAAACTTTGCGATAATATTCTATGAATCACAGCTGCTGATCGTTTCGAACCAAATTCTTCGCGCAATGCTGCTTTTAATATCTCCCAATCCGAATAAATGACTTAGCTGCCGCAGCTAAGCTGTTTGGCGTATATAAAGGTCTGTAACTTGTCCCATTGAACTGTAGCATGTTCTGAAATATCACATCAATAATATTACAAACATATTGTAGCACTTTGTTACAATATTTATGTACACAACATTCAAGTGCATTGCCTCTTAAGTAACATGACCACCCATGAGTGCATGGTGCTGGACATTGCTGAGTCGGCAATTATAACACGAGTGGCCGCTCTGGCCCATTATGCAATATGAAACATCCTCACTCTCACGCTGCGGCGGCATATAGACATACATACTTTTATGTAAACAATTATGCATTTAAACACAAACATATATTTACAGTATGTCCAATAATTGTTTGCAAAATGGTGTTTCTTGGAATTATTGAATTTTTTTCTACCTTTTTTCTACGTTTATACCTATGGTAATAATAGTTGATAAACCTTTTTTGGTTTTTAATGTGAAACCAACTATTGGACATACTGTATACATAAGCATACCGCTCCTCTGCCAGCACCACTGGCAGCGCAGCTACGCGGTCTTAGTTTTAGTTAACAATTGTTATAGAATTAAGATTCATTCAGTAAACTGACCTCAAACCGAAACGACCTGCTTGTGTCTTTCATTTAAAACACCAAAATAATACATTGGGAACAAAATCAACATCAGACTTACAATATGGCGACCGTGACAGTGGTCACTAACTAAGCAAAAGTGACCTGGAGACAAACACAATCTGCGTTGGAGAAGCAAAGGATTTGCTAAAAAGGAAACAAAAAAATAAAACCCAATGAATATTCTGAGTGAGTAGAGTGTGAGATAGCAAAAAAGAGTGGAGTGCAAACAAAATAAAGAAAATTATATTATATTATATTATATTCTAAACAAGCACCACCTCCATGGACAGTAGCACAAAAGCTACAGGAAGAACTTGACTTTTTAAAGTCATTAAAAAGCAAAAAGCCAGAATCTCAAACTCACTCAGAAATAACTATTCAAATAACAAACATTAATAAGAAAACTCCTCCAAAGCAAAAGCCAATACCTAAAGAAGAAAAGAAGTGTCCCCAAGACTGTCCTGGTCCGCTGTATTCACCATACTCTGAAAACAGTTGAATCCAGAAATTGACAACAAGATACAATTAAAATTAAAAAGAAAAAATTAAAGATATGCAAGAAAAAGAAATAACAAAATTAAAAGAAAAATTTAATTAAGTATACATACAAGCTTCTGCTCTCTGACGTGACGGTCGTGTTTTTGCATAGCTCCTGAGTTTTTATTAATATTTATTGTTTTCTCTCAATTTTTAATTGAAACTCTTGTGTTTTATTTCCATAATTCGCCAAATTAAACAGTTTTTTCTTTTTCGTGATTAGTGTTTCGTGCATTTAATTTTTTTAGTTGTTCTGTCTCGTCATTGCTTCTGCAGTTGCTCCCCTCATCGCCCCCATCATACCATCAGTGCTAGTGGTTTTGTTGTTCTCTCTGCTTTGTACTTGTTATGCTCGGCTTATAACTGTTCTTGGACTCTCTCTTGTGCTTTGCACTCTAGCTGTCTCTTTGTTTTATTTGTAATTATTGATTGTTTATCGATAATTATCTTTGTGCTGTGTATTTAAATTTTTCTATAGATTCTTATATATATTTATTTTTTATTTTTTTTTTTTTTTTGCCTTGTGTTTCTTTTGACTTTTTAATGGCTTGTTGTCTACTTACTTGCAAGCATTCCGATCGTTTTGACGATCAGTATAGAGCAATATCTTGTTGGCTCTGCAATAATCTTATTCACTTAAAATGTGCTGGCCTCAACGGCCGCGACTACGACAAATTTTCTGGGTTGTCTGTGTCTAAGCCTGAGCTTGGCTTAATGCGCTGGACTTGCCAGTCTTGTGCCAGCCAGCAGCTTGATTTTAGCCGAATGTATAGGGATCTTCGTTTAAAGTTTCTTTCTTTAAACAAAATGGACAAACAGCTGTCTAACGAGTGTGACTCTAGCATACATTTATTGTCGCAATTCAAGCTAGTTCCACCTTCTGAGAAGTTGCGCAAGAAATGTACCCTTGAGTTGCCTCATAAGCAGTCGCCCGCACTCTCTATTACATCTTCTCCCATTTTATTTTCGCCTACACCATCTTCTTGTCTCTCTTTATGCTCTTCTTTTCAGATTGAAGTACCCATTACAAGCCCTGGTGTACCTCAATCTAGTACCTCACAGGTACTCTGATCAATTACAGGATCATGTTGGCTCTCAATCACTTGCGGATTCCAATGCTCCTCCGCCTCCAGTAACTGTAGTGCCTCATCACAGACAATTATTTATCTCTAGGCTTGCTCCAGATACTTCTGAGTCGTCTGTGGCAGCTTACATTGGTAATATATATGCCCTGCTAAGGTTTTAATTCAAAAGTTTAAGTTTTCTAGGCCTCGCGAAATCTCCTTTTAAAATTACAGTACCAAATGAGTATTTCTCAGCTATGCTTGACCCTAACTTTTGGCCAGAGGGCCTAGTTGTACATGAGTTTGCGCCTAATAAGCGCTCCCGTCCGTTGCCTGTCCACCTTCCTAATTTATCTTCTGCTTCAAAAAACTAATAACGTCTAGTCTTTGCATTCATTATCAAAATGTAAGAGGACTTCTTACCAAGCTCTCGAAACTGTTCTGTGATAGCCAAACCTTTTCGGCTGACATATTAGCATTCTCTGAAACTTAACTCAATTCCTCTGTTTTGGATAATGAAATTCTTTCTAATAATTTTATTTCTTATACGCTTGATCGTGTTGATCGTCGGTGGAGTACTCATTGCTGTCAACTCGAATCTGTGTTCAAGTGTTGTGCCGATTGATCTCCCCATAGGTGTTGAGTTCATGTTCTAACTTTAGCTTATATATCTCTTGTTCATATATTCCTCCAGCTTCTGATATCATGATCTACATGCACCATGCTGATGCTTTGCGAACTATTTTTAGTCGTCTTAAAGATCGTGATTTTCTTATAGTTTTAGGTGATTTTAACTTGCCTAATATTTCTTGGCTTGTTGATGACAATCTATCTTACTTAATTCCTTCATCTTCATGAGAATGTCTCTAAAGTCTCCAGTGCGCCAGTCTGGTTCACAAGTAGGCTCTCTAATCTCCGTAACATTAAATCGAGATATTTTAAAAGATTTAAAAAAACTGGTTCGCGACTTGACTATGCAAATTATTGTGTAGCCAAATCTCAATTTTTTCTTTTAAATAGTCAATGCTACAATAATTATATCGTGCGCTGTGAGGTTGAATTTTATAAGAACCCCAAAAGATTTTACAACTTTGTTAATTCCAAAATACGCTCTAATTTACTACCTTCCACATTCAGACTTAATGACCAGACTGCTAATAATGATTCAGATATTGCAGATCTGTTTGCTAAATTCTTTCAGTCGACTTAATCTACTACTGCTTCGGTGTGCGATCGCACACCCTATTCCTTCTCAATCCCACATTTAAATTGTATGTTTTTTCCTAGTATTACTGAAGACTGTCTTCTATGCTTCTATGCTTCTCACGAAACTCATGGGTTTTTCTCCGAAACTATTGGCTTGGTTAAAGTCGTATCTGCTTGGCAGAACCCAAAAGGTGTCTTTTCGTTCCTCGATATCTAAAACTGTTCGAGTTACGTCAAGTGTCCCCCAAGGCAGTCATCTGTGCCCACTGTTATTTACCTTGTTTATAAATGATTTGCCTTTGGCCTTGGCTCATTCACGCGTGCTCATGTTTGCGGATGACGTCAAGATTTGTTATTCATATAATGATCCTTCTTTCCAACAGTACTTGCAATCAGATCTCGATGCGTTCTGTGATTGGTGCCACGTTAATAAATTACACCTTAATGCCTCTAAGTACTCTTTTATGACTTTCAGTCGTTTATCTCCGTTCCTAGCTCATTTATCTATTAAGTCTGTTCTGTTAGATTGTGTACCATCATTCAAAGACCTTGGCGTTATGTTTGACAGACTTCTTCTTATTAATATTCCTTCACTTTACAACCGTAGGCTCGTATTGGGCATTCTCTTTCTCCATAAACTAGTCAACGGCGAAGTCATTTCTACTAATTTACTAGATATGCTATATTTTTGTGTTCCCTCACGTCGAACCAGAAACTTTTTTCCTATTCACCTTAGTAGATGTCTGACTAACTACTCTCTTCACGATCCTTTTCGTGTTCTTTGCCAATCTTTTAACAACCTTTCTCACCTTATTTCTCCTCATCTTTCTGTCACTTCTCTTCGCGCTATACTTTTTAATTGTCTACAGCGAAACCACTGAAAATATTCTGGACTTGGATTGGCTGCAACTCATCCCTGACCACATTGGCTGTGAATCGGGGCATAGCTGGCACCTTGTTGCAAATAAAACACCTCCACCGGGTCGGGGATGTTTAGTTGTGCATAAAGCTAAGCTACCTTCTTCATTTAATTATTGTCTGTATTTAAGCTTAAGCTTTTTCGTCGACTGCTGTGTTAGTTGACGTAAATAAATAAATAAATAAAAATAAATAAGTAAAATATGAATATATAAAAAAACATTGTAAAAAAAAAAAGCAAATTGTAAAATTGAGTGAAACCTTATCTGCCCAATAGAAGTATGGCCTGTAAAGCTATACGAAACATTAGGTAGGATCATATAAAAGGAAAATTTTTATTTTAATAAAAATTTTCTTCAAAATTTCTTAGAAAAAACATTTTTTTTATTTTGATTGTTTGATAACAAAATTAACAATTTTGATGATATAATTGATGAACCCAGTATGCGATTAATAGATACAAAGACAGCGGACTCCACTGCAAATGTAATCAATAAAATAGAGTCATCAAATGTTGATTTAAAGCTAACAAATGTACTTTTATTAATAATTCTAAAATAAATGAGCGCATATGTATTGTACACAATATATAATAACTATACAATAAATGTGTAGCAAAAAGAGCCCTGATGACCTTGATAGGGTCTAAACAACATATGCATCAATTATTGTAAAAGTGCATTCCAACAAAAGTTATCAAAGAAAAACAATAATTTCATTTTTACCAATAAAAAATACATTTTCAATTGAAAATTTTAACTGATTAAATATATGTCAACTTATTAAAAGAAACACAAAATGAGTATGCTAGACAATTATTTTAGCAAGATAGTAGATAGGAATCCAAGTACAGCATCCGATCTAATTGAGGTTTTTAGAAGAGATCAAATCAACTCACCACAAAGTTCGATAAACTTGGTAGACATTAGGTCAGCTTACCTTGCTATAACGGGAGAAGATTTCCCAGTTCGAGGAACCTCAATTGTACAGATGAGTTTCATTCTCACAGTACCACATGTATATATGCTGTTTTTCAAACGCAACAGGTAGGGGAGAGGGCCCAGTTATGACCCGGGTTTTGAAAAACCTCGACATTTTTTCTTCAGTTCCGGAAATTGAAAAATTAAGAAGACTAACATTTTAATATTAACCAAACGCAACTTTTTTCCAAAGAAAAAAAAATTTTTTTGAGTAACTCAAATAAACATACAGTTACTCAAAAAATTTTGGAACAGATTTAATTTGGATAACTTTTTTGGGGCCAAAAAAAAAGTGGCCCAGTTATGACTCACCTTAAGAAATTCACTGAATATAAGAAAATATGAAAGGAATGTCACACCAATTGTTGTAATTTAATGGTTTATTTATTATGTGGGCCTTCAATGGCAAAAACAATGAAAAACACAAAAGAAAATGGACTCCTATGGCCATAAAATGACAACGATTTTTATTCCTCGTCGTCCATGTCACTTTCGCAGTTTTTGCATGTAAAATAACTTGCTTGCATATTAGCGCACTTCGAAAGAACTGGACGCTTGCATACATTGCAATTGATTCGAAGGCTTTTTCGGACAAACTGGGCTCAATATGTAAATTTCCTTTCCTTGTTTTTAAACAACAACAAAAATGTTGGAATTTGAAAATTTTACATAATCCTAGTGCAAAAAAAAAATGGGACATAACTGGGCCCCCCAGCTGAGTCATAACCCGGCCTTTTTAAAGTTTAAAGTTTATATGTATATTTTTTATAGATACTGCATACCCACATAAATTTTTATAAAATCACGAAATATACGGCAAATACAATATTTTTATGCATTACACTCATCTTTTCACTGTTAATTTCACATAATTTTGGTACTTTGAAAAAAATGAAAAAAAAACTTTTTCGCAAGATTTTCAACACGATGTTTTGGTACGCGTATATACAATACGATTATTAACGTTGGGGTCTGTCCAAAAACTGCAGAACGTCTTACAAACATGATTTACAGGGCTCAAACTGTCATTCAATACCGCATTTCAAAAATATTTGAGAATGTCATAACTGGGCCTGAGTCACAACTGGGCCCTCTCTCTTACATATCGCTTCTACCTAATGGATGAAGCACAACTTCAATAAAAAACCAGAGGGCTGGGTCAATTTTGACCGAGTTAAAATTTGTATACCCTTGCAACTTTTTTGGTAACTCTTTCCTTAGCTATAGCCATCAAAGTCGAAAAACGTTTTATCTAAAAAGGCTAATGTTTGCGAAAGAATGGCGTACAATCTTAGCATAGGAAATAACGAAGTTATAATTCAAAGTCACTGTTCTCCACCGATCGTTCCAATGGGAGCTATATGATATAGTCACCTGATCTTTATCAATTTCGGCAAACAAAACAAATTTTTAACGAAGGTTTTGACAAAAGTTACTGTTTTCGACCGATCGTCTCTATGGGAGCTATATGATATAGTCACGCGATCTTGATCAAATTTGGAATAGCCGTTTATAGGTGTAATAGACTGACCAATATTAAATTTCACGACAATAGGTGTGAAAATTATTTATATGGGAGCTATACAATATAGTGGTCCGATCCGGCTGAGTCCGAGATATACAAACGCGTCGATCCAGGCGTACAGACGGACGGACATAGTTATTTAAACTCGTCTCGTCGTACTGAACAAGAATATATGTATAAGTTAACACATTTGGTCAGACAAAGTCAACGACTGCAATTCTGCACGACCAGCAAAGCTGCAACAATGTTTAATGAAACTCCACAATACGTTACCGTCAACATTCCATGCGCCGTCGCGCCGTTGAAACATAATCCATTCAGCATAATCGCTGACACAGCGATTATAGGTCAGGGCTAGCTTATGTTAAGAATATTGTGTCATTTATATTGCAGTGGATTTGACCAATAAACGAACAAGTAATAATTATATTTCACTGATTTAACTTCGTACAGAGATCACAAGTAAACAGTCTGAGTATATTAATTATTAACTGGCGCCCAACTGGCAGAACCTGCTCATCAAAGAAATCTCAAGCAAGGAGGCAAGATCGTTGGATCGACATCGTTGGACTTGCAGACGGGATAAACAGACGAAAAAAGAGAGCTACAATAACATATAAAAAACCATAGTTTTAAAGAAATGTGAGTAGAGTGCTTATTTAAAGTAAATAAATACAAAAATTTAAACAAAGTGTTTGTAAAGTGTCTTTGCGACAGAAAATTTTTTAATTAAATTGAAAATCTTATGAGTAAAGAAGAGGTAGATGACTTACAACTAGAGGAACTAATAAAATATATAAAAAAACAAACTAGTGCCGGACCAAACAAAAAATAAAATGGCAATGAGTGAAGAAAATCTGAAAGCGCTGCTCGAGTATGCAGTAAACAGTGCATTAGAAAGTCAAGCTCAATTATTTCAAAGAAGAATGGAGGAAATGAGAAACGAGTTTAAAAATGCAACAGTGTCCGTACCCGAGGTAGAAGTGTTTAAAGATGCAGAAATTATTGTAGGTGTTAAATGTGACGAAACACTGGACATAATAAAATCAGTACCAGACTTTGAGGGAAAAATCGAGACTTATGTTTCGTGGCGCACACACTGCATATAAAATCTTTGAAAATTATGTAGGAAGGTCAAATTATCAGTCGCTGGGTATAATTAGGAATAAAATCAAAGGCCCTGCTGAAATGGTATTGTCGTCATACGACACCCCATTAAATTTTAAAGCAATTATCAATAGACTTGACTTTACATACGACGATAAACGCCCCATCTATATAATCGAGCAAGAGTTGTCGGTTCTACGTCACGAACCCCGACAATAACCCAATATTATGAGGAAATTGAAAAGAAATTAACACTACTCATAAAGAAAACAATTATGACTTACGATTCTACATTGGCTGCTTCTCTAAACGAAAAATACAGAGCAGATGCATTGACAGTCTTCATTTCAGGCACAAAGAAATATCTCAGTCACATTCTATTTTCAGCAAGGCCAAAAGATTTGCCATCAGCACTGGCACTTGCACAGGAAGTTGAATCTAATCATGAACGCTTCCAATTCGCTAGTAGTTTTGCTAGGAGTAATGAAGAAAGAGCCCAGCGTCAGGAACAGAGACAGCAACGGCAGCCCACTGCAGAAAGTACCCCAAACCAAGTAAAAACTCCATTTTACAAACAAATAACCCAAAACAATAGCCCGAATATAAAACAAGAACCACCACAACCTATGGACGTTGACACTTCATCTCGGTTTAGGCAAACAACTCAATACCCAAACCAAGGTGGTTCCTACCAAAATCAGGTGCCAAAAAGAGCAAGTAGTGGAACAACTAGAACTACCGGTCCCAAACAACAGAGAATTAATCATCTCTCACATTTTTTTTACTTCCCAGCTTATCAAGCTTTGATGGAATAAGTAGGACTTGATTTTTTAAAAAAAAATTAACGCAAATCTAGATTTGAAAAATAACGTCTTAAAAACAAAAAATGGATCTGAAATAATTCAATATAAAAAAAGCCCAAATGTTAACTTTACCGAAGTAGAAAATATAAAAGTTCCGCAAGAAATTGAAAAAGAATTTAAGGAAATGTTGCAAGAAAAAATAAATGTTTTCGCTGACCCTAACGAATCTCTTCCTTACAACACAAATATTGTCGCTACAATTCGAACAGAAGACGAAAAAGCAGTGTTCTTAAGACTTTACCCATACCCATTAGGAGTATCAGAGTTTGTCAATAACGAAACTAACGACATGCTGAGAAACAATATTATCAGACCATCTAATTCACCGTACAATAATCCGGTGTGGGTAGTAGATAAAAAGGGTCTAGACGAACAAGGAAATAGGAAAAAACGCCTTGTAATTGACTTTAGGAAACTTAATTCAAAAACTGTTGATGACAAATACCCTATACCGAACATTGTAGCTATTCTCTCAAACCTTGGTAAAGCCAAATATTTCACGACACTCGATCTGAAATCAGGATTTCATCAAATACTTCTTGCAGAAAAAGATAGAGAAAAAACTGCATTTTCTGTAGGAAATGGGAAGTATGAATTTTGCAGACTTCCCTTTGGTTTGAAGAATGCCTCCGGAATTTTCCAACGAGCAATTGACGACGTACTTAGAGAACAGATTGGGAAGTCATGCTACGTCTACGTGGATGACGTGATCATATTCTCTGAAAATATGCAAAATCATGTTCACCACATCGCCTGGGTACTAGATAAATTGTATAACGCTAACATGAGGGTATCACGGGAAAAATCTCACTTTTTTATAGAAAAGGTCGAGTATCTTGGATTTGTGGTCTCCCGTGGCGGTATAACAACTAATCCCAGCAAACTTGAAGCACTTAGCAAATTTCAACAGCCTACCAACCTGTTCCAAGTTAGATCATTCCTTGGTCTAGCGAGCTATTACAGATGCTTTATAAAAAATTTTGCATCTATAGGCAAACCATTGACAGACATGCTAAAAGGTGATAATGGTAAAACAAGTGCAGGACAATCGAAAAAAATTCCTGTTAACCTTGATAAAAAAGCAGATAGCCACCTTCGAGAAATTAAAGAATATCTTAAGCTCCGAAGATGTAATGCTCCTTTACCCTGATTACCAGAAGCCATTTGATTTGACGACAGATGCTTCGTCCTCTGGCTTAGGCGCCGTTTTGTCACAAAACAAGAAGCCGATAACCATGATTTCCAGGACTTTAAATGACAATGAATTAAATTTTGCCACAAATGAACGTGAGCTACTTGCAATAGTGTGGGCCCTAAAATCCCTAAGAAACTATTTGTACGGTGTAAAAAATTTAAGTATTTATACCGATCATCATCCACTAACATTTGCAATCTGAGACAAAAACACTAATGCAAAAATTAAGAGATGGAAATCCTTTATCGATGAGGACAACGCTCAAATTTTCTACAAGCCCGGTAAAGAAAATTTTGTCGCCGATGCTCTATCAAGACAAAACCTTTACGCTCTCGAAGAAGACGCTCCATCAGACTTAGCCACTATGCATAGTGAGTTGTCATTGACATACACTATCGAGTCTACTGAAAAACCGATTAATTGTTTCAGGAACCAAATAATTATTGAAGAAAGCACTATAGCTTCTGAAAAAATTATTATTATGTTCGGAAAAAAAACAAGACATATCATACACTTTTCGAATAGAGAAAACTTAATAGAGAAAGTGTGTGATGCGGTTAAAAAAGAAGTAGTGAATGCAATCAAGTGCGACCTACCGATACTAGCATTTATACAAAACAAGCTAGTTGAGTCTATCCCTTCAACCAAATTTTGTTACTCAAATAAATTGGTCATCGATGTTCATGATAGGAATGAGCAAAAAGAAATCATAGTCGCAGAACATGGCAGAGCACAAAGAGCAGCGCAAGAGAATATAAAACAAATTCTCCAAGACTATTTTTTTCCCGAAAATGACCCGTCTAGCAAACGAAGTAGTTGCAAATTGTAAGACTTGCAGCAAAGGAAAATATGACCGACACCCACAAAAACAGTACATTGGCGAAACGCCAGTCCCTAATCAAGTAGGGAAAATTCTCCATATTGACATTTTTTCTACAGATAAAAAGTATTTTCTAACCTGTATTGATAAATTTTCCAAATTTGCCATTGTTCAGCCCATAGCTTCCAGAACGATAATAGATATTGAGTCCCCCATCTTACAGCTCATGAATTTCTACCCTAATACTAAAATTATCTACTGCGATAACGAACCATCACTGAATTCAGAAACAATAAGGTCTCTTTTAAAAAACCGGTTTAATGTTGATATTGTAAATTCGCCACCACTACATAGTACTTCAAATGGACAGGTAGAAAGATTTCACAGTACTCTTGCAGAAATTGCCAGATGCTTGAAATTAGAAAAACAATTAAATGACACTACTGATATTATACTTCAGGCAACAATAGAATACAATAAATCAATTCACTCAGTCGTTAATAAAAAACCAATCGACATAATTCATGCATCCCCACCAGAATTTGACGCAGAAATAAGAGAAAAAATATCTAAAGCGCAAGATCTGCTACTGAAAAGACAAAACGCGGACAGAAGAAATAGAAGTTTTTAAATAGGCGACAAGGTACTTATGAAATTAAATAAAAGACTTGGTAACAAGCTAACTCCTTTGTTTGAGGAAGTCATTGTGGAAGCCGATTTGGGGTCAACGGTTCTTATAAAGGGGAGGGAGGTACACAAGGATAACATAAGATAAGAAAAAAAATAATTATCCTTCCAGTACTTATTCTGCTTTCTTCTGCTATCTTTACTAGGGCTGGGATCCTTCGCCTTCTACTTCTAGTAGCAGCAGCAGCTGGAAAGATTATCAATTACTCGAACTCGGACTATATTCCCATCACGGACGGAAACGTCTTCTAATCTTACAATGTACTCGGAAATTGCCGAGGAAACTAATTCACTTATGAACTCACAATTCCCACAGTCTCATATGAGACAAATTCTTGAATCAGATTTATGTCATATTAGGACACTGCTAGAAACAGTTAATATTCACCATAGACAAGCTAGGAGTATAAATATTTTAGGAACAGCTTTAAAGATAGTAGCAGGAACTCCTGACTTTGATGACTTCGAAAATCTTAAATTTCACCAGCAAAAACTAACTGACTCAATTGAACAACAGGCAGTTATAAATACAAAAGTACAAGAAAAAATTAATAACTTAACAGAATCCGTAAATAAAATAATTAGATTTGCAAAAGAGAAACAGATCGATACAAGAAACCTCTATCAAGCATTACTCACAAGAAGTAGAATTATAATCTCTGAACTCGAAACATTAATGTTGTCTATTACGCTCGCAAAGATTCAAATTATAAACCCAACAATTCTTGACTCTAATGACCTAAGTCAAATTTTAAATGAGCACTCTACAAATTTAACTATAACAGATTTAATTGAAATAGCCTATGTAAAAGTCTTTTTAGATCATAATTTTGTATACTTTCTTATCAAGTACCCAAATCCTAGAGTAATATATAAGAAAATAACCATATTCCCCGTTCAACATAATGGAACGATACTTGACCTCGAAGAAAATAACAACGTCGCAGATTGTGGTAGTAATATCTTAGCAATTGGAAACTGCACCGCTACTCTCACCGCTACAAACACCTGAAATCAACAACTTGTGCGCAGCAACTACATTCTGGAGGTATAGCACACTGTAAGACTCGTCCCAGCCACCTGCAGCCACTGATGGTAATTGACGATGGTATCATCGTTATCAACGAAGCTACAGCTACAATACAGATGAATAGCAACACGGATAGAGTCATCCACGGCACACACCTGCTGACGTTTGATGAGGAAATCTACGTGAATGGGTCTCTCTTTGAAAATACCAAAAGCATACTCAGGCGTCATCCAGGCCCAGCAATATCGGCAACCCTAAACATAACTGGCCACCGAGAGATTTTATACATGCCCTATCTTCAGAGGCTGAACTTTGAGAATCTTCAATACATTGGAAACATCGGAAAAAAAACTGTCAATATGGCCTATGATGTTTGCATCATCTCTTGTCACTCTGATCATCGGTCTCCTCGTCTTCAAGGTTCATCAAATCTGCGAAGAGAATAAACAACAAATCTCGATACGAGCTGTCATCGACATTTTGAGGAAAACCGAGGACGGCCTTCAAACTAGTGAGGGAGGAGTTAACACATCCGGTCAGACAAAGTCAACGACTGCAATTCTGCACGACCAGCAAAGCTGCAACAGTGTTTAATGAAACTCCACAATACGTTGTCGTCAACATTCCATGCGCCGTCGCGACGTTGAAACATAATCCATTCAGCATAATCGCTGACACAGCGATTATAGGTCAGGGCTAGCTTATGTTAAGAATATTGTGTCATTTATATTGCAGTACGGATTTGACCAATAAACGAACAAGTAATAATTATATTTCACTGATTTAACTTCGTACAGAGATCACAAGTAAACAGTCTGAGTATATTAATTATTAACTTATATACTTTATATGGTCGGAGATGTTTCCTTCTATGCGTTGCACACTTTTGATCAAAATTAATATACCATTTTGGAAAAGGTATTAAAAGGTACTAAGTTCGAATATATATATATATTGGAAAATACGAGAGAGATAGAAACGAAACATCTCCAAAACTATATTCCTTTCCTTGATTTCCTGATACACTCAGGACCAGTAAATACAAGGAAATAAAATTTTGGATATCAAAAAACTGCAAATTTAAAAGAAATACTGTTGACCTTTTGGAAAAATCCATAAAAATAGCAGATAGCAGATTATTAGTAAGGAGACCTAAAAATAAGGATGTGCCTGAATGGGTACATAATATTTTTAAAACAGACATAGAAACTTTTAATGAAGGAGACTCAGATGAGGATATCCAAATAATAGAAGATTAAAAAAAAAAAACACAAAACCTCTAAGCATGGAATGGGAAGAATTACTTCTCCATATCCAAAGCAAAAAAGAAAATTTTTAAAAATCGTATAAATGTGTAACTCAGAATAGGAATATTCAGAAAGAAACTATAAATAAGCATGCGAAAATTCGTGTTGATTCGAAAGAATTCTTTCAACGAAGCGAGAATTTTACCTCATGTCAATAGAGAAAATATAGGTAAAATGAACTGGTCAAAGACTTCCAACCTGTTGATCAAGTTACGTACAAACCTAATTATTATAAAGAAAAAATACAATCTCCACATATTTGTATTCACCTTTGAGCATAAACACATGTAAAAAAGAAACAGAGCTAGAAGGTTAAGAACCAGAATCAAGCGAGGAAAAAATAAAAGAAAAAGATCTAAACGATCTAACAATTCCTGCGCTATTGACATTATCTGAGATAGAAGCATTGTCTGAACAACACAACGACTCAGATTTATAATTCAATGTCAAGTGGCAGAGGCAAATGCTCAAGCATACATGTACATATATGAAAGATATGTCAGCAGCCATCCCAGAATTCAATGGACAAAAAGAGAATCTCCAGAGATTTATAAGAGCATTGAGATTGGTTAATGTAACTAAAGGAGATTTTGAAAACATAGCTGTTGAGGTAATAAAGTATAAAATTATTGCAAAATCCAAGATATAACAACAATCGATGGAATAATAAAGAAATTGCAAGAGACTATAGTCGGTGAAACATCCGACGTATTAAACGCTCGATTGTCCAAAGTAGTACAAAAAGGAAAAATGGCTGATAAGTTCACAACAGAAATAAAAAATTTACGCCAGCGCACTATGGTCCAGAGGTCGAAAAGTTTAACATTAAGTCGATTTTTTGATGTTAATAAATCGTTGGTTTTTTTATTTTAATCTTGAAGTAAACTCATCATACATAATAAAAATTGTAATACAAAATTTTAAAAGCGCCACTAAAGCTTTTTAAAAAAGAGCTAGCGATCTGCTGATTTCGCAATAGAAATTGGCGCCAAAATATTTAGTTGCTTTATGTAGTGCAACACTCGTCAAATTGGTTCAAGAAATTTAACTAAATTATGAAAAGCAATCTTCAAGGTATGCACTATATAATGTATAATCTTATTTTTTGTATAGTTCTAGTGATTTAGTATTGTGTAATGTCCAATTTGTGTGTATTTTTTTTAGAAAATCAACATGCGTTCTCCGTATTTCGTGGAATAAAACTAATGTGCTGTTCCATGCTGAAAGCAACTTATTGGTCCAGTTTGCACTTGTGAGTGTTGTCTTTAGCGACAAACCAAAAACTCATCCCCGTTCGTCCCCCTTTTCGCACAATTTGGTAATATATAGGAACTTTTCAAAGCATTCAAACAAATCAAATCATAAACATACAGGGAATTAGTCAAGAAGAAACCAAATCCATAGGGTTTACTTCTGTTGAAATACAAATCCCTAAATATAGAATCACACACGACTTTCACATCGTGAATTCCCATTTCGCTATTCCATGTGATGGAATTTCATCAAAAAATACAACTGTCAATTAGATTTCAATCCGTCCGAAAACTGGTTAATAATTAGACCCAATAATCTAAAATATCCGATATATGTACCAATATCATACAGTTCTGGTAACAATTCAATAGTTTTGCCAGCAAGATCCCAAGTTGTCCGAAAAATTGAGATATGTTCACAAGAAGACAGTGTATTGATTCCAAATCAAGAAATTCAGTATAAACACAACAAATATAGACCAAATAGTAAATAGTATAAGCAATTTAAAGTATGAACCACTTTTCCGCTACGAAGTAGACAAAACAAATAAAGAACAACGTGAAAACACAGTACACCAACAAAAAATAATCCGCCACAATTTCACAGACAACTTACGAAGTTATTCGAGAAATATAGTGATGTATTCGGACTAGATACCGAATCAATAACAACAAATAATTTTTATAAACAAAAATTAAGACTGGTGGACGATGAACCAATCTACATTAAAAATTATAGAAATCCAAGTCCATAAACTGATAAATGACAAAATAGTCGCGCCCTCTGTATCTGCTTACAATAGCCCACTTTTATTGGTACCGAAAAAATCGTTACCAAGTTCCGAAAATAAAAAATGGCGATTAGTAATTGACTATCGTCAGATTAATAAAAAACTGTTGTCTGATAAATTTACACTACCTAGTATTGATGACATTCTCGATAAACTAGGTAGAGCAAAGTATTTTTCATGCCTTGACCTAATGTCAGGTTTTCATCGAATTGAACTCGAAGAGGAGTCACGAGACATTACATCCTTGTCCACATGTAATCGCTTCACGCGATTACCATTCGGTTTAAAAATAGCGCCAAACTCGTTCCAGAGAATGATGACTATAGCATTTACTAGACTTGAACCTTCGCATGCATTTCTTTATATCGATGACTTAATAGTCATAGGTTGTTCCAAAAAACATATGCCCAATAATTTATCAGATGTTTTTGAGAAATGTAGGCAACACAACCTAAAGTTACATCCTAAAAAATGTTCAATTTTTAAGGACGAAGTCACCTTTTTCAGACATAAATGCACAGATAAAGGAATCTTGCCTGATGACCAAAATATGATGTCATTCAAAATTATCCTCATGATGCGGACAGCGCTAGAAGATTCATTGCATTTTGCAATTATTACCGAAGATTTATAAAAAATTTCGCTGAGTATTCTCGTCATATAACAAGATTATGTAAGAAAAATGTTAAATTCGAACGGTAAAGTGATTGTCAAAACGCGTTCGAACATTTAAAATCGGCATTAATGAATCCCACTCTGTAACAGTACCTAGATTTTAGCAAAGAGTTTTGCATAATCGCAGACGCAAGTAAATCTGCTTGTGGAGCAGTCCAAACGCAAAATAAAAATGGACTACAACTTCCAGTAGCATACACATCTAGATCTTTCACAAAAGGTGAGAGTAATAAGAGTACAACAGAACAAGAGTTATTTGGAATTCACTGGGCAATTACGCATTTCAGAATATACATCTATGGTAGACATTTCACTGTCAAAACAGACCACAGAGCATTAACTTATTTGTTTTCAATGACAAATCCAAGTTCTAAACTAACGAGAATACGACTCGAACTAGAGGAATATAATTTTATAGTAGAGTATCTAAAGGGAAAAGATAATTTCGTAGACGACGCGCTATCGAGAATAACAATAAAGGACTTACAAAGTATACAAACTAATAACAAAATTCTGAAAGTCACTACCAGAAAACAAAGTAAACAGTCAAATTCCTGCGCAGGAAAAGAAAAAGAAAAAGTAAAAGCAATCTCTTAATGCTTCTAAGCCCAATGTATATGACGTCATTGTAAATGACGAAGTACGAAAAGTAGTGACCTTGCGAATAACCAATTCTTTAAGCACATTCAAACATGACAAGAAAGTTATAGCAACAATTGACATTTGCGATATGTATACAAATCGAATTCTCGACTTAGGTCAATTTTTCCAAAGGCTGGAAAAAGGAGCCGGTATACTCAATATCAGCCAAGTCAAAGTGGCACCGAGCGAAAAGATCTTTGAAACTATTTCAATAGAATCTTTCAAAAATATGGGCAATAAGGTTTAAAAATTTTTAAGAGTAGCGCTACTCAAGCCGGTGACCCTAATATCAAATAATGATAAAGAAAAAGAAGCAATACTGTTTACGTTCCACGACGACCCTATGGATGGTACCTTGTAATAATACCAACAAAAGACAAAAGTGCAAAAACAGTAGCAAAAGCTATATTTGAAGATTTTATTCTGCGTCACGGTCCAATGAAGACGTTGATTACGGACATGGGAACAGAATATAGAAATTCAATAATTGAAGATTTATGCAAAAATTTGCAAATTAAAAACATAACTTCTACTGCACATCATCACCAGACTGTAGGCACTGTGGAGCGAAGCCACCGAACACTTAATTAGTTTTTACGTTCATACATTTCAGTTGACAAAACTGACTGGGATATATGGATACGATACTTCGCATATTCTTTAAATACAACACCCTCTATGGCACATGATTATTGTCCATATGAGCTGGTATTCGGTAAAACATCAAATTTACCTAAACATTTTAATAGTATAGATAGGATAATCCTACTATATAAAATAGAAGACTATGCTAAGGAAACAAAATGTAGATTAGAACAGGCCTATAAAAGAGCCAAAATTATGCTAGAACAGCATAAAGCTCAAAATAAGGATTTATATGATAGAAAAGTAAACAATATCGAATTAGAAATAGGAGATAAAGTTTAATTAAGAAATGATACGGGCCATAAGTTAGAACCTAAGTATTTACGCCCATATACCATAGAAGAAATAGAAGATAGGGATAATATTCTAATTAAAGATAAAAGAATAAGAAACAAATAGTGCATAGAGATAGGTTTAAAATTTTAATCAGTTAACATAATAAAATACACAAAAAAACCTAAATTTTCACATTTAGTGACACTAAACACATATATGTATATACAAAAAAAAAATAATAATAATAAAAAATTACCATATATATATCCTTAAAAAAAAAATCAAACATTGAAAAGATCAAAGGATCAAACAAAAAAAAAAAAATATAATAAATAAGTTTGTATATAATAAAATTAGAAAATAACTCCATAGAATTACGTTATTTTTCTAATATTACAAACATACATATTGTAGCACTTTGTTACAATATTTATGTACACAACATTCAAGTGCATTGCCTCTTAAGTAACATGACCACCCATGAGTGCATGGTGCTGGACATTGCTGAGTCGGCAATTATAACACGAGTGGCCGCTCTGGCCCATTATGCAATATGAAACATCCTCACTCTCACGCTGCGGCGGCATATAGACATACATACTTTTATGTAAACAATTATGCATTTAAACACAAACATATATTTACAGTATGTCCAATAATTGTTTGCAAAATGGTGTTTCTTGGAAATATTGAATTTTTTTCTACCTTTTTTCTACGTTTATACCTATGGTAATAATAGTTGATAAACCTTTTTTGGCTTTTAATGTGAAACCAACTATTGGACATACTGTATACATAAGCATACCGCTCCTCTGCCAGCATCACTGGCAGCGCAGCTACGCGGTCTTAGTTTTAGTTAACAATTGTTATAGAATTAAGATTCAGTCAATAAACCAAACTCAAACCGAAAAGACCTGCTTGTGTCTTTCATTTAAAACACCAAATTAATACATTGGGAACAAAATCAACATCAGACTTACTATAGTACTGTAATAGCACACTCTTCTATCTCTTGCACCCATGAATCAACCTGAGCCAGAAAAATAGAATACACCCTCAACAACTTTTAGGGTGTACCAAGATCGGCTAAAATTATTTTTAGGCAATTCGACTCTAACTGTAACTACGAATTCTATTTCTTCTTCCTCGCTTCTTGTAATATTGTATTGATGTCTATTCTGTAAATCACGTTTTCCCACTGTGCTAAGTTTCAATTCGTCCAACTTATTTCGCAAATATGCGACTCGCAATACCATAACCTTGTCAAGCTCCATATTACAACATTTTCTTTTGTTCAATACCAATAATTAATACTAAGGTTAGTTTTAGTAAATTCAATTAACGGACTACCTATAGTCCCCGAAAGTTTACCCAAGTCCGTTTCTGTCGAACGAAGTCTTTGTTTAATTTCTGCCAGCGGGTTGTCTGCCTCTGCTGACATTTTGTGTCTTGCCGCGTCCAGCTTCATCTGCAACGGGTTGCCTCTACCTCTGCTGTGGTTTTGTGTCTTGCCGCGTCCAGCTTCTTCTGCAACGGGTTGTCTCTGCCTCTGCCAACGTTTTGCCTCGTGCTACGTCCAGCTTTGCCTCTGCCAACAGGTTGCCTCTGCCTCTGCTGACGTTTTGTCTCTTGCTGCCAATGGGATGCCTCTGCCTCTGCCGACATTTTACATCGAGCTACGTCCAGCTTTGTCTATGCCAACGGGTAGCGTCTGCATCTGCTGACGTTTTGCGCCTTGATTCACTCTGTCCAAATATTTCTAGACTGTTCTAGAAAGATTCACTGATCGCCGTCCGTTATCAAATATGCTCGTGCATCGTAACGTATTTGCGCATCAAAACGATTTTATGCAATAAATCTAGCACAGCCTATCTCGCTTCGGCCACTACGTGTTTGTTTCTTCTCTTCTATTACTTTAGATTCTGCTCTCCCAATGCCATTTCCCACATATGTATACCTATGTATATACATACATATGTAGTTCTTATACAGGTATTACATTATATTTTTTTTTGCCATTTTATTGAATACATTTTTAGGAACCACAAAATGAATGAATATATTTAGAGTCAATTGTAGCCAAGCTTAAAAGTCTTCGAAGACAAAGGAGAAGAAGCTAACTTTTTACCGTGGCCATAGACGAATGGCATGGAATGGGATGCAGAAGAGATGGAGTAGCAGTAGACATACAGCCAACGTCGACACATAAATAAATGCGCTCAACTGTGTATGTACATATGTATATGTGAGACAGATATATTGAGAAGGGAATCTGGAGTGGACTTATTGGCTGCCTGGTTGGTTGACTGGTCCAACAATCGTGCACCAAATGAATTGGTCAGACTTACACAAATTTTAAAAAGGTACCAACACATAGTACAAGCCCGAATTATTTAATTCCACCTTAGAATTGATCAACAAAGTTTTTCTTTAAAAAGTTATACATAAGTATACACTCAAAATCAAGTAGTCAAATGTAAGTAGTTTCGTTTTGTTAACAACACTTGTTTTCGACAAGTTCCTTCTCAACAGAAAAGCACAATTTGAAAAACCTAATATGCGGAAATGTGATTTGATAAATTGGCAACAAAATGTTTGCAAAAAAAAAAAACGACTTTGTCCACAACAATTCGACGTTGTGGTCGTCATTGTATAATCGTTAATCGATGGCAACAGAGTAGGAAAAAAACACGCCTGTCCGTCTGTCCGTCCATCCGTTTGTCCATCTGTGCAAATCAACTTCACGCTGGCACCTTAAGAGCTATCGGAATGAAATTTGATATTTGAGCTACTTTTAGCCCAGAGCTTATAAAGTATGAAAATTGTCAGGATCGGACTACTATATCATATAGGTCTAGAACAAACATTTTTCCAAAATATGGAGTATCCCCATGAAACTTACCAATATGATAGTATTGGGTATATATATATCTCAGATCCCAAAATTTGAATCTGATCGGATAAATAGAACACAAGTTACAGCCAATATAAATCGGCTCAAATCTGCCTGCAGCCTACTACGTCATCATCAAATCAACAGAGCACATGCATACACACACAGACGCAACGCTACACGAACTGTATGTGTATGCGTGCGGTGCTTTGCTTAGGGAATGTTGTAAGAAGAAGAAAAATTGTAGTAAAAAGAGTAATAATTTGAATGTTTTGTTTGTGTATTGATGAATTGAAGAATTGAATGAATTGCAGGGAAACAAATTTTAAAATGTAAAAATATTATTGCCAAGGACTGCAAGGGTATTGCCAAAGTTAGCTTCATTGATATTTTTTTTTTATCTTCTATTATTTGCATATCCTCATCTGAGTCTCCTTCATTAAAAGTTTCTATGTCTGTTTTAAAAATATTATGTACCCATTCAGGCACATCCTTATTTTTAGGTCTCCTTACTAATAATCTGCTATATGCTATTTTTATGGACTTTTCCAAAAGGTCAACAATATTTCTTTTAAATTTGTAGTTTTTTGATATCCAAAATTTTATTTCCTTGTATTTACTGGTCCTGAGTATATCAGGAAATCAAGGAAAAGAATATATTTTTGGAGATGTTTCGTTTCTATCTCACTCATATTTTTCAATATATATTCGAACTTAGTACCTTTTTATACCTTTGCAAAAAGGGTATATTAATTTGGATCAAAAGTGTGCAACGCATAGAAGGGAACATCTCCGACCATATAAAGTATATATATGCTTGATCAGGACGACCAGACGAATTCAAATAACCATGTCCGTCCGTCCGTCCGTCCATCCATCCGTCCGTCCGCCTGGATGGACGCGAACTCCTTCTAGACCGTAAGAGCTACAGAGCTGAAATTTTACACGTAGGCTTGTATATACTGCACAGTTTGTATATCTCGGACTCAGCCGGATCGGACCACTATATTGTATAGCTCCCATACAAATAATTTTCACACCTATTGTTGTGAAATTTAGTATTGGTCAGTCTATTACACCTATAAACGGCTATTCCAAATTTGATCAAGATCGGGTGACTATATCATATAGCTCCCATAGGAACGATCGGTCGAAAACAGTGACTTTTGTCAATAACTTCGTTACTTTTTACCCGATTGCTTTCAAATTAAAAATTTGTTAGTTTAATATATATGTTAATGACTGTGCCGAATTTGATAAAGATCAGGTGACTATATCATAAAGCTCCCATTGGAACGATCGGTGGAAAACAGCGACTTTGATTAATAACTTCGTTATTTCCTATGCTAAGATTGTACGCCATTCTTTCGCAAACATTAGACTTTTTAGATAAAACGTTTTTCGACTTTTATGGCTATAGGTAAGGAAAGAGTTACCAAAAAGTTGCAAGGGTATACAAATTTTAACTCGGTGAAAATTGCCCGGCCCTCTTGTTATACCCTTGCAGAGGGTATTATAAAATTGGTCAGATGTTTGTAACGCACAGAAGGAGACGTTTCCGACCCCATAAAGTATATATATTCTTGATCAGCATGAGAAGCTGAGTCGATATAGCCATGTCCGTCTGTCCGTCCGTCCGTCCGTCCGTCCGTCCGTCCGTCCGTCCGTCTGTGCAAATCAACTTCACGCTGGCATCTTAAGAGCTATCGGAATGAAATTTCATATTTGAGCTACTTTTAGCCGGGAGATAATAGAGTATGAAAATTGTCAGGATCGGACTACTATATCATATAGCTCTAGAACAAAAATTTTTGCAAAAATTGGAGTATCCCCATGAAATTTACCAATATAATAGAATTTGATATAAAATCTCAGATCCCAAAATTTGAGTTTGATCGGATAAATAGAACACAAGTTACAGTCAATACAAATCGGTTCTACGTCATCAGCAAATCAAACAGAGCACATGCATACACACACACAGACGCAGCGCTACACGTATGTATGTATGTGTATGCGTGTTGTGCTTTGCTTAGGGAATGATGGAAAAATTTGTAGTAAAAAGAGAAATAATTTGAATGTTTTGTTTGTGTATTGATGAATTGAGTTGCAAAGAAAGAAATTTCAAAATGTAAAAAAATTATTGCCAAGGACTGCAAGGGTATATAAACTTCGGCATTGCCGAAGTTAGCTTCTTTGATATTTTTTTATTGAAGTTGTGCTTCATCCATTAGGTAGAAGCGATATGTACCTGTTGCGTTTGAAAAACAGCATATGTACATGTGGTACTGTGAGAATGAAACTCATCTGTACAATTGAGCTTCCTCGAACTGGGAAATCTTCTCCCGTTATAGCAAGGTAAGTTGACCTAATGTCTACCAAGTTTATCGAACTTTGTGGTGAGTTGATTTGATCTCTTCTAAAAACCTCAATTGGATCGGATGCTATACTTGGATTCCTATCTATTATCTTGCTAAAATAATTGTTTAGCATACTCATTTTGTGTTTCTTTTAATAAGTTGACATATATTTAATCAGTTAAAATTTTCAATTGAAAATGTATTTTTTATTGGTAAAAATGAAATTATTGTTTGTCTTTGATAACTTTTGTTGAAATTCACTTTTTTTAAAAAATCAAAAATTATTTTGATAATTTTTTTGAAACTTTTTCCATTTAACTCAAAAAAAAACTCTTTTTAAAATAAAACTCAAGGATAACTTTTATTTTTGATTTTTATTTTTTCCCTCAACCCATAACTGTTATTCTTGAGAAAAAAAAAATAAAAATCAATCTGCAGTTTCAAGCTTTGCCGTTCTTTTCTCGCTTCATGTCATTGGAATTCCCAAATACTTTTAGCGTTGAAGATATGGTATGGCCATTACAAGTGTGGATTCTTTAGCAAAGTCTGCTGATGATAGAACTTGGTGGTTCTTGAAATAGCTATACAGACAACCTGCTCACCTTTTGTGCTGCCTATGATTTAAAATCTTACAAATAAATTCGTAAGTAAGATTTATTGACCTGAAGCCAGCTAAAACTCAATTTTGATTAACTTCAATAAGTTCGAAATCTGGACAAATTTGTGATTTATATAAAAAAAAAAAATTATAAAAATCATTTAATGATTTTTATTTATTTTTTTTCTCACTTGCAGGTACACTTTGTACAACTTTCGCCAGCTTGTAGAGATTGGGATAGACATTTTTTTCCCAGTATCCCATTACGTCCATACTGAGATCCACAGGCGTGGGATTATAAGCATCTATCTGTGACATTGCTTTCGTAATTTCGTTGTCGACTTCTTCTGTCTCCGCATTATCAACCACAAACGAGTTCAAATATTCGTTTAGGAGAGAACATGTGCTTTCACTTGGTGGCTCGAAAGGACCACTAGCACAGCTCGATTGAGTCGATATTTGCTAATTGATGCTATTGTTATGAAGTGTAAAAGTATATATTTATTTTAAGGACGTTTTTTCATGGTAACTCGACTTTTTAGTTACATGTTTTTTCGCTTTGACGCCTGTTTGTAAGATAAGAGTATAAGGGTATACAAACTTCGGCACGGCCGAAGTAAGCTCAGGCCCTCTTGTTAATAACGGTTCTAATAGTGCCCAGTTTGAACGTGATAAAACTGACCGAAGCTGTTTGCTGCATTGATTAATTGAAACACAACCATAACATGTTTATTCAAATCTATTGGTTTGTTCTCAAGCTAAAAACAGTAAACATTGGGAATTGGAAATTTTAAAATTTTTTTCAGATTGGATGTGTATTTTTGCAAGGAAAGCTATTAATAATTCAAATTGAGTCAGTAATAATTTTTATTTTTTTCTCAAAAAATGATTTTTATAATTTTTTTTTTTTATATTAATCACAAATGATTTTTTTTTCTCAAATATAACAGTTTAACCCATAACATAAAGGGAAAAAATAAAAATCAAAAATAAAATTTATTCTTGAGTTTTATTTTAAAAATAAAAAAAAGAGTTATATTTGAGATAAATGGAAAAAGTTTCTCCCGTTATAGCAAGGTAAGCTGACCTATTGTCTACCAAGTTTATCGAACTTTGTGGTGAATTGATTTGATCTCTTCTAAAAACCTCAATTAGATCGGATGCTATACTTGGATTCCTATCTACTATCTTGCTAAAATAATTGTCTAGCATACTCATTTTGTGTTTCTTTTAATAAGTTGACAATTTAATCAGTTAAAATTTTCAATTGAAAATGTATTTTTTATTGGTAAAAATGAAATTATTGTTTGTCTTTGATAACTTTTCTTGAAATGTACTTTTACAATAATTGATGCATATGTTGTTTAGACCTTATCAAGGTCATTAGGCTTCAGGCTCTTTTTGCTACACATTTATTGTGTAGTTTATATCAGGGACCGTAACTGTTGTAAAATAAATCTAAAAAATCAATAATAATAATTATTTTGAAACTTTTTCCATTTAACTCAAAAAAAACTCCTTTTAAAATAAAACTCAAGGATAACTTTTATTTTTGATTTTTATTTTTTCCCTCAACCCATAACTGTTATTCTTGAGAAAAAAAAAATAAAAATCAATCTGCAGTTGCAAGCTTTGCCGTTCTTTTCTCGCTTCATGTCATTGGAATTCCCAAATACTTTTAGCGTTGAAGATATGGTATGGCCATTACAAGTGTGGATTCTTTAGCAAAGTCTGCTGATGATAGAACTTGGTGGTTCTTGAAATAGCTATACAGACAACCTGCTCACCTTTTGTGCTGCCTATGATTTAAAATCTTACAAATAAATTCGTAAGTAAGATTTATTGACCTGAAGCCAGCTAAAACTCAATTTTGATTAACTTCAATAAGTTCGAAATCTGGACAAATTTGTGATTTATATAAAAAAAAAAATTATAAAAATCATTTAATGATTTTTATTTATTTTTTTCTCACTTGCAGGTACACTTTGTACAACTTTCGCCAGCTTGTAGAGATTGGGATAGACATTTTTTTCCCAGTATCCCATTACGTCCATACTGAGATCCACAGGCGTGGGATTATAAGCATCTATCTGTGACATTGCTTTCGTAATTTCGTTGTCGACTTCTTCTGTCTCCGCATTATCAACCACAAACGAGTTCAAATATTCGTTTAGGAGAGAACATGTGCTTTCACTTGGTGGCTCGAAAGGACCACTAGCACAGCTCGATTGAGTCGATATTTGCTAATTGATGCTATTGTTATGAAGTGTAAAAGTATATATTTATTTTAAGGACGTTTTTTCATGGTAACTCGACTTTTTAGTTACATGTTTTTTCGCTTTGACGCCTGTTTGTAAGATAAGAGTATAAGGGTATACAAACTTCGGCACGGCCGAAGTAAGCCCAGGCCCTCTTGTTAATAACGGTTCTAATAGTGCCCAGTTTGAACGTGATAAAATTGACCGAAGCTGTTTGCTGCATTGATTAATTGAAACACAACCGTAACATGTTTATTCAAATCTATTGGTTTGTTCTCAAGCTAAAAACAGGAAACATTGGGAATTGGAAATTTTAAAATTTTTTTCAGATTGGATGTGTATTTTTGCAAGGAAAGCTATTAATAATTCAAATTGAGTCAGTAATAATTTTTATTTTTTTCTCAAAAAATGATTTTTATAATTTTTTTTTTTTTATATTAATCACAAATGATTTTTTTTTCTCAAATATAACAGTTTAACCCATAACATAAAGGGAAAAAATAAAAATCAAAAATAAAATTTATTCTTGAGTTTTATTTTAAAAATAAAAAAAAGAGTTATATTTGAGTTAAATGGAAAAAGTTTCTCCCGTTATAGCAAGGTAAGCTGACCTATTGTCTACCAAGTTTATCGAACTTTGTGGTGAATTGATTTGATCTTTTCTAAAAACCTCAATTAGATCGGATGCTATACTTGGATTCCTATCTACTATCTTGCTAAAATAATTGTCTAGCATACTCATTTTGTGTTTCTTTTAATAAGTTGACAATTTAATCAGTTAAAGTTTTCAATTGAAAATGTATTTTTTATTGGTAAAAATGAAATTATTGTTTGTCTTTGATAACTTTTGTTGAAATGTACTTTTACAATAATTGATGCATATGTTGTTTAGACCTTATCCAGGTCATTAGGCTTCAGGCTCTTTTTGCTACACATTTATTGTGTAGTTTATATCAGGGACCGTAACTGTTGTAAAATAAATCTAAAAAATCAATAATAATAATTATTTTGAAACTTTTTCCATTTAACTCAAAAAAAACTCCTTTTAAAATAAAACTCAAGGATAACTTTTATTTTTGATTTTTATTTTTTCCCTCAACCCATAACTGTTATTCTTGAGAAAAAAAAAAATAAAAATCAATCTGCAGTTGCAAGCTTTGCCGTTCTTTTCTCGCTTCATGTCATTGGAATTCCCAAATACTTTTAGCGTTGAAGATATGGTATGGCCATTACAACTGTGGACTCTTTAGCAAAGTCTGCTGATGATAGAACTTGGTGGTTCTTGAAATAGCTATACAGACAACCTGCTCACCTTTTGTGCTGCCTATGATTTAAAATCTTACAAATAAATTCGTAAGTAAGATTTATTGACCTGAAGCCAGCTAAAACTCAATTTTGATTAACTTCAATAAGGTCGAAATCTAGACAAATTTGTGATTTATATAAAAAAAATAAATTATAAAAATCGTTAAATGATTTTTATTTTTTTTTTTTCTCAAAAATAAAAATCATAACTGTTATTTTTGAGAAAAAAAAATAAAAATCATTACTGACTCAATTTGAATTATTCATAGCTTTCCTTGCAAAAATACACATCCAATCTGAAAAACAAATTTTAAAATTTCCGATTCCAACTCCAATTGTTTGATAATAATCCTCGGCTGGATGAAAAGAAAACAATAAACTTACAATATGTTGGCTAGTAAACTTGAAATTTATTCGGTATCTAATTTTACAAAAAGCGTTTTTTGTACCGAATCGGTAGACAAATTCCACTTAAGGTCGCTTAAAATTACCTTCAATGCAGAAAAGGCTCTTTCAACGCTGACTTGGGTTGCAGGTACACTTTGTACAACTTTCGCCAGCTTGTAGAGATTGGGATAGACATTTTTTTCCCAGTATCCCATTACGTCCATACTGAGATCCACAGGCGTGGGATTATAAGCATCTATCTGTGCCATTGCTTTCGTAATTTCGTTGTCGACTTCTTCTGCCTCCGCATTATCAACCACAAACGAGTTCAAATATTCGTTTAGGAGAGAACATGTGCTTTCACTTGGTGGCTCGAAAGGACCACTAGCACAGCTCGATTGAGTCGATATTTGCTAATTGATGCTATTGTTATGAAGTGTAAAAGTATATATTTATTTTAAGGACTTTTTTCATGGTAACTCGACTTTTCAGTTAAATGTTTTTTCGCTTTGACGCCTGTTTGTAAGATAAGAGTATAAGGGTATACAAACTTCGGCACGGCCGAAGTAAGCCCAGGCCCTCTTGTTAATAACGGTTCTAATAGTGCCCAGTTTGAACGTGATAAAACTGACCGAAGCTGTTTGCTGCATTGATTAATTGAAACACAACCATAACATGTTTATTCAAATCTATTGGTTTGTTCTCAAGCTAAAAACAGTAAACATTGGGAATTGGAAATTTTAAAATTTTTTTCAGATTGGATGTGTATTTTTGCAAGGAAAGCTATTAATAATTCAAATTGAGTCAGTAATAATTTTTATTTTTTTTCTCAAAAAATGATTTTTATAATTTTTTTTTTTTTATATTAATCACAAATGATTTTTTTTCTCAAAAATAACAGTTTAACCCATAACATAAAGGGAAAAAATAAAAATCAAAAATTGAATGTTTTTGCCGGCTCGAGGTCAGATGTTGTGGGAATAAAAACAAAAATAAAAAACACAGTTTGTTCTTAATTTCGTTCCGATATATTTCGACCACTCATCGGTGGTCGTCTTCAGGGCAACTATAAATAACATTGAATTGTGATTGACATAATATTAATTTAACAACAAGAAAACACCTACTTAGTTTTACACGTCCGCACACTGTGACGTGGAGCTACACACTGATTTGTCCCTAATAAATGCCTGTATAAATGCGCGCAGTTGTCCGTATCTACCTTATAATTAAGTCTTATATTTGTCGGGGTATTTATTATGTGCAGCATCTCCAAAGTGTAACGTTCGTTGTAATGTTGTTCTTGGTCTATTATGTTTACTTCGTCAAAATTTGGGGAATGTCCACTGGCGGCACAGTGGGCCATAAGTGCCGTTTTTGGTGCATTGGAGTGTTGACGAAGTTTATAGTCAGATCTATGTTGCGATAGTCTTGTTTTTAGCTTCGATTTTGTTGTCCCTATATATATTTTATCACAGTTTTCTTCATTAGTCCCATTGCACGGTATTTTATATACTACGTTGCTCTTGTCCATTGTATCAATCCTACTTTTTGTTCTGTTAAAAATACTCCGTAGTGTGTTATTGGGTTTATGTGCTATCTGTATTTGTTCGATGTCATGGCAATCTGAGTTTGCTAATCTTTCCGATAGTTGTGGGACATATGTGACGGACATAAAGCGTTTTGTCGGAACATCTTTGTTGGTTTTCTTATTGCGAGATTTTAGTAAAGTCCTTATGGTGTGGTTTGGAAAGTCATTATCCTTTAAAATTCGTCGTATTTCTTCCTTCGTTTCTTCATGAAAAATTGGGTCCGATATATTAAGCATCCGTTGTATATAACCTCTTGCTGTATTCATTATCATCGACTTCGGATGTTTGGAGTTAAAGTTAATTATTCGTCCTGATGCTGTTGGTTTTTTGTACCATTTTAATTTTATTTCATTTCCTCTTCTGTGTATTGATGCGTCCAGATATGTTAATTTGTTGTCATTTTCTAATTCTATTGTAAACTTTATGTTCCTGTCAAATGAATTTAGGTTGTCAAGTGTGTTTTGGATCTCGTCTTCTTTAATTATGGCAAAAAGGTCATCTACATATTTCGTCATAACTCTAGGTGGTCGCTGTAGTGTTTTCATCATTTTGTCTAAGAGTTCTTCCATAATTATGTCAGCTATTATCGGCCCACTGTGCCGCCAGTGGACATTCCCCAAATTTTGACGAAGTAAACATAATAGACCAAGAACAACATTACAACGAACGTTACACTTTGGAGATGCTGCACATAATAAATACCCCGACAAATATAAGACTTAATTATAAGGTAGATACGGACAACTGCGCGCATTTATACAGGCATTTATTAGGGACAAATCAGTGTGTAGCTCCACGTCACAGTGTGCGGACGTGTAAAACTAAGTAGGTGTTTTCTTGTTGTTAAATTAATATTATGTCAATCACAATTCAATGTTATTTATAGTTGCCCTGAAGACGACCACCGATGAGTGGTCGAAATATATCGGAACGAAATTAAGAACAAACTGTGTTTTTTATTTTTGTTTTTATTCCCACAACATCTGACCTCAAGCCGGCAAAAACATTCAACTTTAAACAACAAAAAGGTCGCAAAAATCAACATATAACTTGAACGGAAGGCACGCCGAAAACATATTCCAACACCATGGCTTATGCAGAAATTAAGTCCAACTATAACAAATATAAGACGGTGATTAACAAGTATCAATCAACAACGAAAAAATTAGTAAAACTTAAGTCTAGCATAAAGTTTCTCTTAAAATGTAGGAAATCAAAATTAGTCCCAAAATTTATCAGCAATAACTCAAAATACAAGATGATTTTCACAAAAGATACTGACACACATTCGGACATTAACAAAATATTAGAAAGACATACGCATAATTTTCACACAAAGATATTAAGCTTATTAATAAAACATAAACATAACATACTAGCCAGACAAAACAAAGAGAAGGAAAAAGCAACAAAAAAGTTACAAGAACAGCTGGACGAAAATGATTTCAAAGCATTTATGAAGAGTGAGAACACAATAGCCGAAAAACTAACAACAACTTTGAAGAGACATCATGAATCCAAACATGAGAGACTACGAAAACAACGGAACAGCGTTCTCTTGAACAACAACAACACAAACGATTGGTTTGTAAATAAGACGAATATAGAATTCCCGAACGACGTAAAAGCGTTACTGGCGAAAGGCCCTAAGTTCGCAATCCCAGTAGAGAAGAGAAAATTCCCTCTCTTTAAATATATAGTAGACGGAGAGGAGCTAGTACAGACTCTTAAAGACAAAGAAAAACAAGAGGAAGCACGCACAAAATTCTCTTTATTAATAAAAGACCACAAAACATCTAACAAAGAAGACGCAGCTGATCGTGCAATACTTGACGCAGTGGAACAAACAAGGAAATTTCTTAGACAGAATGATGACATATTAATTTTAACTTCAGATAAAGGAAATAAGACTGTTGCAATGGATAAGACTGAGTATGACAAAAAAATGGATAGTATACTTAACGATTTAAATACATATAGAACCTTAAGGAAGGACCCAACCACTAGACTACAGACCAAAAACAACGAATTGGTAGAAAAACTATACAAACATGAACTTATTTCACGGACCGAAAGAAATAAGCTTATAACAACCACATCAATTCCACCAAGAATATATGGATTACCTAAAATTCACAAAGAAGATACGCCATTGAGACCAATCTGTTCATCGATTGGTTCTCCATCATACGG
Source organism: Drosophila paulistorum (assembly GCA_018152135.1). Classification (NCBI taxonomy): domain Eukaryota; kingdom Metazoa; phylum Arthropoda; class Insecta; order Diptera; family Drosophilidae; genus Drosophila; species Drosophila paulistorum. Next base: position 3,781,463 of record JAECXG010000823.1, read on the forward strand.
ACTATGCAAATATATAGTCAACATATTAAAAAATATAACGGCAGACTCAACATATAACGTAAAGAACGCCTCAGAATTTAAGACAAGGATTAATGACACATACATTTGCGACGATGAAAGATTAATTTCATTTTTCCTTTTCACTTTTTCCAAGTATTCCAATAGAATTGGCACTTGACACCATTAGAGAAAAGTGGATTAAAATAAAAGCGCACACTAACATTCCAAAATTAACATTTATGGAAATAGTACGTTTTTGTATACAAGAGAACAGATATTTCAGATACAAAGACAAGATATACACACAACTGAAAGGAATGCCTATGGGCTCACCAGCGTCACCGATAATAGCTGACATAATTATGGAAGAACTCTTAGACAAAATGATGAAAACACTACAGCGACCACCTAGAGTTATAACGAAATATGTAGATGACCTTTTTGCCATAATTAAAGAAGACGAGATCCAAAACACACTTGACAACCTAAATTCATTTGACAGGAACATAAAGTTTACAATAGAATTAGAAAATGACAACAAATTAACATATCTGGACGCATCAATACACAGAAGAGGAAATGAAATAAAATTAAAATGGTACAAAAAACCAACAGCATCAGGACGAATAATTAACTTTAACTCCAAACATCCGAAGTCGATGATAATGAATACAGCAAGAGGTTGTATACAACGGATGCTTAATATATCGGACCCAATTTTTCATGAAGAAACGAAGGAAGAAATACGACGAATTTTAAAGGATAATGACTTTCCAAACCACACCATAAGGACTTTACTAAAATCTCGCAATAAGAAAACCAACAAAGATGTTCCGACAAAACGCTTTATGTCCGTCACATATGTCCCACAACTATCGGAAAGATTAGCAAACTCAGATTGCTATGACATCGAACAAATACAGATCGCACATAAACCCAATAACACACTACGGAGTATTTTTAACAGAACAAAAAGTAGGATTGATACAATGGACAAGAGCAACGTAGTATATAAAATACCGTGCAATGGGACTAATGTGGACATCCCCAAATTTTGACGAAGTAAACATAATAGACCAAGAACAACATTACAACAAACGTTACACTTTGGAGATGCTGCACATAATAAATACCCCGACAAATATAAGACTTAATTATAAGGTAGATACGGACAACTGCGCGCATTTATACAGGCATTTATTAGGGACAAATCAGTGTGTAGCTCCACGTCACAGTGTGCGGACGTGTAAAACTAAGTAGGTGTTTTCTTGTTGTTAAATTAATATTATGTCAATCACAATTCAATGTTATTTATAGTTGCCCTGAAGACGACCACCGATGAGTGGTCGAAATATATCGGAACGAAATTAAGAACAAACTGTGTTTTTTATTTTTGTTTTTATTCCCACAACATCTGACCTCGAGCCGGCAAAAACATTCAACTTTAAACAACAAAAAGGTCGCAAAAATCAACATATAAAAATCAAAAATAAAATTTATTCTTGAGTTTTATTTTAAAAATAAAAAAAAGAGTTATATTTGAGTTAAATAGAAAAAGTTTCTCCCGTTATAGCAAGGTAAGCTGACCTATTGTCTACCAAGTTTATCGAACTTTGTGGTGAATTGATTTGATCTCTTCTAAAAACCTCAATTAGATCGGATGCTATACTTGGATTCCTATCTACTATCTTGCTAAAATAATTGTCTAGCATACTCATTTTGTGTTTCTTTTAATAAGTTGACAATTTAATCAGTTAAAATTTTCAATTGAAAATGTATTTTTTATTGGTAAAAATGAAATTATTGTTTGTCTTTGATAACTTTTCTTGAAATGTACTTTTACAATAATTGATGCATATGTTGTTTAGACCTTATCAAGGTCATTAGGCTTCAGGCTCTTTTTGCTACACATTTATTGTGTAGTTTATATCAGGGACCGTAAATGTTGTAAAATAAATCTAAAAAATCAATAATAATAATTATTTTGAAACTTTTTCCATTTAACTCAAAAAAAACTCCTTTTAAAATAAAACTCAAGGATAACTTTTATTTTTGATTTTTATTTTTTCCCTCAACCCATAACTGTTATTCTTGAGAAAAAAAAAAATAAAAATCAATCTGCAGTTGCAAGCTTTGCCGTTCTTTTCTCGCTTCATGTCATTGGAATTCCCAAATACTTTTAGCGTTGAAGATATGGTATGGCCATTACAACTGTGGATTCTTTAGCAAAGTCTGCTGATGATAGAGCTTGGTGGTTCTTGAAATAGCTATACAGACAACCTGCTCACCTTTTGTGCTGCCTATGATTTAAAATCTTACAAATAAATTCGTAAGTAAGATTTATTGACCTGAAGCCAGCTAAAACTCAATTTTGATTAACTTCAATAAGTTCGAAATCTAGGCAAATTTGTGATTTATATAAAAAAAATAAATTATAAAAATCATTTAATGATTTTTATTTATTTTTTTTCTCAAAAATAAAAATCATAACTGTTATTTTTGAGAAAAAAAAATAAAAATCATTACTGACTCAATTTGAATTATTAATAGCTTTCCTTGCAAAAATACACATCCAATCTGAAAACAAATTTTAAAATTTCCGTTTCCAACTCCAATTGTTTGAAAATAAACCTCGGCTGGATGAAAAGAAAAGAATAAACTGACAATATGTTGGCTAGTAAACTTGAAATTTATTCGGTATCTAATTTTACAAAAAGCGTTTTTTGTACCGAATCGGTAGACAAATTGCACTTAAGGTCGCTTAAAATTACCTTCAATGCAGAAAAGGCTCTTTCAACGCTGACTTGGGTTGCAGCTACACTTTGTACAACTTTCGCCAGCTTGTAGAGATTGGGATAGACATTTTTTTTAAGCTAAATAAAATTAGCTTCAATGCAGAAAAGGCTCTTTCAACGCTGACTTGGGTTGCAGGTACACTTTGTACAACTTTCGCCAGCTTGTAGAGATTGGGATAGACATTTTTTTTTCCCAGTATCCCATTACGTCCATACTGAGATCCACAGGCGTGGGATTATAAGCATCTATCTTTGCCATTGCTTTCGTAATGTCGTTGTCGACTTCTATTGTCTCCGCATTATCAACCACAAAGGAGTTCAAATATTCGTTTAGGAGAGAACATGTGCTTTCACTTGGTGACTCGCTTTGACGCCTATTTGTAAGGTAAGAGTATAAGGGTATACAATATAGTGCCCAGTTTGAACGTGATAAAACTGACCGAAGCTGTTTGCTGCATTGATTAATTGTAACACAACTGTAACATGTTTATTCAAATCTATTGGTTTGTTCTCAAGCTAAAAACAGTAAACATTGGGAATTGGAAATTTTAAAATTTTTTTCAGATTGGATGTGTATTTTTGCAAAGAAAGCTATTAATAATTCAAATTGAGTCAGTAATGATTTTTATTTTTTTTCTCAAAAAATGATTTTTATAATTTTTTTTTTTATATGAATCACAAATGATTTTTTTTTTTCTCAAAAATAACAGTTTAACCCATAACATAAAGGGAAAAAATAAAAATCAAAAATAAAATTTATTCTTGAGTTTTATTTTAAAAATAAAAAAAAGAGTTATATTTGAGTTAAATGGAAAAAGTTTCTCCCGTTATAGCAAGGTAAGCTGACCTATTGTCTACCAAGTTTATCGAACTTTGTGGTGAATTGATTTGATCTCTTCTAAAAACCTCAATTAGATCGGATGCTATACTTGGATTCCTATCTACTATCTTGCTAAAATAATTGTCTAGCATACTCATTTTGTGTTTTTTTTAATAAGTTGACATATATTTAATCAGTTAAAATTTTCAATTAAAAATGTATTTTTTGTTGGTAAAAATGAAATTATTGTTTGTCTTTGATATCTTTTGTTGAAATGTACTTTTACAATAATTGATGCATATGTTGTTTAGACCTTATCAAGGTCATTAGGCTTCAGGCTCTTTTTGCTACACATTTATTGTGTAGTTTATATCAGGGACCGTAACTGTTGTAAAATAAATCTAAAAAATCAATAATTATTTTGATAATTTTTTTGAAACTTTTTCCATTTAACTCAAAAAAAACTCTTTTTAAAATAAAACTCAAGGATAACTTTTATTTTTGATTTTTATTTTTTCCCTCAACCCATAACTGTTATTCTTGAGAAAAAAAAAAATAAAAATCAATCTGCAGTTGCAAGCTTTGCCGTTCTTTTCTCGCTTCATGTCATTGGAATTCCCAAATACTTTTAGCGTTGAAGATATGGTATGGCCATTACAACTGTGGATTCTTTAGCAAAGTCTGCTGATGATAGAACTTGGTGGTTCTTGAAATAGCTATACAGACAACCTGCTCACCTTTTGTGCTGCCTACGATTTAAAATCTTACAAATAAATTCGTAAGTAAGATTTATTGACCTGAAGCCAGCTAAAACTCAATTTTGATTAACTTCAATAAGGTCGAAATCTAGACAAATTTGTGATTTATATAAAAAAAATAAATTATAAAAATCATTTAATGATTTTTATTTATTTTTTTTCTCAAAAATAAAAATCATAACTGTTTTTTTTAAAAAAAAAAAAATAAAAATCATTACTGACTCAATTTGAATTATTAATAGCTTTCCTTGCAAAAATACACATCCAATCTGAAAACAAATTTTAAAATTTCCGATTCCAACTCCAATTGTTTGAAAATAATCCTCGGCTGGATGAAAAGAAAAGAATAAACTTACAATATGTTGGCTAGTAAACTTGAAATTTATTCGGTATCTAATTTTACAAAAAGCGTTTTTTGTACCGAATCGGTAGACAAATTGCACTTGAGGTCGCTTAAAATTACCTTCAATGCAGAAAAGGCTCTTTCAACGCTGACTTGGGTTGCAGCTACACTTTGTACAACTTTCGCCAGCTTGTAGAGATTATAAGCATCTATCTGTGCCATTGCTTTCGTAATTTCGTTGTCGACTTCTTCTGCCTCCGCATTATCAACCACAAACGAGTTCAAATATTCGTTTAGGAGAGAACATGTGCTTTCACTTGGTGGCTCGAAAGGACCACTAGCACAGCTCGATTGAGTCGATATTTGCTAATTGATGCTATTGTTATGAAGTGTAAAAGTATATATTTATTTTAAGGACGTTTTTTCATGGTAACTCGACTTTTCAGTTACATGTTTTTTCGCTTTGACGCCTGTTTGTAAGATAAGAGTATAAGGGTATACAAACTTCGGCACGGCCGAAGTAAGCCCAGGCCCTCTTGTTAATAACGGTTCTAATAGTGCCCAGTTTGAACGTGATAAAACTGACCGAAGCTGTTTGCTGCATTGATTAATTGAAACACAACCATAACATGTTTATTCAAATCTATTGGTTTGTTCTCAAGCTAAAAACAGTAAACATTGGGAATTGGAAATTTTAAAATTTTTTTCAGATTGGATGTGTATTTTTGCAAGGAAAGCTATTAATAATTCAAATTGAGTCAGTAATAATTTTTATTTTTTTTCTCAAAAAATGATTTTTATAATTTTTTTTTTTTATGAATCACAAATGATTTTTTTTTCTCAAATATAACAGTTTAACCCATAACATAAAGGGAAAAAATAAAAATCAAAAATAAAATTTATTCTTGAGTTTTATTTTAAAAATAAAAAAAAGAGTTATATTTGAGTTAAATGGAAAAAGTTTCTCCCGTTATAGCAAGGTAAGCTGACCTATTGTCTACCAAGTTTATCGAACTTTGTGGTGAATTGATTTGATCTCTTCTAAAAACCTCAATTAGATCGGATGCTATACTTGGATTCCTATCTACTATCTTGCTAAAATAATTGTCTAGCATACTCATTTTGTGTTTCTTTTAATAAGTTGACAATTTAATCAGTTAAAGTTTTCAATTGAAAATGTATTTTTTATTGGTAAAAATGAAATTATTGTTTGTCTTTGATAACTTTTGTTGAAATGTACTTTTACAATAATTGATGCATATGTTGTTTAGACCTTATCCAGGTCATTAGGCTTCAGGCTCTTTTTGCTACACATTTATTGTGTAGTTTATATCAGGGACCGTAACTGTTGTAAAATAAATCTAAAAAATCAATAATAATAATTATTTTGAAACTTTTTCCATTTAACTCAAAAAAAACTCCTTTTAAAATAAAACTCAAGGATAACTTTTATTTTTGATTTTTATTTTTTCCCTCAACCCATAACTGTTATTCTTGAGAAAAAAAAAATAAAAATCAATCTGCAGTTGCAAGCTTTGCCGTTCTTTTCTCGCTTCATGTCATTGGAATTCCCAAATACTTTTAGCGTTGAAGATATGGTATGGCCATTACAACTGTGGACTCTTTAGCAAAGTCTGCTGATGATAGAACTTGGTGGTTCTTGAAATAGCTATACAGACAACCTGCTCACCTTTTGTGCTGCCTATGATTTAAAATCTTACAAATAAATTCGTAAGTAAGATTTATTGACCTGAAGCCAGCTAAAACTCAATTTTGATTAACTTCAATAAGGTCGAAATCTAGGCAAATTTGTGATTTATATAAAAAAAATAAATTATAAAAATCATTTAATGATTTTTATTTATTTTTTTTCTCAAAAATAAAAATCATAACTGTTATTTTTGAGAAAAAAAAATAAAAATCATTACTGACTCAATTTGAATTATTAATAGCTTTCCTTGCAAAAATACACATCCAATCTGAAAACAAATTTTAAAATTTCCGTTTCCAACTCCAATTGTTTGAAAATAATCCTCGGCTGGATGAAAAGAAAAGAATAAACTGACAATATGTTGGCTAGTAAACTTGAAATTTATTCGGTATCTAATTTTACAAAGAGCGTTTTGTGTACCGAATCGGTAGACAAATTGCACTTAAGGTCGCTTAAAATTACCTTCAATGCAGAAAAGGCTCTTTCAACGCTGACTTGGGTTGCAGGTACACTTTGTACAACTTTCGAACTTTGTGGTGAATTGATTTGATCTCTTCTAAAAACCTCAATTAGATCGGATGCTATACTTGGATTCCTATCTACTATCTTGCTAAAATAATTGTCTAGCATACTCATTTTGTGTTTCTTTTAATAAGTTGACAATTTAATCAGTTAAAATTTTCAATTGAAAATGTATTTTTTATTGGTAAAAATGAAATTATTGTTTGTCATTAATAACTTTTGTTGAAATGCGCTTTTACAATAATTGATGCATATGTTGTTTAGACCTTATCAAGGTCATTAGGCTTCAGGCTCTTTTTGCTACACATTTATTGTGTAGTTTATATCAGGGACCGTAACTGTTGTAAAATAAATCTAAAAAATCAATAATTATTTTGATAATTTTTTTGAAACTTTTTCCATTTAACTCAAAAAAAACTCTTTTTAAAATAAAACTCAAGGATAACTTTTATTTTTGATTTTTATTTTTTCCCTCAACCCATAACTGTTATTCTTGAGAAAAAAAAAATAAAAATCAATCTGCAGTTGCAAGCTTTGCCGTTCTTTTCTCGCTTCATGTCATTGGAATTCCCAAATACTTTTAGCGTTGAAGATATGGTATGGCCATTACAACTGTGGATTCTTTAGCAAAGTCTGCTGATGATAGAACTTGGTGGTTCTTGAAATAGCTATACAGACAACCTGCTCACCTTTTGTGCTGCCTATGATTTAAAATCTTACAAATAAATTCGTAAGTAAGATTTATTGACCTGAAGCCAGCTTAAACTCAATTTTGATTAACTTCAATAAGGTCGAAATCTAGACAAATCTGTGATTTATATAAAAAAAAATAAATTATAAAAATCATTACAGACTCAATTTGAATTATTAATAGCTTTCCTTGCAAAAATACACATTCAATCTGAAAACAAATTTTAAAATTTCCGATTCCAACTCCAATTGTTTGATAATAATCCTCGGCTGGATGAAAAGAAAAGAATAAACTTACAATATGTTGGCTAGTAAACTTGAAATTTATTCGGTATCTAATTTTACAAAAAGCGTTTTTTGTACCGAATCGGTAGACAAATTCCACTTAAGGTCGCTTAAAATTACCTTCAATGCAGAAAAGGCTCTTTCAACGCTGACTTGGGTTGCAGCTACACTTTGTACAACTTTCGCCAGCTTGTAGAGATTGGGATAGACATATTTTTTAAGCTAAATAAAATTAGCTTCAATGCAGAAAAGGCTCTTTCAACGCTGACTTGGGTTGCAGGTACACTTTGTACAACTTTCGCCAGCTTGTAGAGATTATAAGCATCTATCTGTGCCATTGCTTTCGTAATTTCGTTGTCGACTTCTTCTGTCTCCGCATTATCAACCACAAACGAGTTCAAATATTCGTTTAGGAGAGAACATGTGCTTTCACTTGGTGGCTCGAAAGGACCACTAGCACAGCTCGATTGAGTCGATATTTGCTAATTGATACTATTGTTATGAAGTGTAAAAGTATATATTTATTTTAAGGACGTTTTTTTATGGTAACTCGACTTTTTAGTTACATGTGATAAAACTGACCGAAGCTGTTTGCTGCATTGATTAATTGAAACACAACTGTAACATGTTTATTCAAATCTATTGGTTTGTTCTCAAGCTAAAAACAGTAAACATTGGGATTTGCAAGGAAAGCTAGTAATAATTCAAATTGAGTCAGTCATGATTTTTATTTTTTTTTTTTTCAAAAAAATGATTTTTATAATTTCTTTTTTTTTATATGAATCACAAATGATTTTTTTTTGAGTTGAGTTTTATTTTCAAAATAAAAAAAAGAGTTATATTTGACTTAAATGGAAAAAGTTTCAAAATAATTAATATTGATTTTTTTAGATTTATCTTATAACAATTACGGTCCCTGATATAAACTACATAATAAATGTGTAGCAAAAAGAGCCTGAAGCCATGCTAATGACCTTGATAAGGTCAAAACAACATATGCATCAATTATCGTAAAAGTGCATTTCAACAAAAGTTATCAAAGAAAAACAATAATTTCATTTTTACCAATAATAAAATACCTTTTCAATTGAAAATTTTTACTGATTAAATACATGTCAACTTATTAAAAAAAAAAAAAATTGAAGTTAGCTTCTTTGATATTTTATCGATGAAATAACCAATAATATTTGTCAGTTTTGTGGGACAATATCTTTATTGCTAACCTTACTTAATGGGTAATTAAAACGTTTTAAATTATACTGAAGTTATCTTAAGATTTTCTCAGGCTTCAGGTCATTTGTTCCAAATAAAATTAAAAACAAAACGTGGTTTTTAATCTTTTTTTCTCCGATATATTTCGGTTGCGCAGCGGCAACCGTCTTCAGGGCAACTACAATAGAATACAAGAACATTTAACAATTATGTGACATTTAACAATCTATTAACATTATACATTATTTAACACGTCTGTATATGTGAGCGCAGTTGTCGGTATCAGTCTTGAAGTTAAGTCGTGTGGCGCTCGGAGTATTGATGATATGTAGCATCTCCATGGTAAACCTTTTGTTGTAGTGCCGCTCTTCATCCAATATTGTTGTCTCTTCGAAATTCGGTGCATGGCCACTAGTTGCACAGTGTCATTAGTGCTGTTTTTGGTGTGTCTGAATAATGTCTTATTTTATAGTCAGATTTGTGTTGGAAAATCCTAGTTTTTAATTTCGATTTTGTCGTCCCTATGTATATCTTATTGCACGGTATGTTTCCTTGTCCATTGCATGGAATTTTGTATATAACATTGCTTCTATTTGTCATCTCTATCTTGGATTATGTTTTGTTGAATATATGTTTGAGGGTATTGTCAGGTTTGTGTGCTATTTTTATTCCAGCTTTAACATAACAATCCGAATGTGATATTCTTTCTGATAATTTTGGTACAAAAGTGACAGATAAGTAGGTTTTCTTATTCTTAGTTTTGTCAATGGTGGATTTATGTTTTTTGAACAACGTCTTGATTACGTTATCCGGAAAATCGTTGTCCTTTAAAATATTTATTATTTCCTTCTTCGTTTCTTCATGGTATATTTTATCCGAAATGTTTAGCATCCGTTGGATACAGCTCCTTGCTGTATTTATTACCATCGTCTTTGGGTGTTTTGAGTTGAAATTGATGATTCGTCCTGATGCTGTGGCTTCCTATACCATTTTAGTTTTAATTCGTTTCCTCGTCTGATGATTATAGGGTCCAAATACGCCAGTTTTCCATTGTCTTCCAGCCCCATAGTAAATTTAATATTCCTGTTAAATGAATTTAGGGTGTCCAGTGTTTTATCGATGTTATCTTGGTGTATTATTAAAAAAATATCATCTACATATTTCGTTAATAATCTTGGTGGTCTGGTTAGTTTATCCATTGTAGTGTCCAGAAGATTTTCCATAACGATATCCGCAATGACAGGTGAGGCCGGAGATCCCATCGAATGTTTGGTCCTTATGGGTAAAATATCTATTCTTTTGAATGCAGAATTTTGCGATTTCCATAAATAGAACTTTTGGTATCCTTGTGTGTTCCTGTATTTTAGTCCATTTGTTCCTGATTGTGTCCAATGCTAAATGCGTTGGTATGCTTGGAAATAATGATACCACGTCAAACGAAATTAATTGCTCATCGTCATAAATATAAGTGTTATTTATGCGTTGTTTGAATTCAGTTGCGTTTTTATGTTATATTTGGAGTCCAATGTTATATTCCTTAAAATTTGTATAATGTATTTACAAAGTCCATATCCATTGGTCTCATTGATGTCCCTTCTTTGTGTATTTTTGGTAGTCCATATATTCTTGGAGAGATCACCGTATTTGCCATCATTTTGTTCTTTTCAATCGTTGAAGTAACCCCCATCTTATGCAGTTTGTCCACCAGATTGTTGTTCTTTGTCTGTAATCGTGTTGTTGGGTCTTTCCTGAGATTTCTATAGGTGTTTAGATCCGACAATATGTCCATCATTCTGTGGTCATAATCAATCTTTTTCATTGCTACAGTTTTATTTCCTTTGTCAGATGTTAATATTTCAAATCGTCATGTTGTTTAAGAAATTTGTACGTCCGTTGAGTTATATCTAATATTGCACGATCTGTTAGATTTATGTATTTCATCGCTCTGTGCTCTTTAACCATTAAAGAGAACGCAGTCTGAACTATTTCCTCTCCATCGGTAATGTATTTAATGAGAGGGCGCTTCTCGTGTTCTATGGGAAGAGCAAACTTTGGACCCTTTGATATCAATAATTTTATATCCGGCGGGAACTCCACTTCTGTCTCATTTACAAGCCAATCGTCAATTCCGTTGTTGTTAAAGAGAGCAAAGTTCCGTTTGTGGTTTAGTTTCTCATGTTTCATCCCATGATGTTCCCGCAATGTTTTCGATAGTCTTCTTACTGCGTTTTGTTCTCTCGTTCGGATAAAATATACCATGAAGAAACGAAGAAGGAAATAATAAATATTTTAAAGGACAACGATTTTCCGGATAACGTAATCAAGACGTTGTTCAAAAAACATAAATCCACCATTGACAAAACTAAGAATGAGAAAACCTACTTATCTGTTACTTTTGTACCAAAATTATCAGAAAGAATATCACATTCGGATTGTTATGATAAAGCTGGAATAAAAATAGCACACAAACCTGACAATACCCTCAAACATATATTCAACAAAACAAAATCCAAGATAGAGATGACAAATAGAAGCAATGTAATATACAAAATTCCATGCAATGGACAAGGAAACATACCGTGCAATAAGATATACATAGGGACGACAAAATCGAAATTAAAAACTAAGATTTCCCAACACAAATCTGACTATAAAATGAGACATTATTCAGACACACCAAAAACAGCACTAATGACACACTGTGCAACTAGTGGCCATGCACCGAATTTCGAATTTTCAATACTCCGAGCGCCACACGACTTAACTTTAAGACTGATACCGACAACTGCGCTCACATATACAGACATTTACTGGACAAGAATTAGTTCTTAACTCCACGTCGAACGGTGCTGACGTGTTAAATAATGTATAATGTTAAAAGATTGTTAAATGTCACATAATTGTTAAATGTTCTTGTATTCTATTGTAGTTGCCCTGAAGACGGTTGCCGCTGCGCAACCGTAATTATCGGAGAAAAAAAGATTAAAAACTACGTTTTGTTTTTAATTTTATTTGGAACAAATGACCTGAAGCCTGAGAAAATCTTAAGATAACAACACAAAGGTCGCAAAAACTGCCACATACTAAAGTTATTTTATTTTTACAAAAAAGAATAAAAAAAAAATAAAAAACAACAACTGTAAAGGTAAAAATCTGTGTATAAGAATATACTAACCAGTTCTGACACAAGGGTTAATGTGAAGAGTAAGCCTTCACAACTGAAGAAATTAATAAGCAACAATACACAAAAACAAAAACACGTATCACAGACTCGGGGTAGGCAAAAGACGAGAGCGCAAATCAAACAAGAATAGGACAAAGCGGGAGAGCGCGTCAAATTCAACACATGCAACAACAATTTGTACGCGAAAGCGCGAGAGTTAGGCTGCAAACCCTGTTTATGGGACCAGCAAAACAAACTCTACCACAATTGGCAAATAATTGACCGAAATTGGAACGAAATTTCAAACGAATTGAATGTTGATGGTAAGTAATTTAATTAATTTTAATCAAAGTGAAAAAATTATAGAATGGAAAATTTAAATACTATCAGCATTTCTATGGCTTCTTTTCTTTGAACTTTCCAATATATTTCTTGGTTTGTTGCTTATAAATTTTTCGCCCTCTGCAATGTGCGTGTCCAGATCTTCTAAGTCTAGCATTGTTTTATGCAATATACAAATTGCTTTAAAAATAATTTCTGCGTTAGATGGCTTCGTTTTAATTGGCTTCCATAATATTCTCCATTTCGAGTTAATTATGCCAAATGCACATTCCACACACCCACGCGCTCTGGACAAACGACTTGTAACCTTCGTATACGGTTTTCGTTGCGCGCCCTAAATTTTATATAATCGGTTCTCCTATCACAGCGACGATAAATCTATCGATAACCAAACGAAGGCGGTAGGTGAATTGCAGCAGATCGAGATCCTCTGGTTCCGTAGCTCTTGCGGGGTGGGGGGGTTGTTTGCTGAATCTCTACCTTTAAGTATAAAATTTAATTTTATTAGGATCTCTACTGAAACTAACTTTAAATGAAAATCAAATGTCGGGCCGAAAATACTTACGAAAACAGTAAGTAATTCATGTTAATAACAAACGAAAGAAATGAAGGTGTATCCTTTGGGTCACAAGGTAGCTGTTACTGAGGTCAAGATGTAGATGGACCTTATCAGTTCTATACCCTCCCAACCATGAATCTTTATTGGCATTTGTAAAGATTCCCAAAAAAAACTGATCGATATCAACTCATGTACCCATGTCACTAGGAAAATTAATTTTAAAGCTTAAGCAATCATATTCAATTTCATTATAATTTCAGATAGGAGCATTTCGAGTTGTACAGTATAAATTTTAAAGAAATATTTACTGACTAATCTTAAACCGCTGGTCTGGTTTGACTCAACATTTTGAGATTCCGAACTTTCAGTCTTGCAAAACGATGGAACTCAAAGTAAATTAAACTATTGAATAATAGGGACTAAAACTAGTAGTATACGAGAGAGCTTACAAGTTACGCATTATTAATTATGGTAGAAGATTATAGAATAAAAAAAATGTAGAAGGAATATCCAATGAATCAAGTTAACCTTTTCTTGTAATTATTCATCTTATTTTCAAGTTCTCTTTTATCTTTTTTTTTTTTGTTTTTTTTTTTTTAATTCTTTAAAGTTATTTTAAATTTTCAAGTCGCACAAATTCACTCTTAGCTTTTGATTGCTCTTCAAGTCAAGCATTATTTACGAAAAAATTTTTTTTTTTTATATTCAATTCGATTATTTGGTTGATCACAAAACGCTGAAACAGAAATTACATCAACAAAATCAGAGTATCAATTGACTACCGTCCTCCATAGTTCGCAAAAACTTGGTTAAAAGTAGCCGAATTGATACTGCTTAATACACTAGGCACTTACCCCATAGTTTACTCGCTGAAAGGCCTTCCATCGATGCACCATTAACTCCGTTCACTCACTTTGCTTTTACATTTACTATATTTTACGTTACTCTCGACTCGAATTATTTAATATAACCTTAACGAGATTTTAATCGATTCAATATTTGACTTATTTACATTTTTTTTTTTTTTTTGTTTTACTTGATTAGGACTTGAAATTTAAAAATAAGATCAGAAATGAAAATATCGAGACTTAAAGATTTCGTTCAAAACGAGGTCAATTTCAAAAAAACAATTGTAGGAGCTTCGAGGTGGTCACATGGAATGCGCTAAATCAGGCAACAGCAAGCAGTATCCAGAATTTGGAAAAAATCTGGTTCACCGAAGGTTAGGACACCTTTCGGGAAATGAGACACTTTGGCCACACTGTAAGCCTTAACTTAGAAACGATGTGACACTGCCGGCGTTTAGTTGGCGGTGTCTTTTCAATGTCCTGAACGCCAATTCCAGAAGGCAACGACAACCGAAATTCGAATACACGTGCTTCGGCACCAGAAATGGATATTTGTAAACTCGCCGGTTCCCAAAAAATAATCCTCCCAAACGAAAGCTACCAGGAATATTGGCCGGAAACAGTAAGGTTTCCAATCTAGGATTTGGAGTAAGATGCAGATGGCGGCGGGGCAAAAATTCGAATTAACCTACATACCTGCTATGATTTATAACCAAAGATTTGGGCTACAGCTTTTTTTATTGAACACTTTTCTCCTCGGAATTAAAATGAAAATGAAGCCTAGCAAAAAAAAATGAAGCGCGTTGCCACCTCAAGAAAAACGATAGATCATTAATCGCTATCCCCCTATTATGCGGTTATCGCTCGATCGATACCAATATTTTTATTTATTGATTAATCGCTATTGGCAAAGTGGCGCGTAAAGTTTAAAAATTTGAAAGTTTAAACTAGCGCACGCTACACCACCCGATAATATGCAACGTTAGGCAGCATATTAGTGGGAATTAGTTCCGTATATCCTTAGCGTGAAATGTTCCTACTTCTCTACCTTGCATATTTTCTAACAAATAAAAGCAGTTTCCGAGCTTCTTTTTGATTCGACATTTTATAAACTTAGGGGCTAATTTAGCATTGAAGTTCTGAGAGAATTTGCTTAACGCGAAGTTTCTGCGAAAAACTTCTTGGCCTTCTTTAAAAGAGACAGACTTACTGCGAAGATTATACTGTGCTACATTTCGATCATATGCTTTCTTAATGTTTTCTCCTATATCCTGTCGCAAAAGGTTTAACTGGTCAGTCTGATTGAGCGGTGTTATAGGCTCCTGTAACAACTTTAATTCCTTTAAAAGTTTATAATCTGAACCATGAGTAACCATGTCCACTCCGAATAAAGCTTTAAAGGGTGAGCAACCTAAAGATTGATGCAACGATGATCGCAATGCGCAAGATATACTCGTTAAATGTTGATCCCAAAGCGTTTGATCTTCATTTTTTAAATACGAACGGATCGCAGCTAACAGAGAACGATTAACACGCTCAGCTGCGTTGCTTTGCGGAGAATATAAAGCGGTATACTGATGTTTTATGCCTAGTTCAGTAAGAAAAGAATTGAACGAATTTGCCTTAAATTGAACACCATTGTCACTAACGATGGTTTCCGGTACTCCAAAACAATGAAATATCTGTTTTAACAAAAATTCTTGTATATCCATTGACGAATATGGTCACGCACATCCTTTACCATACCAGGCCAAAAAAGAGTTCTACGTATCTTGTCAATAGTTTTCTGCATACCTGAATGTGAAGAGGTATGGCTATCGTGAGCTTGTTTTAGAACATCAACTCTGAGTTTATCCGGTACCCATAGTTTCCAAGAAAGCTTCTCTTGATAAGAATCTCCATTGGCATGTTCGGTTCGAATATACAAATGTTTATTTACAATTTTGATATCTGGGAATTTGTCTGGATTTTCAGTGATTTTCTTCTTCAGATACATATAGCTATCGTCCAAAAATGCTTCAGAGTCCAGATCTATAATCGGACCCATTTCTATCGCCTCTATCGAAAGGTTGGGCAATCTTGATAACGCGTCAGGAATCAAGTGTTCTTTTCCTTTCCTATGCGACATATTAAACTTAAATTGTTGTAAGCGAAAAATCAATCGAGCTAATCTCCCAGAAACATTTTGTTGACGCATTAGCCACAATAAACTAGAGTGATCAGTAACTACTTCAAATTCTTGCAGTTCCAAATAACACCTAAATTTTTCTATAGCTAGTATAACGGCTAAACATTCGCGTTCCGTAACACTATAATTGCGTTGCGCACGACTTAACTTTTTAGACATGAAAGCAATAGGCTTCTCTTCCTCTGCGTCTGATAATTGGACGAGTACAGCGCCAATACCATAATCGCTGGCATCACAATGTAAGAACAATTTCTTATTAAAGTCCGGGTTTTGTAGAATAGGGGCAGAAGTTAATAGATCCTTCAACTTATTCATAGAAGCTTGAGCTTCCGGAGTCCAAACAAAATTTCTTTTTGTTGACAACAGTTCCGTTATAGGATAAGTGAGATCGGCAAAATTCGGTATAAAACGACGATACCAACCGCAAACTCCAAGAAATCCTCTAGTTTGTTTCAAATTCCTAGGTGGTGGCCAATTTTTAATACATTCAATCTTTGACGGATCGGTGCAGATACCTTTACTGTCTATCACATATCCTAAATAACTAATGCTTGCGACACAAAACTGACTTTTCTCTATGTTAATGGACAGATTAGCTTTCCGAAATTGCTCCGCAATTCTTGCTAACACTGAAAGATGGGATGAGAAATCCTCTGAAATTATACACAGATCATCTAAATAGCAAAAAACACAATGGCGAAGGTCAGCAGGGACTACTTCATCCCTTAGACGACTCATAGTAGATGTGGCATTACAAAGGCCGAAAGGCATAACTTTGAATTGATATAACGGTCTTCCTGGCACTGTAAATGCAGTAAGAGGTTTAGATGCTTCGGTTAATTCTATTTGCCAATAGGCATCCTTTAAATCGATTTTGGAAATAATATTTGCCTTGGGTAATCTTGAAAAAATACTGTCAATGCTGGGCAAAGGATAAGCATCCTTAATTGTGACTGCATTTAACTTGCGAGCGTCTAAGCACAGTCGCACTTTATTGGGCTTTATTACTGGTCGAATAGGAGAGCTCCAGGCGCTAACAGCTGGTTCGATAACTCCTAGTTGAATCATACGATCAATTTCCGTATATATTAATTTTTCAACAGCGGGACTAATAGCGTAAAAACGTTGTTTTACCGGTTTGGCTTCGTCAATCTCAATATGATGTTTTATTAAGGACGTACGTCCGAGATGATGACTTGCATTGGGAAACATTTGCTTGACGGCTTCCAGCTGTCTAATTTGAGAATACGAAAGAGAATAAGAACTAGTGTCGGTCTCTAACTTTTTTTCAGAACCAATCTCGATTGAACTAATTATAGATGGGGCAAGTTCGAAAATTCTCCAAAAATCATGACCTAATATTAATCTTTTCTTCAACGTGGGAATTACAAATAATTTTAACATTCTTTCCAATCTACCGTACCGTACTATTACTTCTAACATACCAATCACATTTTGGCCGTTTCCGTCCGCTGTGCGCACTTGACCTTTAGTTTTTTACAAATTGGGGAAAATGTGAAAAATCTGTTTGTGCTAAATCCGAGCCTATACAACTAATGCTGGCACCGGTATCCAATAAACCTAATTCTGTAAACGTAAGAAATGAGACTTCTGCATAGCTCCTATTATCGTTGTCGTTTCTAAAAATTGTTGCAACAAAAAGTTTCCTGGTTTGTCTTGCGTGATCATAATATTTCCTTAGTCTCAACGTGCGTTTAGCCAAGGGTTGGTCAGATCTGAAAATTTTGTCTTTAACAGTAAGGTAATGTTGTAAACGCTCCGGATATGACAAAAATCTTAGTGGGAGATTTTGAGACTTTCGTACGTGATTCACAATGTTGATACTTTGTTGAACGTTTTCCGAGTTTGATGTAACTATTGCGGGAGCATCTGACGTTGTCTGGATGCACCCTTCGGTCGGTTTTCCGCTAACCTTTTTATACAATCTTGACATTGAGGCTTGTAAACATTGGCCGTGCCGCAACCGTAACAAAAAATGGTGCGTTCCTCTAGACAGTTTTGCCATGTGTGACCGGCTTCGCGACAATTCCAACAAACGAATTTCCCTTGCACAGCGGCAACTTCATATTCCTCGTCTGGGTCTGGAACTATTTTATTATCTTCGGTTTCCCCTTTTTGAATTTCAAAAATTTGTCTGCGTCCATTCGCTTTGGCGTTAGAAATTACTTTTACTTGAGGGCTGAGCTCTTGTGTTAGATTTTCTTGCATCTGTACTAATCTACGAAGGTGACCTATTGATGCGATGGATTGATATAGTAACTTTTGTCGTATCTCTGGCAACAGGTTATTTTGTAAAATTTCCATCAGCTCCTCTTCCTCAAACTTTATACCGAACTTGTCAATCAAAGAAGCTACCTCATCGTAAAAACAAACAAAAGAATCATTTCTTTGCTCATAAAATCTGATCGATAGTCTTTATATTGCTGACGAATAGCTGAACAAAACTCGCTCCATACTATTCGCGGGACTTGCTTATGATATCTCCAATGCCACTCGCGGGCTTTTCCTCCAAATAATATTTGAATATGTTTACACACCTTAATAAAATCACTATCAAGAGTTTCCTCCGTTAGGGCTTTTACTCTATAAATAAATTCTTCTACTCCTAGACCTTCTGTAGATCCGTCAAAACGTAGATTCCATTTCTGCATTACATTTGCAATTTTTGCATTTTGAACAGTTGTAGGGCAGGGCGAACTTATCAAAGATCGGGTTTGGACCGTGTCTAATGGGACTTCTCGCTGGCCTAAATTCATAGGTAACGACGATACTACACGAGAAACTGTTTGTTCTATCATATTTTGTATGACCGTATAATCGATCTCTCGATTAGGACGAGTATTATTACCACGATTGGGTCTTGCTCTTCGCTGATTAGGCATGGTTCTAGGTAATTGCGGTTCTGGTTGATTACTACTGTGACTGGCATCTAAGCATGATGCTGGTGCTTCGCTAACTGATACAGCTGGTTTGTTGAGCTGTTCTGCTCTGTCTCTTGGGACTTGACTTAGCTGTTTTGTAAAATTACGAGTCCATGCTCGAGAAGTGCTGGGTGCCAATGACAAATGTTTTTCCTTAGCTTTTGGTGAACAGTTGCCTACTACGAGCTTTATACTAGACACATTTATCTCACTCTCACAAATTGGGCAATGCTTTTCCTTTTCTAGTAGAGCTTCCAAACAGGATTTATGAAAAATGTGTTTACAGGGAGTACAGAAACATGTTTGCGTGTTGTCCAAAACCAAGGAACAAATTTTGCATATGTTTTCTGCTGGAGTGTCCATATTTGGTGGACTATGTTGAACTAAAGACATTCCTTTTTTTTTTTTTAAATTATTTTCCTAAAAGTGACATGACTGGGTACATGATTTGAAATCGTAACTAGCTAAATGAACCTAAAGAATATTGGTAACTTTACTATTTTTGTTTTGGGCTATTGCATCTACAAAATTGTTTCTTTTAGTCAGGCTTTGGCCTTTTCAATCTTCTGATCGGCAAGGCTATACTATCTGTATTACCAAGATCCAGACACCAGAACATTAAATCATCCAAGTCTTGCTATCAAACAATATGTTCGTGTTCTCTTCGATTTATTTAGACGTTCAGCTGTCGTAACATGATCCAAAATCCAATCAGTACTGATATCGAAACATCCAATATACAATAATCTAAATTGTTAAGAAAAGTTTGAACGACTTTACTAAACGAGTGCTTTTTTATCGAGGACCTTAACTAAACGAGCAATTTGTGATACAGAGTTTTAAAATTCTTGTTTACATTCATTCTTGCTTTTAACTTTGCGGCGGAATATTCCTAACAGAAACATCGGCTTCGCCAAGCAGACTTAAACCGTGCAGGTTCATTTATCCGCGTAAGTTAAACCATAATATAGTCTAACAAAATAGACGAAAAATTTGAAACCTCATGTTTTGATCTTAAGACTTTCCTGATATACTTGAACTCAACACTTTATATCACTTAGGGTAGAACTACATACTTCTAATGTGGTCTGCTGTCAAAACAACCACATGCCGTAACTTAAATAAACTTCTTGTCTATATCTAATATTGTCAAGGAGTTGAGTATGCTTTCATCTTGCCCCACACGTTTGGGCGCCAAAAATTTTATGTAACCTTCGTATACGGTTTTCGTTGCGCGCCCTAAATTTTATATAATCGGTTCTCCTATCACAGCGACGATAAATCTATCGATAACCAAACGAAGGCGGTAGGTGAATTGCAGCAGATCGAGATCCTCTGGTTCCGTAGCTCTTGCGGGGTGGGGGGGGTTGTTTGCTGAATCTCTACCTTTAAGTATAAAATTTAATTTTATTAGGATCTCTACTGAAACTAACTTTAAATGAAAATCAAATGTCGGGCCGAAAATACTTACGAAAACAGTAAGTAATTCATGTTAATAACAAACGAAAGAAATGAAGGTGTATCCTTTGGGTCACAAGCTAGCTGTTACTGAGGTCAAGATGTAGATGGACCTTATCAGTTCTATACCCTCCCAACCATGAATCTTTATTGGCATTTGTAAAGATTCCCAAAAAAAACTGATCGATATCAACTCATGTACCCATGTCACTAGGAAAATTAATTTTAAAGCTTAAGCAATCATATTCAATTTCATTATAATTTCAGATAGGAGCATTTCGAGTTGTACAGAATAAATTTTAAAGAAATATTTACTGACTAATCTTAAACCGCTGGTCTGGTTTGACTCAACATTTTGAGATTCCGAACTTTCAGTCTTGCAAAACGATGGAACTCAAAGTAAATTAAACTATTGAATAATAGGGACTAAAACTAGTAGTATACGAGAGAGCTTACAAGTTACGCATTATTAATTATGGTAGAAGATTATAGAATAAAAAAAATGTAGAAGGAATATCCAATGAATCAAGTTAACCTTTTCTTGTAATTATTCATCTTATTTTCAAGTTCTCTTTTATCTTTTTTTTTTTTTTTTTTTTTTTTAATTCTTTAAAGTTATTTTAAATTTTCAAGTCGCACAAATTCACTCATAGCTTTTGATTGCTCTTCAAGTCAAGCATTATTTACGAAAAATTTTTTTTTTTTATATTCAATTCGATTATTTGGTTGATCACAAAACGCTGAAACAGAAATTACATCAACAAAATCAGAGTATCAATTGACTACCGTCCTCCATAGTTCGCAAAAACTTGGTTAAAAGTAGCCGAATTGATACTGCTTAATACACTAGGCACTTACCCCATAGTTTACTCGCTGAAAGGCCTTCCATCGATGCACTGTGGGAAGGTGTTTGTATGATGATTTCTCCTTCGCGCTTTATGACCACCATTAACTCCGTTCACTCACTTTGCTTTTACATTTACTATATTTTACGTTACTCTCGACTCGAATTATTTAATATAACCTTAACGAGATTTTAATCGATTCAATATTTGACTTATTTACATTTTTTTTTTTTTTGTTTTACTTGATTAGGACTTGAAATTTAAAAATAAGATCAGAAATGAAAATATCGAGACTTAAAGATTTCGTTCAAAACGAGGTCAATTTCAAAAAAACAATTGTAGGAGCTTCGAGGTGGTCACATGGAATGCGCTAAATCAGGCAACAGCAAGCAGTATCCAGAATTTGGAAAAAATCCGGTTCACCGAAGGTTAGGACACCTTTCGGGAAATGAGACACTTTGGCCACACTGTAAGCCTTAACTTAGAAACGATGTGACACTGCCGGCGTTTAGTTGGCGGTGTCTTTTCAATGTCCTGAACGCCAATTCCAGAAGGCAACGACAACCGAAATTCGAATACACGTGCTCCGGCACCAGAAATGGATATTTGTAAACTCGCCGGTTCCCAAAAAATAATCCTCCCAAACGAAAGCTACCAGGAATATTGGCCGGAAACAGTAAGGTTTCCAATCTAGGATTTGGAGTAAGATGCAGATGGCGGCGGGGCAAAAATTCGAATTAACCTACATACCTGCTATGATTTATAACCAAAGATTTGGGCTACAGCTTTTTTTATTGAACACTTTTCTCCTCGGAATTAAAATGAAAATGAAGCCTAGCAAAAAAAAATGAAGCGCGTTGCCACCTCAAGAAAAACGATAGATCATTAATCGCTATCCCCCTATTATGCGGTTATCGCTCGATCGATACCAATATTTTTATTTATTGATTAATCGCTATTGGCAAAGTGGCGCGTAAAGTTTAAAAATTTGAAAGTTTAAACTAGCGCACGCTACACCACCCGATAATATGCAACGTTAGGCAGCATATTAGTGGGAATTAGTTCCGTATATCCTTAGCGTGAAATGTTCCTACTTCTCTACCTTGCATATTTTCTAACAAATAAAAGCAGTTTCCGAGCTTCTTTTTGATTCGACATTTTATAAACTTAGGGGCTAATTTAGCATTGAAGTTCTGAGAGAATTTGCTTAACGCGAAGTTTCTGCGAAAAACTTCTTGGCCTTCTTTAAAAGAGACAGACTTACTGCGAAGATTATACTGTGCTACATTTCGATCATATGCTTTCTTAATGTTTTCTCCTATATCCTGTCGCAAAAGGTTTAACTGGTCAGTCTGATTGAGCGGTGTTATAGGCTCCTGTAACAACTTTAATTCCTTTAAAAGTTTATAATCTGAACCATGAGTAACCATGTCCACTCCGAATAAAGCTTTAAAGGGTGAGCAACCTAAAGATTGATGCAACGATGATCGCAATGCGCAAGATATACTCGTTAAATGTTGATCCCAAAGCGTTTGATCTTCATTTTTTAAATACGAACGGATCGCAGCTAACAGAGAACGATTAACACGCTCAGCTGCGTTGCTTTGCGGAGAATATAAAGCGGTATACTGATGTTTTATGCCTAGTTCAGTAAGAAAAGAATTGAACGAATTTGCCTTAAATTGAACACCATTGTCACTAACGATGGTTTCCGGTACTCCAAAACAATGAAATATCTGTTTTAACAAAAATTCTTGTATATCCATTGACGAATATGGTCACGCACATCCTTTACCATACCAGGCCAAAAAAGAGTTCTACGTATCTTGTCAATAGTTTTCTGCATACCTGAATGTGAAGAGGTATGGCTATCGTGAGCTTGTTTTAGAACATCAACTCTGAGTTTATCCGGTACCCATAGTTTCCAAGAAAGCTTCTCTTGATAAGAATCTCCATTGGCATGTTCGGTTCGAATATACAAATGTTTATTTACAATTTTGATATCTGGGAATTTGTCTGGATTTTCAGTGATTTTCTTCTTCAGATACATATAGCTATCGTCCAAAAATGCTTCAGAGTCCAGATCTATAATCGGACCCATTTCTATCGCCTCTATCGAAAGGTTGGGCAATCTTGATAACGCGTCAGGAATCAAGTGTTCTTTTCCTTTCCTATGCGACATATTAAACTTAAATTGTTGTAAGCGAAAAATCAATCGAGCTAATCTCCCAGAAACATTTTGTTGACGCATTAGCCACAATAAACTAGAGTGATCAGTAACTACTTCAAATTCTTGCAGTTCCAAATAACACCTAAATTTTTCTATAGCTAGTATAACGGCTAAACATTCGCGTTCCGTAACACTATAATTGCGTTGCGCACGACTTAACTTTTTAGACATGAAAGCAATAGGCTTCTCTTCCTCTGCGTCTAATAATTGGACGAGTACAGCGCCAATACCATAATCGCTGGCATCACAATGTAAGAAAAATTTCTTATTAAAGTCCGGGTTTTGTAGAATAGGGGCAGAAGTTAATAGATCCTTCAACTTATTCATAGAAGCTTGAGCTTCCGGAGTCCAAACAAAATTTCTTTTTGTTGACAACAGTTCCGTTATAGGATAAGTGAGATCGGCAAAATTCGGTATAAAACGACGATACCAACCGCAAACTCCAAGAAATCCTCTAGTTTGTTTCAAATTCCTAGGTGGTGGCCAATTTTTAATACATTCAATCTTTGACGGATCGGTGAAGATACCTTTACTGTCTATCACATATCCTAAATAACTAATGCTTGCGACACAAAACTGACTTTTCTCTATGTTAATGGACAGATTAGCTTTCCGAAATTGCTCCGCAATTCTTGCTAACACTGAAAGATGGGATGAGAAATCCTCTGAAATTATACACAGATCATCTAAATAGCAAAAAACACAATGGCGAAGGTCAGCAGGGACTACTTCATCCCTTAGACGACTCATAGTAGATGTGGCATTACAAAGGCCGAAAGGCATAACTTTGAATTGATATAACGGTCTTCCTGGCACTGTAAATGCAGTAAGAGGTTTAGATGCTTCGGTTAATTCTATTTGCCAATAGGCATCCTTTAAATCGATTTTGGAAATAATATTTGCCTTGGGTAATCTTGAAAAAATACTGTCAATGCTGGGCAAAGGATAAGCATCCTTAATTGTGACTGCATTTAACTTGCGAGCGTCTAAGCACAGTCGCACTTTATTGGGCTTTATTACTGGTCGAATAGGAGAGCTCCAGGCGCTAACAGCTGGTTCCTAGTTGAATCATACGATCAATTTCCGTATATACTAATTTTTCAACAGCGGGACTAATAGCGTAAAAACGTTGTTTTACCGGTTTGGCTTCGCCAATCTCAATATGATGTTTTATTAAGGACGTACGTCCGAGATGATGACTTGCATTGGGAAACATTTGCTTGACGGCTTCCAGCTGTCTAATTTGAGAATACGAAAGAGAATAAGAACTAGGGTCGGTCTCTAACTTTTTTTTTAGAACCAATCTCGATTGAACTAATTATAGATGGGGTAAGTTCGAAAATTCTCCAAAAATCTTGACCTAATATTAATCTTTTCTTCAACGTGGGAATTACAAATAATTTTAACATTCTTTCCAATCTACCGTACCGTACTATTACTTCTAACATACCAATCACATTTTGGCCGTTTCCGTCCGCTGTGCGCACTTGACCTTTAGTTTTTACAAATTGGGGAAAATGTGAAAAATCTGTTTGTGCTAAATCCGAGCCTATACAACTAATGCTGGCACCGGTATCCAATAAACCTAATTCTGTAAACGTAAGAAATGAGACTTCTGCATAGCTCCTATTATCGTTGTCGTTTCTAAAAATTGTTGCAACAAAAAGTTTCCTGGTTTGTCTTGCGTGATCATAATATTTCCTTAGTCTCAACGTGCGTTTAGCCAAGGGTTGGTCAGATCTGAAAATTTTGTCTTTAACAGTAAGGTAATGTTGTAAACGCTCCGGATATGACAAAAATCTTAGTGGGAGTTTTTGAGACTTTCGTACGTGATTCACAATGTTGATACTTTGTTGAACGTTTTCCGAGTTTGATGTAACTATTGCGGGAGCATCTGACGTTGTCTGGATGCACCCTTCGGTCGGTTTTCCGCTAACCTTTTTATACAATCTTGACATTGAGGCTTGTAAACATTGGCCGTGCCGCAACCGTAACAAAAAATGGTGCGTTCCTCTAGACAGTTTTGCCATGTGTGACCGGCTTCGCGACAATTCCAACAAACGAATTTCCCTTGCACAGCGGCAACTTCATATTCCTCGTCTGGGTCTGGAACTATTTTATTATCTTCGGTTTCCCCTTTTTGAATTTCAAAAATTTGTCTGCGTCCATTCGCTTTGGCGTTAGAAATTACTTTTACTTGAGGGCTGAGCTCTTGTGTTAGATTTTCTTGCATCTGTACTAATCTACGAAGGTGACCTATTGATGCGATGGATTGATATAGTAACTTTTGTCGTATCTCTGGCAACAGGTTATTTTGTAAAATTTCCATCAGCTCCTCTTCCTCAAACTTTATACCGAACTTGTCAATCAAAGAAGCTACCTCATCGTAAAAACAAACAAAAGAATCATTTCTTTGCTCATAAAATCTGATCGATAGTCTTTATATTGCTGACGAATAGCTGAACAAAACTCGCTCCATACTATTCGCGGGACTTGCTTATGATATCTCCAATGCCACTCGCGGGCTTTTCCTCCAAATAATATTTGAATATGTTTACACACCCCAATAAAATCACTATCAAGAGTTTCCTCCGTTAGGGCTTTTACTCTATAAATAAATTCTTCTACTCCTAGACCTTCTGTAGATCCGTCAAAACGTAGATTCCATTTCTGCATTACATTTGCAATTTTTGCATTTTGAACAGTTGTAGGGCAGGGCGAACTTATCAAAGATCGGGTTTGGACCGTGTCTAATGGGACTTCTCGCTGGCCTAAATTCATAGGTAACGACGATACTACACGAGAAACTGTTTGTTCTATCATATTTTGTATGACCGTATAATCGATCTCTCGATTAGGACGAGTATTATTACCACGATTGGGTCTTGCTCTTCGCTGATTAGGCATGGTTCTAGGTAATTGCGGTTCTGGTTGATTACTACTGTGACTGGCATCTAAGCATGATGCTGGTGCTTCGCTAACTGATACAGCTGCTTCGTTGAGCTGTTCTGCTCTGTCTCTTGGGACTTGACTTAGCTGTTTTGTAAAATTACGAGTCCATGCTCGAGAAGTGCTGGGTGCCAATGACAAATGTTTTTCCTTAGCTTTTGGTGAACAGTTGCCTACTACGAGCTTTATACTAGACACATTTATCTCACTCTCACAAATTGGGCAATGCTTTTCCTTTTCTAGTAGAGCTTCCAAACAGGATTTATGAAAAATGTGTTTACAGGGAGTACAGAAACATGTTTGCGTGTTGTCCAAAACCAAGGAACAAATTTTGCATATGTTTTCTGCTGGAGTGTCCATATTTGGTGGACTATGTTGAACTAAAGACATTCTTTTTTTTTTTTAAATTATTTTCCTAAAAGTGACATGACTGGGTACATGATTTGAAATCGTAACTAGCTAAATGAACCTAAAGAATATTGGTAACTTTACTATTTTTGTTTTGGGCTATTGCATCTACAAAATTGTTTCTTTTAGTCAGGCTTTGGCCTTTTCAATCTTCTGATCGGCAAGGCTATACTATCTGTATTACCAAGATCCAGACACCAGAACATTAAATCATCCAAGTCTTGCTATCAAACAATATGTTCGTGTTCTCTTCGATTTATTTAGACGTTCAGCTGTCGTAACATGATCCAAAATCCAATCAGTACTGATATCGAAACATCCAATATACAATAATCTAAATTGTTAAGAAAAGTTTGAACGACTTTACTAAACGAGTGCTTTTTTATCGAGGACCTTAACTAAACGAGCAATTTGTGATACAGAGTTTTGAAATTCTTGTTTACATTCATTCTTGCTTTTAACTTTGCGGCGGAATATTCCTAACAGAAACATCGGCTTCGCCAAGCAGACTTAAACCGTGCAGGTTCATTTATCCGCGTAAGTTAAACCATAATATAGTCTAACAAAATAGACGAAAAATTTGAAACCTCATGTTTTGATCTTAAGACTTTCCTGATATACTTGAACTCAACACTTTATATCACTTAGGGTAGAACTACATACTTCTAATGTGGTCTGCTGTCAAAACAACCACATGCCGTAACTTAAATAAACTTCTTGTCTATATCTAATATTGTCAAGGAGTTGAGTATGCTTTCATCTTGCCCCACACGTTTGGGCGCCAAATCTTATGTAACCTTCGTATACGGTTTTTTTTGCCCCCCCTAAAATTTTTTTAAAACCGTCCCCCCTCCCAACCAACAAAAAAAAAAAAAAAAACAAAAAAAAAAGGGGAGGAAAATAAAAAAAAACAAAAACCCCCTGTTTCGTGGGCGTTTTTGGGGGGGGGGGGGTTTTTTAAAAAAAAAAAAAAAAAAAAAAAAAAAAAAAAAATAAAAAAAAAAAAAAAAAAAAAAAAAAAAAAAAAAAAAAAAAAAAAAACAAAAAAAAAAAAAAAAAAAAAAAAAAAAAAAAAAAAAAAAAAAAAAAAAAAAAAAAAAAAATTAAAAATTAAGGTAAAAAAAAAAAAAATAAAAAAAAAAAAAACAAAAAAAAAAAAAAAAAAAAAAAAAAAAAACAAAAAAAAAAAATATAAAAAAAAAAAAAAAAAAAAAAAAAAAAAAAAAAAAAAAAAAAAAAAAAAAAAAAAAAAAAAAAAAAAAAAAAAAAAAAAAAAAAAAAAAAAAAAAAAAAAAAAAAAAAAAAAAAAAAAAAAAAAAAAAAAAAAAAAAAAAAAAAAAAAACTAATCTTAAACCGCTGGTCTGGTTTGACTCAACATTTTGAGATTCCGAACTTTCAGTCTTGCAAAACGATGGAACTCAAAGTAAATTAAACTATTGAATAATAGGGACTAAAACTAGTAGTATACGAGAGAGCTTACAAGTTACGCATTATTAATTATGGTAGAAGATTATAGAATAAAAAAAATGTAGAAGGAATATCCAATGAATCAAGTTAACCTTTTCTTGTAATTATTCATCTTATTTTCAAGTTCTCTTTTATCTTTTTTTTTTTTTTTTTTTTTTTTTAATTCTTTAAAGTTATTTTAAATTTTCAAGTCGCACAAATTCACTCTTAGCTTTTGATTGCTCTTCAAGTCAAGCATTATTTACGAAAAAATTTTTTTTTTTTATATTCAATTCGATTATTTGGTTGATCACAAAACGCTGAAACAGAAATTACATCAACAAAATCAGAGTATCAATTGACTACCGTCCTCCATAGTTCGCAAAAACTTGGTTAAAAGTAGCCGAATTGATACTGCTTAATACACTTGGCACTTACCCCATAGTTTACTCGCTGAAAGGCCTTCCATCGATGCACTGTGGGAAGGTGTTTGTATGATGATTTCTCCTTCGCGCTTTATGACCACCATTAACTCCGTTCACTCACTTTGCTTTTACATTTACTATATTTTACGTTACTCTCGACTCGAATTATTTAATATAACCTTAACGAGATTTTAATCGATTCAATATTTGACTTATTTACATTTTTTTTTTTTTTTGTTTTACTTGATTAGGACTTGAAATTTAAAAATAAGATCAGAAATGAAAATATCGAGACTTAAAGATTTCGTTCAAAACGAGGTCAATTTCAAAAAAACAATTGTAGGAGCTTCGAGGTGGTCACATGGAATGCGCTAAATCAGGCAACAGCAAGCAGTATCCAGAATTTGGAAAAAATCCGGTTCACCGAAGGTTAGGACACCTTTCGGGAAATGAGACACTTTGGCCACACTGTAAGCCTTAACTTAGAAACGATGTGACACTGCCGGCGTTTAGTTGGCGGTGTCTTTTCAATGTCCTGAACGCCAATTCCAGAAGGCAAGGACAACCGAAATTCGAATACACGTGCTCCGGCACCAGAAATGGATATTTGTAAACTCGCCGGTTCCCAAAAAATAATCCTCCCAAACGAAAGCTACCAGGAATATTGGCCGGAAACAGTAAGGTTTCCAATCTAGGATTTGGAGTAAGATGCAGATGGCGGCGGGGCAAAAATTCGAATTAACCTACATACCTGCTATGATTTATAACCAAAGATTTGGGCTAAAGCTTTTTTTATTGAACACTTTTCTCCTCGGAATTAAAATGAAAATGAAGCCTAGCAAAAAAAAATGAAGCGCGTTGCCACCTCAAGAAAAACGATAGATCATTAATCGCTATCCCCCTATTATGCGGTTATCGCTCGATCGATACCAATATTTTTATTTATTGATTAATCGCTATTGGCAAAGTGGCGCGTAAAGTTTAAAAATTTGAAAGTTTAAACTAGCGCACGCTACAGACTTTTAAAATATTAATTTTCCAATGTTAGATTTCTTCTGGCATATGGTCGAAGAACCCTGTCCAAAAGCGGATAAGCTTCATCTGCAGGCAACACGGCATGGATATTGCGGTATTGGGCAAATAGGAATCCTTCGGAAAATTTAAGTCTCCAGCAAGCAAAAGTTCCACCATCACTTTGACGTCCGTAACCACCAACTTCGATATTAACAAATTTACATTTTGCGTCATCCACTGCCTGCAGCACTATTGAGAAAAATTTTGTATAATTATAAAACATTGATCCTGAATTCGCTAGGCATTTTAGAGGTATGTGCTTTCCATCAATAGAGCCAACACAATTTGGGAAATCCCAAAGATTCCAATGCTGGTCCGCAACTTTCTTTAAATTTTCTTCTGTGGGCACAGCCATATGTACATATATAGGATTGCGTGAGAACCCCTATTGGTATCAGAATGCCGATAACGATATTGGTTTGATAGATATCGATAGATGGCCAATCGAGGAGAGTAGAGAGGCTTGAGTTGCTGGACGAGGTGGTTGCAGTTAAAAAGTGTTCAATAAGTGCTGCACCTATGCGTAATTGCAAAAGTGACGCCAACATTACGAAGCATAAGAGTAAGCGAGACAAAAGAAAATGCGTGCTTCATTTCATCACCGAAGTTCACGAGAAGAGACGAACACACGAGAAAGAGCAACAAAAAAAGAGAAAAAGAAGGAAAAGAACGAGCAACATCGAAATGACGACAAAAAATTTGTTCAGAGAGGGACAAAACGACGACCACATAAGAAGAAAACAGGAGAAACATTGAACTTGAATTGAACTCCAATCATTCAGGCAAGCCAAGAAGTAACCTGGAGCTAGAGCTGGAAAAAACATCGATGGTACTATCGATACATCGATGGTTTTGTATTTTTATAAAACATCGATGTTTGGCCAGCACTATCGTTGTTTTTTTCTTTCTTTTACAAGTGTTCGAGGAAAAAGCATGTAAGTTTTAATTTTTTGTTTTGTATTTTGCAGTTTAATTTATTTTGATTTATACTTTTTCAGAAATTAAAAGGAGCGACTACAATTGGTGTTGGTTGGGAGGTTTGCGAAAGGGATTTATAAAAATGGACAAGTATCTTCAAAGTATGTTTTATTTGTAAAAAGCCACGAGCATCATGCATTTATACGTATACGTGTATGTGTATGTACATACAAA
The DNA here is from genome assembly GCA_018152135.1 of Drosophila paulistorum. Taxonomy (NCBI): domain Eukaryota; kingdom Metazoa; phylum Arthropoda; class Insecta; order Diptera; family Drosophilidae; genus Drosophila; species Drosophila paulistorum. The sequence continues at coordinate 3,812,629 of JAECXG010000823.1, forward strand.
TGTATGAATTTATGTATGTATGTATGTACGTTCTATACGATCACATATATGTATAAATGTTCACTGACGAGCAAAACTGTAACACCAGCGTGGAGTCTTCAGTTTGGTAGCTCATAACTCTTGTCGGAGTTAACCTACAATGATGATTACCATGATTATACCATTTGATTTTGTACCAATTATATATTACTACAATTAGTAAACATTTTTATGTAGTAAATTGATCATTTTTTCATTTCTAGTACCATCTTCAACTTCCAAGGAAAATGAAAATCCAGGAGAAAAACGCAAAAGAGAAGCAGTCTCTGTGTGGAATTTTTTCAAAAGGAACCGGGATACAAATATAGCCATTTGTAAGTTGTGTGGCAAAACTTACAGCTGTGTTCACGAAAATAGCAGTGCCCTTAAGCTTTGACTTCAAAGTTGATCAATCATATTAAAAAGACCGTAAATGCACCAATCTTTTACACATTCGCAATTTATATTTATGTATCACAAAATTAATATCATTTTGGGTTGAAAAAAAACTACGTCATTTTCAGAAATCAGCAAGATAGTGAAAAAGGAACTTTTTGGGCTGTTCATTAAAATAGCAGTGTCAACTAAAAATTAAAATATGTCTATTCCAAATTTTGTAAAACTTCAAGTTGAGATAATTTTTCAATAGTATGACTTAATATTTAGTTGTAAATCCTTTATTGGCCATAACGGCTTGGCACCGGCGCGGCATCGAGTCCACCAAGTCCTGGCAACGCTTAACTGGGATGTGCTGCCATGCTTCTTGGATAACTTCCCAAAGTTGAGTTCTATTGGACGGTTTTTTTTGCGACGCTTCGCTTAATGTCGCCCCACAAGTTTTCAATGGGGTTCAAGTCCGGCGACTGAGCTGGCCATTGCATTACGTCGATCCCTTCTGATTGAAACCAGTCCTTAGCGAGCTTGCTCGTGTGTTTTGGATCGTTATCTTGCTGGAACGTCCAAATAATGGGCATATTCCATGTAGCATATGGAAGCATAACGTTTTCCATTATGTTGACGTAGACATTTCGATCCATAATGCCATCAATCTTATGGATTGGACCAACTCCGCTATATGAAAAACAGGCCCAAATCATGATTTTTAAGCCACCGTGCTTAACTGTTTTTAGCGTATGATTTGGGTGGTATTCCGTATTTTCGGGGCGACGTACATATTGTCTAGACCCTGCTCCACCAAACAAGACTATTTTACTCTCATCTGTCCAGAGAATATTACGCCACTTTGTAATGGGCCAATTCATATGGGTTTTGGCGAAATCCAAACGTGCTTTGACATGCTTCGAAGTCAATAGTGGGACTTTCCTTGGACTTGGCGCGCTCAACTTTTGTTCTAGGAGTCTACGCCGAACAGTGACATCGCTTACTGACAGGTTTAGATCTTGTTTGATTAAATTGGATGATGCAAACGGATTGCATCTGCTGTATCTAGCAATGCGCCGGTCATCTGAGGTCGTTGTTGCACGTTTCCCACCGCGATTTTCGGGTTTCAAGTGGTAGTTTACGGCATTAGAGATCATCTTTGCTGAACATCCAACTAAATTTTGGATTTCTTTATATGTTTTACCTTGTTTCCTAAGTTTTATGATCCACTCCCTCTTCTCACTCGAACAATGAGTGCCTCTACCCACTAACATGAAAATTATAGCATTAAATTAGTGTATACTAATACAAATAACATTTAAGATTAATTATCTAATAAATTAAACTTACTATTGACGAATTTTTTACACTTTTTATTGAATTTTTCCGCAACTAAACGGGACACTGCTATTTTTGTGAACAGGGAAATTAGTCTGCAACAACGCAAAAGCTCGGAAAATGCACTAAAAAATAGTGCAATTAAAGGCACTTTTTTGTTTTTCTTATCTCTATATTCCATTTTACCAAAACAAAGTCAAAAAATTGAAACTTTCAAAAGGAATTTGTGAAAAATTTTCGAATCTTTGTTAGCATCTACTGCACTGCTATTTTCGTGAACACAGCTGTATAAATCGAGCGGCAATACAACAAACCTGATGGACCATTTAAATCGAATTCATCCGGAAGCTAAGGCCGATGGAAAGCGTAAGTTAGACTTTTTTATGGATAAATATTTGGAAAAAGGCTCGTATTCAAATAATTCGGCAAAAAAAAAACTCGATAAAATAGTATTGCAAATGATTGCTTTGGATGTACAATCATTTAGTATTGTGAACGACTCTGGTTTCCGACGACTCTTGCATGAGCTGGATCCAAGGTACGAACTTCCAAGTAAAACGCATTTACGTACTGCTGTTTTAAACAGCGAATACAATGAGTTGAAACATAAATTACAAATAGTAATTGACAAAGTTGATTTTGTGGCTATAACTACAGATGCTTGGACATCTAGAGCAAATGAGGGTTATCTCTCCGTCACTTGTCACTACATTAATAGTCAATTTCAACTGAATTCGGCGGTATTGTCAACAGAAAAATTATTAACACCGACCAATCATAAGGCTGAAAACATTGCCGATTCTCTTCAAATTGTTTTTAATGAGTGGTCTATAATGCAGAAGATTGTGGCGATAGTATCTGACAACGATGCCTCTATGAAAAAGGCTTGCGAAATTCTCAAAATGAGGAATGTCCCATGTTTTGCACACACAGTGAACTTGCTGGTTTAAGATCTTCTAAAGCAACCATTCCTAACGCAAATTCTCGCCAAATGTAAGCGTATCGTGTCATTTTTTAAAAGCAGCACTATAGCTTACGAAAAGTTTAAATTAGCCCAGAGTGTTGATAATCCGTATGGTTTAATTTAAGAGGTGCCAACAAGGTGGAGCAGTGCGTTTCAAATGCTCCAGCGCATTATAGTTACCAACGAATCAGCCACAACCACTATTTGCAGATGATATTAACATCATAAAAGAATTGGTTCAAATATTAAAGCCTTTTCATGATGCAATTGTGACCATTTCAGCTAACAAGCGTGTAACCATTTCGATTGTAAATCCACTTATCTGCGAGCTACACAAGCGATTAAATGAAATACAATGTTTGGAAGAACAGGATGCTATGGCTGCTCTAAATTACGTTAAGGAACGCCTGCCTACACGCCTCTTTCAATATGAGACACGTACGATTACCAGGACTGCCACCATTATCGATCCTCGATTTAAAAAAGATGGCTTTTTGTCAGCCTTAAATGCCGAACAGGCTTCTAAAGCTGTAGAGGAAGAATTGTCCATCGAAATCTCAAAACTAAAGCAAACCCCTCAACCAACGCCACCAACAACAACGCCACTCAGGTTTTCTTTTATGAAGGAAAAAATGCAATCCAAAGTCTCGACATCTAAAAGCAGTGCCATAATTGTTTTGCGACAGCACTTGGAGAATCCAATTGCTTCAGAGGAATGCAACTAGAATGCACTAGAATATTGGAAGTAAATTTTACTAATTGACAGTTAATATTATCTTATTTACAAAATTTCTTTAGGGTTGTTCATCGAATACAGAAGTCTTATACTAAATCAAAGTATATAATTAAAATATAAACACAAATCTTGCTTAGTCGCTATGTTTTTATTTAATATTGCTTTAACTATTGTTGCTATTTCGCTTTAATCCAGCGTTGCATATGAACGAAGAGTTTAATTAATAATTTTGAAAATAAATGAATAATTTTGAAAATACCGCGCAAACATCGTAAAATAAGAAAAAAAATTTTAAAATTTTGGAATATAAAAAATATATAAAAGATATTCGTGATTCGTTGAGAGAGTTTGATGCCAACAATAAAAAGGATGTATTAGAATGGCTTTTAGTTTTTTTGGGTACTGCTGTAACAGTACAATGGATCTTCAGAAATTTATCTATGGTAGACAGCTGTTGACAGGAGCGGCTAAGTTGTTCGTAAATAGTCAAGAGGGTCTAACAAGTTGGAGTAACCTTAAGACCGCGCTACAGGATGAGGTTACCGTTAAATTGTCGGCAAAAGAATTTCACAAGCAATTAGAGAGTAGAAAGAAAAAATAAAACGAGAGTCTGGTTTAGTACTTTTATCTAATGAAGAGTATAGCCAAAAGAGGCAGCTTAGATTAGGAAAGCATTGTCAAATACATCATTGAAGGTATCCCTGACTTCAAAGTGAATAAAGGCGTTCTTTGCCAAGCGAGAGATTTAAAGAAATTACGTGAGAAACTAACAATGCACGAGAAATACCAACCAAGAGTCTAAACCAAAACCACAATTTGAGAAGCTGCAATCGAGGAATACTTTGGAGGATTTCAAATGCACATTTAATGTGGAGGAAATAATCACGTCGCTTAGAATTGTAAAGAAAAATTCAAATGTTTTAAATGTAATCAGATGGGCCACAAAGCTAGTCAGTGTGAGGCAAGGAACGCAAAGAAACTAAGAAGGATAATACGAATTATCAACAAATGACACTTAAGTTTAATCGTTCTTTTAAGGACGTTCCAATAGGTAATGGAGTATTATCTGCTCTGTTTGATTAGGGCAGTGATCTTTCCACCATTAACGAGAGTACTTATAAGGAAATAAACCTGGTTAACTTAAACTGTGAATGCAAGGAGGTAATTGGCGTAGGAGGGAAAAAGATTCGTACACTGGGATTTTTCAATATCAAAACAGAGTTAGATGGCAACGCAGTAGAAATAGACTTTCATGTTGTTCGGGATAAAGACACATCGAATAAAGGAGTGATTGGAGGAAGAAAACGAATCGTGTTCCACAAAGAAGACGAAATACCAAAGCCAATAAGCAGGAAAGTGCAAACTAAGACAAAAATTTCTGAATTGCAGACAACGTTTGAGAAAATTATGACAATGACCTTGGATGAAGACGCTCCACTAGAAATTGATCTCATCCATTTAGACGAAGGTATAAAATCAGATATATTAGAAATGTTGAAGTCATATTAACCGGTAAAACTTACTATTTCGCCAGTGGAAATGAAGACTGTGGTAACAGATGATATTCCAATTTCTCAAAGGCCAAGGCGTTTACCATATCAGGACCAAGCGATAGTGAATCAGCAGATAAAGGAATAGATGGAGGCTGGAATTGTTCGTCAAAGTTTTTTCGAGTATTCATCTCCTGTGGTGCTAGTTTCAAAAAAAGATTGCAAGAAAAGATTATGCTGTGATTACAGGAAGCTGAATCAGAAAATAATAAAAGACAATTTTCCGACAGTATTAATTGACAACGTTTTGCATAAACTGCAGAGAGGAAAGGTGTTTACAACCCTCGATTTATGCAATGGATTCTTCCACGTTCCCGTAGAAGAAAGCTCACGGAAGCTTACATCGTTTGTTACTCAAAACGGCCAGTTCGAGTTTGATTTCATCCCATTTGGGATAACCAATTCGCCAGCTATATTCATGAGATACATATTCAGCGTCTTAATAAGACTGTTTCAAATCTATTGACCAAGTTATGTGCAGAGGAACCCAAGTCCTGGTATAAAAACGTTGGCAGGGTACAACAGTTCATCAACTCTTTTTAAAATTTTGACTGAGAACGACATATGATCAAGAGTTAAAGTTTCAGTTAGAGGAAGAATTATAAAGTTGTAACGGGAGAAAGATGAAATTCGTAGATTAGCAAAAGATAATATAGCAAAAATACAGGAGGAAAATCGTAAGTCATATAACAAGTTCAGAAAGTTCGAAACAAAATACGAAGTAGGCGATATGGTTGCTATAAAGCGTACCCAGTTTGGAACAGGGCTGAAGCTTAAGAAGAATTATCTAGGGCCGTATAAAATTGTTAGGAAGTTAAGACGTGGTAGATACTCAGTGGAGAAGATTGGGGATAGTGAGGGCCCAAATAGGACCAACACCGTAGCGGAGTACATGAAGATGCGGAATCCATCATTCGGGACGAATGAGGCTGTAGAATAGCCGAATGTAGGATTGCGTGAGAACCCCTAATGGTATCAGAATGCCGATTACGATATTGGTTTGATAGATATCGATAGATGGCCAATCGAGGATAGTAGAGAGGCTTGAGTTGCTGGACGAGGTGGTTGCGTTGGTCTCGTGAAGTTAAAAAGTGTTCAATAAGGCGATTCTTGTCTATATGAATAACTAAATAAATATGTGTAATTTAAGCTAACTAATAGTGATGTCGTGTCGAGTTTGTTTATTTTGGTCCAGTGGATTCAGAACCTACATGTATATGCTGCAAAACTGTCCACAAAGCTTCACATGTCTCTAGAAAAATGAAACGAACCGTTGAAGCACCCATTCGAAAGTTAAAAAAAATTGATCTGAAGGAAGTTCCAGTAGCAAGATATCTAAAATAACTTAACAGTTTAAAACAATGTTATGCAACTTTTAATTGATAGTGTGTTCTCAATGGAGTCATTTCGAATCCATGATGTTTATAAAGAACCAAAGTGCCGCCAGTCTTCCGGAAATTTAAGTCGCCAAAAAAAAAAAAACAATGAAGTTCAAGATATGTTAATAGTGAAGATTTAGAGGCGCCGCAATATGAGGAAGAAAGCGACATGGATACGTTTGAAGTGCAAATGTCCACCCCACGTTATCCTCCTAAATATCCAAAACGCCGTCATAATAACAAAGAAGGTGAAATGGTCAACATCAATAAAAGAAGTTGGAGCTGTTAAGACAGAAAACGAAAAACAAGATTTCAGCCGACGATTAAGATATGGCTTTTTTTGTGAGCCTATTGCCACACGTTAAAAAGATGGATCCACAAACGAAACTTTTGTTCAGAATGGATATGCAAAAATCGGTCTACCATCAAGCTTTTTATGTATCTGTACCATCACCGACTCTACTTGAATCCTCATCAAATCAATATTCCGATAATGCTTTATCCCCACAGGAACCGAGCACTTTTGTTTCATCAGGAAATATTATTACATTTTCAAATTAAGTTAAGACAGTCGATAAACAAGTAATTAAATGAGAAGTAATAATCAACAAAAGGCATAAAACTAAATATATTTTTAATTATTTTTTACCTTAACGTCACAATTAACCTTTCAGCACATGTAATTGGCGTTTTATTAAAATTAGTCTAATTTTTAATAATAAATGGCTCAATTTTAATTGGAATATAATCAAATGTGCTAAATGTCATTGTCGCAGCTTATACAAATGATGGAATTCACCAAATGCTTCGTTTCCCAAATTTATAGGGTTTCAAATTTAAAATATATGCTTTGCTAAATCAGCAGGTCATCATCTGATGAGGAATCCATTGCGACTAACATAACAAAAGCGCAACATTCGTCTTGCACTGTGCAACCTATTCGCTTACTCTTCGTCTTTGTCTCAGCGTGCACAGTGTTTGCAGCCTTAGCTTCAACGGTAAGGACACAAAAGCAAAAGAGATAAGCAAAACAACAACACCGCCGATGCAAGTATTGTTGTAGGCTTTAATTTATGTATATTTCAACAAAAGCGACTGCAAGAATTCGCGAAATCAAAATCAAATTCGGATGCTGAAAATTTAACTTAACCGATAAAGTTATAAAATATAAAAATCCTTTTTATACTCTTAAAATATGTATGTATGTAAATACCGCAGTATGTCTATCTCTTTTTCATTATTCTCGAATGCTGCGATCTGTGAATTGTAACTGACATTCTTTCATTTCTACATTACATTCATTTTCTAGCTGTCTGCGCTGCTTCGAATATTCTTATGTATAAGTTCAGTATCTAATAAACCTCTAGTCGAATTGGTTATGGGTCCAGGCAGCATGTTGGAATACCCCTATTCAGTTATCAAATAACAACATTACGTAATACTATCAGTCATTACGCAATACTGTCATCTTTTCAATGACTGGTCACACTTGCTTTTTAACTTGCTCTTTTATTGTGAAAACTTGAGCTGTCACTGATGTCATTTCAGCTTTTTTCCAGTCAGATCTGGCTGTTTTGGAAATGAGATTGCGGGAAAAATTTTAAAATAGCGGGCGGCGGGACTTCTAGCTTTTTTAGCAAATTGAAATATATATTTTTTTAATTTTACTTTTTCTCAATTTGGTGAATTGTTTCTATCCCATTTGACGATTGAAATGCTAAAAATGTAAGTCTATCAGTAAATTATCGATATTTACTTCTATCGAAAGAATTCCCACCTATGTAAATTTGTGCGTCTTCCATCGCCAAAATTGTGAAATTCGTTTGCTACACAACATAAAAGTTAGCGATGCCGAAAGAAATTTATAAGCAAAGAATTTAAGGAGTGGCTGAGGAAGGATTCCACAGACTTAACACGGGCGTATTGTAGCTACTGTAAGTGCTGTAAATGCATAACTGCAAAACTATGTGATTTGCATGCACATGGTGCTACAAAAAAGCACATTATTTCGATGAGCGGCTTTGTGCAGAAAAACAAAATACACTTTAGTCAAAAAGCAACAAAAACAATTGAGCAGAGGCAGCGCTTTGCCTATTCGTTGCACAGCATAGCGCAATCGCCCCTGTTAATCATTTAAGTGACCTTTGCCAAAAAAAGTTCGATGACAGCAGCACCGCGTCGAAAATTAAGCTTCACCGCGCGAAATGCACGTATATAATTAAAAATGCATTGACTCCCCATTTTAACGAGGAATTACATAAGGACATTGGCGGTTCCAAATTTAGTTTGCTTTTGGACGAATCCACAAATGTTAGCATCACAAAATTACTTGGTGAGATAATAATATATACATATATGTATATCTAATATATATAATATACATATATTATATAGAATTGTATTTAATGGTTTTAAGTGCCATTCCACATAAAACTATAAACTTGTTTTTCTTTACGTAAATTAATGTCTCAACATGTTTGTATTATTAAAAATGAATGTTTAGGTGTGGTCATTAACTACTTCTCTGTAGAACGTGGAGTAGTAGTTTCTACGTTTTTAAGTTTAGTGCAGTTAGAAGGTGGGGACGTATTGCCATAGCAGAAGGCCTGAGCTAAAACGATTGAAACTCGACATCACAAAATTAATCGGCATTGGCACAGAAAACGCAAGTGTCATGATTGGCAATAAGAATAGCGTATACGTTCAACTAAAGAAGGATGCACCATCTCTTATATTGATCAAATGTGTTTGTCATTCGGTGCAATTGGCTGTCAACTACGCTTGTAAGCACTTCTTTCCAGGCGATTTGGAATTTTTAATTTACGAAACCTATAACTTCCAAAAGCTCGATCCGGCAGTCCATATATAAAACCAGAGGGCCGGGGCTAACTTTGACCACGTCAAAAACGAAGTTAACGAAGTTATTGACAAAAATAACTGTTTTCGACCGACCGTTCCTATGGGAGGTATATGATATAGTCAACCGATCTTGATCAAATTTGGCAAAATTGCTTAAAGGTGCAATATTAAATTTAATGATAATAGCTCAGAAAATAGCGAAGTTATTCAGAAAAGTCACTGTTCGTGACTTCGCCGTTTGTATGGGAGCTATATGATATAGTGGTCCGATCCCGCTGAATCTGAGATATACAACGCATGCAGTATATACAAGCCCACGTGCAATTTCAGCTCTGTAGTTCTTACGGTTTCGGAGGAGTTCGCGTTGATCGTCTCGTCGTGCTGATCAAGAATATATATACTTTATATGGTCTGAGATGCTTCGTTCTATGCGTTGCACACTTCTGACCAAAATTAATATACCCTTCTTGCAAGGGTATAAGAATGTATGAGTGTATTGATGACGAAAAGGTATATTTGGTACATATGAATACATATGTCTGTTATGTGTAGTTAATCGTTTTATGTACTAATATTTTTAAATCGTTCCAAATATCTAGTTTCTGCTAATGCCAAGTGATTGTTTTCCCATAGCAAGTGTGTAATGTACAAGTGATTGTCCCAAACATTGATTAATATTAAATAAAATTAATTAGTATATTTTCCACCAAAAGGCTCCCCTGAAAATTCCAAGGGTTTGTGACAACAGATGGTTATCCATTGAAATGGCAGTTACAAGAATTTTGGATCAGTGGCATGACCTAAAAACGCATTTTGGAATAGCTGCTCTGCAGGAAAAATGCAAAACAGCTAAAATTTTGTATGAATCGTTTTGTGACAACAAAATACATTTGTTCTTGCTATTTTTGAAACCAATATTGCAAGACATGCAAAAAATAAATAAATGCTTTCAAAGCAATTCAACTAATGCTACGAAGCTGTTAAATGATCTCATATTAGCTATCAGCTCATTAAAACAAAAAATAATTCCTCCTGATAGTGAAATAGACATTATTAATGACGATCAATTTGAGAAACACGTACAAACCGATTTATATCTCGGCTATGATTTTGAGAAAGAAATCAAAGCATTGAGCATAAAAGAAGAAGAAAAAAATCTAAGAGAATGCTGCACGGGTTTTGTAGTGGAGCTGGTCAAACAGTTGAAGCAAAGGTAAATATTTAATTATTTTTATACCATGCACCCATAGGGTGAAATGGTATATTAAAGTCGCCAAAATGTATGTAACAGGCAGAAGGAAGCTTTTCCGACCCCATAAAGTATATATATTCTTGATCAGTATCAACAGCCGAGTCGATCTAGCCATGTCCGTCTGTCCGTCCGTCTGTCCGTCTGTCCGTCCGTCTGTCCGTCCGTCTGTCCGTCCGTATGAACGCCTAGTTCTCGGAGACTATAAGAGATAGAGCCACCAAATTTGAAATGTAGGCTCGTGTGGTATGTAGAGTGATCGAGTTTGTTTCAAATTTTTGCCACGCCCCTTTCCGCCCCCGCAATTAAAAAAAATCGTCTATCTCAAAAACTATTGCAGCTAGAGACACCATATTTGGTATGTATATTTGCTTAGTAAATGCGCACATTTTGTAATTATAAAAATTTTGCCACGCCCCTTTCCGCCCCCACAATTCAAAAAAAACGTTTATTTCAAAAACTATTGCAGCTAGAGACCGACCACCGAGCCACCGACGTCGGGGTTTGAACTTGAGAGCAACAGAATTGTAGATTTAGTAGTTCTCCACTGAACCACCGACTAGTAAAGCTATGAATGTTCTTGGGTTTGTGAAACGATGGTCAAAATGGTTTGATGATCCGTACACAACCAAAATTCTGTATACTTCATTAATCCGTCCTATCTTAGAGTACGAATCTTGCAAGTGGTCACCTCAATATGAGATGCATCAAAGCTTGCTTTTTGCTCTTCGCGGTCTAAATTGGGATACCAATGTCATTTTGCCATCATACTCTAGTAGGATTCTTTTAATCAATCTTCCTTTTTTAATTAATCGTAGAGTAATACTTGGTGCTATCTTTATTCATAAGCCTTTAATAGGTAAAATAGACTCTCCTGCGCTATTAAACCAGTGAAACCTATCTGTACCCCGTAGACCTACTAGAAATTTTATTCCTCCATCCTTAAAACACTGTATTTCTAAGAAGGATAATACGAATTATCAACAAATGACACTTAAGTTTAATCGTTCTTTTAAGGACGTTCCAATAGGTAATGGAGTATTATCTGCTCTGTTTGATTAGGGCAGTGATCTTTCCACCATTAACGAGAGTACTTATAAGGAAATAAACCTGGTTAACTTAAACTGTGAATGCAAGGAGGTAATTGGCGTAGGAGGGAAAAAGATTCGTACACTGGGATTTTTCAATATCAAAACAGAGTTAGATGGCAACGCAGTAGAAATAGACTTTCATGTTGTTCGGGATAAAGACACATTGTATAAAGGAGTGATTGGAGGAAGAAAACGAATCGTGTTCCACAAAGAAGACGAAATACCAAAGCCAATAAGCAGGAAAGTGCAAACTAAGACAAAAATTTCTGAATTGCAGACAACGTTTGAGAAAATTATGACAATGACCTTGGATGAAGACGCTCCACTAGAAATTGATCTCATCCATTTAGACGAAGGTATAAAATCAGATATATTAGAAATGTTGAAGTCATATTAACCGGTAAAACTTACTATTTCGCCAGTGGAAATGAAGACTGTGGTAACAGATGATATTCCAATTTCTCAAAGGCCAAGGCGTTTACCATATCAGGACCAAGCGATAGTGAATCAGCAGATAAAGGAATAGATGGAGGCTGGAATTGTTCGTCAAAGTTTTTTCGAGTATTCATCTCCTGTGGTGCTAGTTTCAAAAAAAGATTGCAAGAAAAGATTATGCTGTGATTACAGGAAGCTGAATCAGAAAATAATAAAAGACAATTTTCCGACAGTATTAATTGACAACGTTTTGCATAAACTGCAGAGAGGAAAGGTGTTTACAACCCTCGATTTATGCAATGGATTCTTCCACGTTCCCGTAGAAGAAAGCTCACGGAAGCTTACATCGTTTGTTACTCAAAACGGCCAGTTCGAGTTTGATTTCATCCCATTTGGGATAACCAATTCGCCAGCTATATTCATGAGATACATATTCAGCGTCTTAATAAGACTGTTTCAAATCTATTGACCAAGTTATGTGCAGAGGAACCCAAGTCCTGGTATAAAAACGTTGGCAGGGTACAGTTCATCAACTCTTTTTAAAATTTTGACTGAGAACGACATATGATCAAGAGTTAAAGTTTCAGTTAGAGGAAGAATTACTTATAAAGTTGTAACGGGAGAAAGATGAAATTCGTAGATTAGCAAAAGATAATATAGCAAAAATACAGGAGGAAAATCGTAAGTCATATAACAAGTTCAGAAAGTTCGAAACAGAATACGAAGTAGGCGATATGGTTGCTTTAAAGCGTACCCAGTTTGGAACAGGGCTGAAGCTTAAGAAGAATTATCTAGGGCCGTATAAAATTGTTAGGAAGTTAAGACGTGGTAGATACTCAGTGGAGAAGATTGGGGATAGTGAGGGCCCAAATAGGACCAACACCGTAGCGGAGTACATGAAGATGCGGAATCCATCATTCGGGACGAATGAGGCTGTAGAATAGCCGAATGTAGGATTGCGTGAGAACCCCTAATGGTATCAGAATGCCGATTACGATATTGGTTTGATAGATATCGATAGATGGCCAATCGAGGATAGTAGAGAGGCTTGAGTTGCTGGACGAGGTGGTTGCGTTGGTCTCGTGAAGTTAAAAAGTGTTCAATAAGACGATTCTTGTCTATATGAATAACTAAATAAATATGTGTAATTTAAGCTAACTAATAGTGATGTCGTGTCGAGTTTGTTTATTTTGGTCCAGTGGATTCAGAACCTACATGTATATGCTGCAAAACTGTCCACAAAGCTTCACATGTCTCTAGAAAAATGAAACGAACCGTTGAAGCACCCATTCGAAAGTTAAAAAAAATTGATCTGAAGGAAGTTCCAGTAGCAAGATATCTAAAATAACTTAACAGTTTAAAACAATGTTATGCAACTTTTAATTGATAGTGTGTTCTCAATGGAGTCATTTCGAATCCATGATGTTTATAAAGAACCAAAGTGCCGCCAGTCTTCCGGAAATTTAAGTCGCCAAAAAAAAAAACAATGAAGTTCAAGATATGTTAATAGTGAAGATTTAGAGGCGCCGCAATATGAGGAAGAAAGCGACATGGATACGTTTGAAGTGCAAATGTCCACCCCACGTTATCCTCCTAAATATCCAAAACGCCGTCATAATAACAAAGAAGGTGAAATGGTCAACATCAATAAAAGAAGTTGGAGCTGTTAAGACAGAAAACGAAAAACAAGATTTCAGCCGACGATTAAGATATGGCTTTTTTTGTGAGCCTATTGCCACACGTTAAAAAGATGGATCCACAAACGAAACTTTTGTTCAGAATGGATATGCAAAAATCGGTCTACCATCAAGCTTTTTATGTATCTGTACCATCACCGACTCTACTTGAATCCTCATCAAATCAATATTCCGATAATGCTTTATCCCCACAGGAACCGAGCACTTTTGTTTCATCAGGAAATATTATTACATTTTCAAATTAAGTTAAGACAGTCGATAAACAAGTAATTAAATGAGAAGTAATAATCAACAAAAGGCATAAAACTAAATATATTTTTAATTATTTTTTACCTTAACGTCACAATTAACCTTTCAGCACATGTAATTGGCGTTTTATTAAAATTAGTCTAATTTTTAATAATAAATGGCTCAATTTTAATTGGAATATAATCAAATGTGCTAAATGTCATTGTCGCAGCTTATACAAATGATGGAATTCACCAAATGCTTCGTTTCCCAAATTTATAGGGTTTCAAATTTAAAATATATGCTTTGCTAAATCAGCAGGTCATCATCTGATGAGGAATCCATTGCGACTAACATAACAAAAGCGCAACATTCGTCTTGCACTGTGCAACCTATTCGCTTACTCTTCGTCTTTGTCTCAGCGTGCACAGTGTTTGCAGCCTTAGCTTCAACGGTAAGGACACAAAAGCAAAAGAGATAAGCAAAACAACAACACCGCCGATGCAAGTATTGTTGTAGGCTTTAATTTATGTATATTTCAACAAAAGCGACTGCAAGAATTCGCGAAATCAAAATCAAATTCGGATGCTGAAAATTTAACTTAACCGATAAAGTTATAAAATATAAAAATCCTTTTTATACTCTTAAAATATGTATGTATGTAAATACCGCAGTATGTCTATCTCTTTTTCATTATTCTCGAATGCTGCGATCTGTGAATTGTAACTGACATTCTTTCATTTCTACATTACATTCATTTTCTAGCTGTCTGCGCTGCTTCGAATATTCTTATGTATAAGTTCAGTATCTAATAAACCTCTAGTCGAATTGGTTATGGGTCCAGGCAGCATGTTGGAATACCCCTATTCAGTTATCAAATAACAACATTACGTAATACTATCAGTCATTACGCAATACTGTCATCTTTTCAATGACTGGTCACACTTGCTTTTTAACTTGCTCTTTTATTGTGAAAACTTGAGCTGTCACTGATGTCATTTCAGCTTTTTTCCAGTCAGATCTGGCTGTTTTGGAAATGAGATTGCGGGAAAAATTTTAAAATAGCGGGCGGCGGGACTTCTAGCTTTTTTAGCAAATTGAAATATATATTTTTTTAATTTTACTTTTTCTCAATTTGGTGAATTGTTTCTATCCCATTTGACGATTGAAATGCTAAAAATGTAAGTCTATCAGTAAATTATCGATATTTACTTCTATCGAAAGAATTCCCACCTATGTAAATTTGTGCGTCTTCCATCGCCAAAATTGTGAAATTCGTTTGCTACACAACATAAAAGTTAGCGATGCCGAAAGAAATTTATAAGCAAAGAATTTAAGGAGTGGCTGAGGAAGGATTCCACAGACTTAACACGGGCGTATTGTAGCTACTGTAAGTGCTGTAAATGCATAACTGCAAAACTATGTGATTTGCATGCACATGGTGCTACAAAAAAGCACATTATTTCGATGAGCGGCTTTGTGCAGAAAAACAAAATACACTTTAGTCAAAAAGCAACAAAAACAATTGAGCAGAGGCAGCGCTTTGCCTATTCGTTGCACAGCATAGCGCAATCGCCCCTGTTAATCATTTAAGTGACCTTTGCCAAAAAAGTTCGATGACAGCAGCACCGCGTCGAAAATTAAGCTTCACCGCGCGAAATGCACGTATATAATTAAAAATGCATTGACTCCCCATTTTAACGAGGAATTACATAAGGACATTGGCGGTTCCAAATTTAGTTTGCTTTTGGACGAATCCACAAATGTTAGCATTACAAAATTACTTGGTGAGATAATAATATATACATATATGTATATCTAATATATATAATATACATATATTATATAGAATTGTATTTAATGGTTTTAAGTGTCATTCCACATAAAACTATAAACTTGTTTTTCTTTACGTAAATTAATGTCTCAACATGTTTGTATTATTAAAAATGAATGTTTAGGTGTGGTCATTAACTACTTCTCTGTAGAACGTGGAGTAGTAGTTTCTACGTTTTTAAGTTTAGTGCAGTTAGAAGGTGGGGACGTATTGTCCATAGCAGAAGGCCTGAGCTAAAACGATTGAAACTCGACATCACAAAATTAATCGGCATTGGCACAGAAAACGCAAGTGTCATGATTGGCAATAAGAATAGCGTATACGTTCAACTAAAGAAGGATGCACCATCTCTTATATTGATCAAATGTGTTTGTCATTCGGTGCAATTGGCTGTCAACTACGCTTGTAAGCACTTCTTTCCAGGCGATTTGGAATTTTTAATTTACGAAACCTATAACTTCCAAAAGCTCGATCCGGCAGTCCATATATAAAACCAGAGGGCCGGGGCTAACTTTGACCACGTCAAAAACGAAGTTAACGAAGTTATTGACAAAAATAACTGTTTTCGACCGACCGTTCCTATGGGAGGTATATGATATAGTCAACCGATCTTGATCAAATTTGGCAAAATTGCTTAAAGGTGAAATATTAAATTTAATGATAATAGCTCAGAAAATAGCGAAGTTATTTAGAAAAGTCTATACTTTATATGGTCTGAGATGCTTCGTTCTATGCGTTGCACACTTCTGACCAAAATTAATATACCCTTCTTGCAAGGGTATAAGAATGTATGAGTGTATTGATGACGAAAAGGTATATTTGGTACATATGAATACATATGTCTGTTATGTGTAGTTAATCGTTTTATGTACTAATATTTTTAAATCGTTCCAAATATCTAGTTTCTGCTAATGCCAAGTGATTGTTTTCCCATAGCAAGTGTGTAATGTACAAGTGATTGTCCCAAACATTGATTAATATTAAATAAAATTAATTAGTATATTTTCCACCAAAAGGCTCCCCTGAAAATTCCAAGGGTTTGTGACAACAGATGGTTATCCATTGAAATGGCAGTTACAAGAATTTTGGATCAGTGGCATGACCTAAAAACGCATTTTGGAATAGCTGCTCTGCAGGAAAAATGCAAAACAGCTCAAATTTTGTATGAATCGTTTTGTGACAACAAAATACATTTGTTCTTGCTATTTTTGAAACCAATATTGCAAGACATGCAAAAAATAAATAAATGCTTTCAAAGCAATTCAACTAATGCTACGAAGCTGTTAAATGATCTCATATTAGCTATCAGCTCATTAAAACAAAAAATAATTCCTCCTGATAGTGAAATAGACATTATTAATGACGATCAATTTGAGAAACACGTACAAACCGATTTATATCTCGGCTATGATTTTGAGAAAGAAATCAAAGCATTGAGCATAAAAGAAGAAGAAAAAAATCTAAGAGAATGCTGCACGGGTTTTGTAGTGGAGCTGGTCAAACAGTTGAAGCAAAGGTAAATATTAAATTATTTTTATACCATGCACCCATAGGGTGAAATGGTATATTAAAGTCGCCAAAATGTAGGTATGTAACAGGCAGAAGAAGGCTTTTCCGACCCCATAAAGTATATATATTCTTGATCAGTATCAACAGCCGAGTCGATCTAGCCATGTCCGTCTGTCCGTCCGTCTGTCCGTCCGTCTGTCCGTCCGTATGAACGCCTAGTTCTCGGAGACTATAAGAGATAGAGCCACCAAATTTGAAATGTAGGCTCGTGTGGTATGTAGAGTGATCGAGTTTGTTTCAAATTTTTGCCACGCCCCTTTCCGCCCCCGCAATTCAAAAAAAACGTCTATCTCAAAAACTATTGCAGCTAGAGACACCATATTTGGTATGTATATTTGCTTAGTAAATGCGCACATTTTGTAATTATACAAATTTTGCCACGCCCCTTTCCGCCCCCGCAATTCAAAAAAAACGTTTATCTCAAAAACTATTGCAGCTAGAGACCGACCACCGAGCCACCGACGTCGGGGTTTGAACTTGAGAGCAACAGAATTGTAGATTTAGTAGTTCTCCACTGAACCACCGACTAGTAAAGCTATGAATGTTCTTGGGTTTGTGAAACGATGGTCAAAATGGTTTGATGATCCGTACACAACCAAAATTCTGTATACTTCATTAATCCGTCCTATCTTAGAGTACGAATCTTGCAAGTGGTCACCTCAATATGAGATGCATCAAAGCTTGCTTTTTGCTCTTCGCGGTCTAAATTGGGATACCAATGTCATTTTGCCATCATACTCTAGTAGGATTCTTTTAATCAATCTTCCTTTTTTAATTAATCGTAGAGTAATACTTGGTGCTATCTTTATTCATAAGCCTTTAATAGGTAAAATAGACTCTCCTGCGCTATTAAACCAGTGAAACCTATCTGTACCCCGTAGACCTACTAGAAATTTTATTCCTCCATCCTTAAAACACTGTATTTCTAACTATTCTTTGCATGAACCTCCTCGAGTCGTATGTTCTGATTACAATCTTCTGGAACCCGTAATCAGATCAGAAGCCTGTCTTTCTTTTGTGAAAACCTTTATTTTAGCACACTTAGCTCGTATTTAGCTGTAGTTAATCATATTGTAATTGCTTCTCCGTTTTATTTGTATTTGTCTATGCGATCGTGCGCGATCGTCCCATATACAGCTCTCTGCTTGAGCTCATTTTTTTCTTTATGTCCTGGTGTCCAGACAACTCAATTCACATCAAGGAGGAAGACGGACATCTTTTTTTCTAAGCTCCCGCATTTGTAACTTAATTTTTTTTTTTTTTGTTCTATCACGATTGCAATTTTAATTATATTAATAAATCCATCTTGGACCATGCTTCTTGTCGCGTTTGTGTCTGTTTGTGTTAATAATTTTAACAACTTTAATTTCTGGTTATCGCTTTTCTAATAACCTTTGCTGGTTTTATAATTTCTTCTTCTCTTGTAGTAACCCTTCTAACCGTTTTTATTTAGAAAGAAAAGGAAAAATAAGATTAGGAATGGTTTTTTTTGTGTATAACTAAAACGATATAAAAACGTTTTATCCCTAAAAGCGAGCAAAATAAATTTCAGGTAGTAACCTGCTTTCACTGCTTGCGCTGCTTGTATTGTTAGTAAGCGTTATACTAACTAACAGAATGCTAGTCTACTATAATTAAAACAAAACCGTTTTTCCTAAAGACTATAATAGCTAGAGACATCAAATTTGGTATGAATAATCCTTTACTAAGCGCGCAAACATTCATTGTTGAAAAATTTTGCCACGCCCCCCTCCGCCACTGTAATTTAAACAAAATCGTTTTTCCTAAAGACTATAATAGCTAGAGACATAAAATTTGGTATTAATAATCCTTTTCTAAGCGCGCAAACATTAATTGTTGAAAAATTTTGCCACGCCCCCCTCCGCCCCTGTAATTTAAACAAAACCGTTTTTCTTAAAGACGATAATAGCTAGAGACATTAAATTTGGTATGAATAAACCCTCCGCTGCAATTTAAGCGATCTCAATGTTCTATAAAACTATTATTTGCTATACAATACGCCGCTTAAATTTGCTACCGACACGATAAAAAAAGTCAGCACCCCGGAAACGCCACGTGGAGGCATTAAATCGACTTAAACTACGCTTATTATTTTAGGTAATTTCGTATTCCCCATGCTTATATGTAAACCTATGTTAACAATATAGATATAGCTTTTTTTATTTTTTTTTTTCTTTATTTTTATTAATTTAAAATTTTTTTTTTTAATTACTTTTTTTTATTTATTTTTAAAATACATTTTGTTAAATTTATTCTTAAAGTCGTTTTTTTCTTAATTTTTTTTTTAATTTGTATTTTTTATTCTAAAAATATATTTACTTAGCCCTTTCTTATTTGTTATTCAAAATCTTTTATGCTAACAAAAATGCCACAATGATAACTATAAATTGTTTGAAATGTGCGACCACTCACTCTAGTACTTGAAATATTGGAAAAAGCCCAATCGATGTGGGTATTTCCATTTGTTGTGGATTCATTCAAATCTAAGAAAGAAGTATAGTTGAAATTATTTACAAGAAAATCATAAATATTTCTTCCACAGCCTGAGAGGCATTGAAGATTAATATTAAAATCTCCAAAAATTAAAGAACTGTTGCCTAATACATTTGAATTAAACATGAAACATATGTTGGACTTCTATAAACAACCAAAATACCTAAAGAGCTATATTTCATAAGGGCAAATTCAAAAACAGGTTAAGCGGTTAAGCTATTCGATCTAGCATAGAATCGACCACTAGAGCAAAGACTGGTATTCTGCAATAAATCATTTCTAATAAATATAAGAATACCTCTTTTAGGTCGAACGCCGCTGGCTAATGAAGGGCAATTAAGTCTTACTGCTGTAGAGTAACCCGGAATTTCGTAAGCTTCATTGTCAAACGTGGAAGTCTCCACGAAACACAGTATAGATGACTGGAGCATCAGTTGATTAGAAGATACATCCCCAATATGACAGTGCAAATTTTCCGTATTATGGAAGAAAACATTAAAATTGGAGCTATCAAATAGTGGATTAAAATGTGTTTGAAGTGCCTTTTCAGTACGTAACTTTTGTAGTTCCACCTCAGCTAATGACTCTTGGCCAGATCTTGGGGGGAGTGAATTGTCCTATAATAAAAGGGCCTGCGGCACTAGTTGCCCTACTACATGCTACATATAATGCTTCACGATGCATTCCCAAACTTGTGTGGACCACTACTTTTTCATATGTAGCACCCTGACTTTTGTGAATAGTTATAGCTTCTGCAGCTATAACCGGAAACTGTTTCCTATCTATAGTGACTTGCTCATTGGATCTAAATTGAAAACTTTTGACTATTTTTTGAACTAAATACTAAAATCTATATCCATTAAGGTACCCGTGGCTCCATTCACGAGACCATTTGAGGTGTCCACATTGACAGTCATCATATATTTGGCAGTGGTTTTCAAAATAAGACGACAACATAAACCCTTAGTGTCAGAAGTCTTAAAACCTTTGACATCTTCTAAATACTTATTTTTAGCTGTTTCAGTTAAATGAGCAGCTTTAATACAACCTACAGCATCAGAAATGTGTTCGTCAGTGGGAATAGAAGATAATTTTACCCTGTTATAAAAATCTGTATCCCTATTAATAAGAAACAGATGAATTGCTTAATCTGGAACTTGACTCGCGTTAAAAACTCTCGACCTAAACAAATCAATATCTACTAGGGTCATTTCGCCGGATGCCATGTTATTTAATGCTAAAGCAAAAGGTTGGTCGTCGCGCTGTCGCATAATCTCTGTGAGTTCAAAAAACCTAAAACGTTCCCACAAAGAAGGACCAACAAGGATGCTATAAGGGTCGTGGGATGAAGATGTAGATTGCAAAATCCAACGGTCACCTACAGGACGTAGTTGTCTGAGCTCGCCGAACACGATTACAGAAATGGCCCCAAAAGGAGAATCTCGATTATGAAAAATTTGCTTGAGGCGAGAATCTAAATAAGAAAACATTTTAGCACCCACCATAGATATCTCATCAATAATTAAAAGTTTTAGATGTATGAACCTAGTTCGAAGAGTATTCAGTAGATCAGAACTTAAATCCTAAAAGCAGACCCATACTGGTTAATAGGAAGAGAAAACATGGAATGTAGTGTGGAACCTCCTATTCCAAAAGCAGCTTTTCCTGTTGGAGCGCACAAAAGTATCTTAACAGTATTTGGGTCGCTTCCTCTCCTACGATTATATTCTACAGAAAGCGACTGAAAAATTGCAGAAATAAGCCTACTTTTGCTAATATACCTAACAACGCTTGCCAGATTTTCAGGCGAAATTATTGGCGGGAGTTTAATGACACGGATATCGTTGTCCGTATCCTGTAGTTGGTCATTGCCATTTAAATTTAATAGATTGAGCTGAGAGCTAATTTCAGGAAATGCTAGAACCCTAAACTCTTCGTCAAGTTGAACTTGTTCTTCTGGGTTATCATCTAAATCTCTACCTTCGTTTTCCATTGCTCTTGTAAATGCGTCTTCGAAATTGTCTAATACATTGTATTTGTTGAAACCTGATCCAATAGTTTCCTCATGTTCATTGTAAAACTCCTCACAATTTCTTTGAACTAATTCTATTCGCTCGTCCCTTCATGGAAAATACAAAATAACTAATTCCCTAAAATAATTTTGCCTATCTGTGTTAATGTTATATTTCCTATACCTAAATGTGCAAGGCCATTTTCTTAAAGAGATATAGCCACTACCATCTCGCAAAGCAATACTACCTCCTGTAACCTCTCCTTCTTCCTCACTCCTAGTATTTCGACGAGACCTAATGCTAAATTCATAATTGGCTGCAAAATCCGGTAAGCAGAGTTCCTCGAGAATATTTGGCCTTTCTACATAATGGTGAAGAAGCCCTTTTACAAAGATGTCAGTTGAATCCTGAGGCAAACTTTGCAATTGCTGTCTAGATTTGAGAATTTTAACTCGAAGATCTGGTAAACTAGTATTAATAAATTTATCTTTATGGCTTATATTGGACATTGACATCCCTAAACAGCAATAGGCAGCTTTCTGAGCAGAGATCTCAGTGCCGCAAATGAATTTATGACCTATATATTGTAACTTTTCCCTAATAGTTAAATTTCCTCTCTCAACACTAGGAACAGCTTCCCTCATTAGCTTTAAAATGCCTCTTTGGGATTTATTTATATAATTTATTATATAGCTACAGCAAGCATACGGATCCAATATGAACTGAATGTCAATATTGGCCCTCTGCATAGAGAGAATGTGCTTATTATAAGCATTAACCTTAATTTCCGCAAAAGTTATTTTCAGAAAGATTTGCGGCTTTTTTAGGCTAGACCTTAGAGCAAGTTTATATTCCTCATAACTGAGGTTCACATTTTCATGTGACAGAAAGTTTTCAAAATTGCTCAAGTGGGAAATAATGTCAGAAGAAAAACTAGTGTTTTTCTCGATGACGAGGTCTATTTTCAGCTTCATCAGAAATTGGCCTCAAGATCTCTGTTTGGGGCATTGGAGGATTGGGTATCCCGAATCTACAAATTTCTTGCCCTCTATATTTTCGGAGGCAAGTAAAACTGTGACTATGTGTTTGGTAAATTAAAGAAGGAGCTAATTCTGAATTTGTTACATCTGTGGTAAAGAACTGGTCGATAAAAGCTAGGCCGGCGGAATCGACTCTTCATTATTTGGATCTACTATAGAGGCATCTTTCAGCCAAAACATGCCATGAATATGAGGAAAGCCCCTTTGCTGAAACTCAACTCGCCAATAATATTTTATTAAAAAATGCTCACCAAAAATACCTCCTGGACTTTTCATAACTTTTAACAACGCCCTATACCTATGTATAAGTAAGTATAAGTATAAGTATAAGTATAAGTATAAGTATAACAAGCAACTCTGTCCACTTAGTCTGGGCAGCTGACAAAGTTATAAAAAAAGTGGGAAGTCCAAATTGGCGAATCATAGCCAAAACTTTACGAATACCCTTTGGATCCCTATAACCTTCATCATGTCGAATTAAATTATTAACAAAATCTTCCCTAAGCACATTAGAAGCTGTGACTGCGCGTGGAGCGCTATGTTTGCGTAAGCATATGGAAGTATTATTCCGAATCGTTATCAGCTCTAATTTTTTGTAATCGAAGAACAACTTATCTGTCCTGCAACCTCTTCTATCTACATTCCTAAGCTCGGATCTAACTGTGGTTGCGTAGCTTGATGAAGTTCTTCTCTTAGTGCCGGCATAAATAGTAGGAAAGGCTAATTCTTCACAATCGGAATCTAATATCATATTTAAAGGCCTTTGCCCTTCTCCTGTAGCTATGGTTATCCTTTGTATGCCGGTGTCATCTACCTGAATATTTTCTAGCATTGTTTTCTGACCGCCGGGGTTGAGCTCCTCAGCTTCCTCTACAGGATTGTCTTGGTTTATGAATTGAGCAGATTCTTCATTTTGATGTATTCCCTCACTAGCATAAAATGGAACTACTTCGGATTCATAAGAATCAACCCTTGGCTCATTAATTGTAATATTATGTTTTCTATACAACGCGGTGTTAACTAAAAATCTAAGTGTCCTTTCGATTCTAACGGGTCTGACGGTTTCTGCCATAAGATCGTGACCATATTCCATTCTACGTTTGAGATGGAGTTCAATGACCTCGGTATCGTTAAATGCTCGTGGGAGCGAAGTAACTATATTACCGACGGGAATTGGGACGTTGACTACAGCGCCTTTTATTGCGCTTTGACGCTTATGTCCTGTTGCCCTAATAATCATGAAAGGAAGTCGAGGAGAAATTACGCGTTCCTCTATAATAGGCAAATCTAATAGACAATCTGGAAGTGTGTTGAAATCTATAGCAAACTTGGGCAGGGTGTTTTTTGAAATATGGACAAAACAAGTGGAACAAAAAGTAAAATTGCCATCAATGGGAGGAAACTGATTGGCGATTTCAAAAATCGAAGTGCTAAACTGACAATTATATTCTAAGAAGTCGCGAGATTTTACCTTGACCTTATGGGGAAACCAGAGACCTTTACAACAATAACATATCTGACTTGGACCAAGCTTTACTATTCTGTTAAATTGAATTATGAGAGATTCTAAATTAAGTCGACGTGTTGGATCTCTAAGATCCCGAAGGTTATTCGCACGTTCCTGCCTATTACGCAATGCATTTCTCCTATTTTCTGCTATTCTATTTTCACTGACGTTTCTATACTGACTAACTCGCATGTTAACGTTTATAATAGCATCCAGATTCGCCTGCTGTGCTGCAATTCTTGCACTTCGACGAGCCAAAGTGTTGCGAGCCCGCTCAATCACCCTACGCTCTTCGTTTCTTCTAACCTGGGATCTACGAAATCTGTCTTGCTCTCTTTCTACAATGCTTCTTTCTACATTTGATTGCCTATTTAGTGATCTACGTGCAGTATTGCGTCCCTGTTCTGCCTGTCTATTCGATGGACTCGATCGTCGCACACTATGCTCTACTGTATTTTGTGCCTGCTCTCTTTCCCTATAGTTAGAGTTTCTTCTACGATTTGACCGGCGTTGCGTATCCACCGCCTGTTCTGCCTGCCTATTCGATGGACTCGATCGTCGCACCCTATGTTCTACTGTATTTTGTGCCTGCTCTCTTTCCCTATAGTTAGAGTTTCTTCTACGATTTGACCGGCGTCGCGTATCCACCGCCTGTTCTGCCTGCCTATTCAATGGACTCGATCGTCGCACTCTATGCTCTACTGTATTTTGTGCCTGTTCAATTTCCCTATAGTTAGAGTTTCTTCTACGATTTGACCGGCGTCGCGTATTCACCGCCTGTTCTGCCTGCCTATTCGATGGACTCCATCGGTGCACCCTATGCTCTACTGTATTTTGTGCCTGCTCTCTTTCCCTATCGTTAGAGTTTCTTCTACGATTGGACCGGCGTTGCGTATCCACCGCCTGTTCTGCCTGCCTATTCGATGGACTCGATCGTCGCACCCTATGCTCTACTGTATTTTGTGCCCGCTGTTATGTGCGCATTAAGTTTTTTGTTAAATCCGTTTTGGTTAAAATAAAACGCAACTGTTCTGTTCGAGCCGTCATCCAGAATTGTCTGGACAGTTTATTCATATTTTAGTTTTAGCCTATACATCTTATATGTATTGAATACATTCTGCCGCTTAGGGCGCTGGCAGAGAGAGAGAGTGTGTTGCAGTATATATGTTTGTACGTATTAGCATATATGTACAGAGGGTACATAGTCAAAAGTGCTTACGCTAGCGATCCCACGCTCAGCGGCCAGTCCGCATAAGTGGCGGATCATATTATTATTATGAATGGTTGCATAAACAAAGTGTTGGTATGTTACTCTTACTTTAATGTTGAGCATATGACCACTTGTTATATTGTATACTCTACAATACTGTGGCCATATGCTCATTTGGCATACAACATACAACACCTCCCTTTTTAAAAGAATAACGTAATATTATGTAGTTATATATTTTATTTGTTTTTCTTAAATACTATGTTGTATATTTTTAATTTTAATTTTTTTTTTTTTTTTTTTTTTTTTTTTTTTAATATGTATATATAAGTTATTTAGATTGGATATTTAATTATTGTTCTCTTTATTAGCGGCTAACTTGCCGACTCGAAATATATTTAGAAACTAAACTTATAATATCTTATAAAGACCCAAAGAAGCCCACAGCCAACCAAGAATTGCTGAATCAGCGCCTCGTGCCTCGCTGGTGGCCGCGGTCAATGCGCCTCAGCTGGAGGATCATATTTCGG
The DNA here is from genome assembly GCA_018152135.1 of Drosophila paulistorum. Lineage (NCBI taxonomy): Eukaryota > Metazoa > Arthropoda > Insecta > Diptera > Drosophilidae > Drosophila > Drosophila paulistorum. The sequence goes on from JAECXG010000823.1 coordinate 3,838,770, forward strand.
ACGACCGTGAGACCGACTAAATAGCTGACACAGCTACTGTGACTATGTTGCAATTGCTTCCGCTCACTATTTTGCTTGGCTCGTCATAACTCCTCCCTCAGCTAAGTGATGGACGTCCTCGGACTTCTTCAAAGCGGTCTTAAGGCTTGTAATCAGCTGGGCTTGATGTTTTAATTTCCAACGGCGACGAACCTCGTAGATGATGAAGATTGCCACCGCACTTATGGCCAAAGTAGCACCACTACTGATGATGGAACCAGATACCAGGTTGGAGCGAAGTTGACCTATGTTTTGTAGGTTGGTCAAGCTTAGCTCATGTAGAAGTGGCAGACTTAGTTTCTCCCGATGGCTTGTTATGTTGATTTGGGAGATAGCTGCAACCATTGGTTTCTTCTTCAATGCCCCATAGTTGTTAATGAACAGGGTGCCGTTAATGGTTACCTCATCATCGAATGTTGCTAGGTATGTGCCAGCAACCACTTGTGTTTGATTGACCCTGTTGGTGATGGTTGCGGTGACATCATTGATGATTATTATTCCATCATCTACCACTGTCAGTGGATCCAGATGACTGGAACGAGTGCCGCATCTCGCCGGTGTCCCAGATATGAGGTTCTGCGCGCAATTTGGTGTTGGTGATCTTCTGCAGAATGTTGTGCTCACCGCCACATCACACCCAGTAACCGCATACGACTCTGTACCACAGTCCGCAACTATGCTACCCTTTTCAAAATCTAAAACTATATTTTTTCTTTGAACGGGATAAACATTAATTTTCTTACATGCTAATTTTGGATTAGGATATTTAATTAGAAAGTGTAGGATTTCGTTATTTTGGAAAGCCTTAATGCTAGCCACCTCTAGGATATCAGTTACACTAATGTTAGTGAGATGTTTGTTTTTGATTTCCTCAATATCAAGGTCATTAAGAATTACGGGGCTGATTAAATTTGCTTTAGCAAGTGTAATAGTTAATATCAAATTTTGAAGGTCTGAAATTACCATTCTATTTTTTGCCAGGACAGTTTCAAATAAGTGTTCAATATTTAATTCATCAATTTTGCTTATTTCGTTTAAAGAGTTAGTGAGCTTATTTAATCTATCTTGGAGTTTGCTATTTATTTCAATCTGTCTATTTCCTTGTTCGCTTAACTGATTTTGTCTAAATTTTACTTGTTCCCAATCATCAAAATCGGGTGTACCTGCAACTACTTTAAGAGCAGTGCCTAATATGTTTAGGCTCCTAGCATACCTATGATGAACTCTTAATGTCCCTATTAGTGTACTAATTCTATCGATATCTGCTAGTATTACTTTCCTCACATGTTCTTGTTTGAACGACTCCACCAACACTCTCGTTTCTTCGGCGTAGGTTTGGTATGACGTCACGTTTGTTGTATGTCCAAGGTACGCGTAGTCATCCCAAATAGTTACATCTCCGTCCATTACAGGTATGTAATTGGACATCGAGTAATCCGTCAATTTCACCGAAGCCACCAATAAAGCCGTTAGTATCGGCAACAAAAGTTTAATCCTAAATGAAATATTAAAAATTAGAAAATAATGAAAAATATTTTATCGAAGGTTGTCCTTATGGACCACCCTCCCTTTTATGAGAACAGACGTTCCCAGGTCTGCCTCAACCGTACCCTCTGTATAGAGTGGGGTCAGTTTGTTACCTAATCGTTTGTTAGATTTCACCCATACCTTGTCTCCTACTCGATATCTTTTTTCAGCCCTTTTTTTATTCCCCTGTTCCAATTGTTTGATCTGCGTCTTTTCGAGTTTTTTTCGAATAGTCGCCTCCATTTCTGCGGTTGATGTATGGACTATTTCTATCGGTTGCTTGTTTGTCACCGAATGGATGGTTCTGTTATATTCTATTGTTGCCATCAGTATAACATCAACTGTCTCGTTGGTTTGAGAACTAAGTTTTTTGCATCTTGCGATCTCCGTCAGGGTGCTATGGAATCTCTCCACCTGCCCATTCGAAGTGCTATGCAATGGAGGTGCATTTGCAATATGAATATCAAAATTATTTGACAACAATGATTTTATTGTCTCAGAATTTAGTGACCGTTCGTTGTCACAATAAATAGTTTTAATTTTCGGAAAGAGGTTAATTAGCTGGAGTAATGGAGCTTTTATGTCGACAATAGCTCGGGAAGCAATGGGCTGTACTACAGCGAACTTGGAAAATTTGTCAAGACATGTAAGAAAGAGCTTCTTGTCTGTTGAAAAGACGTCGACATGTAGAATTTCTCCTGCAAAAGAAGGAATGGGTGTGACACCTAATATGTGTTTCTTAGGGTGTCTGTCATATTTTGCAACTGAACAAATTTTGCAATTTGCAGCAATCTCTGTTGCTAGCCTGTTCATATTTGGAAAAAAATAATCGCGAAGTACTTGCTTAACATTTTCCTGAGCTGCTCGATGAGCTCTGTTATGCTCAGTGGTTAATATTTCCCTTTGCTCCGTTCGGTCAGGAATATCGCTGACTAGGTACTTCGAATACCTAAAAGTTGTAGTTGGGAACATTTCTACGAGACTATGCTGAATGAAGGCAAGCACTGGAAGTTCGCAGTGAATTGCATTGACTACATCCGCATTTACCACATCTTGCAACGTTTGCATTAATGTGCTCCTATCAGACACTTGAATAACATGTCTTGTTTTTGTCTGAAAAAGTAAGAATGTTCTTACCGAAGGGAAATCTGCTTCTTCAATGATAATTTGATTCCTAAAGCAATTGACCGGTTTGTCCGTTGAGTCAATGGTGTAGGTCAGTGATTCTTCGCTATGTATTGTAGCGATGTCCGATTCTTGAGACTGTAAAGCATTTATATTTTGCCTCGACAGCGCGTCGGCGACTTTATTTTCTTTCCCTGGCTTATAAATAAGCTTCGCGTTGTGATCATCTATAATAGATTTCCATCGTTTTATTTTTGCGTTTGTATTTCGATCGGACACTGCGAAGGTGAGGGGTTGATGATCGGTATAAATGTTTAAGTCCCTAACTCCGTAAATGTAATTTCGAAGTGTTTTCAAAGCCCAAACAATTGCCAAGAGTTCCCTTTCATTAGTCGCCAGGTCAGGTTCGTTGTCCCGCAATGTTCTCGAGATCATTGTTATGGGTCTTCCATCCTGCGACAATACTGCTCCCAGGCCGTGCCCCGAGGCATCTGTAGTTAGGTCAAATGGCTTTTTGTAATCCGGGTATCTTAACATGACATCTTCAGAGGCTAAGATATTTTTAAGTCTATCGAATGTTTGCAGCTGTGTAGCTGTAAGTTCGACTTTGACTTTTCTGGAGTGGTTGGTGCTAACCTTCCCATTGTCTCCTTTAAGAATTTCCGTAAGTGGTCTAGCAATTGCGGCATAGTTTTTTATAAAACACCTATAATAGCTGGATAGGCCTAAAAATGACCTTAGCTCGTATAAAGATGTTGGTGGTTTAATAGACTGTATAGCCTGAACCTTTTCTAGTGAAGTTTTTATACCTCCCCTAGTAACAACAAACCCGAGGTATTCGACGCTTTTTTTGAAAAACTTCGATTTTTCCTGGGAAACTCTCATGCCCGTATCACCAAGACACTGAAGAATTATGTCAATGTGTTTAACATGATCTTCTTTTGTTTCGGAAAATATAATGACATCGTCCACGTAGACGTGACATATTTTACCGATGTGTTCTCGTAGAACATCATCAATGGCCCTCTGAAAAATACTTGGGGCGTTTTTTAGTCCAAATGGGAGTCGACAAAATTCGTACTTCCCACTGTTGACAGAGAAGGCGGTTTTCTCCCTATCCCCCTCTGCCAGCTCGATCTGGTGGAATCCCGACTTTAGGTCCAAAGTCGAGAAATACTGTGATTTTCCCATGTTCGACAGTATTGTCGTAATAGAGGGAATCGGATATTTGTCCGACACAGTTACCTGGTTTAGTTTTCGAAAATCAATGACCATTCTTTTCTTTTTATGGCCGAGTTCATCAACGCCTTTTTTATCTACAACCCAAATGGGATTATTATATGGCGATTTTGATGGTCGTATAATTTTATCTTTTAGAAGTTGCTTTATTTCCGTGTTAACGAAATCAGATACCCCCAATGGGTATGGGTATGGTCTTGAGAATACAGGTTCTCCCTGTGTTCGAATGGTTGCCACTGTGTTTATATTAAAAGGTAAAGCTATTTTGGGGTCCGCGAAGGAAGAAGCTCTTAGCTTAATCATTTTTTTAAATTTTTCTTTTATAGCAAGAGGAACATCTTCATCATTTATTTCAATGAAGTTTACGTCAGCACATTTGTGCAACATAATATCCTCAGAGCCCCCATTAAAAAAAATTTTACTTTTCGTAAAATTGATAGTGGCGTTTACTTTTCTTAAAAGATCTAACCCTATAATAGCGTCAAAGTCAGCTAAAGTGGATAAAATGAAGAAAAAAGATTTTTCTCCGAAGAGGCTGATTTTACATTTTTTGGTAACAGAAGAGGAGCCATGGATAGATTTAACTTGAAACGGACTCTGCACTGGGACTATGTGTTCTAATTCGGACAATGGTTTAATGTAATTTTTTGATGCCCCAGTGTCTACTAGAATTTTTATTGTTCTCCCGTGCAATTGTTTAATGATGTACGGGAGGAAGGATGCTGGCCTAAAAAATTACAGGCTTCAATGTCGGATTGCTCATCCTCGAAATGTGTTACAGCATCTTCTGCTTTTGATTCATAATCTTCGTCACCGTCTGGCACAACTTGATTATGATTCACATTTTGACGGCTTTGCGTCGAATTTGCGAAAGGCTTTCTTTGTTGATATGCAGTTGGCTGTTTAAAGCGCGATGTAGATGGATCAACATCCATTGGCTCAACAGGCTGAATTGGATTTCTGCCTTGAAACTTGGACTTTGAGCTATTATATTGTCTGGCACTTTGATTCCCTTTGCCATGGTAGTTCTGTTTTTTAGTGAAATGTGGGTTTTTGTTATGACCCGAATTTGAGTTACCATCTTGATGGTACTGTGATTTTTTTGATTGTTCTTGGTTGTTAACCGAATTTTTGTTTTTGTCGTCTGCAACCTTTGCAAAGGTTGCAGCGAAATTTGCGTATTCGTTACTGGCTTCAGCCTCTTGTGCCATTGCAAGTGCAATTGGCAGAGTCTTGGGCCTTGCCGGTAGGACATGTGCTTTGAGGGACTTTTTCAGTCCCGAAACAAAAGAATGTAACGCATCCTCGCGATGTTGTTCATTAAGGGTTAAAGCCGTCGATGTATCGTACGTCATTAACGTTTTGTTTGTCAAGAGAGTTAAGGTCTTTTCGATTTCGTCGTAATACTCCAAAAGAGATAGTTCTCCCTGTCTAAGTATACCCAATTTCTGTTTTATAACACGAGCTGGAGTTTTGTCTGCATATGTAAAGTCTAATCTTGAAATTATGGCGTCAAAGTTTAACGCGGTGTTGTAAGAGGAAAGAGTCGAACTTGCTGTACCCCTAATTTTGTTTCTGATTATTCCCACTGCCTGGTAGTGTGTCGAACTCCCATTGTATGGGCGGAACAAATCATAAGCAAATGTTGCTGCTGACCGCCATGCAACATACTCTGCTTGACTACCACTAAATTCAGGGACTGATCTCACTATGTCAAGTGGTTCTTTGCACTCAACTCCTGGTACTATTTTTACTGTTTCAAACACTTCCACTTCCGGTGTGGACATTTTTAACTCATTCACTTGTCTGGTTAAATCTCCTATTTTTTCTTCTAAATGTGTTGAAAATTGTTGAGACTGAGCATTTAAAGCAGATTTCACTGCTTCTTGCATTAAATTAAATACTTCTTGGGCATTCATTTTTGTTTTATTCTCTTCACTTTCAGCACTCGATTTTATTTCTTTACACAGCTCTACCAACTCTTCGTCACTGCAATCACTTATCATAAGGAATTTTTTTTTCTATTACACTTTATTAGAGCAAATTTTGTTTTATAACTAAAATTTTAATATATTTTTTATTTATTATTTATTCCTTTTTTTATTAAAAAAAAGGGAAAGGGGAAAAAAATGGAAATCAAGAACAAAAATCTCACTTACATGAAATACATTGACTGCAATTTAAGATATTTCCTCCTTATTTTAGTTATAACAAATTCCCCAAGTGTCAGTCAGATGTCGGTGTGACGGGCGGTGATGACGTTGTTCGATGTTTGGATTTGTAGTTTTTCGCCTTTAGCTCTCCTAATGGTTTTATGTTTCCACAAAAAATTTTTTGAATTGTTGTTATTCACACGCGTTGTGTTTCGTGGATTCGCGTTTGGTTTACGTAGACTTTCACCCACGGAGTTTCGATTATTTATTTTAATATATTTATTTTAAATATTAAATATTTTTCTTATGCCGTTGGGCGCCAGTTATTTAGATTGGATATTTAATTATTGTTCTCTTTATTAGCGGCTAACTTGCCGACTCGAAATATATTTAGAAACTAAACTTATAATATCTTATAAAGACCCAAAGAAGCCCACAGCCAACCAAGAATTGCTGAATCAGCGCCTCGTGCCTCGCTGGTGGCCGCGGTCAATGCGCCTCAGCTGGAGGATCATATTTCGGACGACCGTGAGACCGACTAAATAGCTGACACAGCTACTGTGACTATGTTGCAATTGCTTCCGCTCACTATTTTGCTTGGCTCGTCATAACTTATATATATTCTTATCTTTTTTTTTCTTTATTTATTTATCTTTTTTAGTCTATCTTTATGAACTTTTTGCTCCTTATTTTTCTTATTTCTTATAATTATATTGTTATTCTTTTCTATATTAATGACCTCAAATGGTCCTATATAAGAAGATTCTAATTTGTGACCTGTTTCGTTTTTCAAATAAACTTGGTCTCCTATTTCTAGTTTAAAATCTAATACTTTCTTATCGTTTATTTCTTTCTGTTTAATTTTATTTTTTTCTAAAAGTATTCGAGCTCTCTTATACGCGTTTTCTAGTCTAAATTTAACTTCCTTAGAATTATCTTCTATATTATATATAGGTTCTATTTTATCTACGCTATTAAATTGTATTGGTAAGTTATTCTGTCTTCCAAATACTAGTTCATATGGACAATAATTATGAGTTACAGATGGTGTTGTGTTAAAACAATACACGAAATACTGTAACCATACGTCCCAATCAGTTTTATCTACTGAAATATATGAACGAATGTACTCGTTGAATGTCCTATGACTTCTTTCAACGGTACCTAATGTCTGGTGGTGGTGTGCTGTAGATGTTATGTTATCTATTTTTAGATATCTGCACAAGTCAGTTATAATGGAATTTTTGTATTCTGTTCCCATGTCCGTAATGAACGTCTTCATTGGACCGTACTTCAGAATAAAAGATTCGAATATGGCTTTTGCGACAGTTGTTGCACTTTTATTTGCAATAGGAATTGCTACTAAATACTTTGTCAAATCACATATTAAAGTGATTGCGTATTCATTCCCATTTTCCGAACGTGGTAGTGGACCAATTGTGTCTACTATCACCCTGTCGAAAGCATATTGTGGAGTTTCTGTAATTATCATAGGTGATCTCGTGTGTTTCGTCGTTTTTGACGTCAGGCATTTTGGACATTTATTAATGTACTCTTTTACATGTTTCGTCATGTTTTTCCAATAATATTGTCTTTTTATTTTTGTTATCGTTTTATTTATGCCTGTGTGACCTCCTTGAATTGGATCGTCATGAAATGTAGACAATATAGCTTCTTTTTCTTTTTCATTGTATATTTGGGTCACCGGCTTGAGTAGCGCTACTCTTAATGATTTTAAATTCTTGTTGCCCATATGTTTGAAAGTATCTATCGAAATTGATTCAAAGATCTTTTCGCTCGGTGCCACTTTTAGTTGGCTGATATTACATACACCGGCTTGCCATTCAAGCCTTTGGAAAAACTGACCTAAGTCTAGAATTCCATTGGAGTATAAATCGCTAACATTTATTCTCGCTATAACTTTTTTCCCATGTTTCAATAAACATTTCGAATCTGTCATTCGCAAGGTTACTACTTTTCGTACCTCGTCATTTGTTATGACTTCGTATACGTTGGGCTTAGAAGCTTTTTCAAGACTTTGCCTTGGCAATTGTTCTTGTTTGTTTTCTGCGCAGAAATTTTGTTGTCTACTTTGGTGCCTGGTAGTGACTTTCAGGACTTTTTTTATTCATATCAATTAAATCAGTTATTGTAATTCTGGACAGAGCGTCTGCCACGAAATTATCTTTTCCTCTCAGATATTCTACTGTAAAATCGTATTCTTCTAATTCGAGTCGCATGCGAGTTAATTTTGAACTTGGGTTTATCATCGAGAATAAATATGTTAAGGGGCGATGATCAGTTTTTACTGTGAAATGTTTGCCATATATATATGGTCTGAAATGTGTAATTGCCCAATGTATTGCTGCTAGCTCTTGTTCAGTTGTACTTTTATTGCTTTCACCTTTAGTGAATGCTCTTGATGCATATGCAACTGGGAGTTGGAGTCCATTATAGTTTTATAGGCGAAGTTTTTTATGAAACGTCTATAATAATTGCAAAATGCAACGAATCTTCTAGCACTGTCTGCGTCCGTAGGGACTGGATAGTTATTAATAACATCGAATTTTGTATCATCTGGTAAGATTCCTTTGTCGGTGCATCTGTGACCTAAAAATGTCACCTCATGCATGAAAAATGAACATTTTTTTGGATGTAATTTCAAATTGTGTTTTCTACAAAGTGTAAAAACGTCTGTTAGGTTTTTAAGCATGTGTTGTTCAGAACAACCAATAACGATCAAATCATCCATATAAAGGAATGCTTGTGAAGGCTCTAAACCCGAGAATGCTATTGTCATCATTCTCTGAAATGAATTAGGTGCTATTTTTAAACCAAATGGTAATCTCGTGAAGCGATATGAACCATTGTTTGTTGAAAAAGACGTTATGTTCCTTGAGCTTTCCTCAAGTTCAATTTTGTGGAAACCTGACATTAAGTCAAGGCATGAAAAATATTTAGCTCTACCCAGTTGATCAAGAATATCGTCAATTCTGGGGAGTGGAAATTTATCTGATAGCAGCTTTTTGTTTATTTGGCGATAGTCAATTACTAATCGCCATTTTTTCTCTTTAGAGTCCGGACGAGATTTCTTTGGGACCAATAAGAGTGGGCTATTGTAAGGTGAAATCGATGGTTCAACAATATTTTGTTCAATTAACTTTTCTACTTGTTTTTTAATTTCTTCGGTTTGGCTATGCGGACATCGATAGTTTTTTACATATACTGGCTCTTCGTCCTTAAGTCTCAATTTTTGTTTATAAAAGTTGTTGGTTGTGATTGGTTCGGTTTCAAGTCCGAACACATCACTATACTCGGTGCATATTTGCATAAGTTGCTTTTTGAACATGATTGGAAAATTTTTCTTTAGTTTACTAATAACAGACTCTGTTCTATTGTTATTTGAAGTTTGAACCACATCGTATTTTGAGAGCGGTTCGAATTTTATTTTATTAATGCCTACTAGTTGGCATTTATCTGTCGTATTTAAAAATCGGACAAAAGTATTTTTGGTTTGGGCAATAGTGTTTGCAATATAAACACCATGCTTGATTTCTTGATTTGGGATGAAAATGCTTTCTTCTTCTGAAGACAAATCTATTTTGCGTATCACTTGGGATCTCGCTGGCAGAAGTGTTGAATTATTACCAGAGCTAAATGTTATCGGTACATTAATGGGATACGTTAGGTTTGGAGGTCTGATTATAAACCAATCCTCTAAATTATTATAATCTAATTGGCAATTAAAAGTCTTTATAAAATCTAGTCCTATTATTCCATCGCAAGGGATTGCAAAATCTGAATGTAGTAAATGAAATTTATATGGAATAATGTATTTCCCTGTTTGTTATTTGGAGTTAATTACTCCTTCACCTATGCCTCGAATGTCTATGATTTTATTGAATTGTATGTCATGAAAGACATCGGAATTTTCTTTTATAATTGAAATATCTGCACCTGTATCAAAATTATTGAGACTTAAGTTTACAGTATATATTTTACTGTCTGCGAGTTTCCCGAAGCATCTTGGGCTACTCGGACATAATTGTTTTCGGTATTGATATTGTATCTGTTTTGGCTGTTACCTCGGTAGTAATTATTTCTACCTCGGCCATTACCTCGACCACCTCTATTGTTGTTTCTGTTATTGTAATTGTTATAGTTGGAGTTGTAGTTTCCGCGGCCATTGCCTCTACCTCTTTGGTAATGGTTACTACCTCCTCTATTATTGCGGCCTCGTTGAAATAATACTGTATTTGCACTTCCAGTCATTTCCGTGCTGCAATGGATATATTTACCCATTACATCATTGAAAGTTACAAAGTTTCCAGCTTCTAATATTACTTTGAGTTTTTCGTGTTCGCAATTTTTAATCATTGCAGAAACAGACTCGCTTGTAGAGAATTTTTCCGCATTGATTGGGTCTAATCCGTTATCAATAAAGGCTGCCTCCAGTTGCTTCCGCAAATTATCCATTTCGGTTGCATACTGGGAAGCAGTTTTGCCTTTTTGTTTTATGTTCATTAGTTTCGCCTTTAAAACGTCAGGAGATTCTCCTTTTACATTTTCTTTGAGCTTATTTATTATCCCTGCAATAGTGGTTTCATTTTCTACTTTATAGAGGGTTGTGCCGGTTATTTTTGATTTTATAACCTCAACTGCTGTATCCTCTTGGTCTCCCTTAGTTCTTTCCACAATGCGTAATGCAGTTAGGAATCTGTTTAATAATAACTTTTTACCATCAAATTCAGGAACTGAAGTGGAAACCTGTCTAACATATTGCCTGTCTAATTCCACTTGGTTAGCCATTGTACTTTCTTCAAGTGTTTCGATGTCACTATCGATATCACTTTCAGAATCAATAATTGGTTTGGACTCGTCCAAATCTGCTAATTGGCTTTCGTCAAATTCAGCTGGCTGACTTTGATCTTCTGGAATTACTATTACAATATTTCGTCTAGTACTAATATTGTTCAATCTTATTTTCAATGATTTTATCAGTTTTTCACACTGATGCCTATGCTCTTTTGCTAATTTCTCATTAACTTTGTTTACTATTGATAATATGTTATTATACTGTGTTATCAGTATTTGAGCATGGTTTATCAAAGTTTCCGGTCTTATGACTTTATCTGAGTTAATACATTTAAAAGATTTTTCAAATTTATCTTTATGATCATTAATCTTTCGTGCTATCGTACTCCACTCCATATTTTGTCTACGACATTCAGCGGTGCAATCGTACCAAAATTATTGTTGTAGAACCAAGTATGTCATGGTTTTCTTCTACTGTTTTTACCATTACACATGGTAATGTACTCATTACTATGCCCTTTTCTATTTTGTTGTTACATATTATTAATGGGCTTGCTGCACAATTAAAAGTATCTATATTTTCATCTTCGAAATCACCCATTTTGGACATTTATTAATGTACTCTTTTACATGTTTCGTCATGTTTTTCCAATAATATTGTCTTTTTATTTTTGTTATCGTTTTATTTATGCCTGTGTGACCTCCTTGAATTGGATCGTCATGAAATGTAGACAATATAGCTTCTTTTTCTTTTTCATTGTATATTTGGGTCACCGGCTTGAGTAGCGCTACTCTTAATGATTTTAAATTCTTGTTGCCCATATGTTTGAAAGTATCTATCGAAATTGATTCAAAGATCTTTTCGCTCGGTGCCACTTTTAGTTGGCTGATATTACATACACCGGCTTGCCATTCAAGCCTTTGGAAAAACTGACCTAAGTCTAGAATTCCATTGGAGTATAAATCGCTAACATTTATTCTCGCTATAACTTTTTTCCCATGTTTCAATAAACATTTCGAATCTGTCATTCGCAAGGTCACTACTTTTCGTACCTCGTCATTTGTTATGACTTCGTATACGTTGGGCTTAGAAGCTTTTTCAAGACTTTGCCTTGGCAATTGTTCTTGTTTGTTTTCTGCGCAGAAATTTTGTTGTCAACTTTGGTGCCTGGTAGTGACTTTCAGGACTTTTTTATTCATATCAATTAAATCAGTTATTGTAATTCTGGACAGAGCGTCTGCCACGAAATTATCTTTTCCTCTCAGATATTCTACTGTAAAATCGTATTCTTCTAATTCGAGTCGCATGCGAGTTAATTTTGAACTTGGGTTTATCATCGAGAATAAATATGTTAAGGGGCGATGATCAGTTTTTACTGTGAAATGTTTGCCATATATATATGGTCTGAAATGTGTAATTGCCCAATGTATTGCTGCTAGCTCTTGTTCAGTTGTACTTTTATTGCTTTCACCTTTAGTGAATGCTCTTGATGCATATGCAACTGGGAGTTGGAGTCCATTATAGTTTTATAGGCGAAGTTTTTTATGAAACGTCTATAATAATTGCAAAATGCAACGAATCTTCTAGCACTGTCTGCGTCCGTAGGGACTGGATAGTTATTAATAACATCGAATTTTGTATCATCTGGTAAGATTCCTTTGTCGGTGCATCTGTGACCTAAAAATGTCACCTCATGCATGAAAAATGAACATTTTTTTGGATGTAATTTCAAATTGTGTTTTCTACAAAGTGTAAAAACGTCTGTTAGGTTTTTTAAGCATGTGTTGTTCAGAACAACCAATAACGATCAAATCATCCATATAAAGGAATGCTTGTGAAGGCTCTAAACCCGAGAATGCTATTGTCATCATTCTCTGAAATGAATTAGGTGCTATTTTTAAACCAAATGGTAATCTCGTGAAGCGATATGAACCATTGTTTGTTGAAAAAGACGTTATGTTCCTTGAGCTTTCCTCAAGTTCAATTTTGTGGAAACCTGACATTAAGTCAAGGCATGAAAAATATTTAGCTCTACCCAGTTGATCAAGAATATCGTCAATTCTGGGGAGTGGAAATTTATCTGATAGCAGCTTTTTGTTTATTTGGCGATAGTCAATTACTAATCGCCATTTTTTCTCTTTAGAGTCCGGACGAGATTTCTTTGGGACCAATAAGAGTGGGCTATTGTAAGGTGAAATCGATGGTTCAACAATATTTTGTTCAATTAACTTTTCTACTTGTTTTTTAATTTCTTCGGTTTGGCTATGCGGACATCGATAGTTTTTTACATATACTGGCTCTTCGTCCTTAAGTCTCAATTTTTGTTTATAAAAGTTGTTGGTTGTGATTGGTTCGGTTTCAAGTCCGAACACATCACTATACTCGGTGCATATTTGCATAAGTTGCTTTTTGAACATGATTGGAAAATTTTTCTTTAGTTTACTAATAACAGACTCTGTTCTATTGTTATTTGAAGTTTGAACCACATCGTATTTTGAGAGCGGTTCGAATTTTATTTTATTAATGCCTACTAGTTGGCATTTATCTGTCGTATTTAAAAATCGGACAAAAGTATTTTTGGTTTGGGCAATAGTGTTTGCAATATAAACACCATGCTTGATTTCTTGATTTGGGATGAAAATGCTTTCTTCTTCTGAAGACAAATCTATTTTGCGTATCACTTGGGATCTCGCTGGCAGAAGTGTTGAATTATTACCAGAGCTAAATGTTATCGGTACATTAATGGGATACGTTAGGTTTGGAGGTCTGATTATAAACCAATCCTCTGAATTATTATAATCTAATTGGCAATTAAAAGTCTTTATAAAATCTAGTCCTATTATTCCATCGCAAGGGATTGCAAAATCTGAATGTAGTAAATGAAATTTATATGGAATAATGTATTTCCCTGTTTGTTATTTGGAGTTAATTACTCCTTCACCTATGTGAATGTCTATGATTTTATTGAATTGTATGTCATGAAAGACATCGGAATTTTCTTTTATAATTGAAATATCTGCACCTGTATCAAAATTATTGAGACTTAAGTTTACAGTATATATTTTACTTTTTAATTTCGAGTATCTGGAGGTGTCTGCGAGTTTCCCGAAGCATCTTGGGCTACTCGGACATAATTGTTTTCGGTATTGCTATTGTATCTGTTTTGGCTGTTACCTCGGTAGTAATTATTTCTACCTCGGCCATTACCTCGACCACCTCTATTGTTGTTTCTGTTATTGTAATTGTTATAGTTGGAGTTGTAGTTTCCGCGGCCATTGCCTCTACCTCTTTGGTAATGGTTACTACCTCCTCTATTATTGCGGCCTCGTTGAAATAATACTGTATTTGCACTTCCAGTCATTTCCGTGCTGCAATGGATATATTTACCCATTACATCATTGAAAGTTACAAAGTTTCCAGCTTCTAATATTACTTTGAGTTTTTCGTGTTCGCAATTTTTAATCATTGCAGAAACAGACTCGCTTGTAGAGAATTTTTCCGCATTGATTGGGTCTAATCCGTTATCAATAAAGGCTGCCTCCAGTTGCTTCCGCAAATTATCCATTTCGGTTGCATACTGGGAAGCAGTTTTGCCTTTTTGTTTTATGTTCATTAGTTTCGCCTTTAAAACGTCAGGAGATTCTCCTTTTACATTTTCTTTGAGCTTATTTATTATCCCTGCAATAGTGGTTTCATTTTCTACTTTATAGAGGGTTGTGCCGGTTATTTTTGATTTTATAACCTCAACTGCTGTATCCTCTTGGTCTCCCTTAGTTCTTTCCACAATGCGTAATGCAGTTAGGAATCTGTTTAATAATAACTTTTTACCATCAAATTCAGGAACTGAAGTGGAAACCTGTCTAACATATTGCCTGTCTAATTCCACTTGGTTAGCCATTGTACTTTCTTCAAGTGTTTCGATGTCACTATCGATATCACTTTCAGAATCAATAATTGGTTTGGACTCGTCCAAATCTGCTAATTGGCTTTCGTCAAATTCAGCTGGCTGACTTTGATCTTCTGGAATTACTATTACAATATTTCGTCTAGTACTAATATTGTTCAATCTTATTTTCAATGATTTTATCAGTTTTTCACACTGATGCCTATGCTCTTTTGCTAATTTCTCATTAACTTTGTTTACTATTGATAATATGTTATTATACTGTGTTATCAGTATTTGAGCATGGTTTATCAAAGTTTCCGGTCTTATGACTTTATCTGAGTTAATACATTTAAAAGATTTTTCAAATTTATCTTTATGATCATTAATCTTTCGTGCTATCGTACTCCACTCCATATTTTGTCTACGACATTCAGCGGTGCAATCGTACCAAAATTATTGTTGTAGAACCAAGTATGTCATGGTTTTCTTCTACTGTTTTTTGCCCTTTTCTATTTTGTTGTTACATATTATTAATGGGCTTGCTGCACAATTAAAAGTATCTATATTTTCGTCTTCGAAATCACCCATTTTGGACATTTATTAATGTACTCTTTTACATGTTTCGTCATGTTTTTCCAATAATATTGTCTTTTTATTTTTGTTATCGTTTTATTTATGCCTGTGTGACCTCCTTGAATTGGATCGTCATGAAATGTAGACAATATAGCTTCTTTTTCTTTTTCATTGTATATTTGGGTCACCGGCTTGAGTAGCGCTACTCTTAATGATTTTAAATTCTTGTTGCCCATATGTTTGAAAGTATCTATCGAAATTGATTCAAAGATCTTTTCGCTCGGTGCCACTTTTAGTTGGCTGATATTACATACACCGGCTTGCCATTCAAGCCTTTGGAAAAACTGACCTAAGTCTAGAATTCCATTGGAGTATAAATCGCTAACATTTATTCTCGCTATAACTTTTTTCCCATGTTTCAATAAACATTTCGAATCTGTCATTCGCAAGGTCACTACTTTTCGTACCTCGTCATTTGTTATGACTTCGTATACGTTGGGCTTAGAAGCTTTTTCAAGACTTTGCCTTGGCAATTGTTCTTGTTTGTTTTCTGCGCAGAAATTTTGTTGTCAACTTTGGTGCCTGGTAGTGACTTTCAGGACTTTTTTATTCATATCAATTAAATCAGTTATTGTAATTCTGGACAGAGCGTCTGCCACGAAATTATCTTTTCCTCTCAGATATTCTACTGTAAAATCGTATTCTTCTAATTCGAGTCGCATGCGAGTTAATTTTGAACTTGGGTTTATCATCGAGAATAAATATGTTAAGGGGCGATGATCAGTTTTTACTGTGAAATGTTTGCCATATATATATGGTCTGAAATGTGTAATTGCCCAATGTATTGCTGCTAGCTCTTGTTCAGTTGTACTTTTATTGCTTTCACCTTTAGTGAATGCTCTTGATGCATATGCAACTGGGAGTTGGAGTCCATTATAGTTTTATAGGCGAAGTTTTTTATGAAACGTCTATAATAATTGCAAAATGCAACGAATCTTCTAGCACTGTCTGCGTCCGTAGGGACTGGATAGTTATTAATAACATCGAATTTTGTATCATCTGGTAAGATTCCTTTGTCGGTGCATCTGTGACCTAAAAATGTCACCTCATGCATGAAAAATGAACATTTTTTTGGATGTAATTTCAAATTGTGTTTTCTACAAAGTGTAAAAACGTCTGTTAGGTTTTTTAAGCATGTGTTGTTCAGAACAACCAATAACGATCAAATCATCCATATAAAGGAATGCTTGTGAAGGCTCTAAACCCGAGAATGCTATTGTCATCATTCTCTGAAATGAATTAGGTGCTATTTTTAAACCAAATGGTAATCTCGTGAAGCGATATGAACCATTGTTTGTTGAAAAAGACGTTATGTTCCTTGAGCTTTCCTCAAGTTCAATTTTGTGGAAACCTGACATTAAGTCAAGGCATGAAAAATATTTAGCTCTACCCAGTTGATCAAGAATATCGTCAATTCTGGGGAGTGGAAATTTATCTGATAGCAGCTTTTTGTTTATTTGGCGATAGTCAATTACTAATCGCCATTTTTTCTCTTTAGAGTCCGGACGAGATTTCTTTGGGACCAATAAGAGTGGGCTATTGTAAGGTGAAATCGATGGTTCAACAATATTTTGTTCAATTAACTTTTCTACTTGTTTTTTAATTTCTTCGGTTTGGCTATGCGGACATCGATAGTTTTTTACATATACTGGCTCTTCGTCCTTAAGTCTCAATTTTTGTTTATAAAAGTTGTTGGTTGTGATTGGTTCGGTTTCAAGTCCGAACACATCACTATACTCGGTGCATATTTGCATAAGTTGCTTTTTGAACATGATTGGAAAATTTTTCTTTAGTTTACTAATAACAGACTCTGTTCTATTGTTATTTGAAGTTTGAACCACATCGTATTTTGAGAGCGGTTCGAATTTTATTTTATTAATGCCTACTAGTTGGCATTTATCTGTCGTATTTAAAAATCGGACAAAAGTATTTTTGGTTTGGGCAATAGTGTTTGCAATATAAACACCATGCTTGATTTCTTGATTTGGGATGAAAATGCTTTCTTCTTCTGAAGACAAATCTATTTTGCGTATCACTTGGGATCTCGCTGGCAGAAGTGTTGAATTATTACCAGAGCTAAATGTTATCGGTACATTAATGGGATACGTTAGGTTTGGAGGTCTGATTATAAACCAATCCTCTAAATTATTATAATCTAATTGGCAATTAAAAGTCTTTATAAAATCTAGTCCTATTATTCCATCGCAAGGGATTGCAAAATCTGAATGTAGTAAATGAAATTTATATGGAATAATGTATTTCCCTGTTTGTTATTTGGAGTTAATTACTCCTTCACCTATGCCTCGAATGTCTATGATTTTATTGAATTGTATGTCATGAAAGACATCGGAATTTTCTTTTATAATTGAAATATCTGCACCTGTATCAAAATTATTGAGACTTAAGTTTACAGTATATATTTTACTGTCTGCGAGTTTCCCGAAGCATCTTGGGCTACTCGGACATAATTGTTTTCGGTATTGATATTGTATCTGTTTTGGCTGTTACCTCGGTAGTAATTATTTCTACCTCGGCCATTACCTCGACCACCTCTATTGTTGTTTCTGTTATTGTAATTGTTATAGTTGGAGTTGTAGTTTCCGCGGCCATTGCCTCTACCTCTTTGGTAATGGTTACTACCTCCTCTATTATTGCGGCCTCGTTGAAATAATACTGTATTTGCACTTCCAGTCATTTCCGTGCTGCAATGGATATATTTACCCATTACATCATTGAAAGTTACAAAGTTTCCAGCTTCTAATATTACTTTGAGTTTTTCGTGTTCGCAATTTTTAATCATTGCAGAAACAGACTCGCTTGTAGAGAATTTTTCCGCATTGATTGGGTCTAATCCGTTATCAATAAAGGCTGCCTCCAGTTGCTTCCGCAAATTATCCATTTCGGTTGCATACTGGGAAGCAGTTTTGCCTTTTTGTTTTATGTTCATTAGTTTCGCCTTTAAAACGTCAGGAGATTCTCCTTTTACATTTTCTTTGAGCTTATTTATTATCCCTGCAATAGTGGTTTCATTTTCTACTTTATAGAGGGTTGTGCCGGTTATTTTTGATTTTATAACCTCAACTGCTATATCCTCTTGGTCTCCCTTAGTTCTTTCCACAATGCGTAATGCAGCCTAACTGCAGATTCCTAAATCTGTTTAATAATAACTTTTTACCATCAAATTCAGGAACTGAAGTGGAAACCTGTCTAACATATTGCCTGTCTAATTCCACTTGGTTAGCCATTGTACTTTCTTCAAGTGTTTCGATGTCACTATCGATATCACTTTCAGAATCAATAATTGGTTTGGACTCGTCCAAATCTGCTAATTGGCTTTCGTCAAATTCAGCTGGCTGACTTTGATCTTCTGGAATTACTATTACAATATTTCGTCTAGTACTAATATTGTTCAATCTTATTTTCAATGATTTTATCAGTTTTTCACACTGATGCCTATGCTCTTTTGCTAATTTCTCATTAACTTTGTTTACTATTGATAATATGTTATTATACTGTGTTATCAGTATTTGAGCATGGTTTATCAAAGTTTCCGGTCTTATGACTTTATCTGAGTTAATACATTTAAAAGATTTTTCAAATTTATCTTTATGATCATTAATCTTTCGTGCTATCGTACTCCACTCCATATTTTGTCTACGACATTCAGCGGTGCAATCGTACCAAAATTATTGTTGTAGAACCAAGTATGTCATGGTTTTCTTCTACTGTTTTTACCATTACACATGGTAATGTACTCATTACTATGCCCTTTTCTATTTTGTTGTTACATATTATTAATGGGCTTGCTGCACAATTAAAAGTATCTATATTTTCGTCTTCGAAATCACCAATTTTTATAAATTCGTAATATTTACTCAATATTATCAAAGAATTTATTCTAAAGTTGGGTTCTCTATTATACACTTTTCTACTATGTCTATCGTCTTAAACAACATCTAGGTTATCTGCCCTACTGGAATATTTTTTCTTAAGGCACTTATTGTGCATCTTATATAGTTTTGTTAAAACGTTTGTTAATAAAAGAATAACAATTATTACAAGCATTAAGGTTATGATTTTCAAATCAACCGAGACAGTTTCGACATTATTTATGACATTCGCGGTTGAATCCGCTACTTTAGATTCATGATCTAACATATTGTCAACTTTTTCTATGTTACTGTCTTTTGGAATCGCATTAGGGTGCATATAGAAAAAAAGAAAAAAAAATACTAACTCAAGAATATATATATATATAAAAAATTTTTTTTTTTTTTTTATTTTTCATTTAAAGTTTTGTTTTTTTTTTTTTTTTAAATTATTTTTCTTGAAACTATTTTTCTAACGCTGCTGAGTTTTATTCTCAGCGCCAGAGACATGGAAAAGTTATTGTTGTGTTAGTTACACACGATTGGCTGACATTTTTTATTTAAACAATTAATTGTCCAATCGTGTGTTTTTAGTAGAAAGCCTAACAGTGGTTAGTAGGCGCAACCTGCACTTTCGTGCCTCAGTTTGCTTATTAGAGTTTAAATCTATGGCAAGTTAGGGCTTGCGCATTACTGCGGCCCGCTTGCGTTTCTGCGCTCTTTGGCGCAGTTCAATTTTGATGTCCTCAATACGCTCTATGCAGCGTTGTCGGTCTTCTTCGTTGGTGCTGGCCTTTAGCAAATCCTGCTGCAGTCTTTTCTGGGTGAGCAGGCGTCTCACCTCACCGCCTCGTTTCGTCTTCTTGGGGATTCTCGTCTGCTGCCAGGCCCTGTACTCCTCTATTGTTAGTGGCCGTGGTCCATCGAATGGATTTGCCTGCAAAGCCTCTTGCAACGTCGGCAAATCCCTTTGTTCGTTAGGAACAGCGGTCTTGAAGGAGGGTTCCGTGGACATCAGTATCTTGTTGTTGATTTAATTGGTTTCATATTAATGTTTCATATTATTTTTTTTTCATTATTGTTTTTAAATTCCAATTAATTTCTTTTTTTTTTTTTTGTAAATAATTGGAGAAACGTATGTGTGTTATGGGAGTGCACCTTGGAGCAGCACCCAAGAGTTGATAGTAGAAAAATCACATGAATTCCAGTATCTAGATTAATTTTTCTTTTTGTTTTGTTTCATTTTTGTTCATAGCGCGCACAGTGGTTCGCAATCAATTGAAAATACATTTCACAATTTGCACAAATTATTTTCGTGTTTTTTAGTTTATGTTGAAATGTTAATTAATTTATTTCCTTTTTTTTACATGTCACGGTCGCCATGTTATGTGCGCATTAAGTTTTTTGTTAAATCCGTTTTGGTTAAAATAAAACGCAACTGTTCTGTTCGAGCCGTCATCCAGAATTGTCTGGACAGTTTATTCATATTTTAGTTTTAGCCTATACATCTTATATGTATTGAATACATTCTGCCGCTTAGGGCGCTGGCAGAGAGAGAGAGTGTGTTGCAGTATATATGTTTGTACGTATTAGCATATATGTACAGAGGGTACATAGTCAAAAGTGCTTACGCTAGCGATCCCACGCTCAGCGGCCAGTCCGCATAAGTGGCGGATCATATTATTATTATGAATGGTTGCATAAACATAGCAACAAAGTGTTGGTATGTTACTCTTACTTTAATGTTGAGCATATGACCACTTGTTATATTGTATACTCTACAATACTGTGGCCATATGCTCATTTGGCATACAACATACAACACCGCTCTCTTTCCCTATAGTTAGAGTTTCTTCTACGATTTGACCGGCGTCGCGTATCCACCGCCTGTTCTGCCTGCCTATTCAATGGACTCGATCGTCGCACTCTATGCTCTACTGTATTTTGTGCCTGTTCAATTTCCCTATAACCCAAACTTGTTCTACGATTTGCTCTCCGTTGCGTGTCGGATGCCTGTTCTATATTCCTATAGTTCGCATTTCTTCTACGGGTTGATCGTCGTACTGAATTCGTCACCTGTTCTTCTTCTCTATTTGCAACTTCTAAATCTGATCTTCGAGCATGCTGATATTCTAAATTTCTTTGTCTTTCTGCTTCTACATATAAAACTGAGTCCCTATTAATTTTATTCCTTAATCTTCTATTACGCGACTGCTGAGAAGCTGAAAGTCTATTTAAACGTGTTATATTTTAAATAACACAAGATTTTATACTAATTTAAAAAATGAGGATAATGTACCTATATATAAAATATATAACGAATTCAATTAAATTTGTATATAAATGAATATATGAAAAATGAATATATGAATGAATAAAATGAATATATGAATAAATAAAATGAATATATGAAAAATGAATAAATGAATGAATAAAATGAATAAAATAAATGTAATATATGAATAAAATGAATATATGAAAAGGGGTATGAAATAGTAAAAATAATAATAATAGTAATAATAATAATAATGAAAATAGAAATAAAAAAGTTTTGAAAAAACTATTTTCGTTTTAATTAGAGAAAGTAATATATGTAAAAAATGACTTACAATTTTCCAAATCAATAGGTGACAGCAAAAACAATTCGGATGTTTCTTGCAAAAATCTCACTAGCACTCAAAACACACTACAGATTGTTTCGCAATTCCACAAAACACAATTCACTTTACACCACTTTGAATTACTTTTGGAAAATTAAAAATCACTTTATAAATAAAAAAACTGACTTAAACACGTGCACAAAACGATGTTACCACTTAAAAGATAAATTTTGAATGAACAGCGAGAAAATAACGACTCAATGAAGAAATTTCCTATAGGCAACCATTTCCCGCCCATTGACCGAAACTTGAAACACTTGCACCTAGTTTTACGACCTATGGCAACAGGTACTTCCTTTTTGCTCTACAACTGCAAATATTAAAATCGCGCAATTTACTTTCCAGTACCTATTGACAAAAACTCAAGCACGGGTATTTCCGCTGGGGAAAGGTAAAGATATTCCGCACTACCCTTGGCGGCAGGTACAACCGATTTTATATGTACCTGTTTATATTGAAATATACCTACAATATAACCCCCATTTTGTAATGCAGGATTTGAATGAACTCCTATAGATTGTCATTTTTTTATCTTTTATTACTTTTAGATACATTATACTTATATCTCTCCAAATATGTGTTCAATGCCAATCAATAATATGTGTACGTAATTTATAGACTCGCAAATGTTTCCATCTTACTTACATTATGCAGACTTTAAGATGCCACTTTACTCATTGGTAAAAAAATTGCTTTACTTGGTGCATGGTATACCAAAGTCGGCGCGACAACTTACTTACTTCATTATTTAATTGTTATAAATACAATGTTGTCAATTTTAGATTGCCGGACAACTTAAATATATTAAAACAGATTGATACTTTTTCTGATGAAAACATCTTGAAAATCAAAAACAAAAGCATCACTCCGATCCTGGAGTATTTTAATACTCCCAATATTGACCAAATTGAACGTCAGTACTATGAAGTTAGGCAAGTACAATGGGAAAATGTCGACGACACGGTTATGTTCTGGAATGAAGTACTCAAATACCGGGATTCTGGCGGAAACTGCAGATTTCATGAATTGGCTTTAGTTGCTCTTCAAATATTGTCACTGCCTTGGTCGAATGCCGAAGTGGAGAGAGTTTTTAGCCAAGTGAATTTGGTTAAATCCAAAATCCGAAATAGGATGAGCGTTGATACGTTAAAAGCTTAAGCATAAGGTTTATATTTATGTGGGATTTTATATTTCCCTGTTTATTTAATTCAATATTATACGGATGTGTTTCCGTGGTTAGTCTTATTATTAACAATGTTTCTTTGTGTTAAGAAGACATATATTTATTTATTATAATAATGGCCTCAGTGATAAATTTGGGTGCGCGATGTGATCGAGGCGAGAGTACGATTGCGAGTGCTTTTTGAATCAACCCTTCTGCTTTATTTGCCAATGAGTGAGTCGACCAGATAGGTACGGCCGCTGCGTGTCGTTCTGTCTCGCTCACTAGCTACTTCACGATTGCCATGATTATTATGCCCGCCTGACACTTCATTTCCTACAATCGGCTGTCCTGACAAGTCATTCGACCCGAATGATCCTAGCCAAGGCTTCATAAACTCAGCCACTGTTGATGTCTTACAAGGTCCTTCACTATCGCCAACTTTCTCAACTTCGTATCGACCGTGCCTATTCACCTTTGTGACTTTATATGGTCCTAAGTATTTACCTCTCAACTTTAGTCCTGTCCCATACTGCGTACGTTTAATCGCCACTAAGTCCTGTTTTTGTCAAACGTCCTTTTCATCGACTTCCATCTCTATGTCATCTATTATGACACTTATGCTGAAACTACCAAACGTCATGACATGACTTCCACCAGGCTCTTCGAGTATCGTATAGTTTGACAAACACGCTCTTACGTATGAGGCTCAGATTTGCTCCTGTATCAATTAGACCGTTGAACTTAATCGTTTTATAAGTTACTTCTTTTAACTCCAAACCCGTATAAGTAAATTTACCGGATGGTTTTACTTATTCATCCTCTACAACATTGGTTCTTTCCGCTTTAGTGGTATCTTTTCCCTTGCATTCAAATGAACGATGGCCTGTTTCGCCACACTTAAAACAAGTAAACGTTTTCTTGCTACAGTCTCTCATCATGTGAGAAGGATCACCGCACTTAAAACATTTGCGTTCTCCCTTTGTTATCAAACTTTTCTCTCTATTATCTCTGCCTTGCTTGTGAAAAGATGATTCAAATGTTGATTTCTTTGACGACTTCCTAGGATCATAGGATTTTAAATAAATCTCTATTTGAACTTTCAACGCATCCACTGTTCTTGCTTGATACAATAATGCCTTATTTGCTCTCATGTCTGGTATACCTTCTACGAAATACTCGATTAAACTTTCATCATCCAAATCGATCGGCTTTGCGATTTCCATTAACGAATACAAAAATTCGTACAAGTTTTCACCTCTCTTCAACTGTCGATTGCTTAGTCTTCTATGAACTTCTGCTGATGAAACCTTTACTCTGAATTCATTTTTCAAAGCAACTTTCAGGGACTCCCAACTACAAATATTTCTCTTACTACGTATAAACGATAATGCAGCTCCTTTTAACAGTTGTTTTGCATACACAAAAAGCTGTAACTGACTCCACTGTACAGTTAAAGCGCATTCTTCTAATTCCCTAATCCATTGTACAACATCAATCGAACCTAAACCGCAAAATTCGGAAACGCTTCCCTCCACATCTTTTAGTGTAAACTATGACCTTTGCCCATCTGAGTTCGGGACTTCTCGAATTGTTCTAACTGAGGCGAAATCTGCCTCTTGCCCATCATTCTCGGTTTCTATTTGATCGTAATGAGCGAGTAGACGCGTTTGCAGCTCAGCTTTAAGGCCTGTAGTCTCTAGCCCTAACTCACTTAATTTACTGCGCAACTCCTCAATACGCAATGTTAGAATCTCACCTCGATCCATTTCACACAATTACCTGTACGTATATTGCTTAACAAGATTGGTATATTAATGTATGGTTAGTAACAATTAATTAAATTTCAATCAAACTTAGCAAAATTTACACGCTATGTTAATGTAGGTCAAATTGGGGTAGGTTATGGATTATTCAAACGTGCTCTCTGCAGCTCGCATCAATTTCGTTAATATTTCTTCCACCGGTCTGGTCTCGTCGTGCAAGCAAAGTAACTCACACTCAAAACAATAATAAAACAGCTCACCCAACTGTAGTCGTCTTGCTCTATGTAGCAACTCAATATCGTTGTCGCAACTCACTCAGACTTCTTGCGAATGTTCGGTTCGCTCTTTGTTGCTACTCACTCGGCTGTCGCAGCTCACTCTGTTGTTTTCCACTCGTTCTCTTGGTCTCTCTTTGTCTGCTTTCACACCAAATTGTCTCAGCTTCGTGTCCGCTGCCTTCTTCTCGTTTGGTCTTGTCGGCGTCGTCTGCTTCTTGTAACGGTTTGTGTTGTCCGCTCTCTGCTCTTTTGGTTTTCCGCTTCCACAGTGAACTCTAGTTATCATCAACTTCGTGCCCGCTGTCTGCTCTCTCTCTCCTTTTGTCTGCACTGGTTATTATTCGTGCCTGCTCTCTGCTCTCTCGGTCTGGATGCTTCCACAGTAAACGCTAGTTATCATCAACTTCGTGTCTGCTGTCTGCTTCCACAGTGAACACTAATTATCATCAACTTCGTGCCCGCTGTCTGCTCTCTCGGTCTGTCTGCTTCCACAGTAAACACTAGTTATCATCAACTTCGTGTCTGCTGTCTGCTTTCTCTTTTCCTCTCGAGTCGCCACCCTTTTCGAGCTGCTTCCAGCTTCGGCCGCGGGCTTTTTGTCTAAATCGGCGCCAAAATTCTTAGTGACGCTCTTCTTGCGTCGTCCAACCGCTCACCGTCTCGCCATCCAGTCGTCAACTCTCGTACAGTCACACCAACTTCCACTACTTTTTGAACTTGTATTGGTTGCTTCTTGTGAAATTCGTTCGCCAACCATGACTTTGTATATGTATTACACGTTAATGCATGCAATTTGAACAATTTGTCTGTTCAACTGCGAACTTCACACACATACAAATTTCACTAATTGTCTTGGGTTAAAATCTCGGTTGAGCCCCTAGTTTGTGGGATTTTATATTTCCCTGTTTATTTAATTCAATATTATACGGATGTGTTTCCGTGGTTAGTCTTATTATTAACAATGTTTCTTTGTGTTAAGAATACATATATTTATTTATTATAATAATGGCCTCAGTGATAAATTTGGGTGCGCGATGTGATCGAGGCGAGAGTACGATTGCGAGTGCTTTTTGAATCAACCCTTCTGCTTTATTTGCCAATGAGTGAGTCGACCAGATAGGTACGGCCGCTGCGTGTCGTTCTGTCTCGCTCACTAGCTACTTCACGATTGCCATGATTATTATGCCCGCCTGACACTTCATTTCCTACATTTATATCTATTTTTAAATTAGAAATTAACTTATCTAAAATTTTAGGTAAGGGCTGCACCGAGAAAACAAATGCTGTTTTGATTACCAGCCACCGCCCAGCTGTCTGAATAAAATAGAACAGAGAGAATTTTATGCGAGCGATTAGGAAGATATTGAAAAATTAAGTACTATTGGATAAATTAAATATTCTTGAATAAAAAATTCAATACATAAAAATCTGCTTTTTTTCGACTTTTTTCCCCGTAGATTCAGCTTTTTTTTACCTGTTTTCTTGAGTCGATTCAGCTGTTTTGGCCTAACAAAAAACAAATAATTAATCAACATATAAAAAGAAACTTAAACAATAGAAAACTTTAATTGAAAATTAGCTTCATCAATTCAACACAGCTGAAAGTAACTGTACGGGTTGGTCGTTTCACAGTTTTATTTTTCTTAAATTAAGTGGTTACTTTCGAACAGTAGATTAGCGAGTGAATCGACTAGGAAAAAAATGAAATGGTAAAGCAACATAGGCGTACGTGACTTAGTGCAGGCTGTACACACTCTTCTTAGTTTTTTATGTTTCTTTATATTTACAGTTGCACTAAGTCCATATTCCAGTGCAAAGCATACAAGCATAAATTCTAGGGTAACAGAAGGTATGATAGGTTAAAGGTTTGTTAAATATACAACTATACATATGTTGATTTGTTAATATATTTATTCGCTAGTTTACTTATTAATTTATTTATTCTTCTTGCTAGTTTAATTATTTATTTATTTATTGTCCTTATTTATTTATTTATTTCCTTATTTATTTATTTATTGCCTTATTTATTATTTTGTTTATCTTTAAATATCTATTTTGTCCTTTCGTTACCCGTGTGTTCATTCCTTTTTTTTTTATTTACTAGCTGACCCGCCGAACTTTGTACCGCCTTAGCGTTGCAATGATGCACTACTTTGTTTTTTATAGTTGACCTATCTTAGGTATGAGTACCTATTCAATTTGAACTGAATCCTCCATATAAAAATAAATCCATAATTTCCTGTTCTTGCTATACCTGAAAATGACTTTACTAATTTTTAATTAAATAAAAAACAAAATATAAATGTTCATAATAATGTTTATTTCTTAGGATTCATTTAAACACTCATCTCTGTACTCTTCACCGCTTCTCTCTACTCTAAACAATATTTTTAGTTTTATGCTCTGGCACGTAAATAAATAATGTTGTTGGTTTTCCGACACGAGAACAGGCGACATATAATTGGCCATGTGAAAAACATGGATTTTGTAGGTTGATGCCACATACACTTAGCGACTGCCCTTGCGATTTATTTATTGACATTGCAAATGCAAGCCGCACTGGAAACTGGAAACGCTTAAAGCTGAATGGCATGTCGATTTTTACTTGCAGATTATGAGGTGGTAAGCCGGGTAATTCCAGCGAATTTAAAAATTCTGTTGGATAATTGACAACATCATCATCATTAGTAACGGAATCAACTGATTTGAAGTAATCCACGTCTGTGTCGGGATTCCTTCAGACGAATGGTATTGATGTACATCTGTTCGTCCATTACTTGTTTGCTTATTGTTGCATGTATTGGGGAAGGGTTATCGTAACTCACGACCGTCTCGACAGCTAGCCGGGGTAGCCCCTATCGATACATGCGGGACCAGGGTGAGAATATTATTTTTTTCATCTGGCAGGTTCATAACAGACTCGAAATCATAACTGTAAAACACGAGGGCTTCGGTCACAGCGCTTTATTGCGAATTTCTTTTTGTGGCCACACATAGATGTTTCTTTTGTCCGCCGACACCCTATAAAGTTGGGGCATATCAAGTTCCAAGTTCGTAACTTTGGATTTTTTTAATGTTTGTGGATTATTTCCAGGCCGTTCCAGACCACTCATTGGGCTTTTTGGCAACGTTCCAAGTTTTCCCAAACGTTAATGTTTTTTTGCTTTTACTAATTTCCAAGCCGTGCCAAACCAGTCTATTACCATCATAACCAGCATTTCGTGGGGTTATAAGCACGAGCCCCCAAAGAACGATTAAGGGGTTAAGATCACTGCTGCCACGCGCAAATCTTCGATTTTTTCTCCAAGTCAGCGTCAGCGTACCAGCCCTTTAGCTGTCAATTCCATTTCCGCCTTAAGCACGACATTTCAGCAGCCCACGACAGAGCTACGTCGAGCAATCCAAAAAAAGGTCAAGCCACTCGTACCACCCCCACAGATGATGGTAACCGCTCCCATAATCCAAGTCACTTAATTGTCCGAGGTCAGCGTATTTACGCTCCAAGTCCGTCGTGATCGAGTTTGAACGTTGTGGGAGAAGGTCGAGCAGGTACATGAGAAATTCGAGGCACTCCCATACAATAAAGATAGTAGCTCTGAAAATTTAGCCATCCAAGCTAAATATGACAAGTGCTACCAAGTTTACCAGCGATGCACGTCTCGATTAAGCGAGCTTATCCACGAAGCGTCTGTGGCAACTCCCCCGAACCGTCATGGATCCACCTCTGCACCAGCAGAACGAGGCTGTCGACC
This sequence comes from Drosophila paulistorum, assembly GCA_018152135.1. Lineage (NCBI taxonomy): Eukaryota > Metazoa > Arthropoda > Insecta > Diptera > Drosophilidae > Drosophila > Drosophila paulistorum. The sequence goes on from JAECXG010000823.1 coordinate 3,867,675, forward strand.
TCCACCCATTGACACAGAGGTCTTTACGGGAGATTACCTTAAATCGCCTACGTTCCGTGACTTGTTTATGGCAAGCTACATAAGCGATTCTCCAATTTCCCCTGTTAAAAATCTGTACCATCTCCTAGCGAAAACGAGGGTTGAAGCCAACCTCATTGTAGCAAAGTTCCCGCTTACAAATTATGGTTTTCGTTTCGAGAATAAGCACTTCCTGACCTGCCTCAAATTCTCCATGAGTGCGGAAAGGCATTACAGGATCTCCAGAATGCCCTGCAGGCATCTACGTGGGGTGGCATATTCGTATTTTTCTGTCGCATTAAATTGCCGAAAACCACCCTATCACTATGGAAACAATCTCTTGGAGATAAGACTGATATTCCTGAGTGGCAAACGATGGACGATTTCCTCACCGAGCGGTTTCGTACGCTCAAAGCGGTTCAAAATACAACTGCAATGGCTTTTTCGGTTCCGAATCCAAACCTCCGCGAAACCCACTTCCAGTCACCGGAAAGGCAAATACATTTGAAGCTAAGGTGACCACCAAACTCAAGTCCTGTGATCTCTGTATGAAGGAGAATCACCCAGTGCGTCGATGTTTCCGCTTCCTTCAGATGCCGGTGCCAGAAAGGGCGGCATATATAAAGAAAAAGTCCCTTTGTCTGAACTGTTTCGCAAGAGGGCATCAAGTAAAAGATTGCCCAGGATTTTAAAGAGTTACTTCTTTTTTGACCAGACTCGAATTCCACGGTGGGTTCTTCATGATCCAAGTTCCGACATCTAATTCCATTGTTTTTGTGATGCTTCACAGCGGGCTTATGGTGGCGATGACCAAAGCATACCGTGCTGCCTTCTTGCAGCTAAATCCAGGGTAGCCGCAGTCAAAACGTTTTCATTTCTTATGCGGAGTCACGCTCCTAGCTGAACTGGCAGCTGCAGTTCTTCCACAACTTCCAGTTGATAATGATGAACCATTTTATTGGTTAGGTTCAACCGTCATTCTGTCACCCTGCGCATGGACAACGTTTGTCGTCAATCGAGTAGCGTACCATGGAATCACGACCACTCCTACTGCTGAATATCTGTGTCTACATCAGAAGAAATTTCTGCCCATTTCTAGTGCCATGGCCAATTTGAATCCGCTGTAATCCGAGCATGTGGGCGCGTGCAACAAAAAGCGTCCCTCAGTTACGACCAGCGTAACCCCATTCTGCTGCCAGTCGCAAGTACATTGTCCCGGCTACTGGTGCTTCTTACGCATCAGATCTCTCTGCATTGGTGAAGTCAACTGGTAGTCCGTCTTATCCGACAGAGATACTGGATTCCAAGACTGCGGAATCTAGTCAAATCGGTCGATTTGTGCAAGGTGTGCATAATCTATAAAAGAAGGCTGCAATCACAGCTAATGGGCTCTCTTCCGTCCCAGTGAACAACTTTCCCACGCTCCTTTACGACCACCGGGATAGATTTCGCAAGTGCCTTCGATATCAAAAGTTTCACCGGCAGCATTCGCTCGGTTTGTATCGAGGCAAGGGTGTCCCCAGCGAGTGCAGTCCGACAATGGTAAAAACTTCGTAGGCGCGTCCAGAGTTCTTGAAAAAGATTTCTTAAGGTCTACCCAGCACAAAATTTTATCCCACTACAGTTATCAGAATCTGTCCTGGCATTTCATCCCTTAGTAGGCAGTCCGCTATCCGTCACAGAACCTGAGATCAAGAACCAGGTTAACCGGCGGCAGCGTCGGAAGGCCGTGAGTCAGCATTTCTGCACCCGGTGGAAGTATGAATATCTGAAGAAGTCACATAAGCGGAACCAGTGTCAATTTCTTGGTAAAAATCTTGCAGTAGGCGATCTTGTGGTAGTCAAGGACGACAACCTTCCATTCAACGAATGGCGTCTCGGGCGAATCCACCAAACGTACCCTTTCTCAAATAGAAAGCATTCAAACTCTCTACGTGAAACTCCGAAATAGGAAGGGGCGAGCAGCCAGTAGTAGTATGTGTTTTGTAAAGTTCTACATCATTCCGCTTTCTTCGTTATGGCTCCAAGACCACGTACAGTAAAGGCTGCTCGGGCGGACTATGTTTATGCCCAAGAGGTAACACAAGGGTTAAGGGCTGAGGGAGGCGAGCTTTAACCTCGTACCGCTCTCTCGAACATGGCTACCGCTTTCCTCACAAAAAGAATTCTCCACACTTCTGTTCATGCAGGGCTTAGTCTTTGCTCCTAGTTAAGATGGTTTTTAGTTTAACATTGAAGTAAAATAAATCAAGACGTGAAAATATATTTCTTGTGAGAATAAAGGAATTTAATGAAAACTGCCCCCATAAACCAAGAAGGATGTTTTTCTAGGCATGTCGTTAGGCGTGTCAATGAATAAATTGAAACACGCGGTTTCCGATTATTGCCGTCAAATTTTTATTCCCAAAGTTTAAATAAAGCACACACGAAATAATTGTGACTAATAGAAAAATACAATTAAATGAAATTTTTTGAACCGATTGGGTTCGTGGGAATTTTCTCAAAGTTACTGGTCAATTTTAATAAAAAGCAAAGCAAAGTCCCATGGTGTGACTATATTCGTCAAGTAATGAATTTCGCTCTTCGCTCCTCACTGGCGTAAACATACCAAGTTGCCCAAGGTATGTTCGAATATCACCTCTTTCGACTAAACCATCTGGGAGCGAGGTTATCTGTCTGAAAATAGCAAACTAGCGTTTTCCACTTAATCCGTTTGTATAATGATTGTATGATGGATTGCTCTTAGCAGCTGCCATCGATTGATTAAAAACATGGGCTCGGCCAGGATCTTATGCTCCGCAATGGATATGAGTGATTATCCAATCAAAAAGTGTCCGTGCCAGCAGACCATCTGGGTTCCTGCTCATCGAATAAATTGGAAGAGAATTCAGACACGACTCGATTCGAAACATTAGATTGGAATGTTGAGTATCTGGGACATCACTGATAAAAAACGGCCAACTCTCTGGGGCATGCAGAAGCCAGTCTGGCCGATAACTCCATAAACTGCTGGCCGATAATTCTGCAGCAGAGACGACGGCTTGCAAGATCATCTTGGTTGTCCTCTTGGAGATCGGAATCCGTGACGGACAAAAAAAACGTTCTTCGTACTCCTGGATTATAACAACGTACTAAAACTTCTCACAAGACGCGATGTCTTCACATTTTTTAAGTTAAAACCTCATTTAAACGAAGTACTGGTGATAAAAAGGCAGATAGATTTTCAATATACTTCGTTCTCGATACGGCCATTTAAAATTCTGTAAAAATCTGTAAATTCAGTAAATTTATGGTATATGCTAGTAATATGTTGTGACTCTAAATCTTATAGCCTCCGAGATCTACGTGTTCATACGGCCAGACGGCTGGACAGACATGGCTAGTTCGACTGGGCTGTTGATGCTGATCAAGAATATATATATTTTATGGGGTCGGAATTGCTTTCTTTTGCCTGTTACACATATTTTGGCGACTTTAATATACCACTTAACACTATGGGGGCATGGTATAAAAATATACATACACAGATATGCACATATCCTATGCAAAAATTTTCATATTGAAAAGTCAAGAGAAAACGACAACAATGATAATGTACCTACAGTAGTTTTCCTCGAAATCATAACTTGTTTGTTTTTTTGACTTTAGTTCTGATTTTCTGGCCTTCCAAATTTTTTGCAGTAATTTGTTGGCTGTTTTAGATGTTTTGCATTAGCTACCGCATTAATTATAGCGTCAGTCATAATAAGTGGCACTCCATCTGTTACTGTTACTGGGATCCCTGTCGCCAGTATCCATGGATGTGTTTTATTTCATATGAGGGCACCGAACATACTAGAACCACATTCCCACTGTGGGAGCCACTGACGGTGACGTCGAAGAACTCGAAGGAAATCGCGGTCGGGGATCTGATATTCCACTAATTTAAAAAGTTTAGGCGGTATTATAGGAGATGATACACTAAAGAAATTGAAAGCGAAAATTGTTACGATAGTTATCCAGCCGACATGCGAGACGAGGTTGACGGTATGATACTGCCCTCAGAAATTTGGTATAACTCTCTAGTGTGGGTTGACGCTAAGAAACCAAAACCAAATGGGGAATAACAATTTCGTCTGGTAATTTATTTCAAAAGATTAAATGCGGTCACAATACCGAATAACAATTTCGTATGGTAATTTATTTCAAAAGATTAAATGCGGTCACAATACCAGACACCTATCTCATCTCTGATATTACATCTACGGAAGCAAGTTTTGGCAGAGCAAAATTCTTCACGACTTTCGACTTAACTTCGGTCTTCTATCAAAAACATTTGTATCCCGTGGATATACCAAAAACCGCTTTTTCAACTCCTAATGCAAAATATGAATTTCTCAGACTACCCTGAATATGGCTGAAAAACCCTCCAGCCATATTCCATGGAACGATGTTCTTAGAGACAATATAGGAAAAAGTTTATATGCCTACATTGATGACATAATTAATTTCAGTCCCACTTATGCAGAGCAGTGGCACAATCTCAGGACAATATTTTCAAGGCTTCATGTAGCAACCCTACAAGTAAATTTAGAGAAGACTGAAAACCAGTGAAGAACTCCTGGGCTATGTTGTCACATCTCAAGGGATTAATGTAGATATGATAAAAGCAGCGAGAGTGTTAAAAATACCGCCTCCCACCAATCTGAAGTAGCTCTTTTTTAGACTATCATACTACAGAAGATTTATCAAAGACTATCCAAAAATTGCCAAGCCCCTAAAAAATCTCGCAAGAAGAAAAAACGCGCAAATCACGGCCTCGAAATCCAAGAAAGTTTTTATTAAGCTTAGTCCACTGGAGCTATAGCCGTTTAAATACCCTAATACCCTACTTTCTTCATCGGAGGTTTTATATTATAGAATACATCTCGTCTTTATATGGAGCTGCATCAATAAAAATCTATACGGACTACGAGCCGCCTTCGTATGCCATTAGCCATGAGCAAATTCAATACAAAGTTGAAACGTTGGAAGTCAAAAATGGTAGAATATAATTATGATCTGATCTACAAACCGGGCAAGGCAAACGTAGTTGCGGATCCGTTAGCCGTCCAAATCCCTGACCAGACGGACACGAATCTATTGGTCCTATATGAAATATAGGTATCATGTTTGTAGGAGCTGAAAATGGCTTTCAAGTATTTTTTGCACAAGGGTTAAAAAACAAAATGAAGTAAGTAAGTCCTCTCGCCGACTTAGGTATACCATACACAAGTAAAAAAAATAATTCAAATTTATAATAATATAATGCATTTGCGTTTTTTTTTTAAATTCTGATCACATGCTTTTTACAAGCGTATCTCAGTATCTTGCTCCCTCAAGCTTACGCGCACCCTAGCGCCCCACCATCCAACGGCCAACTGGAAAAACGTCAAATTTGTGTAGCAACAAATGTTTGCGCGCTTACTAAAGGATTAATCATACCAAATTTGATATCTTAAGCTATTATAGTCTTTAAGAAAATCAAATTTGTTTAAATTCCGTGGTCGGAGGGGGGCGTGTCAAAAATTTGAAATAAACTTGACCACAGACTCTAGCTTTTCTGAGATCTACGTGTGCATTCGGACTGACGGACGGATATGTCTAGATCGACTCGGCTGTTGATCCTGATCAAGAATATATATACTTTATGGGGTCGGAAAGGCATCCATCTGCCTGTTACATACATTTTGGCGACTTTAATATAACATTTCACCCTATGGGTGTATGGTATAAAAAAAGGGAGCACTGATTAAGAAATATTTATATTACAAACACACAACAGATTGCAAGGTGAGCGCAAGTAACGGCGACGAGCGAGCGAAAACGAGAAAAAAAAAGACAACAGCAATGAACGTCGCTAGAGATTTAGAAGAAAAAATGAGATTAAGAAGGGAGAGAGTGTAACATATCACCTGGTACAATTTTATTGTGAGCTGTTGGAAATTGGTAGGACCTATCGACAGTACGCGCTGTCCAAATAGGAAGGGGCGAGCAGCCAGTAGTAGTATGTGTTTTGTAAAGTTCTACATCATTCCGCTTTCTTCGTTATGGCTCCAAGACCACGTACAGTAAAGGCTGCTCGGGCGGACTATGTTTATGCCCAAGAGGTAACACAAGGGTTAAGGGCTGAGGGAGGCGAGCTTTAACCTCGTACCGCTCTCTCGAACATGGCTACCGCTTTCCTCACAAAAAGAATTCTCCACACTTCTGTTCATGCAGGGCTTAGTCTTTGCTCCTAGTTAAGATGGTTTTTAGTTTAACATTGAAGTAAAATAAATCAAGACGTGAAAATATATTTCTTGTGAGAATAAAGGAATTTAATGAAAACTGCCCCCATAAACCAAGAAGGATGTTTTTCTAGGCATGTCGTTAGGCGTGTCAATGAATAAATTGAAACACGCGGTTTCCGATTATTGCCGTCAAATTTTTATTCCCAAAGTTTAAATAAAGCACACACGAAATAATTGTGACTAATAGAAAAATACAATTAAATGAAATTTTTTGAGCCGATTGGGTTCGTGGGAATTTTCTCAAAGTTACTGGTCAATTTTAATAAAAAGCAAAGCAAAGTCCCATGGTGTGACTATATTCGTCAAGTAATGAATTTCGCTCTTCGCTCCTCACTGGCGTAAACATACCAAGTTGCCCAAGGTATGTTCGAATATCACCTCCTTCGACTAAACCATCTGGGAGCGAGGTTATCTGTCTGAAAATAGTAAACTAGCGTTTTCCACTTAATCCGTTTGTATAATGATTGTATGATGGATTGCTCTTAGCAGCTGCCATCGATTGATTAAAAACATGGGCTCGGCCAGGATCTTATGCTCCGCAATGGATATGAGTGATTATCCAATCAAAAAGTGTCCGTGCCAGCAGACCATCTGGGTTCCTGCTCATCGAATAAATTGGAAGAGAATTCAGACACGACTCGATTCGAAACATTAGATTGGAATGTTGAGTATCTGGGACATCACTGATAAAAAACGGCCAACTCTCTGGGGCATGCAGAAGCCAGTCTGGCCGATAACTCCATAAACTGCTGGCCGATAATTCTGCAGCAGAGACGACGGCTTGCAAGATCATCTTGGTTGTCCTCTTGGAGATCGGAATCCGTGACGGACAAAAAAAACGTTCTTCGTACTCCTGGATTATAACAACGTACTAAAACTTCTCACAAGACGCGATGTCTTCACATTTTTTAAGTTAAAACCTCATTTAAACGAAGTACTGGTGATAAAAAGACAGATAGATTTTCAATATACTTCGTTCTCGATACGGCCATTTAAAATTCTGTAAAAATCTGTAAATTCAGTAAATTTATGGTATATGCTAGTAATATGTTGTGACTCTAAATCTTATAGCCTCCGAGATCTACGTGTTCATACGGCCAGACGGCTGGACAGACATGGCTAGTTCGACTGGGCTGTTGATGCTGATCAAGAATATATATATTTTATGGGGTCGGAATTGCTTTCTTTTGCCTGTTACACATATTTTGGCGACTTTAATATACCACTTAACACTATGGGGGCATGGTATAAAAATATACATACACAGATATGCACATATCCTATGCAAAAATTTTCATATTGAAAAGTCAAGAGAAAACGACAACAATGATAATGTACCTACAGTAGTTTTCCTCGAAATCATAACTTGTTTGTTTTTTTGACTTTAGTTCTGATTTTCTGGCCTTCCAAATTTTTTGCAGTAATTTGTTGGCTGTTTTAGATGTTTTGCATTAGCTACCGCATTAATTATAGCGTCAGTCATAATAAGTGGCACTCCATCTGTTACTGTTACTGGGATCCCTGTCGCCAGTATCCATGGATGTGTTTTATTTCATATGAGGGCACCGAACATACTAGAACCACATTCCCACTGTGGGAGCCACTGACGGTGACGTCGAAGAACTCGAAGGAAATCGCGGTCGGGGATCTGATATTCCACTAATTTAAAAAGTTTAGGCGGTATTACCTATAATCTCCTAAGATGATACACTAAAGAAATTGAAAGCGAAAATTGTTACGATAGTTATCCAGCCGACATGCGAGACGAGGTTGACGGTATGATACTGCCCTCAGAAATTTGGTATAACTCTCTAGTGTGGGTTGACGCTAAGAAACCAAAACCAAATGGGGAATAACAATTTCGTCTGGTAATTTATTTCAAAAGATTAAATGCGGTCACAATACCGAATAACAATTTCGTATGGTAATTTATTTCAAAAGATTAAATGCGGTCACAATACCAGACACCTATCTCATCTCTGATATTACATCTACGGAAGCAAGTTTTGGCAGAGCAAAATTCTTCACGACTTTCGACTTAACTTCGGTCTTCTATCAAAAACATTTGTATCCCGTGGATATACCAAAAACCGCTTTTTCAACTCCTAATGCAAAATATGAATTTCTCAGACTACCCTGAATATGGCTGAAAAACCCTCCAGCCATATTCCATGGAACGATGTTCTTAGAGACAATATAGGAAAAAGTTTATATGCCTACATTGATGACATAATTAATTTCAGTCCCACTTATGCAGAGCAGTGGCACAATCTCAGGACAATATTTTCAAGGCTTCATGTAGCAACCCTACAAGTAAATTTAGAGAAGACTGAAAACCAGTGAAGAACTCCTGGGCTATGTTGTCACATCTCAAGGGATTAATGTAGATATGATAAAAGCAGCGAGAGTGTTAAAAATACCGCCTCCCACCAATCTGAAGTAGCTCTTTTTTAGACTATCATACTACAGAAGATTTATCAAAGACTATCCAAAAATTGCCAAGCCCCTAAAAAATCTCGCAAGAAGAAAAAAAGCGCAAATCACGGCCTCGAAATCCAAGAAAGTTTTTATTAAGCTTAGTCCACTGGAGCTATAGCCGTTTAAATACCCTAATACCCTACTTTCTTCATCGGAGGTTTTATATTATAGAATACATCTCGTCTTTATATGGAGCTGCATCAATAAAAATCTATACGGACTACGAGCCGCCTTCGTATGCCATTAGCCATGAGCAAATTCAATACAAAGTTGAAACGTTGGAAGTCAAAAATGGTAGAATATAATTATGATCTGATCTACAAACCGGGCAAGGCAAACGTAGTTGCGGATCCGTTAGCCGTCCAAATCCCTGACCAGACGGACACGAATCTATTGGTCCTATATGAAATATAGGTATCATGTTTGTAGGAGCTGAAAATGGCTTTCAAGTATTTTTTGCACAAGGGTTAAAAAACAAAATGAAGTAAGTAAGTCCTCTCGCCGACTTAGGTATACCATACACAAGTAAAAAAAATAATTCAAATTTATAATAATATAATGCATTTGCGTTTTTTTTTAAATTCTGATCACATGCTTTTTTACAAGCGTATCTCAGTATCTTGCTCCCTCAAGCTTACGCGCACCCTAGCGCCCCACCATCCAACGGCCAACTGGAAAAACGTCAAATTTGTGTAGCAACAAATGTTTGCGCGCTTACTAAAGGATTAATCATACCAAATTTGATATCTTAAGCTATTATAGTCTTTAAGAAAATCAAATTTGTTTAAATTTCGTGGTCGGAGGGGGGCGTGTCAAAAATTTGAAATAAACTTGACCACAGACTCTAGCTTTTCTGAGATCTACGTGTGCATTCGGACTGACGGACGGATATGTCTAGATCGACTCGGCTGTTGATCCTGATCAAGAATATATATACTTTATGGGGTCGGAAAGGCATCCATCTGCCTGTTACATACATTTTGGCGACTTTAATATAACATTTCACCCTATGGGTGTATGGTATAAAAAAAGGGAGCACTGATTAAGAAATATTTATATTACAAACACACAACAGATTGCAAGGTGAGCGCAAGTAACGGCGACGAGCGAGCGAAAACGAGAAAAAAAAAGACAACAGCAATGAACGTCGCTAGAGATTTAGAAGAAAAAATGAGATTAAGAAGGGAGAGAGTGTAACATATCACCTGGTACAATTTTATTGTGAGCTGTTGGAAATTGGTAGGACCTATCGACAGTACGCGCTGGTCTCGGCTCAAGTTAGTCGGTGAGAAATGGGGGATGGGGAATTAATAGCGTACTCGCTCTACTAGAAGAAATTGTATTAATAAATTCGCGGACTAAGACTATTTATACTCGGTTTAACGTTTCGTATTACAAAAAAATATCAAAGAAGCTAACTTCGGCTATGCCAAAGTTTATATACCCTTGCAGTCCTTGGCAATAATATTTTTACATTTTGAAATTTCTTTCCCTGCAACACAATTCATCAATACACAAACAAAACATTCAGATTATTTCTCTTTTTACTACAAATTTTTCCATCATTCCCTAGGCAGAGCACAACACGCATACACATACAGTTCGTGTAGCGCTGTGAACCGATTTGTATTGACTGTAACTTGTGTTCTATTTATCCGATCAGATTCAAATTTTGGGATCCGAGATTTTATATCAAATTCTATTATATTGGTAAATTTCATGGGAATACTCCAATTTTTGCAAAAATTTTTGTTCTAGAGCTATATGATATAGTAGTCCGATCCTGACAATTTTCATATTTTATTATCTCCCGGCTAAAAGTAGCTCAAATATGAAATTTCATTCCGATAGCTCTTAAGATGCCAGCGTGAAGTTGATTTGCACAGACGGACGGACGGACAGACGGACATGGCTATATCGACTCAGCTTCTCATGCTGATCAAGAATATATATACTTAATGGGGTCGGAATCGTCTCCTTCTGTGCGTTACAAACATCTGACCAATTTTATAATACCCTCTGCAAGGGTATAAAAAGAATAGAGAAAAGGATGAGAGAAAAAGAAATACCGTCGTTTTTAGCGCAGCTGCTGAAAAAGAATGGGGTCCGATATCAGTGACGCCCTTAAAAACTCGCCCACCCTACCATGATCGCTGTACTAAAGCCAAAATATATGAAGTAAGTAAGTCGTTTCGCCGTCTTAGGTATACCATACACCAGTAAAACAAATATTTCAAATTTGTAATAACAAATGCATTTGCCTGTTCACATGCTTTTTACAAGCATATAAGTAAGAAAGCATATAAGTTAGTATCTCGCTCAGTCATGCATCTGAGCACCCTAGCGCCACCACCCGCCAACGGCCAACTCCGGCCTTATGGAAAAACGGTTTTATGCATAACTTGGCTATTTTTTAATTTAATTTAACTGTGCCAAATTTGATTGCACAAGGTAGAAAATTACGGGAGATAATCGAGTTTTTCAAATTGCGGGGGCGGAAAGGGGCGTGGCAAAATCTTTATATATACAAAATGTGTGCATTTACTAAGCAAATATGCATACCAAATATGGTTTCTCTAGCTGAAATAGTTTTTGAGATAAACGTTTTTTTTTGAATTGCGGGGGCGGAAAGGGGCGTGGCAAAAATTTAAAACAAACTCGATCACTCTACATACTACACGAGCCTACATTCCAAATTTGGTGGCTCTATCTCTTATAGTCTCCGAGATCTAGGCGTTCATACGGACGGACAGACGGACAGACGGACGGACGGACGGACGGACAGACGGACATGGCTAGATCGACTCGGCTGTTGATACTGATCAAGAATATATATACTTTATGGGGTCGGAAAAGCTTCCTTCTGCCTGTTACATACATTTTGGCGACTTTAATATACCATTTCACCCTATGGGTGTATGGTATAAAAATCACTAAAAGATAACTGTTCACTTTGAATTCAAAATTTAGCTTTAAGACTTTATCCAAAAAAAATTAGTTTTCACTTTTATTTCAATTTTTCAATTTTTATGTCCGCACTACTTGAAGATGACTTGAAAAAGAAAAGTCATTCCAATGGGGGCCGACTTAATTGGCTAAATTTCTAGTCCCTTAGTCCTCTTTGGACCCCTCTCTTCACCTCGATTACCCCTAAACTTCCCTGATCCCAACTTTAGAGGATAAGGGGCCCCACAAATAAACTAAGAGAAAGTAATCGGATACTCCATTGAAAAATTGAAAGAAAAATGAATCTCGAAATCGCAGTTACTAATTTTTTCAAATTTTACATAGTAGACTAGCATTCTGTTAGTTAGTATAACGCTTACTAACAATACAAGCAGCGCAAGCAGTGAAAGCAGGTTACTACCTGAAATTTATTTTGCTCGCTTTTAGGGATAAAACGTTTTTATATCGTTTTAGTTATACACCAAAAAAACCATTCCTAATCTTATTTTTCCTTTTCTTTCTAAATAAAAACGGTTAGAAGGGTTACTACAAGAGAAGAAGAAATTATAAAACCTGCAAAGGTTATTAGAAAAGCGATAACCAGAAATTAAAGTTGTTAAAATTATTAACACAAACAGACACAAACGCGACAAGAAGCATGGTCCAAGATGGATTTATTAATATAATTAAAATTGCAATCGTGATAGAACAAAAAAAAAAAATTAAGTTACAAATGCGGGAGCTTAGAAAAAAAGATGTCCGTCTTCTTCCTTGATGTGAATTGAGTTGTCTGGACACCAGGACATAAAGAAAAAATGAGCTCAAGCAGAGAGCTGTATATAGGACGATCGCGCACGATCGCATAGACAAATACAAATAAAACGGAGAAGCAATTACAATATGATTAACTACAGCTAAATACGAGCTAAGGTTGCTAAAATAAAGGTTTTCACAAAAGAAAGACAGGCTTCTGATCTGATTACGGGTTACAGAAGATTGTAATCAGAACATACGACCTCAGGAGGTTCGTGCAAAGAATAGTTAGAAATACAGTGTTTTAAGGATGGAGGAATAAAATTTCTAGTAGGTCTACGGGGTACAGATAGGTTTCACTGGTTTAATAGCGCAGGAGAGTCTATTTTACCTATTAAAGGCTTGTGAATAAAGATAGCACCAAGTATTACTCTACGATTAATTAAAAAAGGAAGATTGATTAAAAGAATCCTACTAGAGTATAATGGCAAAATGACATTGGTATCCCAATTTAGACCGCGAAGAGCAAAAAGCAAGCTTTGATGCATCTCATATTGAGGTGACCACTTGCAAGATTCGTACTCTAAGATAGGACGGATTAATGAAGTATACAGAATTTTGGTTGTGTACGGATCATCAAACCATTTTGACCATCGTTTCACAAACCCAAGAACATTCATAGCTTTACTAGTCGGTGGTTCAGTGGAGAACTACTAAATCTACAATTCTGTTGCTCTCAAGTTCAAACCCCGACGTAGGTGGCTTTTCCCCCCGATGAAGGTATGTTTCGTCGTGAATGAAAGGTAGTTTCGTCGGAGATAATGGAAATGATTGTGGTTAACGAATAATATTTTTTTTTCAAAGCTTTCTAACTGAAGCAGAAATATAAGGACTAAAAGTTAATTTATGATCCGTAAGAACACCTAAGTCATTGATAATATCTAACCGCTGTATGGCAGTGTCGTTAAGATAATAAGTTGCTAAGTATGGAGTGCATCAATAAAAAGTCATAACTTTACATTTAAAGCCGTTGAGGTTTAATAGGTTGGTTTCACATTAACTTTAAAGATCATTACGATCCGCTTGAAGAAGACAAGAAGACGATATGTCTTTAAATCTGAGGTAAAGCTTAACATCATCCGAGTACATAGGCACATGAGAATGTGTCACTATCAATGGAATATCATTTATAAAAAGAGTGAATAGCAATGGACCCAAATGACTACCATGAGGTACTCCAGAGGTCATTTGGATGGTCTTAGAAAATAAAGACTTAAAGAGGATCCTTTGTGTACGCTTAAAAAGATATTGAAGAATCCAATCAAGCAAAAGGCTGGGCATGCCAAGTGCGTTCAACTTACATAAAAGTCAGTATAAATGACGTCAGCTTGAATCCTTTGATCGAGTGAGATGTAAATCTAGTGAGATGTAGATCTAGGTTTTTCAAACCCATGTTGGGATGACGAAATAATTGAAATATTGTTTTTTTTTTTGTCAAATGCTTTGGGTATGGCAGACAATACCAGTATAATTGGAGGCTTCGGACTTTTCCTCCTTTTTATGAAGAGGAATAATATGTGATTCCTTCCAGATAGACGGGAAGGCGGAAGATGTGACGGACGTGTAAACAACTTAAGTATTGGCAAGGGAAAAATCCGATGCTTTACCGGATTAAAATCTTTTTTAGCATCTTGATTTTACGAGTTACATAACTCACGTGAGAACCAAGGAGGTCTATCAGACCATACTTGGGTCACACGCAGGACACAAACATCAAAGAACGACTCAAGAGTTTTATGGAAGAGAGACATGGCAGTGGCCATATCCGTGCAACTAAACAGATATGATAATCATTAGGTAACAAGAGTTTTTTAAGTTTAGTACAGTTTGTCTTGCGAAAACATCGGGTTGGAGGCATCGAGTTATTATATCGAGACATAACCCCAAAAGGAATGTGAATGGTTACACCCAGAGTTGGATTAAAGTTGTCTTTAGGGATAACTAAGGGATCAGTCCTGGAAACATCGCATTTGGAAGAATCCAACACAAGTACCAGATCTAGTGATCTGTCTATTCCGGACAGGATTTATTTGAGTTAAGGATAACTCAAGCAGATCATCTATGAAACGATGTGACGAGGAGGCCAACAGTAAGAAAGAATAATATGAAAGGGTCCAGGCAATCTCAGGTAAATTAAAATCTCCCAGAACAAGGAGCAAATCTTTGTCAGAGAGATATGAGGAAACAAGTTGAATAGCTTCCAAATGGTGAATGTTTTCTGCCAAGTCGGACTGTGGTGGAGTATACGAACAAGTAATATAGGCAGAATAAGAATTTAAAAAAATTCTAACACAAACAAATTAGAAGACTGGACAATTTTAGATGAGAACGCTGAATCATCAGCGATCATATGACTACCACCATTACGGATAGTCCGATCATGTTTATATATTAAATATTTTGAGGGGAAATATTTTGGTCAGACTTACACAAATTTGAAGACACACGCCTAAAATTGGAACACAACGAAGTTACCAACACATAGTACAAACCCGACTTATTTCCATCCTAGAATTTATAAAAAAAAATTTTCTGTAAAAAGTTATATGCACTCAAAATCGAGCAACAATTTGCACAAAATGAAAGTACTTTCGTTTTGTTACCAACACGTGTATTTTAAAGGGTCCCTCTCAACAGTATAAAATTTCATAAATTGGCAACAAAATGTTTGAATTTCAAAAGTTTTAAAAATTGCTAAAAAAAAAAAAAAAAATAAAAAAAAACGACCCACAGTTCATACGCACTCACGAAAATGTCATGGTTTTTGTTATGAATGGAATGATAAAAAATGACGAAAAATGACAGTTTAGCAAATATAGTAAATGAATAGTTGTGGTTTGGTTTAATGATTTCAATGCAGTATGTGGAGATTGAGAGTTTTCTCTCGTCGTTGGTGTCTTACGATCTTAGGTTATTGGCGAGATTACCCTATTGATGTCCGTTGTGGATGATTTATTCGGTGAAAAGTTCTTGCAACCCTTTTCAACTCTCGGGAATCTGGACTCTTAATTCAATACAGCTAAGCCTTCAAAGTCCCTTTTTGTTTCGGTATTCTCGCAGTTTCTTTTCTTCTTTTTTCCCCAGTTCGACCCGCGTACATATACAGTTTATATACATAGCGTTGCGACCTTGTGTGAATGAGTGTTCTCTGCTGGTCGGCTCATATCGAGCAATAGCCTAATAGGATGACGGCCGCGCTGTCGGCAGCGTTTGAGCAGGGCCAAGAGCTTTAATACTTTCATGTGTAGAAATTCACCAATGTAAAAGTTTTGGATATACATAAAACATCAGATCTCAAAATTTTATTCAGAGCGGATAAATTCGACACAAGATACAGTCACGTTATTACGTTACGCATGTATTCGTCATTTCATTCTCACTTTTCTCGACTACTTCGCTAATCTTGCGCCTTTCCTTCTTCAAGAAATTTATTTTTTAGAGCGCTTAGCAACGGCATCGAGTCCCGCGTTTCTATGGCAACTACAAAATTTTCGAAATTATCACTTAAACTTGCTAACAAAATTATTACGAGCAGTCATCAGGCACTTGTTCCTGAATTTCATTTAACCTTTCTATGAGATTCGAAAAATTATTCAAGTGCACTCCAATACTCTCTGCAGCCAACAGCAATTGCTTAAACAACTGTATTTTTCTAGCCGGACCAGCTAGTTATTGTCCAAGATGAGTGCACAATTTTCAATCGAAAAACTAGATAGTGAAAATTATAGTGTATGGACAGTACAGATAAAAAGCCTGTTGATTCCTTCTGATTTGTGATCGGTGACTTGTGGCCGGTTAAAAAAGGTGCACCTGTTACGGCTGAACAAAAGGCGTTATTTGACATTCAAAACGAAAAAGCTCTTGCAAGTATATTGTTGTGCGTAAGTCCGTCACAGATCAACGGTATAAAACATTGTAAAACCGCGAGCGAAGCATAGACAAAGTTATTCTCGATCCACATGCCTTTTGGTCCGGCTAGAAAAATACAGTTGTTTAAGCAATTCATAACATAAACCATGACATTTTCGTGAGTGCGTATGAACTGTGGGTCGTTTTTTTTTTTTTTTTTTTTTTTTTAGCAATTTTTAAAACTTTTGAAATTCAAACATTTTGTTGCCAATTTATGAAATTTTATACTGTTGAGAGGGACCCTTTAAAATACACGTGTTGGTAACAAAACGAAAGTACTTTCATTTTGTGCAAATTGTTGCTCGATTTTGAGTGCATATAACTTTTTACAGAAAATTTTTTTTTATAAATTCTAGGATGGAAATAAGTCGGGTTTGTACTATGTGTTGGTAACTTCGTTGTGTTCCAATTTTAGGCGTGTGTCTTCAAATTTGTGTAAGTCTGACCAAAATATTTCCCCTCAAAATATTTAATATATAAACATGATCGGACTATCCGTAATGGTGGTAGTCATATGATCACTGATGATTCAGCGTTCTCATCTAAAATTGTCCAGTCTTCTAATTTGTTTGTGTTAGAATTTTTTTAAATTCTTATTCTGCCTATATTACTTGTTCGTATACTCCACCACAGTCCGACTTGGCAGAAAACATTCACCATTTGGAAGCTATTCAACTTGTTTCCTCATATCTCTCTGACAAAGATTTGCTCCTTGTTCTGGGAGATTTTAATTTACCTGAGATTGCCTGGACCCTTTCATATTATTCTTTCTTACTGTTGGCCTCCTCGTCACATCGTTTCATAGATGATCTGCTTGAGTTATCCTTAACTCAAATAAATCCTGTCCGGAATAGACAGATCACTAGATCTGGTACTTGTGTTGGATTCTTCCAAATGCGATGTTTCCAGGACTGATCCCTTAGTTATCCCTAAAGACAACTTTAATCCAACTCTGGGTGTAACCATTCACATTCCTTTTGGGGTTATGTCTCGATATAATAACTCGATGCCTCCAACCCGATGTTTTCGCAAGACAAACTGTACTAAACTTAAAAAACTCTTGTTACCTAATGATTATCATATCTGTTTAGTTGCACGGATATGGCCACTGCCATGTCTCTCTTCCATAAAACTCTTGAGTCGTTCTTTGATGTTTGTGTCCTGCGTGTGACCCAAGGATGGTCTGATAGACCTCCTTGGTTCTCACGTGAGTTATGTAACTCGTAAAATCAAGATGCTATAAAAGATTTTAATCCGGTAAAGCATCGGATTTTTCCCTTGCCAATGCCAATACTTAAGTTGTTTACACGTCTGTCACATCTTCCGCCTTCCCGTCTATCTGGAAGGAATCACATATTATTCCTCTTCATAAAAAGGGGGAAAAGTCCGAAGCCTCCAATTATACGGGTATTGTCTGCCATACCCAAAGCATTTGACAAAAAAAAACAATATTTCAATTATTTCGTCATCCCAACATGGGTTTGAAAAACCTAGATCTACATCTCACTAGATTTACATCTCACTCGATCAAAGGATTCAAGCTGACGTCATTTATACTGACTTTTATGTAAGTTGAACGCACTTGGCATGCCCAGCCTTTTGCTTGATTGGATTCTTCAATATCTTTTTAAGCGTACACAAAGGATCCTCTTTAAGTCTTTATTTTCTAAGACCATCCAAATGACCTCTGGAGTACCTCATGGTAGTCATTTGGGTTCATTGCTATTCACTCTTTTTATAAATGATATTCCATTGATAGTGACACATTCTCATGTGCCTATGTACTCGGATGATGTTAAGCTTTACCTCAGATTTAAAGACATATCGTCTTCTTGTCTTCTTCAAGCGGATCGTAATGATCTTTAAAGTTAATGTGAAACCAACCTATTAAACCTCAACGGCTCTAAATGTAAAGTTATGACTTTTTATTGATGCACTCCATACTTAGCAACTTATTATCTTAACGACACTGCCATACAGCGGTTAGATATTATCAATGACTTAGGTGTTCTTACGGATCATAAATTAACTTTTAGTCCTTATATTTCTGCTACAGTTAGAAAGCTTTGAAAAAAAATATTATTCGTTAACCACAATCATTTCCATTATCTCCGACGAAACTACCTTTCATTCACGACGAAACATACCTTCATCGGGGGGAAAAGCCACCTACGTCGGGGTTTGAACTTGAGAGCAACAGAATTGTAGATTTAGTAGTTCTCCACTGAACCACCGACTAGTAAAGCTATGAATGTTCTTGGGTTTGTGAAACGATGGTCAAAATGGTTTGATGATCCGTACACAACCAAAATTCTGTATACTTCATTAATCCGTCCTATCTTAGAGTACGAATCTTGCAAGTGGTCACCTCAATATGAGATGCATCCAAGCTTGCTTTTTGCTCTTCGCGGTCTAAATTGGGATACCAATGTCATTATGCCATCATACTCTAGTAGGATTCTTTTAATCAATCTTCCTTTTTTAATTAATCGTAGAGTAATACTTGGTGCTATCTTTATTCACAAGCCTTTAATAGGTAAAATAGACTCTCCTGCGCTATTAAACCAGTGAAACCTATCTGTACCCCGTAGACCTACTAGAAATTTTATTCCTCCATCCTTAAAACACTGTATTTCTAACTATTCTTTGCATGACCCTCCTCGAGTCGTATGTTCTGATTACAATCTTCTGTATCCCGTAATCAGATCAGAAGCCTGTCTTTCTTTTGTGAAAACCTTTATTTTAGCACACTTAGCTCGTATTTAGCTGTAGTTAATCATATTGTAATTGCTTCTCCGTTTTATTTGTATTTGTCTATGCGATCGTGCGCGATCGTCCCATATACAGCTCTCTGCTTGAGCTCATTTTTTTCTTTATGTCCTGGTGTCCAGACAACTCAATTCACATCAAGGAGGAAGACGGACATCTTTTTTTCTAGGCTCCCGCATTTGTAACTTAATTCTTTTTTTTTTTGTTCTATCACGATTGCAACTTTAATTATATTAATAAATCCATCTTGGACCATGCTTCTTGTCGCGTTTGTGTCTGTTTGTGTTAATAATTTTAACAACTTTAATTTCTGGTTATCGCTTTTCTAATAACCTTTGCTGGTTTTATAATTTCTTCTTCTCTTGTAGTAACCCTTCTAACCGTTTTTATTTAGAAAGAAAAGGAAAAATAAGATTAGGAATGGTTTTTTTTGTGTATAACTAAAACGATATAAAAACGTTTTATCCCTAAAAGCGAGCAAAATAAATTTCAGGTAGTAACCTGCTTGCACTGCTTGCGCTGCTTGTATTGTTAGTAAGCGTTATACTAACTAACAGAATGCTAGTCTACTATGTAAAATTTGAAAAAATTAGTAACTGCGATTTCGAGATTCATTTTTCTTTCAATTTTTCAATGGAGTATCCGATTACTTTCTCTTAGTTCTCTTTTTCAGCAGCTGCGCTAAAAACGACGGTATTTCTTTTTCTCTCATCCTTTTCTCTTTTCTTTTTATACCCTTGCAGAGGGTATTATAAAATTGGTCAGATGTTTGTAACGCACAGAAGGAGACGATTCCGACCCCATAAAGTATATATATTCTTGATCAGCATGAGAAGCTGAGTCGATATAGCCATGTCCGTCTGTCCGTCCGTCCGTCTGTGCAAATCAACTTCACGCTGGCATCTTAAGAGCTATCGGAATGAAATTTCATATTTGAGCTACTTTTAGCCGGCAGATAATAAAGTATGAAAATTGTCAGGATCGGACTACTATATCATATAGCTCTAGAACAAAAATTTTTGCAAAAATTGGAGTATTCCCATGAAATTTACCAATATAATAGAATTTGATATGAAACCTCGGATCCTAAAATTTGAATCTGATCGGATAAATAGAACACAAGTTACAGTCAATACAAATCGGTTCTACGTCATCAAACAGACACACAGACGCAGCGCTACGCGAACTGTATGTGTATGCGTGATGTGCTCTGCCTAGGGAATGATGGAAAAATTTGTAGTAAAAAGAGAAATAATTTGAATGTTTTGTTTGTGTATTGATGAATTGTGTTGCAGGGAAAGAAATTTCAAAATGTAAAAATATTATTGCCAAGGACTGCAAGGGTATATAAACTTTGGCATAGCCGAAGTTAGCTTCTTTGATATTTTTTTGTAATACGAAACGTTAAACCGAGTATAAATAGTCTTAGTCCGCGAATTTATTAATACAATTTCTACTAGTAGAGCGAGTACGCTATTAATTCCCCATCCCCCATTTCTCACCGACTAACTTGAGCCGAGACCAGCGCGTACTGTCGATAGGTCCTACCAATTTCCAACAGCTCACAATAAAATTGTACCAGGTGATATGTTACACTCTCTCCCTTCTTAATCTCATTTTTTTCTTCTAAATCTCTAGCGACGTTCATTGCTGTTGTCTTTTTTTCTCGTTTTCGCTCGCTCGTCGCCGTTACTTGCGCTCACCTTGCAATCTGTTGTGTGTTTGTTATATAAATATTTCTTAATCAGTGCTGCCTTTTTTTATACCATACACCCATAGGGTGAAATGTTATATTAAAGTCGCCAAAATGTATGTAACAGGCAGATGGAAGCCTTTCCGACCCCATAAAGTATATATATTCTTGATCAGGATCAACAGCCGAGTCGATCTAGACATATCCGTCCGTCAGTCCGAATGTACACGTAGATCTCAGAAAAGCTAGAGTCTGTGGTCAAGTTTATTTCAAATTTTTGACACGCCCCCCTCCGACCACGAAATTTAAACAAATTTGATTTTCTTAAAGACTATAATAGCTTAAGATATCAAATTTGGTATGATTAGGGTGCGCGTAAGCTTGAGGGAGCAAGATACTGATATACTTGTAAAAAGCATGTGATCAGAATTTAAAAAAAAAAACGCAAATGCATTATATTATTATAAATTTGAATTATTTTTTTTACTTGTGTATGGTATAGCTAAGTCGGCGAGAGGACTTACTTACTTCATTTTGTTTTTTAACCCTTGTGCCAATAATACTTGAAAGCCATTTTCAGCTCCTATAAACATGATACCTATATTTCATATAGGACCAATAGATTCGTGTCCGACTGGTCAGGGGTTTGGACGGCTAACGGATCCGCAACTACGTTTGCCTTGCCCGGTTTGTAGATCAGATCATAATTATATTCTACCATTTTTGACTTCCAACGTTTCAACTTTGTATTGAATTTGCTCATGGCTAATGGCATAAGAAGGCGGCTCGTAGTCCGTATAGATTTTTATTGATGCAGCTCCATATAAAGACGAGATGTATTCTATAAGATAAAACCTCCGATGAAGAATGTACGGTATTAGGGTATTTAAACGGCTATAGCTCCAGTGGACTAAGCTTAATAAAAACTTTCTTGGATTTCGAGGCCGTGATTTGCGCGTTTTTTCTTCTTGCGAGATTTTTTAGGGGCTTGGCAATTTTTGGATAGTCTTTGATAAATCTTCTGTAGTATGATAGTCTAAAAAAGAGCTATTTCAGATTGGTGGGAGGCGGTATTTTTAACACTCTCGCTGCTTTTATCATATCTACATTAATCCCTTGAGATGTGACAACATAGCCCAGGAGTTCTTCACTGGTTTTCAGTCTTCTCTAAATTTACTTGTAGGGTTGCTACATGAAGCCTTGAAAATATTGTCCTGAGATTGTGCCACTGCTCTGCATAAGTGGGACTGAAATTAATTATGTCATCAATGTAGGCATATAAACTTTTTCCTATATTGTCTTTAAGAACATCGTTCCATGGAATATGGCTGGAGGGTTTTTCAGCCATATTCAGGGTAGTCTGACAAATTCATATTTTGCATTATGAGTTGAAAAAGCGGTTTTTGGTATGTCCACGGGATACAAATGTTTTTGATAGAAGACCGAAGTTAAGTCGAAAGTCGTGAAGAATTTTGCTCTGCCAAAACTTGCTTCCGTAGATGTAATATCAGAGATGAGATAGATGTCTGGTATTGTGACCGCATTTAATCTTTTGAAATAAATTACCATACGAAATTATTATTCGGTATTGTGACCGCATTTAATCTTTTGAAATAAATTACCATACGAAATTGTTATTCCCCATTTGGTTTTGGTTTCTTAGCGTCAACCCACACTGGAGAGTTATACCAAATTTCTGAGGGCAGTATCATACCGTCAACCTCGTCTCGCATGTCGGCTGGATAACTATCGTAACAATTTTCGCTTTCAATTTCTTTAGTGTATCATCTCCTATAATACCGCCTAAACTTTTTAAATTAGGAAGAGTAAGCTTAGTGGAATATCAGATCCCCGACCGCGATTTCCTTCGAGTTCTTCGACGTCACCGTCAGTGGCTCCCACAGTGGGAATGTGGTTCTAGTATGTTCGGTGCCCTCATATGAAATAAAACACATCAATGGATACTGGCGACAGGGATCCCAGTAACAGTAACAGATGGAGTGCCACTTATTATGACTGACGCTATAATTAATGCGGTAGCTAATGCAAAACATCTAAAACAGCCAACAAATTGGAATGACTTTTCTTTTTCAAGTCATCTTCAAGTAGTGCGGACATAAAAATGGAAAAATTGAAATAAAAGTGAAAACTAATTTTTTTTGGATAAAGTCTTAAATCAAAATTTTGAATTCAAAGTGAACAGTTTTCTTTTAGTGATTTTATATTTTGGCTTTAGTACAGCGATCATGGTAGGGTGGGCGAGTTTTTAAGGGCGTCACTGATATCGGACCCCATTCTTTTTCAGCAGCTGCGCTAAAAACGACGGTATTTCTTTTTCTCTCATCCTTTTCTCTATTCTTTTTATACCCTTGCAGAGGGTATTATAAAATTGGTCAGATGTTTGTAACCCACAGAAGGAGACGACCCCATAAAGTATATATATTCTTGATCAGCATGAGAAGCTGAGTCGATATAGCCATGTCCGTCTGTCCGTCCGTCCGTCTGTGCAAATCAACTTCACGCTGGCATCTTAAGAGCTATCGGAATGAAATTTCATATTTGAGCTACTTTTAGCCGGGAGATAATAAAGTATGAAAATTGTCAGGATCGGACTACTATATCATATAGCTCTAGAACAAAAATTTTTGCAAAAATTGGAGTATTCCCATAAAATTTACCAATATAATAGAATTTGATAAAAAATCTCGGATCCCAAAATTTGAATCTGATCGGATAAATAGAACACAAGTTACAGTCAATACAAATCGGTTCTACGTCATCAAACAGAGCACATGCATACACACACACAGACGCAGCGCTACACGAACTGTATGTGTATGCGTGTTGTGCTCTGCCTAGGGAATGATGGAAAAATTTGTAGTAAAAAGAGAAATAATCTGAATGTTTTGTTTGTGTATTGATGAATTGTGTTGCAGGGAAAGAAATTTCAAAATGTAAAAATATTATTGCCAAGGACTGCAAGGGTATATAAACTTTGGCATAGCCGAAGTTAGCTTCTTTGATATTTTTTTGTAATACGAAACGTTAAACCGAGTATAAATAGTCTTAGTCCGCGAATTTATTAATACAATTTCTACTAGTAGAGCGAGTACGCTATTAATTCCCTATCCCCCATTTCTCACCGACTAACTTGAGACGAGACCAGCGCGTACTGTCGATAGGTCCTACCAATTTCCAACAGCTCACAATAAAATTGTATCAGGTGATATGTTACACTCTCTCCCTTCTTAATCTCATTTTTTTCTTTTAAATCTCTAGCGACGTTCATTGCTGTTGTCTTTTTTTCTCGTTTTCGCTCGCTCGTCGCCGTTACTTGCGCTCACCTTGCAATCTGTTGTGTGTTTGTAATATAAATATTTCTTAATCAGTGCTCCCTTTTTTTATACCATACACCCATAGGGTGAAATGTTATAATAAAGTCGCCAAAATGTATGTATTTCCGACCCCATAAAGTATATATATTCTTGATCAGGATCAACAGCCGAGTCGATCTAGACATATCCGTCCGTCAGTCCGAATGTACACGTAGATCTCAGAAAAGCTAGAGTCTGTGGTCAAGTTTATTTCAAATTTTTGACACGCCCCCCTCCGACCACGAAATTTAAACAAATTTGATTTTCTTAAAGACTATAATAGCTTAAGATATCAAATTTGGTATGATTAATCCTTTAGTAAGCGCGCAAACATTTGTTGCTACACAAATTTGACGTTTTTCCAGTTGGCCGTTGGATGGTGGGGCGCTAGGGTGCGCGTAAGCTTGAGGGAGCAAGATACTGAGATACGCTTGTAAAAAGCATGTGATCAGAATTTAAAAAAAAAACGCAAATGCATTATATTATTATAAATTTGAATTATTTTTTTTACTTGTGTATGGTATAGCTAAGTCGGCGAGAGGACTTACTTCATTTTATTTTTTAACCCTTGTGCAAAAAATACTTGAAAGCCATTTTCAGCTCCTACAAACATGATACCTATATTTCATATAGGACCAATAGATTCGTGTCCGACTGGTCAGGGGCTTGGACGGCTAACGGATCCGCAACTACGTTTGCCTTGCCCGGTTTGTAGATCAGATCATAATTATATTCTACCATTTTTGACTTCCAACGTTTCAACTTTGTATTGAATTCGCTCATGGCTAATGGCATACGAAGGCGGCTCGTAGTCCGTATAGATTTTTATTGATGCAGCTCCATACAAAGACGAGATGTATTCTATAAGATAAAACCTCCGATGAAGAAAGTAGGGTATTAGGGTATTTAAACGGCTATAGCTCCAGTGGACTAAGCTTAATAAAAACTTTCTTGGATTTCGAGGCCGTGATTTGCGCGTTTTTTCTTCTTGCGAGATTTTTTAGGGGCTTGGCAATTTTTGGATAGTCTTTGATAAATCTTCTGTAGTATGATAGTCTAAAAAAGAGCTGTTTCAGATTGGTGGGAGGCGGTATTTTTAACACTCTCGCTGCTTTTATCATATCTACATTAATCCCTTGAGATGTGACAACATAGCCCAGGAGTTCATCACTGGTTTTCAGTCTTCTCTAAATTTACTTGTAGGGTTGCTACATGAAGCCTTGAAAATATTGTCCTGAGATTGTGCCACTGCTCTGCATAAGTGGGACTGAAATTAATTATGTCATCAATGTAGGCATATAAACTTTTTCCTATATTGTCTCTAAGAACATCGTTCCATGGAATATGGCTGGAGGGTTTTTCAGCCATATTCAGGGTAGTCTGACAAATTCATATTTTGCATTATGAGTTGAAAAAGCGGTTTTTGGTATGTCCACGGGATACAAATGTTTTTGATAGAAGACCGAAGTTAAGTCGAAAGTCGTGAAGAATTTTGCTCTGCCAAAACTTGCTTCCGTAGATGTAATATCAGAGATGAGATAGATGTCTGGTATTGTGACCGCATTTAATCTTTTGAAATAAATTACCATACGAAATTGTTATTCGGTATTGTGACCGCATTTAATCTTTTGAAATAAATTACCATACGAAATTGTTATTCCCCATTTGGTTTTGGTTTCTTAGCGTCAACCCACACTGGAGAGTTATACCAAATTTCTGAGGGCAGTATCATACCGTCAACCTCGTCTCGCATGTCGGCTGGATAACTATCGTAACAATTTTCGCTTTCAATTTCTTTAGTGTATCATCTCCTATAATACCGCCTAAACTTTTTAAATTAGGAAGAGTAAGCTTAGTGGAATATCAGATCCCCGACCGCGATTTCCTTCGAGTTCTTCGACGTCACCGTCAGTGGCTCCCACAGTGGGAATGTGGTTCTAGTATGTTCGGTGCCCTCATATGAAATAAAACACATCCATGGATACTGGCAACAGGGATCCCAGTAACAGTAACAGATGGAGTGCCACTTATTATGACTGACGCTATAATTAATGCGGTAGCTAATGCAAAACATCTAAAACAGCCAACAAATTACTGCAAAAAATTTGGAAGGCCAGAAAATCAGAACTAAAGTCAAAAAAACAAACAAGTTATGATTTCGAGGAAAACTACTGTAGGTACATTATCATTGTTGTCGTTTTCTCTTGACTTTTCAATATGAAAATTTTTGCATAGGATATGTGCATATCTGTGTATGTATATTTTTATACCATGCACCCATAGTGTTAAGTGGTATATTAAAGTCGCCAAAATATGTGTAACAGGCAAAAGAAAGCATTTCCGACCCCATAAAATATATATATTCTTGATCAGCATCAACAGCCCAGTCGAACTAGCCATGTCTGTCCAGCCGTCTGGCCGTATGAACACGTAGATCTCGGAGGCTATAAGATTTAGAGTCACAACATATTACTAGCATATACCATAAATTTACCGAATTTACAGATTTTTACAGAATTTTAAATGGCCGTATCGAGAACGAAGTATATTGAAAATCTATCTGCCTTTTTATCACCAGTACTTCGTTTAAATGAGGTTTCAAATTAAAAAATGTGAAGACATCGCTTCTTGTGAGAAGTTTTAGTACGATGTCATAATCCAGGAGTACGAAGAACGTTTTTTTGTCCGTCACGGATTCCGATCTCCAAGAGGACAACCAAGATGATCTTGCAAGCCGTCGTCTCTGCTGCAGAATTATCGGCCAGCAGTTTATGGAGTTATCGGCCAGACTGGCTTCTGCATGCCCCAGAGAGTTGGCCGTTTTTTATCAGTGATGTCCCAGATACTCAACATTCCAATCTAATGTTTCGAATCGAGTCGTGTCTGAATTCTCTTCCAATTTATTCGATGAGCAGGAACCCAGATGGTCTGCTGGCACGGACACTTTTTGATTGGATAATCACTCATATCCATTGCGGAGCATAAGATCCTGGCCGAGCCCATGTTTTTAATCAATCGATGGCAGCTGCTAAGAGCAATCCATCATACAATCATAATACAAACGGATTAAGTGGAAAACGCTAGTTTGCTATTTTCAGACAGATAACCTCGCTCCCAGATGGTTTAGTCGAAGGAGGTGATATTCGAACATACCTTGGGCAACTTGGTATGTTTACGCCAGTGAGGAGCGAAGAGCGAAATTCATTACTTGACGGATATAGTCACACCATGGGACTTTGCTTTGCTTTTTATTAAAATTGACCAGTAACTTTGAGAAAATTCCCACGAACCCAATCGGTTCAAAAAATTTCATTTAATTGTATTTTTCTATTAGTCACAATTATTTCGTGTGTGCTTTATTTAAACTTTGGGAATAAAAATTTGACGGCAATAATCGGAAACCGCGTGTTTCAATTTATTCATTGACACGCCTAACTACATGCCTAGAAAAACTTCCTCCTTGGTTTATGGGGGCAGTTTTCATTAAATTCCTTTATTCTCACAAGAAATATATTTTCACGTCTTGATTTATTTTACTTCAATGTTAAACTAAAAACTATCTTAATTAGGAGCAAAGACTAAGCCCTGCATGAACAGAAGTGTGGAGAATTCTTTTTGTGAGGAAAGCGGTAGCCATGTTCGAGAGAGCGGTACGAGGTTAAAGCTCGCCTCCCTCAGCCCTTAACCCTTGTGTTACCTCTTGGGCATAAACATAGTCCGCCCGAGCAGCCTTTACTGTACGTGGTCTTGGAGCCATAACGAAGAAAGCGGAATGATGTAGAACTTTACAAAACACATACTACTACTGGCTGCTCGCCCCTTCCTATTTGGGAGTTTCACGTAGAGAGTTTGAATGCTTTCTATTTGAGAAAGGGTACGTTTGGTGGATTCGCCCGAGACGCCATTCGTTGAATGGAAGGTTGTCGTCCTTGACTACCACAAGATCGCCTACTGCAAGATTTTTACCAAGAAATTGACACTGGTTCCGCTTATGTGACTTCTTCAGATATTCATACTTCCACCGGGTGCAGAAATGCTGACTCACGGCCTTCCGACGCTGCCGCCGGTTAACCTGGTTCTTGATCTCAGGTTCTGTGACGGATAGCGGACTGCCTACTAAGGGATGAAATGCCAGGACAGATTCTGATAACTGTAGTGGGATAAAATTTTCTGCTGGGTAGACCTTAAGAAATCTTTTTCAAGAACTCTGGACGCGCCTACGAAGTTTTTACCATTGTCGGACTGCACTCGCTGGGGACACCCTTGCCTCGATACAAACCGAGCGAATGCTGCCGGTGAAACTTTTGATATCGAAGGCACTTGCGAAATCTATCCCGGTGGTCGTAAAGGAGCGTGGGAAAGTTGTTCACTGGGACGGAAGAGAGCCCATTAGCTGTGATTGCAGCCTTCTTTTATAGATTATGCACACCTTGCACAAATCGACCGATTTGACTAGATTCCGCAGTCTTGGAATCCAGTATCTCTGTCGGATAAGACGGACTACCAGTTGACTTCACCAATGCAGAGAGATCTGATGCGTAAGAAGCACCAGTAGCCGGGACAATGTACTTGCGACTGGCAGCAGAATGGGGTTACGCTGGTCGTAACTGAGGGACGCTTTTTGTTGCAC
Organism: Drosophila paulistorum; assembly: GCA_018152135.1. Taxonomy (NCBI): domain Eukaryota; kingdom Metazoa; phylum Arthropoda; class Insecta; order Diptera; family Drosophilidae; genus Drosophila; species Drosophila paulistorum. Next base: position 3,896,616 of record JAECXG010000823.1, read on the forward strand.
GCGCCCACATGCTCGGATTACAGCGGATTCAAATTGGCCATGGCACTAGAAATGGGCAGAAATTTCTTCTGATGTAGACACAGATATTCAGCAGTAGGAGTGGTCGTGATTCCATGGTACGCTACTCGATTGACGACAAACGTTGTCCATGCGCAGGGTGACAGAATGACGGTTGAACCTAACCAATAAAATGGTTCATCATTATCAACTGGAAGTTGTGGAAGAACTGCAGCTGCCAGTTCAGCTAGGAGCGTGACTCCGCATAAGAAATGAAAACGTTTTGACTGCGGCTACCCTGGATTTAGCTGCAAGAAGGCAGCACGGTATGCTTTGGTCATCGCCACCATAAGCCCGCTGTGAAGCATCACAAAAACAATGGAATTAGATGTCGGAACTTGGATCATGAAGAACCCACCGTGGAATTCGAGTCTGGTCAAAAAAGAAGTAACTCTTTAAAATCCTGGGCAATCTTTTACTTGATGCCCTCTTGCGAAACAGTTCAGACAAAGGGACTTTTTCTTTATATATGCCGCCCTTTCTGGCACCGGCATCTGAAGGAAGCGGAAACATCGACGCACTGGGTGATTCTCCTTCATACAGAGATCACAGGACTTGAGTTTGGTGGTCACCTTAGCTTCAAATGTATTTGCCTTTCCGGAGACTGGAAGTGGGTTTCGCGGAGGTTTGGATTCGGAACCGAAAAAGCCATTGCAGTTGTATTTTGAACCGCTTTGAGCGTACGAAACCGCTCGGTGAGGAAATCGTCCATCGTTTGCCACTCAGGAATATCAGTCTTATCTCCAAGAGATTGTTTCCATAGTGATAGGGTGATTTTCGGCAATTTAATGGGACAGAAAAATACGAATATGCCACCCCACGTGGATGCCTGCAGGGCATTCTGGAGATCCTGTAATGCCTTTCCGCACTCATGGAGAATTTGAGGCAGGTCAGGAAGAGCTTATTCTCGAAACGAAAACCATAATTTGTAAGCGGGAACTTTGCTACAATGAGGTTGGCTTCACCCCTCGTTTTCGCTAGGAGATGGTACAGATTTTTAACAGGGGAAATTGGAGAATCGCTTATGTAGCTTGCCATAAACAAGTCACGGAACGTAGGCGATTTAAGGTAATCTCCCGTAAAGACCTCTGTGTCAATGGGTGGAGGTCGACAGCCTCGTTCTGCTGGTGCAGAGGTGGATCCATGACGGTTCGGGGGAGTTGCCACAGACGCTTCGTGGATAAGCTCGCTTAATCGAGACGTGCATCGCTGGTAAACTTGGTAGCACTTGTCATATTTAGCTTGGATGGCTAAATTTTCAGAGCTACTATCTTTATTGTATGGGAGTGCCTCGAATTTCTCATGTACCTGCTCGACCTTCTCCCACAACGTTCAAACTCGATCACGACGGACTTGGAGCGTAAATACGCTGACCTCGGACAATTAATTGACTTGGATTATGGGAGCGGTTACCATAATCTGTGGGGGTGGTACGCGTGGCTTGACCTTTTTTTGGATTGCTCGACGTAGCTCTGTCGTGGGCTGCTGAGATGTCGTGCTTAATGGCGGAAATGGAATTGACAGCTAAAGGATTAGAAAGGGTCTGAAGCGCTTTGAAAGAAGGAGTAGTAGGGCTGGTACGCTGACGCTGACTTGGAGAAAAAATCGAAGATTTGCGCGTGGCAGCAGTGATCTTAACCCCTTAATCGTTCTTTGGGGGCTCGTGCTTATAACCCCACGAAATGCTGGTTATGATGGTAATAGACTGGTTTGGCACGGCTTGGAAATTAGTAAAAGCAAAAAAACATTAACGTTTGGGAAAACTTGGAACGTTGCCAAAAAGCCCAATGAGTGGTCTGGAACGGCCTGGAAATAATCCACAAACACGACTTGGAACGTTTGGAACGCTTTTGAATTCGATTAAAAAAATCCAAAGTTACGAACTTGGAACTTGATATGCCCCAACTTTATAGGGTGTCGGCGGACAAAAGAAACATCTATGTGTGGCCACAAAAAGAAATTCGCAATAAAGCGCTGTGACCGAAGCCCTCGTGTTTTACAGTTATGATTTCGAGTCTGTTATGAACCTGCCAGATGAAAAAAATAATATTCTCACCCTGGTCCCGCATGTATCGATAGGGGCTACCCCGGCTAGCTGTCGAGACGGTCGTGAGTTACGATAACCCTTCCCCAATACATGCAACAATAAGCAAACAAGTAATGGACGAACAGATGTACATCAATACCATTCGTCTGAAGGAATCCCGACACAGACGTGGATTACTTCAAATCAGTTGATTCCGTTACTAATGATGATGATGTTGTCAATTATCCAACAGAATTTTTAAATTCGCTGGAATTACCCGGCTTACCACCTCATAATCTGCAAGTAAAAATCGACATGCCATTTAGCTTTAAGCGTTTCCAGTTTCCAGTGCGGCTTGCATTTGCAATGTCAATAAATAAATCGCAAGGGCAGTCGCTAAGTGTATGTGGCATCAACCTACAAAATCCATGTTTTTCACATGGCCAATTATATGTCGCCTGTTCTCGTGTCGGAAAACCAACAACATTATTTATTTACGTGCCAGAGCATAAAACTAAAAATATTGTTTAGAGTAGAGAGAAGCGGTGAAGAGTACAGAGATGAGTGTTTAAATGAATCCTAAGAAATAAACATTATTATGAAAATTTATATTTTGTTTTTTATTTAATTAAAAATTAGTAAAGTCATTTTCAGGTATAGCGAGAACAGGAAATTATGGATTCATTTTTATATGGAGGATTCAGTTCAAATTGAATAGGTACTCATACCTAAGATAGGTCAACTATAAAAAACAAAGTAGTGCATCATTGCAACGCTAAGGCGGTACAAAGTTCGGCGGGTCAGCTAGTAAATAAAAAAAAAGGAATGAACACACGGGTAACGAAAGGACAAAATAGATATTTAAAGATAAACAAAATAATAAATAAGGCAATAAATAAATAAATAAGGAAATGAATAAATAAATAAGGGCAATAAAAAAATAAATAATTAAACTAGCAAGAAAAATAAATAAATTAATAAGTAAACTAGCGAATAAATAAATAAATATATTAACAAATCAACATATGTATAGTTGTATATTTAACAAACCTTTAACCTATCATACCTTTTGTTACCCTAGAATTTATACTTGTATGCTTTGCACTGGAATATGGTCTTAGTGCAACTGTAAATATAAAGAAACATAAAGAACTAAGAAGAGTGTGTACAGCCTGCACTAAGTCACGTACGCCTATGTTGCTTTACCATTTCATTTTTTTCCTAGTCGATTCACTCGCTAATCTACTGTTCGAAAGTAACCACTTAATTTAAGAAAAATAAAACTGTGAAACGAACTTTGAAATTAAATTTAATTAAATAAACGAACTTTGAAATAAAATTAAATTAAATAATTTAATTAGCGCAGTCGGTAGGATTCCAACTAATTTTATGCGGAATCCGCAAAAGAAGCTACGGACACGAAATAAATCGCTTTTCTGTGGAAAAATGGCCCTTTCTGAATCTCTTTTGGGACAATTGCTTTCCCAATTAAGACAAGTCGAGCTGTTCGAGGGAGACAACAACTATCTCTGCTTTTTCATTAAAAGAGTGGAGTACCTACTTGGATTATACCCCACTGACGATATAAGGCAGAAAAGCATTATATACGGGTCTGTCGAGGGACTCATCATGGGAGAGGCTCAAAGAAATATCAGCCAAAACTCCATTGCTTAAGGAGGCACTAATCGAAGAGTACGGCACGCAGACACCTCTCGAAGAACTACTAAGAAGGCTCTATAATACGGACTACATGGGAAACCTTCGTAAGTTGTGTGAGGAGCTCCAAAAAAAGTCACGTGTAATTGCTGATAAACTAAAATTAGAGGGTAACGCAGTGAATTCAGCTGTGTATACTCAAGCAATGGAAAATACTATTAAAAATTATATTCAGAGAAAGTTACCTGATAGACTATTCATGTTGCTGTCAAAATACGATATCAGCACTGTATCTAAATTAAAACGTATCGCTCAGCATGAAGGTTATTATGAAGAAAGGAAACAATGCAGCAATAAAAATAGTTCCATGCCAACTAATTATAGGGGTAATATGGCTAGAGACAGTCAGAATTTTCAATCATCAAATTCATTTATGGACCCGAGGTCTAACCAGTCAATTCATCCTCAATATTCCAATGGTCAAACGGGAGTAACCCAATCTGACCAGTACAATCAGCTGTATAATCAATTTAACCAACAGCTACACCAGGGACAACAGGCAAATCCGGTAAATGCAAAAATAAACAATAGATCTGAAAAGCAAACCAATAGGCCAAATAAAAGAAATAGAGAAGGAAGTAGTGGACACCAACGAATGGATACGAGCGAAAATTTTCAAATGAGTGCCTTTCCAGAAAACAATACCTAACAATTAAGTTCAATGAGAAATATTTAAAATGCCTAATAGATACCGGATCTTCTTCATAATTTTTTAAATCTTCCAATATAGAAAAATAAAAATAATGTCGACACCATAGATTCAGAAGTTGTATTAGAAAATTATGTACTAACGCAACCAAACAAACTTATACCTACAAGTCAAATATTCTACATTTACAAATTCTCAAATAATTATGATTTGTTATTCGGAAGAGAGCTTTTAAAAGATTGCGGAGCAATCATTAAATTTCAAACAGGTTTGACGACACTAAATAACTTTGTCTTTAGTCACCATATCTCCCAATCTGAAAATGGTCAATATTCTTTTCAAAATCAAGTTGAAAACCAGCCTTCAAGGGAAACTATTTTTGCTTTAGAAGACGAATTAAAAGAAAATAATCAATATAGGTTGGAACATTTGAATAGCGAAGAGAGAAAGTGTGTTAAGAAAATACTTATTGAGTTTCGGGACATTCAATATCAGGAAGGTGAACAACTTACTTTTACGAATGAGGTTAAACATAGAATCAAAACTATCCATGAGGATCCGATATACAAAAGACATTATAGTTACCCCTACGCATTTGAAGACGAAGTTACAAAACAAATAAAGGATATGTTACAACAGGGAATTATTAGAGAAAGTAACTCTCCGTATTGTAGCCCACTTTGGGTAGTGCCAAAGAAAAAAGATGCATCAGGCAAATACAAATTTAGAATCGTAATAGACTATAGAGGATTAAATGAAATTACTATAAGCGATAAATTCCCAATTCCCAACATGGAGGAAATACTTGATAAACTCGGCAGAAGCCAGTATTTTTCTACCATTGATTTAGCTAAGGGATTCCATCAGATCGAAATGGATGATTCCTCAATTAAAAAAACAGTATTTTCAACTAAATCCGGCCACTATGAGTATACTCGTATGCGTTTTGGATTAAAAAACGCCCCTGCAACCTTTCAAAGATGCATAAATAATGTCCTTAGTGACTTAATAAATAAACATTGCTTAGTCTATTTGGACGACATTATTGTCTTCTCAACTTCAACTTATGATCCGATTCTTGCCTATCCAGATTTTACAAAAGAATTTAAAGTTGCTACTGATGCAAGTAATGTCGCACTAGGGGCCGTCTTATCTCAAGAAGGCAGGCCCATATGCTTCGCTAGCCGAACGCTAAATAGTCACGAAGAAAATTATAGTACTATTGAAAAAGAGTTATTGGGCGACGAAATATTTCAGGCCGTATCTCTACGGAAGAAGTTTCGAGGTTCTTAGTGACCACAAACCTTTGGTTTGGCTTAGTTCGATTAGGGAACCCAACATGAAACTCCAACGCTGGAAAATAAAGCTTAGCGAATATGATTTCAAAATTAAATATATTAAAGGCAAGGAGAATCATGTGGCAGAAGCCTTGTCAAGAATACAATTACCTAATCGAGAAGTATTGGTAACTGATAACCTTACAACTATGGCAACTGTGCACAGTGCTGCAGAGGATAACCATAGATGTATTCAAATAACAGAAAGACCATTGAATTATTTTGAGAGACAAATAAAATTTGTTAAGGCAAGTCGAAATTATGAAAGCGAAACTAGGTATTTTTCAAAAACTAAAATCACTATTGAGTATAAAGAAATGACCTCTGAACTAGCAAAGCATATAATTTTAAAGTATTTTTCCATGCGAAATTGTGCGATCTTTATGGAAGATGAAAATGATTTCGGTATATTTCAAAGAGAATACATTCGTCTCATAAACTCAAATATCAAGGTTACCAAGACTTCAACAATATTGCGCGACATTTTCACATATGCTGAACTAAATGAGATTATACTGAAAATTCATTTGGACACTCTTCACTCCGGCATCAATAAGGTTGAAATGACTTTTAAGCAGCAATACTATTACCCAAAATCGGCAGAAATTATACAAAACATTATAAACGATTGTAATATTTGCAATTTAAGTAAATCTGAACACAGAAATACGGATTTACCTTTAGAAATCACACCAGAACTACTCACGATTAGGGAAAAGTATGTTATTGACTTCTACATTATAAAAAAAAAACGTTCCTTTCTTGTATTGATGTATACTCAAAGTTCGCTACCCACATAGAAGTTAAAGGCAGGGACTGGTTAGAACAAAGAGAGCGTTACTAAGAATTTTTAACGATATGGGAAAACAATTCATTAAAGCGGACAAAGATTCCTCCTTTATGAGTCTAGCAATCCACGAGTGGTTAAAGAAAGAAAATGTTGAACTCCAAGTTACTACAAGTAAAAATGGAATAGCTGATGTAGAACGATTGCACAAAACATTGAATGAGAAAATTCGAATAATCAATTCAGTTAATAACACAGAAGATATAGAAACTTCAGTAGAGACAATATTGTTCACCTATGTATAATCATAAAATGATACATTCGACAACTGGACAAGCTTCAGCTATGATATTTCTTTATTCAGGGAAACCAACAGTCGATACGCAAACTAAGAAAATACACAAAATTGAAAAACTTAATAAAAAACGAGCAGAGTTTGAAGTTGATACCAGATTTAGCAAAATGCCAGATGCGAGACTTAAAATCTCAAACCCTTTTAGAAAAACAGGAAAAATAACTGAGCTAGATGAAAAACATTATGAAGAAGAGAATAGAGGCAGAAAAATAATTCATCACAGAAGTAAATTTAAAAAGAAAAAGAAAACAAATCATAATAATTATATTTGAAAAAAAAAATGAGAATTCTGATTTTGTTTGTATGCGATAAATAATACTTTAACACAAAACAAATTGTAACAAAAAAAAAAAAAAACAAAAAAAGTATTTTAAAAATTTTCTTTGTTAAAATTAAAACATTGTCGGGACGACAATTTTTAAAGAGTGGGCGAGTTGTATATTTAACAAACCTTTAACCTATCATACCTTTTGTTACCCTAGAATTTATGCTTGTATGCTTTGCACTGGAATATGGACTTAGTGCAACTGTAAATATAAAGAAACATAAAGAACTAAGAAGAGTGTGTACAGCCTGCACTAAGTCACGTAAGCTTATGTTGCTTTACCATTTCATTTTTTTGCTATTCGATTCACTCGCTAATCTACTGTTCGAAAGTAACCACTTTATTTAAGAAAAATAAAACTGTGAAACGAACTTTGAAATAAAATTAAATTAAATAAACGAACTTTGAAATAAAATTAAATTAAATAATTTAAGTGTATAAAAAAAAAAAAAAAAGAAGACTAACAATATATTAGTTTGACCAGATGGACGAGTTCGCCGATGACTTGGGGCTTGGAGTAGTGTGAAAAGAAAAAATTTAACTGGGCTGAGTGCGAAATTTTTTTCTCCAGGCAGCCCAAACTTAGCTGCTCCCAGGTGTAGCGATGGGTAAAAAAAACAAAGAAAAGTGCACGCTATCGCCCACTCTTTTACTGGATTGGAACTCTTTTAGGAGTCCCTTTCGCGACTTGCCTTTCGGCGTCTCATGGACCGGCGAATCAAATTCTCTTGTGAGGACAGGTACAATTAAAATAAATGTGGACAGGGGCGGCAAGTACTCCTGCGCAGCTCAATCTAACCAACCTATTGGGATGATCACTGGAGATTTAAGACGTTCCTAAATACTATGGACTACTGAGCACTTACCCAATTTTTCCGGCCGGTCTCGCCTCGCTGCGCCTTGGGATCGAACAAAAAATAGTACATTTTTTCCTCTCTGTCTCCTTTGGCCGATCTTGAGCTACTCGGCTCGATGGGAGGAGTTCATTTAGTTTCCTTTACCATTGTTATAAATAATTATAAAATTATGGAAACTTAAAATTCACTTTTTCAGTCGGAATTTAATTGTTCTTTTTTTTTTCTTTTTAACTATTTTTTTTTCTCGACTGTCACACCTCACTGTCCACACTAAACTGATTTTTGAACTAACCCTATTAAAATGTGACGACTCATCGCCTGATCTTACGGCCCCTATTTGGTACTATCGATAGATACCTACGGATAGCCTCAGGGCTGAACAAGTGTCTTCAACTTTTATGCATGAGCAGGGTATTGAGCACTAATCACTGGTTTGTATTTTAGTCGCTTGATAACAGTTGTTAATTGAAGCCTTAGAATTAATAAGCAAAATGACTGAAACGCTTAACTCTATTACAAGCATATTAACAAATCGGAATAAGTTATATTTACTTTTTTTTTATAATTCACATGCTCAATTTCGGTCATTCTTTTTTTTAAATACTAGTCATTGAGGACAAAATATAATTATCATATGTATTTGTAAGAACATTGTAAGACCTAGTCATTGAATAAGTACATATGAATATATAACACGCAATGAGACAGCAAAACACGGCTTTTTATATTCATTTCACGTATATGTATGTATGAATGTACATGAGCATATTCAAAATCAAATACGTACATATGTATGAAGCCAATGCAAAAATGACAACAACACACATGTCTCTCACATAAAAAGATCACGAACTCGTTTTGCGATTGTGCGTATGTGCATGTTTGAAATTATCAGTACATGCCAACCACCCTTATTATACCCTTGCAGAGGGTATTATAAAATTGGTCAGATGTTTGTAACGCACAGAAGGAGACGTTTCCGACCCCATAAAGTATATATATTCTTGATCAGCATGAGAAGCTGAGTCGATATAGTCATGTCCGTCTGTCCGTCGGTGCGTACGCGTTTTACTCAGCCATCTTAAGAGCTATCGGGATGAAATTTTTTTTTGGGGGCTTATTTTTACCCAGGTGAGATAAAGTATGAAAATCATCGGGATCGGACTACTATATCATATAGCTCTAGAACAAAAATTTTTGCAAAAATTGGAGTCTCCCCATGAAATTTACCAATATAATAGAATTTGGTATAAAATCTCAGATCCCAAAATTTGAATATCATCGGATAAATAGAACACAAGTTACAGTCAATACAAATCGGTTCTACGTCATCAGCAAATCAAACAGATCACATGCATACACACACACAGACGCAAAGCTACACGAACTGAATGTGTATGCGTGCGATGCTTTGGATGGTAGAAGAAGAAAAATTGTTGTAAGAAGAGTAATAATTTGAATGTTTTGTTTGTGTATTGATGAATTGAGTTGCAGGGAAATTTCAAAATGTAAAAATATTATTGCCAAGGACTGCAAGGGTATATAAACTTTGGCATAGCCGAAGTTAGCTTCTTTGATATTTTTAAAGTTCAGATTACACTCTAAATGTCATAAACGCACAAATGATTCGGGTACACTTATTTATACCTTTGCCGTTCTCTGGAACTCATATACATACATACCTATAAGTTAAGAAAAAATTACTTAGCTTGAAAATTATGGAACTCCACCACTACTAAGGAGGACCTTCTTGCTTCCGGTTACTTCTTGGTTTATGGGGGCAGCTAAATGAATTTTCTCTGGTTTAATTTCACACGAAAAATTAGGGCATGCACCAGAAATATATTTTCACGTCATGATTTATTTCACTTCAATGTGGTAACTAAAAACTAGCTTAACTAGAAGCGAAGACTAGGCCCCTCTTGAACAGAAGTGTGGGGAGTTCTCTTTGTGGGGAGCGCGGTAGGCATGTTCAAGAGAGCGGCGCGAAGTGAAAGCTCGCCTCCTTCAGCCCTTAACCCTTGTGTTGCCTGTTGGGCATAAACACTGACAGATATGTTTTTTGTGAGAAAAGTGAAGAATGTATCGAAGTTTTTGAGAAAAATCACTGCTTGTGACATATTTAGAACGACACATGCGTAATATTAGCGCCAGACTAGAAGGAGTTTATGTGATCAAACGGTTATGGTTATCTTTTGTAACGCGAAATAAGCGTGTAGCTCTTCAGACCAGTGAGGCAGCAGTTGTGTCAATGCGATTTAACGTTCTTCAACAATTGGAGTAATTACATATGTATGTATCAAAATGGGCGGCTAATCGCGTTGCAATATATGACCTGCTGAGGTTTTAATTCAATAGTTTAAGTTGTCTAGGCTTCGCGAAATATCCTCTTTCAAAATTACAGTACCAAATGAGTATTTGTGATAGTCAAACCTTTTTGGCTGACATTTTAGCTGCTTTTGAAACTTGGCTCAACTCTGTTTTGGGTAACGAAATTCTTTCTAATAACTTCATTTCTTATAGGCTTGATAGTGGTGGTCGTCGTGGCGGTGGAGTACTCATTGCTGTCAACTCGAATCTGTGTTTAAGTATTGTGCCGATTGATCTGCCCTAAGGTGTTTAGTTTATTTGCGTCAATGTCACATGTTGCAGCTTTAGCTTATATAATTCTTGTTCATATATTCCTCCAGCTTCTTATATAATGACCTACATGCACCATGCTGATGCTTTGCGAACTATTTTTAGTCGTCTTATAGATATAATTTTAGGTGATTTTAACTTACCTAATATTTCTTGGCTTGTTGATGACAATCTATCTTTCTTAATTCCTTCATCTCAACAAGTTTTTCTTGATAGCCTACTTGAATGTCCGCTATATCAGTTGAATTCTTTTCTTAACTCTTCTAAAAGAATCCTTGATCTTGTTTTTGTCTCGGATCCCACTTAGTTCTGTATCTCAAACACAGCCAATTGTGAAGCCTGAAGATCTTTATCACCCTACCATTGAAGTTACTATTTCTTACAATTCCGTTACTAATTCATTTAATAACATTTCACTTTCTCGTCGTAGATGTTTTCGTAAAATAAATTTCAACAAATTTCTTAACAACGTTGTTTCCTCTTTTGATTGGACATTTCTATTTGAGTGCTGTGATATAGATTGCGAAGTGAATTTTCTTTACTCTGCTCTTAATTTTTTAATTGATAAATGCGTTCCTTATGTGAATGTCTCTACCGTCTCCAGTATGCCGGTCTGGTTCACACGTAGGCTATCTTATCTTCGTAACATTAAATCGAGATATTTCAAAAGTGGTTTCCGACTTGACTATCCAAATTATTGTGTAGCGAAATCTTCATTCTGTCTCTTAAATTAATGTTAAATTAATGTTACAATAATTATATCGTGCGCTGTTAGGTTAAATTCTATAAGAACCCCAAAAGTTTTTACAACTTTGTTAATTCTAAACGACGTCCTTATTTACTACCTTTCACCTTCTGACTTAATGACCAGACACTTAATAATGATTTAGATATTGCAGATCTGTTTGCTAAATGCCCCAAGGCAGTCATATGGGCACACTGTTATTTACCTTGTTTATAATTGATTTGCCTTTGACCTTGGCTTATTCACGCGTGCTCTATTTGCGGATGACGTCAAGATTTGTTTTTCCTATAATGATCCTTCTTTCCAACAGAACTTGCAATCAGATCTCGATGCATTCTGTGATTGGTGCCACGTTAATAAATTGCACCTTAGTGCCTCAAGGTGCTCTTTTATGACATTCAGTCATTTCTCTCCGTTCCTAGCTCATTACTCTATTATCATTCTGTTAGATTGTGTACCATCATTCGAAAAGTTAGGCGTTTTTTTACGTAAAGATTTCATTTAAAAGTTTTATAATTATTCATAAAACGTAAGACCACAGAGCTTGATGACCCCTAAGTAAGAAAGGTTTTATACACTTCGTTAGTTCGCCCTACTCTAGAATATTGCTCGCCAGTATGGAACCCTTAATTTGATGTTCACCAGAGTAGTATTGAATCGATTCAGTAGCAATTCCTTAAGTTCTCGTTACGCGGTCTTAATTGGGAATCGAGTTTTCGCCTACCGTCTTATTCTGATAAACTTCTTCTTATTAATCTTCCTTTACTTTACAACCGTAGGCTTGTATTTGGCATTCTTTTTTTCCATAAACTAGTCAACGGTGAAATCATTTCTACTAATTTCCCTACTAAGTTCCCTCACGTAGGACCAGAAACTTTTTTCCTATTCACCTTAGTATATGTCTGACGTTAGCAATGCGAAGTCCAAAATATATTCAGCGGTTTCGTTGTAGATGATTAAAGAGTCTAAAAGTCTTGGTAAAAGATAAAAGAGAGTAGTTATGCTTTTTGCCACTCTTTTAACTCACTTCTCTTTGCGCTATACTTTTTAATCATCTACAACGAAACCGCTGAATATATTTTGGACTTCGCATTGCTTGCAACTTAGTGCAACTTAGTGCAACTGTAAATATAAAGAAACATAAAGAACTAAGAAGAGTGTGTACAGCCTGCACTAAGTCACGTAAGCTTATGTTGCTTTACCATTTCATTTTTTTGCTATTCGATTCACTCGCTAATCTACTGTTCGAAAGTAACCACTTTATTTAAGAAAAATAAAACTGTGAAACGAACTTTGAAATAAAATTAAATTAAATAAACGAACTTTGAAATAAAATTAAATTAAATAATTTAAGTGTATAAAAAAAAAAAAAAAAGAAGACTAACAATATATTAGTTTGACCAGATGGACGAGTTCGCCGATGACTTGGGGCTTGGAGTAGTGTGAAAAGAAAAAATTTAACTGGGCTGAGTGCGAAATTTTTTTCTCCACGCAGCCCAAACTTAGCTGCTCCCAGGTGTAGCGATGGGTAAAAAAAACAAAGAAAAGTGCACGCTATCGCCCACTCTTTTACTGGATTGGAACTCTGGAGATTTAAGACGTTCCTAAATACTATGGACTACTGAGCACTTACCCAATTTTTCCGGCCGGTCTCGCCTCGCTGCGCCTTGGGATCGAACAAAAAATAGTACATTTCTTCCTCTCTGTCTCCTTTGGCCGATCTTGAGCTACTCGGCTCGATGGGAGGAGTTCATTTAGTTTCCTTTACCATTGTTATAAATAATTATAAAATTATGGAAACTTAAAATTCACTTTTTCAGTCGGAATTTAATTGTTCTTTTTTTTTTTTCTTTTTAACTATTTTTTTTTTCTCGACTGTCACACCTCACTGTCCACACTAAACTGATTTTTGAACTAACCCTATTAAAATGTGACGACTCATCGCCTGATCTTACGGCCCCTATTTGGTACTATCGATAGATACCTACGGATAGCCTCAGGGCTGAACAAGTGTCTTCAACTTTTATGCATGAGCAGGGTATTGAGCACTAATCACTGGTTTGTATTTTAGTCGCTTGATAACAGTTGTTAATTGAAGCCTTAGAATTAATAAGCAAAATGACTGAAACGCTTAACTCTATTACAAGCATATTAACAAATCGGAATAAGTTATATTTACTTTTTTTTTTATAATTCACATGCTCAATTTCGGTCATTCTTTTTTTTAAATACTAGTCATTGAGGACAAAATATAATTATCATATGTATTTGTAAGAACATTGTAAGACCTAGTCATTGAATAAGTACATATGAATATATAACACGCAATGAGACAGCAAAACACGGCTTTTTATATTCATTTCACGTATATGTATGTATGAATGTACATGAGCATATTCAAAATCAAATAAGTACATATGTATGAAGCCAATGCAAAAATGACAACAACACACATGTCTCTCACATAAAAAGATCACGAACTCGTTTTGCGATTGTGCGTATGTGCATGTTTGAAATTATCAGTACATGCCAACCACCCTTATTATACCCTTGCAGAGGGTATTATAAAATTGGTCAGATGACCCCATAAAGTATATATATTCTTGATCAGCATGAGAAGCTGAGTCGATATAGTCATGTCCGTCTGTCCGTCGGTGCGTACGCGTTTTACTCAGCCATCTTAAGAGCTATCGGGATGAAATTTTTTTTTGGGGGCTTATTTTTACCCAGGTGAGATAAAGTATGAAAATCATCGGGATCGGACTACTATATCATATAGCTCTAGAACAAAAATTTTTGCAAAAATTGGAGTCTCCCCATGAAATTTACCAATATAATAGAATTTGGTATAAAATCTCAGATCCCAAAATTTGAATATCATCGGATAAATAGAACACAAGTTACAGTCAATACAAATCGGTTCTACGTCATCAGCAAATCAAACAGATCACATGCATACACACACACAGACGCAAAGCTACACGAACTGAATGTGTATGCGTGCGATGCTTTGGATGGTAGAAGAAGAAAAATTGTAGTAAGAAGAGTAATAATTTGAATGTTTTGTTTGTGTATTGATGAATTGAGTTGCAGGGAAATTTCAAAATGTAAAAATATTATTGCCAAGGACTGCAAGGGTATATAAACTTTGGCATAGCCGAAGTTAGCTTCTTTGATATTTTTAAAGTTCAGATTACACTCTAAATGTCATAAACGCACAAATGATTCGGGTACACTTATTGATACCTTTGCCGTTCTCTGGAACTCATATACATACATACCTATAAGTTAAGAAAAAATTACTTAGCTTGAAAATTATGGAACTCCACCACTACTAAGGAGGACCTTCTTGCTTCCGGTTACTTCTTGGTTTATGGGGGCAGCTAAATGAATTTTCTCTGGTTTAATTTCACACGAAAAATTAGGGCATGCACCAGAAATATATTTTCACGTCATGATTTATTTCACTTCAATGTGGTAACTAAAAACTAGCTTAACTAGAAGCGAAGACTAGGCCCCTCTTGAACAGAAGTGTGGGGAGTTCTCTTTGTGGGGAGCGCGGTAGGCATGTTCAAGAGAGCGGCGCGAAGTGAAAGCTCGCCTCCTTCAGCCCTTAACCCTTGTGTTGCCTGTTGGGCATAAACACTGACAGATATGTTTTTTTGTGAGAAAAGTGAAGAATGTATCGAAGTTTTTGAGAAAAATCACTGCTTGTGACATATTTAGAACGACACATGCGTAATATTAGCGCCAGACTAGAAGGAGTTTATGTGATCAAACGGTTATGGTTATCTTTTGTAACGCGAAATAAGCGTGTAGCTCTTCAGACCAGTGAGGCAGCAGTTGTGTCAATGCGATTTAACGTTCTTCAACAATTGGAGTAATTACATATGTATGTATCAAAATGGGCGGCTAATCGCGTTGCAATATATGACCTGCTGAGGTTTTAATTCAATAGTTTAAGTTGTCTAGGCTTCGCGAAATATCCTCTTTCAAAATTACAGTACCAAATGAGTATTTGTGATAGTCAAACCTTTTTGGCTGACATTTTAGCTGCTTTTGAAACTTGGCTCAACTCTGTTTTGGGTAACGAAATTCTTTCTAATAACTTCATTTCTTATAGGCTTGATAGTGGTGGTCGTCGTGGCGGTGGAGTACTCATTGCTGTCAACTCGAATCTGTGTTTAAGTATTGTGCCGATTGATCTGCCCTAAGGTGTTTAGTTTATTTGCGTCAATGTCACATGTTGCAGCTTTAGCTTATATAATTCTTGTTCATATATTCCTCCAGCTTCTTATATAATGACCTACATGCACCATGCTGATGCTTTGCGAACTATTTTTAGTCGTCTTATAGATATAATTTTAGGTGATTTTAACTTACCTAATATTTCTTGGCTTGTTGATGACAATCTATCTTTCTTAATTCCTTCATCTCAACAAGTTTTTCTTGATAGCCTACTTGAATGTCCGCTATATCAGTTGAATTCTTTTCTTAACTCTTCTAAAAGAATCCTTGATCTTGTTTTTGTCTCGGATCCCACTTAGTTCTGTATCTCAAACACAGCCAATTGTGAAGCCTGAAGATCTTTATCACCCTACCATTGAAGTTACTATTTCTTACAATTCCGTTACTAATTCATTTAATAACATTTCACTTTCTCGTCGTAGATGTTTTCGTAAAATAAATTTCAACAAATTTCTTAACAACGTTGTTTCCTCTTTTGATTGGACATTTCTATTTGAGTGCTGTGATATAGATTGCGAAGTGAATTTTCTTTACTCTGCTCTTAATTTTTTAATTGATAAATGCGTTCCTTATGTGAATGTCTCTACCGTCTCCAGTATGCCGGTCTGGTTCACACGTAGGCTATCTTATCTTCGTAACATTAAATCGAGATATTTCAAAAGTGGTTTCCGACTTGACTATCCAAATTATTGTGTAGCGAAATCTTCATTCTGTCTCTTAAATTAATGTTAAATTAATGTTACAATAATTATATCGTGCGCTGTTAGGTTGAATTCTATAAGAACCCCAAAAGTTTTTACAACTTTGTTAATTCTAAACGACGTCCTTATTTACTACCTTTCACCTTCTGACTTAATGACCAGACACTTAATAATGATTTAGATATTGCAGATCTGTTTGCTAAATGCCCCAAGGCAGTCATATGGGCACACTGTTATTTACCTTGTTTATAATTGATTTGCCTTTGACCTTGGCTTATTCACGCGTGCTCTATTTGCGGATGACGTCAAGATTTGTTTTTCCTATAATGATCCTTCTTTCCAACAGAACTTGCAATCAGATCTCGATGCATTCTGTGATTGGTGCCACGTTAATAAATTGCACCTTAGTGCCTCAAGGTGCTCTTTTATGACATTCAGTCATTTCTCTCCGTTCCTAGCTCATTACTCTATTATCATTCTGTTAGATTGTGTACCATCATTTGAAAAGTTAGGCGTTTTTTTACGTAAAGATTTCATTTAAAAGTTTTATAATTATTCATAAAACGTAAGACCACAGAGCTTGATGACCCCTACGTAAGAAAGGTTTTATACACTTCGTTAGTTCGCCCTACTCTAGAATATTGCTCGCCAGTATGGAACCCTTAATTTGATGTTCACCAGAGTAGTATTGAATCGATTCAGAAGCAATTCCTTAAGTTCTCGTTACGCGGTCTTAATTGGGAATCGAGTTTTCGCCTACCGTCTTATTCTGATAAACTTCTTCTTATAAATCTTCCTTTACTTTACAACCGTAGGCTTGTATTTGGCATTCTTTTTTTCCATAAACTAGTCAACGGTGAAATCATTTCTACTAATTTCCCTACTAAGTTCCCTCACGTAGGACCAGAAACTTTTTTCCTATTCACCTTAGTATATGTCTGACGTTAGCAATGCGAAGTCCAAAATATATTCAGCGGTTTCGTTGTAGATGATTAAAGAGTCTAAAAGTCTTGGTAAAAGATAAAAGAGAGTAGTTATGCTTTTTGCCACTCTTTTAACTCACTTCTCTTTGCGCTATACTTTTTAATCATCTACAACGAAACCGCTGAATATATTTTGGACTTCGCATTGCTTGCAACTCATCCCTGACCACATTGGCTGTGAATCGGGGCATAGCTGGCACCTTGTGCAAATAAAACACCGTCACCGGTTCGTTGATGTTTAGTTGTGTATAACGCTAAACTTACTTTCTTCAACTAATTGTTATCTGTTATCGTCGACTGTTGTGTTAGTTGACGTAAATATATAACTATTAAATGATAATGGCTTGATAAGAGTTACTTTTATCTACTGAGTACACCTTTTGGAGCATTTTATATAGTGGTCTCATGATGCTCAATTCTATCAGCATGCAATAATTTGGAGGGATGGACCAACATTAATATTTCTTCAGTAATATTTTTGCTATCTGCCACAAAGTCCTGCCCAAAATATGTAGTATAGGGTATAGCAATTTAAAAGTTTTCTTGACCATTGAAATTAGTTTTATACAAGAAGGATAAAGAAAATTTAACACTTACAGTACAACATAAAATCATGCATCGGGCTTAAATATAAAGACACAACTAATGTCAAGATAAGGCTTATCAAGATAACAACCATTATATCAAATAAAGCCATTGCTAGCCAATAAGTCAAAAACCGAGCTCCTGCTAACAATTGTTGTTTTTTGAGAGAACGACGTTCATTTATAATAAATATGGTGACTCCTGACCACATAAAGCTAAAAATTAAGGAAAAATTAATGCCTAACAGAGTTCCGAATCCGAGTGGTGATTGTGGATAAGAGTTCACTTGAGTCTGAAATGGCAACGGCATGAGGGTGACTTCAATAGTGGCTTCTTCGTCAAAAAAGCTTCTACTTAATTGAATTAAAGGACATTATCAAAACTGTTACTTAATATTTCACTATTGTTCAACTTACCTAGCAACAGCATTATGAACTACGTTTAAACTAAATGGAGCAGAGTGCAATGGTACATTGTTAAACCAGGCTGTAATGATGTTATCACCGAAAGAAGCTCCAAATATGTATCGGAAATTCGCATCCTTCACAAAATCATTTTCTTGTAAGAGATAGAAATCGTGGACTCCATCTGTTTTAATCGACCTTACGTTTGCGTCATACCAATAAAGTAGTTCGGTGTAATAAGTAAACATTTCGGTAATATCTCGATTATCAGACATAGCCTCAACAAAAGCATCGATGTAACGCAATTGTGTTAAATTAAATGACAGTGGGGGCAGTTCATAGTTTTTGCCATACAAGAGTACTGTTGCAAAGGAACATATCATACCCATAAGCAGCCCTATACTATTTACAATTTTGATCGACAAATGACGTTTAGATGCAACCAATTGCTTGTAGAGCAAAGCACGTAATTGACTCATATACAAACGATAGCCTATTAGCATATCATTTCGTTGTGCAACATCTGTCAGGGTATAAAACTCATTAATGAATATAGCATTTTGTGGATTCAATAATTGCATCTGACTTGTAGACTGATTGCTATCTTCAGAACCAAAGCGAAGAAAAATTTCTTCCATGGAAGTATCTCGAATACGTAAACTTAATATATCTAATAAACGCATATTTTCTTCAAGATCGTCAAGTAAATTAGTAAATTGGTCTTCATATCTGTTTTCCAAAACAAATATGA
The DNA here is from genome assembly GCA_018152135.1 of Drosophila paulistorum. Lineage (NCBI taxonomy): Eukaryota > Metazoa > Arthropoda > Insecta > Diptera > Drosophilidae > Drosophila > Drosophila paulistorum. The sequence continues at coordinate 3,915,782 of JAECXG010000823.1, forward strand.
TTTTATAACCGATATCACTTTCGACTGTTACATTTGGCATATAGATGCTTATTCGCTTATGCAATTGTTCAACATCACAATTTCGCCCTTTAACGCAGGTCTGAAAGTTCATTCAAATTTATTGCTTATCGAAATACTATAGTAACTCACCAATCTATAGCCATGTCCATACATATTCCGTAGAAACGGTTTTGTACCCATGCATTTTAGTTCTCCATTTGAAATGATTGCCAATCGATCAGCCATAAGCTCAGTCAGTGATGTTGAATTTGAGACTAATATGATTGTACGTCTTGATTTTTCCGCATTAATCAAATTCCAAATGAGACCTTGTGTAGGACCGTCCAAATGTGAATGCAGGTCATCCATCAAAATAATTGAGCTATGTCCAGCAAAAGCACAGCAAATGTTAAAAAGGCAAAGTTCTTTTGATGTTAGATTTCTGACGCGGCGGCCTTGAAGATGTCCAATTAATAATGCTTTTGTTAAAAAGTCAATTTGTTTTTTTATATCAATATTTTCTTTCATACCCTTAACATTACATATAAAGCGTATGTGATCGGAAACACTGAGATCATGTAATAATAAATTATTTTCCAATGCTAAGCCCAATTCCATTGAAGCCAAAATACGCTCAGTCTGAATATTATGTCCAGATATTAAAGCTGATCCGCGAGTTGGTTCTTGAAGACCAGCTAGAATTTTCAGCAATGTTGTTTTTCCACAGCCGTTGTGACCCATCAGAATTGTAACTTCGTTCTCGTATATATTCCAAGTAAGCAGATTTAACGCTGCGCGATCACTAATCGCATATCGTTTACATAGTTTTTTAATCTTGACTCTGAAACGCCGATGCGAGGGTTCTACTTCATAAATTTTGGTTGAGTTAATGCCAAACGCTTGTTGATCTTGTGGACCGAAGTTATTATCCGCTTCATAAAAACTAAAAAAACCATTCGCATTTTGGTTTCGGCCTCGAGCTAGAGATCTACGCTTTCCTAACTCACTAGAATTCCACATATCCATATATAGGCCTATACAGCAATGTATTATGGAGCAGATCAGAGAAATATAACAGCTCATATGCACATTTATTCTATCAGCAGCAAAGTTTAGTTTATAGCCGTAATCCATCCACTCTTTAGAAAAAATAACTTCGCGGTCTGTGAGGCTTTCAAACACAAGAGCTAATGTGGTATTAGGAAAGGCACAAAAAATTAAACGTAGAACTAAGAAGGCTCGTTCTGGATTATTCCATAAAATAAAGAAAGGCATATATGTTATAATCCACAAAATAGTAAGAACTCGAATAGCTGTTAAACTATCGTGAAAGAATGAGGCAACCATTAGAGAAAAACTTGTAGCGGCAATATTATATGAACAGAGCACAACTAGAAGAATATACCAAGGAGTTTGAGTAAGAATTCCATGTGCATCATTCCATTGAATCTAAAAAATAAAAATGTTTAAAACATTAAAACTACTGTGTATAAAAATATTGTAACATCAAAATGGCTTAAATAAATTGGTACCTCGAATTGGACCTTGGAAACACTTATTGCACAATGAAAGTCATTAGTATTAAATCAAAAAATAGCTCATAGAACAGCGAATGATAGTCGTCTTATACAACACATACACTAGTCGGTATAAATAGTCGGACGAAATAGTTTTATGCCTTTGAAGCTCTCCATGCGTTTTACCGTTAAATAACGGTGCGAAAATGGCTGTTAAAACAATGAATCTATTTACAGTTATGTGCATACCAAATTTGAAGTTCTTTAACTTTTGCATTCTCTTTCTGCTTATAAGAATGCAAGCGAACATAAAATATCTGCGTGGCATAAGTATTTTGACGAAACATTCGTGGTTATCTTGCAAGTTTAAGGAAGAGTTACCAAATTTTTTCATAGTTACGCCTTGGTTAATATTATATTTTTTTTATAATAATAATGATTGAATAATTTAAAAACATTGAAAAAACGTCAGAGTTAACCCTTGTTGTTAGAGCTTCAATCCTAGCGAAGTTTAAACCCAAAACAATGGTGAATGAAGACAGAATCTTTTTGCGGAAATTCAAGAAAAACACTCATTTAAAGGATCAATCTGTTGCAAATGAATGGAATGGGATGGCCAATAACCTAATCAGTGAACGTACTGTTCGAAGACGTTTAAAAGTAGCAGGTATCAAGACTTACTTAGATTACATCTCTAAAGTAAATAAGGCGAAAAGATTGAGACAGAATAAGCCGAAAGAGTGTTGGAGAAGCGTTCTTTGAACAGACGAAAGTTTGCCAGACAGTGAGTCGTGGCGGGGATTCTGTGATATTCTGGGGATGCATTTCACACAATGGGAGACTTGCTTCCCATTGCAGGTTCGATGAAGCAAGGCCCATAATTGAGAAGAATTTTTACGATAACTTTTATTTGGCATCTTTAGTGAACTTACATTCAAGACGGCTGCAAAAAGTTATTGAAGCGAAAGGGGACTACACATTCTATTAAGCGAAACTATATTTCAAAGCCCTTTTATGTTCCAATTGCTATTTCATTAATAGAAATCACTCGTCAAAATACTTATGCCATCGGCTGAAAAACAATTTAAATCATATCTTTGTAAATTTCAAAGAAATTATTTTTGTTTAATTATTCCTAAGTTTGGATCACCGAAATGCAAGAAAGAAACAACAAATTATTTAGTTCTACATAGCCAATAAAAAGTTATAAGCAAAAACACATCACTTTAATTTTGTTAAAATATGTACCAAATATGTATCCACCGCAGTATGTATATTCCTTTTTATACCCTTGCAAAAAGGGTATATTAATTTTGTTCAGAAGTGTGCAACGCATAGCAGGAAGCATCTCCGACCATATAAATTATATATATTCTTGATCAGCACGACGAGACGAGTTCAAATAGACATTACACATGTCCGTCCGTCCGACCGTCCGTCTGGATCAACGCGACCTCCTCCTAGACCGTAAAAGCTACAGAGCTGAAATTTTACACGTAGGCTTGTATATACTGCAGGTGTATATCTCGGATTCAGCCGGATCAGACCACTATATCATATAGCTCCCATACAAACGGCAAAGTCACGAACAGTGACTTTTCTCAATAACTTCGTTATTTTCAAAGCTATTGTCGTGAAATTTAATATTAGTGAGTTCATTATAGCTATAAACTGTGCCAAATTTGGTCAAGATCGGGTGACTATATAAGATAGCTCCTATATGAACGATCGGTCAAAAACAGTGACTTTTGTCGATAACTTCGTTAGTTTTGACGCGATTGCAATAAAAATTGAAAATAAACATTTGTTAGTTTAATATATCTGTTAATGACTGTGCCGAATTTGATAAAGATTGGGTGACTATATCATAAAGCTCCCATAGGAACGATCGATGGAAAACAGTGACTTTGATCAATAACTTCATTATTTCCTATGCTTAGATTGTATGCGGTTCTTTCGCAGACACTACACTTTTTGGATGGGCCCAGGCAGCAGAAAGTAAAAACTGTGCGGGTTGGTCGGAAAGACTTGTATGAGATTCGTTATATTAGTTTAAGTTTGTGATTCGAAATCGAAAAACTAGATAGTGAAAATTATATTGTATGGACAGTACAGATAAAAAGCCTGTTGATTCCTTCTGATTTGTGATCGGTGACTTGTGGTCGGTTAAAAAAAGATGCGCCTGTTACGGCTGAACAAAAGGCGTTATTTGACATTCAAAACGAGAAAGCTCTCGCAAGTATACTGTTGTGCGTAAGTCCGTCACAGATCAACGGTATAAAACATTGTGAAACCCCGAGAGAACCACGGACAAAGTTATCCGTGATCCACATGCTTTTTGGTCCGACTAGAAAAATACATTTGTTTAAGCAATTGCTGTTTATACAGCAATACTAAAATAACGGAGAATATTTGTGTGCATTTCAATAATTTTTCTAATGTCGTCGTAAAGTTATATGAAATTTAGAAACAAGTGCCTGATGAAATGCTCGTAATAATTTTGTTAGCACTCATCTGGCCACACTAATTGTGAACGTGCGAATTTTTGTCTCAATTATTAAAAGGCAAATTAAAATACATTATTATATAGCCAGATGAAAATATTTTTCACTCAAAACCGTATTGAGACAAAACGTGTTACTTCTGCGATCCTGTGGTGTCCAAAGAGCAATAAAAAAACACTAAGAACAGATAAACGAACAAGTGCATAAAACAGAACACGAAAACAAAAACAACAAAACCAAGAGACACAAAAGAAAGTGCCGTGGCTGAGTCCGTAAAACAACAACAATAATGAAACCGCCTGACATAAGCATACCCTAAACAACCCAAAATATATTGTAATTAGCAGAAAAGAAAACAAATCTTTCAAAAAGGTATCACCATTGCTAATTAAAAAAACAATAGAATATACATATTGGGAGAAGTTGCAAAAAAACTCGCGCCGGCACCTTATTAATCAAAACAAAAAATGCTTTACAAACAATGAAATTATTAAAAATCAAAAATATGGCAAATATCGAAGTAGAAGCCACCGAACAAGACACTAAATTTTTCCAAGGGAGTAATCTACAGCATCGAATTACGAAACACTAATTACGAAATACTAAAGGAACTGAAATCTTAAAGCGTAACCGAAGGGCGAAAAATATTAAAGAAACAGAAACAGCACACGTGTTCGTTGAAACATTCCTCTCCCGTTGAGATACAAAAAATGTCTACGATTTGGCCACCCAATCCCGATCTGCAATAGAATGTGCTCGTAAATGATACACACCGATGAAAACGAAACTTGCAACAACGAAAAATGTTGTCTAAATTGTAAAAACAATTCCGAATTTCACCTTAAACACAGCCCAGTGGACCGCATATGTCCAAACTTTCATAAAACAAAAAGAACTAGAGCCACCAAAACTACAGAGAAAGTTGACCACAAAACAGCACTATAATTTACTTCTCTCGTCACAACCCGCAACAGCTACGCATCAGCATTAACTAATAAATAATGCGATAAATTAGGACGCTCATCCATCAAAATCAAAAACAAATACAGCTACAAGAACATCGACCCCGACCTATAACATAAAACCATCATCTGCCCAGCGCACGAAGACCTCATTTCTACCCATATCTTACGACGACCTATTATCAAATCACCCATAACATCGCACCAACACCACCTCAAAGAAGACATGGAAATGGAAGTAAACTTTTTCGCTAACTCACAAAATTTAGTAAACAGGAAAACTCACAACTTGATATTAAGAACATTTCCCAAAGAAAACCAGAGGGCCGGGGCTAACTTCGACCGCGTCAAAGTTTGTATACCCTTGCAAGTTTGTTTGTAACTCTTTTATCTAAGCTAACTGTTTTATCTAAAAAAGGTAATGTTTGCGAAAGAACGGTCTTCAATCTTAGCATAGGATATAACGAACTTTCTGATGAAAGTTACTGTTTTCCACCGATCCTTCCTATGGGAGCTATATGAAATAGTTACCCGATCTTTACCAAATTCGGCACAGTCATTAACAGATATATTAAACTGACAAATGTTAAATTTGAAAGCAATCGCATCAAAAGTAACGAAGTTATTGACAAAAGTCACTGTTTTCGACCGATCGTTCCTATGGGAGCTATATGATATAGTCACCCGATGATACATTTGATAGTGGTGATTTAATGATCGTTACTATAGTTGTATGTTTTGCCGGCTCGAGGTAATATTGTTGGGTGAATAAAAACAAAATAAAAAACAGTTTGTTCTTATTTTCTTCTCCGATATATTTCGACCACTCGTCTTCAGGGCAACTATAAAAACAATTAATTGTGATTAACTTTAACATTAATTTAACAACAAGAAACACCTACATATTTTTACACGTCCGCACACTGTGACGTGAAGCTAGACACTGATTTGTCCCTAATAAATGCCTGTATAAATGCGTCTTATATTTGTCGGGGTATTTATTATGTGCAGCATCTCCAAAGTGTAACGTTTGTTGTAATGTTGTTCTTGGTCTATTATTTTTACTTCGTCAAAATTTGGAGAATGTCCACTGGCGGCACAGTGGGCCATAAGTTTTTTGTACATTGAAGTATTGACGAAGTTTATAGTCAGATCTATGTTGCGATAGTCTAGTTTTTAGCCCCGGTTTGGTTGTCCCTATATATATTTTATCACAGTTTTCTTCATTGGTCCCGTTGCACGGTATTTTATATACTACGTTGCTCTTGTCCATTGTATCAATCTTGCTTTTTGTCCTGTTCAAAATACTCCGTAACGTGTTGGTGGGTTAATGTGCAATCTGTATTTGTTCTGTGTCATAGCAATCTGAGTTTGCAAATCTTTCCGACAGTTGTGGGACATATGTGATGGACATAAAGCGTTTTGTCGGAACCTCTTTATTAGTTTTCTTATTGCGAGATTTTAGTAAAGTCCTTATGGTGTGGTTTGGAAAGTCATTATCCTTTAAAACTTCGTCGTATTTCTTCCTTCGTTTCTTCATGAAAAATTGGGTCCTATATATTGAGAATCCGTTGTATACAACCTCTTGCTGTATTCATTATCATCGACTTCGAATGTTTGGAGTTGAAGTTGATGATTCGTCCTGATGCTTGGATTTTTGTACCATTTTAATTTTATCTCGTTTCCTCGTCTGTGTATTTTCTAATTCGATTGTAAACTTTATGTTTCTTTCAAATGAATTTAGATTGTCAAGTGTGTTTAGGATCTTGTCTTCTTTAATTATGGCAAAAAGGTCATCTACATATTTCGTCATAACTCTAGGTGGTCGTTGTAGTGTTTTCATCATTTTGTCTAAGAGTTCTTCCATAATTATGTCGGCTACTATTTGTGACGCTGGTGAGCCCATAGGCATTCCTTTTAGTTGTGTGTATATGTTGTCCTTGTATTTGAAATATCTGTTCTTTTGTATACAAAAACGTACTATTTCTATGAATGTTAATTTTGGAATGTTAGTGTGCGCTTTTGTTTTTATTTACTTTTTCCTAATAGTGTCAAGTGCCAATTCGATTGGAATACTTGGAAAAAGTGAGACTACGTCAAATGATATCATTCTTTCATCGTCGCAAATGTATGTGCCATTAATCCTTGTCTTAAATTCTGAGGCGTTCTTTACGTTGTATGTTAAGTCTGCCGTTATATTTTTTAATATGTTGACTATGTATTTGCATAGTTCGTATGATGGAGAACCAATTGATGAGCAGATTGGTCTCAATGGCGTAGGAATTTTAGGTAATCCATATATTCTTGGTGGAATTAATGTGTTTATTAAGTTCATAATAAGTTCATGTTTGTATAATTTTTCCACCAATTCGTTGTTTTTGGTCTGTAGTCTAGTGGTTGGGTCCTTCCTTAAAGTTTTATATGTATTTAAATCCATTTTTTTTTTTCATACTCAGTCTTATCCATTGCAACTGTCTTATTCCCTTTATCTGAAGTTAAAATTAATATGTCATCATTCTGTCTAAGAAATTTCCTTGTTTGTTCCACTGTGTCAAGTATTGCACGATCAGCTGCGTCTTCTTTGTTAGATGTTTTGTGGTCTTTTATTAATAAAGAAAATTTTGTGCGTGCTTCCTCGTGTCTTTCTTTGTCTTTAAGAGTCTGTACTAGCTCCTCTCCGTCCTTAAAGAGAGGGAATTTTCTCTTCTCCACTGGGATTGCGAACTTAGGGCCTTTCGCCAGTAACGCTTTACGTCGGTCGGAAATTCTATATTCGTTTTATTTACAAACCAATCGTTTGTGTTGTTGTTGTTCTTATTTAAGAGAACGCTGTTCCGTTTTTTCGGAATCTCTCATGTTTGGATTCGTGATGTCTCTTCAAAGTTGTTGATAATTTTTTGGCTATCGTGTTCTCACTCTTCATGAATGTTTTAAAATCATTTTCGTCCAGCTGTTCTTGTAACTTTTTTGTTGCTTTTTACTTCTCTTTGTTTTGTCTGGCTAGTATGTTATGTTTATGTTTTATTAATAAGCTTAATATCTTTGTGTGAAAATTATGAATATGTCTTTCTAATATTTTGTTAATGTCCGAATGTGTGTCAGTATCTTTTGTGAAAATCCTATTGTATTTTGAGTTATTGCTGATAAATTTTGGGACTAATTTTGATTTCCTACATTTTAAGAGAAATTATATGCTAGACTTAAGTTTTACTGCGCGCATTTATACAGGCATTTATTAGGGACAAATCAGTGTCTAGCTCCACGTCACAGTGTGCGGACGTGTAAAAATATGTAGGTGTTTCTTGTTGTTAAATTAAGGTTAAAGTTAATCACAATTAAATGTTTTTATAGTTGCCCTGAAGACGACCACCGATGAGTGGTCGAAATATATCAGAGAAGAAAATAAGAACAAACTGGTTTTTATTTTGTTGATTCACCCAACAATTTGACCTGGAGCCGGCAAAACATACAACTAAAAATCAAAAAGGTCGCGAAAATCAACAAATAGATCGTTACTATATTTGTCTCTTCTCTTCTATCACTTTGGATTGCTTTCTCTCAATGCCATTTCCCACATAAATATAAATAAAGCCAAATGACAACGGAACGGAACATAAACGGATACACAAATAATTATAGCGAACTCCAAATAATAATTAAAAAACACATGCCCTGATCTCTACAAGAAACACATAAAATACACACCAATTGCATCCCTATACCAATCAAGTACACCTTAATAATAAAAAACAGCTCAACCTCCAAAGGGGGCGTAGCTCTTTTGATACACAACTCACTACAAATTCGAAAAATGGCATTGAACGGTGATTTCGACGCAGAATGCGCAGAACAAGAGATTTTCTATGAATAATATCGAAAATGTACTAGTGAAACATACCCGTGCTAATCACTAGCGACTTTAACGGTTTGCATAAAAACTGGGGCTCAAACACCAATAATCTTAGAGTAAAAATATTTGAAAAATTCATAGCCCAATCATATTATATAATACTAAATGACGGTTCACCAACACACCTCAGCACCCACAATACACTATCACACATCGACATAACCTTTAGCAGCCCAATTTTACAACTCGACAGCACATGGTATACAGAAAATTATCTCTTTGGTAGCGACCACTTCCCTATCATAATCAACCTCTTCATCTCCAATCCATCAATTGCATAACACATACTCCAAACCCATTTTTATCACCGACAAAGCCAACTGGGACTGATTTTCAAAGCTCACTAACAACTACAAATAAGATCAAACATTAACAAAGAAACAGACACAATACAAAACATAGTTATATCTAGTGCACATAAAACAAACCCTCAAACACACCCTATGACCACACCACACAACGTACCTTGGTGAAACAATAATCTACAGAAACTTAGAGACGATTAAGAAATGGCACACGCTAAATAGAAACATCTGTACCCAGAAAGAAGCTTTAATAAAAATGAAGTAAGTAAGTCATCTCGCCGACTTAGGTATAAAATACATCAGGAAAACAAATTCATTTAGGTTTTTTTTAAGGCCAACTTGGCTATTTTTAGTCCGATTTTAATGTAATTTGCCCAGTATTCCAAATTTGATTGCACAAGGTAGAAAATTATGGGAGATGTTCGTGGAGGGGCGAAAGGATCCAAATAAAAATACAAGTAGTTGGCGGGTGCCAATTTCTTCTGATCGGTGAGCTGGTAAATAACTAAAAACGTGCGGGAACTTCGTTTAAAAACTATGATTTATTCAAGATGCACAATGTATCCCGACACACACGAAATGGTTTGGGTTGAAGTATTACAATCGAAAGAAAAATCTAAAGGAGAAAAAAGAACGGGTGTTCGTATGAAAATCTGGTACTAGATTGATGATGGCGATTTACAGGAGAGCCCTTCGTTACCCTCCTCAGTATGACCGCATTCCCAAAGGATAGTGGGAAGGAGCTCGACTCCAAGCATCAAATCCACAGGAGCCCTTCCTGCGCATCCTGCTTATTCGGGACGGCGCGGGGCTGAAGTGCTTCAGCTACACTAGGCAGCACAACGGCGACTGCTTGGGACTGTCGTAACGGATCGTCAGGAGGAGAAGTCTGTAAGCGACACACTTTGTCGCCGCTACCAGCATCGCATTGCCCAATGCCGCGAATGCTAGTTGATACTTTGCAGCTTGCAGGATTAATCAGTTTAAACATTCTTTGGGAAATAAAGAACGCTTCGGATCCCATATCAATCAAAGCGCGGATTTGAAACTGCTTGCCACGATGATGAATAGTTACCCTCGCAGTACCCAGGAGGCCAGTATTGCGAGTGGAGGCGAAGTAACTTCGCTTACATGAGGGCTGCTGGAAGAATCGGAGCAAGCAGGATTCGGAATTATACAAGCATCAGGTGCTGAGCTCTCTTGCACTTGAGCGGAAAAGGCCTGAGCTCTTGCCGTAGGTTTTCGGCTTACGGATGGAAAGGTCTGACCGCGAGAGCTTGGTTGAAGGACGTCTGTGGCCTCTGGTACACGGTGGCGATCAGTTAGGAATCGATCCAGGATGAGACGGCGGTCTTATTTGGAACGGACTGTTCCCACAACAGAAGGTTGGAATTGGGGCATTTTGCTCGTACAGATTGCTATGAGAAGGATATTCCAATTGTCTGTACGAGACAAATATACCAATATTCATGTTTAGCTTTAATTGTAGCTATGTGCTTCGGACTATCTTCGTGCTTTTGGGCCGTCAAGGCCTTATGGCATTGTGAAAACTCTGCCTCGACTTTTGCCCAAAGTGACTTAAGCTGGTGTATGGGTATTTTAATGGAGACGAGTGACACATCGTCAGCTAACACCTGGGCCTCGCGAGTCGCGAACGCCGTTAATGCCTCGCACACGGCAACAAAGTCGGAAAGAGCTGTTACTCTCTGAGCTATTACAAATCGAATAGGAACAAATAACTTCGTGGAATTTGAGCTCTCAAGAGAGGAGATCGAAACGATGCTGTAAGTGGACTGTATAATTTAGGGATAGAGGAGTAGGAAGGAAAAGTGTCTTCTCTTTTTAATGAACACAATGAATAATCATAGATAGCATAAAGGAAATTATAAGGATTTATAATTTTCCTTGCAGTTGTGTGAATAATTATAAGGATTTATAATCACTTGGATATTAATATTTATACAATGTGGAAATATGTTGAATTTTATAAGACTATTTAAGAAATATGGAGAAATTAAGATCAGTAGGATTGGGAGTGCCGATAACTTTTCAATGAAGGAAAAAAACTCGGAATTAATTTTCATTAAACGGACAAGGTCAATTTCATGTATCTGTGAGGCAAAATTCAAAATTTTAATTCCATATATATAAAAAAATTCTTATTTTTTCTTAGAAAATATTTTTGGAATTTAATTCTGACTGAAATATTTTTTTTGGGCACAATACTAAAATCACGATGGAAAAAATGGATGTCGTGACTGAATCACGACTTGGCTCAAGTGTCAGCACTGATGAGACTTGAGTGTCAGCACAGATCGGGAGTCAGCTGTTCTGCCGTTGTTTATGTTTTGTGAATTTAATTAATTTTTAATTGTTTAACATTACCAAGTGGACTTCCGAAGCAACAGCTTCAAAGCATACTTTTCAAATGTAAACATATAAAAAAAAAAAAATATCAAAGAAGCTAACTTCGGCAATGCCGAAGTTTATATACCCTTGCAGTCCTTGGCAATAATATTTTTACATTTTGAAATTTCTTTCCCTGCAACTCAATTCATCAACACACAAACAAAACATTCAAATTATTTCTCTTTTTACTCCAAATTTTTCTTTCATCATTCCTTAAGCAAAGCACAACACGCATACACATACATACTCGCGTAGCGCTACGTCTGTGTGTGTGTATGCATGTGCTCTGTTTGATTTGCTGATGACGTATAACCGATTTGTATTGACTGTAACTAGTGTTCTATTTATCCGATCAAATTCAAATTTTGAGATCCGAGATTTTATATCAAATTCTATTATATTGGTAAATTTCATGGGGAGACTCCAATTTTTGCAAAAATTTTTGTTCTAGAGCTATATGATATAGTAGTCCGATCCCGATGATTTTCATACTTTTTATAAAAATAAGCTCCCAAAAAAAATTTCATCCCGATAGCTCTTAAGATGGCTGAGTAAAACGCGTACGCACCGACGGACAGACGGACATGGCTATATCGACTCAGCTTCTCATGCTGATCAAGAATATATATACTTTATGGGGTCGGAAACGTCTCCTTCTGTGCGTTACAAACATCTGACCAATTTTATAATACCCTCTGCAAGGGTATAAAAAAACGCAAAATTTAAATCAAATTCCACAGATCAGTGGAAATATTTTTATTTCTTCTTTATACAAGAAATATAATAAGTGTGAAATCAAGTGGAATTAATTCGTATTAAAACGGGTAACAGGGTACACTGCAAAAAGAAGTAAAATTTCCCCGACAACCAAGAATAAAAAGGAAAGAAAGGGATGTACTGGTCCCCACGAGTAGGGTTAAGCTTATCTTTAGAGGAAACAATATTTCAACAGAGATAACTTTTCTGTACTCAAAGTGAATCCTTTTATTCCCTTCAGCCAATGCTTTCGCTGCTTCCGCTTTGGCCATTTCGCATAGCATTGCAAAGAAAAGCAACAAAAATGCAGCACCTGCTCCCTAGTCCATACAAAAGAACAATCTTGCTCACAGACAACCTGCATAAAATGCAAAGATGAACACATTGCCACACACACAGAATGCCCCGCTCGAAAAAGAGAATTCGCCATACAAAAAGCCATGACTATTGTCAAGATACCGATTTGTTGGATACGTTTATTACAGCTTAAATTCTGATCGAAATAATACAAATTATATTTATATATGTATATGGTGTTCTTCCAAAGAAGTCTGATCGTCGCGGCTTCTACAACGAAATTCCCGTACTCTCCCTCTACGTTCTCTATCTGTGCTCTCTCTCTGTATGCTGTCTATTTAAGCTCTCTCTCTCTGTATAGTCTTTGTCATTCTTGACATCCGGCCTCTCCTGACTCCTCGTCGTTGATTCCTATGTAGTCGTAGCCTTCTTCTTCGATGTCTAGGACCGGAATCAAAACACAGCATGGTTTCATGTGATCGCTCGATATTTCACTACTGTAACGTCGTTAAGATACTGAACGATCGGGTAGGTCTTCTACAATGTAGCGATCGTTTCCTAAAACTTTCGTTACGACGTACGGTCCTTTAAACGCTGGGTCTAATTTATGAGTGTCTCCTGTAGCCATCGGTACATAGTCAATGACTACTAAATCATCTACTTTTTTTCCATTTTTCCTGTTCAGCTTTTATATTTTCTGCCGCTTGATGACGATTTAGTTGTACATCCGTTTCTTCAAACTGGTCTTCCGTCATTGCTTGTATAATTGGGTTAAACGATACATGTTTGGGATTAAAATTAAATACCAAATCGTTCGGAGAAAATTTTGTCGTTGAATTCACGTTTGTATTCATACTCCACTGTATGTTGAACAAATGTTGATCCCAATCCTTGTTTTTATCCGTACTTGTTTTCAGCGCGCTTAGTAGTGTTTTATTCATTCTCTCAGCTTGACCGTTGGCGCGTGGTGTGCGCACTGCTGTTTTAATATGTTGTATGCCATAGTTTTGCACAAAATCTTTGAATTCCTTTGATGTAAACGAAGTACCTCTATCTGATATGATACGTAATGGTTGTCCAAAAATACCAAACATGTGCGAAAGCGCTTTAATAACTGGGATGGTCTTTGTGTTGCGTGTTGCGACTAATATGGTGAACTTGGTGAATGCGAATACTATCACCAAAATGTAAATATTTCCGCTCTTGCTTTTCGGAAATGGTCCAATATGATCGATATTTATTGTCCGGAATGGCATCGGTATTACGTCCTGCAAGTGCATTTCTCCATCTGGTTTTCGTCCTTTTATTTTATTGATACAGCATTCGGGACATGAGTCTATGTATGACTTAATAAATTTTCTCATCCTCGGGAACCAAAAATAACGACCAATTCGTTCCATTGTCTTCTGCGCACTGTAATAACCTACATCATCGTGGTTGCTTTTAATAATTCTCCAACGAACTGCTTGAGGAACTACTAATTTATCGCCTTTATCTATTTTTCTTAGTAACCTGCTTTTAGAAATGACAAATTCGATTTTTATTTGCTTCCAATCAGCACTTTTATCTTTCATTTTAAATATTTCAAAAATTTGCTTTAGCTTTGGATCTTGCTTTTGCATGGTATACACCCAGTCATCATCTATTGGAATGACTTTAAAAATGCCATCTGTTTCCATAATGCTGATTTGTTCCTTAAGTACTGGTTGTCTGCTCATTCCATCTACATGTGGTAAATCTAAACCCGGTCGGTGCTTATACATGAAGTCGAATTCTTGAAGTCCGAGCCACCAACGCGCAATAGGCGGCTGAAGAGCGGTTGAGTTGTTTAATGTACAGCGTTGCAATCCGTTATTACTGAAAATTGAGATCCAAGAAGGTATACCCGGAATCTTTCCAATGATTCGGCTATAGCTAAAACTTCCAGTGCATGGCTTGAATACCGAATTTCAGAATCCGTACAAAGTCTACTGAAGTAAAATACCGGCTTGATATCCTCGTCTTCCTGTTGAAATAGTATTGCTGAAATTCCTGTGGTGCTCGCATCCGTATGCACTTCATGATATTTCGTTGGGTCATATAGCGTTAAGACTGGTTCCGTTGTAATAGCTTCTTTTAAACGGATGAAAGCCTCATTTTGATCAGGTGTCCATATAAAGTTTTGGTTTTTCTTCAAAAGCATACTCAATGGTTGTGCTATTATGCTATAATTTGGAACAAATTAACGGAAGAATCTAGTAATTCCCAAAAATCTCCGCATTTCTGTTTCATTCGTTGGCTGCGGATATTCAGCTATACATTGTGTCTTTTCTTTTCCTGGTTGAATTCCTTTACCAGTTATAATATGACCTAAAAATTTCACTTCTTTTTTCATGAACTTGCACTTGGATGGACGAAGAGTTAATCCCTCGGATTTAACTGCTTCTAAAAATTCATTTAGAATAACTTTTCCTTCGTCAATCGTTTTTGATGAAATAATAACATCATCAACATAGCTTATTATATTCCTTTGATATTTGAGGTTTCGTATGATATCAGCGATGACTTTTTGGAATACCATTGGCGCATTAATCAAACCAAAGACATTAAACTCAAATAATCCGTCTGTTGTCATAAAGGCTGTAAATATCTTGCTCTCGTTGCTCATTTCTATTTCATAATATCCAGACGTCATATCCAGCGTTGTAAAGAAATGATTTTCTGCTAACTTTGCCAATTGCTTCTCTACGACTGGCATCGGGTAGTGTTGCTTTACTGTGACTGCGTTGAGGGCTCTGAAATCAACACATAAGCGATGTTCTCCATTGGGTTTGGGCACCAAAATCGAGGATGCTGCATGTGGTGATGTGTTTCGTTGGATTATGTTGTACTACAGGAGTTCATCTACTACTGCTCGTAATGGATCTCTTTTTGCAAATGGTACTTGATATCGCCGTCTCACAATTGGATGCGTGCTTGTTACTTTGATCTCCATCTTTGTTGATTTGCATCTGCCAATATTTGAAAAATCTTCGGCAAAGCAGTCTGTATAAGCGTTCAATAGATGATTAAGTTCTTTATCTTGAACTACGTAGATGCATAAATCTATTCGCTTGTTATCCCAAACGATCTCCGTTAACAGGCATTCCTTTGACTCAACAATTCCTTCTCCAAAACCTCTGAAAGAATTGGTCATAACCTGTAGAACAGCGTCCTTCGGTACCCGAGACCTTTGCATGTATTGTTACTGCCAGTATCTACAAATGCCTCATATTCGTGTCCTTCAATAAGTATTTTCTTCAAGATTGGGGGACGCTTCTTATCTTTATGCTATAAACTTTCGACACCGTTGACCGCTATCTTAGAGAAAAACGAACATCTTGGCCTTTTCGATTCAACCGGACACTTGGCTGTTATTACAATTAAAGCATTTTGGACCCTTAGCATTATTATCCTTGTTAACCTCCATGGTCTTTGCAGTATCTGAAGATGCGTACTCCGCCGTACGGTATGACTGCCATACGGATGAAGAATTTATATTCTCTAGTGACCGCAACAATTCTGCACATGTACCTAAATTCATCGCTAGTAAAGCTTTTGTTGACTCTTGCTGATTTAATCCTTTGATAATATATGAGTTGATGGATTTATCGTCTATATTAGCTTTTCGACCTATGCTTTCTCTTGCGGCGCATCATTTGCCTGTGAACTTCTGATATATTAATTACACTTGGAAAATCCTTTAGTAGAGCATCCTTAAATTGACTCCAAGTCTGATATACTCTTTGTGAATCCAACCAGTCCTTAGCTACACCTCTTAGCTTGTGCTGTACAGCAAACAATATGGTGGCATCTCTCCACTCATACACGATCTGTAACTGTTCTACTTTGTCCAAAAATTATTGCGAATTCACTGCTCCTTTTATTTGGTCAAATTCGGGAAGCATTCCTATAACATCTTTTATCGATGTATTACTGTTGTAGTCCCGTGCACTTATTCGTTGTCCCATAGATTGTTGCTCGACTTCATCGTGCTCATGGTTTTCCTCCGACCTTGCGGGTTCATTTGCACGCTCCTGTCGTTCCATCATCAGATTTTGTGTTCGTACGTTTATCGTTGATACAGCTTGCGATAAATCTGCTACCATTTGTTTCAGTTCATCCATTTGTCTATGCATCGTACTATTTTGCTGGTTGAAATCGTATTCGTCGGTGTTGATTTGGTCGGTTCCTAGAATTGTCGTAATTTGATCAATCTTGGCTTGTTTGTTACCACTTACATGAATATTATTTGTCTGTAAAATAATATCCAACTCCGCCACTCGTAGTGTAGATAATTTAACCAACATTTTCTTAACTTTTTTTCTTTTACTTTTTTGTCGTGCTTTTTAGATCTGGACCTTTCCCTCGATTGGTTTATCGATAAATGCTATCGATACATTTGATAGTTAGGTATGGACTTTTCCGTCTCTTCTGTGATTGCCTTTCTCGTGGAGATTCCTATGTCGATGTTTGCTTCGTCCCTTATGACTTGCCGTTGTCGATGTCTTGCCTCTCCATGAAATCCGTGCAAACCTTTTTCCGTTACTTTGGGAATTCGTGACCGTCTTGCGAATTGTGGCGTGGCGTCTTTTCCCGCGTTCCGATTGATCTATAGTTGTCTCTTTCACAGCTTTTCTGTTAATTTTGAGAATTCGTGACCGTCTTGCGATTAATGCCGTTGCGTCTTTTCCCGCGTTTTTTTTTCTCTTGTATGTATCTATCCTTGTCTTTTTTCAGCTTTGGAAGTTTTGTGACCGTTTTGCTTCATTGCCGTTTTGTCTTTCTTCCACTGTTTCGTTGACCTATAGATATCTCTTTTACTCTTTCGGGAAATCGTGACCGTTTTGCACTTTTGCCGTTTGTCTTTTTCCCTTGTCTCGTTGGATACTTAAATTTATTTCATCACTTATAAAATAAATTATTCTTTCTTTTCCGAAAGCCGTGTGTCTTCGTAGCCCACTTTTGATTTGTCAAGATACCGATTTGTTGGATACGTTTATTACAGCTTAAATTCTGATCGAAATAATACAAATTATATATATGTATATGGTGTTCTTCCAAAGACGTCCGATCGTCGCGGCTTCTCCAACAAGACTCCCGTACTCTCCCTCTACGTTCTCTATTTGTGCTCTCTCTCTCTGTATGCTCTTTATTTAAGCTCTCTCCTCTGTATAGTCTTTGTCATTCTTGACACTATGGAAAATCTTTCTAGAAACGAGATTAAAATTAAATACACCGCCCTCTTCCAAAAAACTAGTACAATTAACACAAACGACCTTACACTTTTCCCCACCCAACAATGGCAAATAAACTCTAACAGTTGGAATGCTGTTCTAAGTGATCATAGAATCTCTCTCGATGAAACATATGTTAACTCCCATGCCAACCATAACGCCAATTTCACCCCCAGACCATCCACCTCCAAATCTAAAGACAGAGTCTCGGCTCTTGCAACAGCCGAAGACAGTCTATCAGCCCTATCAATTTGAAATCTCAAAATTTCTAATAGACCAGAACTCTAACATTATACCCGAATCCAAAAATTTCCTAGAAGCCCTAAGAAGTAGAATTGCTCAAACCAACTCTAAAATAGATATACTAAAAATAAATCAAACTTACTAATATTAAATTTCTAGACCAATATCTCACGCCTACTTATCTTATTTCCTAAACTTATCTCCTTTTAAGATGAGAATTCTACAGTATAACATACAAAGTCTCACGTCAAATAACAATAAACATCTCCTTGAACTCTACCTTATTAAAAACGATATAGATATTACCATCCTCTCCGAAATCTGGATTACTGACAATGCCATGTGTAGCTTAGCTAATTACAATTTTGTTTGCAAGCCTCGCCCTGACGGCTACGGTGGGGTGGGAATTTACCTAATAAAACATATACGCTTTAAGCAACTAAATTGCCCTAGTTCTGTAGAAGCAATAGGCATCTGCACAACTAATTTAAAGAACAACATCAGCGTCTTTAGCGTCTATGCACTGCAATCCTTAAGTTTGATTTTGAGGAAGGTTGCAAGGACATACTATCGCTCGAAAATCAATCCACGGGCCTATCGATGATTGTCGGAGACTTAAATGCTAAATCACAGGTTTGGGGTAACAGCGTACATAATCCTAAAGGAAACATCATTGAGCAAGTACTTTCAAACTATGGCTTCTTCTGCATAAACAACGGCAGTCCAACCTACTCTCACACTCCAGCATACAGTTCAGAATTAGATATCACCCTAGTCAACAAAAACAATTTACAATTTAACTGGACAGAAACGAACTCAAAGATTTCCAACAGCAATCATTTCCCGATTACTATTGAGATAGAAGGAATATCCTCGTTCTGCAACAGAAAAATAATCAACCATAAAAAGGTAGCTCAAGACTTTGTACCAGGGACCGAAAATAATTATTATTTTCCAAAAAATATTCCAAAAAATCATCTATGTAATAATTGTTACAAAAACCCTCAATCTTAATTCTTATTTTTGATTTTTAAAATAAAACTCAAGAATAACTTTTATTTTTGATTTTTATTTTTTCCCTCAACCCATAACTGCTATTTTTGAAAAAAAAAAAAAAAAAATCATTTGTGATTTATATAAAAAAAAAAAAATTATAAAAATCATTTTTAATTTTTTTTCTCAAAAATAAAAGTCATTGCTGACTCAATTTGAATTATTAATAGTTTTTTTTTTGCAAAAATACACATCCAATCTGAAAAAAATGTTAAAATTTCCAATTCTAACTTTAATAGTTTGATAATAATCCTCGGCTGGATGAAAAGAAAAGAATAAACTTACAATGAGTCAGCAAATTGAGTCAATAATAATTTTTATTTTTGAGAAAAAAAATAAAAATCATTGAATGATTTTTATAATTTTTTTTTTTATATAAATCACAAATGATTTTTTTTTTCAAAATAACATTTAAGGGTTTTTTTTTTAATTTAACTGGGTTTCTCCAATTTGCAATCTATCCAACAGAGGATAATAAGCAAATACCATGACCATACATTGACATGTTAGAATATTTAAAAGAAGTTATGTGAGGATATGTATTTTTGCAAGGAAAGCTATTAATAAGGAAATTGAGTAAGTAATGATTTTTATTTTTTTTTCTCAAAAAATGATTTTTATAATTTTTTTTTATATGAATCACAAATGATTTTTTTTTCTCAAAAATAATGGGTTAAGGGAAAAAATAAAAATCAAAAATAAAATTTATTCTTGAGTTTTATTTTAAAAATCAAAAATAAGAGTTATTTTTTAATTAAATGGAAAAACAACATGGACAATGCAGAAACCCTGTCAAACCCTACTATTATAAAAGATTCTTGGAGGATAATTCGCGCACTGAAATTATATAAACAGACAAAACCCTCTAGGGCCGAAACCTCAGTAGAAAACTACGAAGAATTCCTTAACTTAATAGCTTCTACAACCGACACACCTGAAGCCCCCGCACACAGGGCTAGCTTCTCTAACAACGATCTACGGGCGTTTCTTAAGTCGCGTAATCCTCATTCCGCGAAAGGACTGGATAATATCTCGTACTATATGCTTCTCTCCCTCCCAGCTGCTCAAACCCAAAAACTGGTAAGCCTACTAAATGAAACTTTAGATGCCGGCATTATCCCAGATTTTTGGAGAAAAATAAAGGTTGTACCTGTACCGAAAAAAAACCTCGACTCTTCAATCATAACCAACAACTGACCTATCTGCCTTCTAAGCGTAGTCTTTAAATGCCTAGAAGGTTTGATAAAACCCAAAATGGAAGAACATATAGCCAAATACCGTAATACTCCCCACAAGATCTTATGCCGTTTGAAAAAATCACTCCACTTCCCACTGCATTAATGATGTAATTAATAATATAGCGAGCCTCAAAAAGCGGGGGTTCCATGTCACCGCAGCAGTGCTTGACCTCCTCTATCACTCCACTTCCCACTGCATTAATGATGTTGTTCACGCCACCGGGTGAACAGCAGTGAGCGGCGAAGAGCACTGAGGAGTGTTTTTCGATCCTCGGCGTCTACGGTCACACCAGGAGGGGTGACTTGATTTTCTGATGGGCGCCGCCATTTCACTCCAGTACGAATTTTCAACCCGAACACCCGTTCTTACACTGTGCTTTCCTTTTGGTGATATAGTTTTTTTCCAACCCGAACCATTCTCGTGTGTGTCGGGATACCTTGTAAATTAGCGAACAATAAACCACCATTAATTAAACGAAGTTTTTCGCGCGTTTTAATTTCACCCACACTCACCAGACCCAGAAGAAATTGGCACCCGCCAATCACCTGCGACTTATCAAATCTTTCCGTCCCGCCACAAACAGATGTAATTAATAATATAGCGAGCCTCAAAAAGCGGGGGTTCCATGTCACTGCAGCAGTGCTTGACCTGAGCTTTTGATGTAGTGAATATTCCTATTCTAGGAAAAAAACTCACTGATCTGGGCTTTAAACAAATGTACATCACTTTCATCACCAATTTCCTCCAAAAAAGAGTTCTCTCTATGGGAATGATAGAAAAAACAGTGAGCAAGGGAGTGAGTCAAGGCAGCTGCCTTAGTCCCATCCTTTTCAATATCTACACAGCTGAACTGAACAACATTACCGATACACGAAACGGCATCCTCTTCCAATATGCTGATGATTTTTTCTTAATAAGCTTCCACAAAAACTTCTTAGCAGCCAAAAATAACTTAGAAAATCTAGTCAATAAATTCAACGAAAAATGCAATAAAATTAATTTAACCTTTAACCCCAATAAATCATCTGTGATACACTTTAACTTAAGAACTTTAACTTTAAGAGAAGTAGACAAAGTAAACTATCTAGGTAGACTTATTAACGCAAATAACTCCTCTATAGGCCACATTAAAAAACCATAGCAAACTTTAACCAGACAAATATGTTCTTACAAATGCTGAGTGGATGTAGTTTCGGAACTCACCCCACTGTCTTTATTACACTATAAGGCATTCATAAGACCAAAATATGAATATGCCTGTACGTCCTTCGCTAATATATCTTAGTCAGTCATGTCCGCCATCAACTCTCATGCCAATTTCCACCTCCAATCAATATAATTTACCATCTAGCAGCTGAACTCCCTCCTGAATTTAGAATTAAATTCGCCACAGCGAAGGAGCTAGCAAAAATCTTCGCCTACGGGCTACCAGCTGCCTCTCTCCTTACCAGCCCCTTCTCACCCACAAACACAAGCTACGGCAGAGTGTACAATGAGTTTAAATATATCTTAGACAGAATTACTCCAGTAAATTCCCTTTCTGTCTCCACTAGAAAAATCTCATTTTATACAAACTTCTTTAAGAACACAGCTAGAAACAAGAA
This sequence comes from Drosophila paulistorum, assembly GCA_018152135.1. Classification (NCBI taxonomy): domain Eukaryota; kingdom Metazoa; phylum Arthropoda; class Insecta; order Diptera; family Drosophilidae; genus Drosophila; species Drosophila paulistorum. The sequence continues at coordinate 3,937,836 of JAECXG010000823.1, forward strand.
AGAAGCTAACAAAGACATTGTGCAAGCACTTCTAAGATAAAAAACTAACAAACTCCTCTCCCACAACTACTATGAGCTGATTTACACTGATAACTCCGTATCTGAAAATTATACAGGTAGCGCATTTGTACATAGCCAATCAAACACCATTCAAAGCTTCTACACCAACAGAACGCTGTCCTCACTAACCTCTGAACTCACTGCCTTAGAGAAAGCCATAGACTTTGCAATACACAAATGCATGCACAAAGTAGCCATTCTAACCGATAGCTTAGGATCTATACAAACGCTTATTAACCCGAAGAATCCTGGAAAATATTGAAAGCAGTTATTTCATAACATCAGTTGAGCTTCACTACATACAAAGTCATGTCAACATCTTAGAGAACGATTTGGCAGATACAGCTGCCAAAAACGCCAGACTTGAAGGCACATACATACAAGTCAGCTGGACTCTCAATGACGTCATAAACCATATTCTAAACTACATTAAAATAGAATGGAAAAGAAAGTATAGTACCTTCTGCATTGAACGCAATAAAGGTTACTGTGTTCTATTCCCATACGTCAAGTTGCATCCTTGGTTCCACAAGAATGCATTTGGAAGACTAGAAGTAAAACAATTGAACAGAAAAATAAGTGGACACGCCTTCGATAAAAACACCTTGGCAAAAATGAATGTCTTCAACGACGCCTAATGCGATACTTGCAACACCGTGGAGGACATTCCCCATGTTCTTCTCAAAAGCACCAAATTCGCTCACAATCGGAGAGATTACCCTACATTATTAAAATACCAGGACATATATCGTCTCCTTGCTAACGAACCAGTTAATAACTATCGATTCACGCATGCTGCTAACATCAATATCTAATTTTGCACGAAACAACTCACAAAATCCCCACTCACACATACCACACTTTCACCATCGATTCACATACACATTACACATTTTTTTTTTTTTTTTTTTTTTTTTAGATGTGTGTGGTCCGGTGAGTGCGTTTGTTTCTCAAGTATCCTCCGCATTACCCTCGAATCGGGCGTTCTTCAGGCCTATAAACCGAAATAAACAAGTCAGAAGGGGTCTTAGGGACTCTGCCTACATACCACATCCGCGGAACAGCTGTGGTGCCATCGTCGCTGGACCGGCTTTAATTTTTTGGCCAAGGCCGGCTGGGCTACTGGTGAAGGCTGCGGTGAGGGAAGGGAGTTGCCTCTCTCCTTATTTTTTTCCCGCCTCTCTTCTTCGGCTCCTGCGCTGATGTGGGTGAGAAATTTTATCCACTTTCCCTCAAAATTTTTCACATTCTGCTACTAGCAAGTCTTCCTCGTTTTCACACCGCTACGGAACAGCTGATCGAGCCAGTGTTGGGAAACGACAGAAATAAGGGGAGCCCCTAGCCAATATCGGGCAGGTGGCGCCTCTGGGAAACCCGCAAATAAAAACCGTTCTTGGCGGGATCGTAATTTAAATTCAAATTGGCAGAAATTAAATTCTCAATTAAAACCTAAATTTTGCCCGGCCCCTGAGCCCTAAATGGTCAGTCCTACTGCATCGATGGACCGGCATGATCGACAAGGAAGATTTCCCCTTAACGACTGCGCGAGCGAAGTCTTAATTTTTGCAAGGCGTCCGTTAATCGGAAATTCCCCCCCTGCAGCAGTTGGATCAAACCCAGTGTCAGTTGCAACGCGGGCTATTCTAAACAGCCCAGATGTGTCGGCAACAGCGTCAAGCCCTCCAGTGAAGTCGCACATCGCTGAACTAGATGAACTAGGCTCTCTAGTATGGCAGTTAGACCACACGTTTAACAACAGAGATGATAATAAAAAGCCAGTGAGGCATATAAATCTGAGCACGAAACAGTCCATAGTCAAAATGAAGGAACTGTACGAGTTTCTCTGCCACAGAGTTCTAGCTGGAGAATTCCAAAAAGTCCCGCAAAGGCAAGACGGTGCCACACAGATGACTCCAAAGGCAAATGGCCGCAACAGAGTCCTCGCAGCGACAAACACTAGCGACTCTCCCAAACGTCCAAGAGAGCATTCGCCGGCACAGCGCAAAACACCGCCTAAAAAAAAGAAATATAATGCGCCAATCATAAAGCCATCTACAACGACAAGCCCACTGCGCACTGATCGTATAGACAGGCAACACAACCAAGATGAGTGGCAGAAAGTCACAAACAAAAGGAGAAACAGGGCGGATCAAAAGCAAAGGCTGCCAAAACAGAGGCCAGACGCTATTTTGATAGCAAACAAAGGCAACCTATCATACAGCGAGATGCTCAAATTAGTCACATGCAGTGAAAACGAAGCCCTAAAATCGCTTGGGGAAAATGTCAAGAAAGCAAGGACAGCCAAGGGAGACCTTTTGCTTGAAATGGGAAAACCAATGCCGGAAAGTCTAAACCAAATAAGCGACGATATTGGTGCTGAATTGGGCAGCCAGTTTGCAGCCTCTGCTTTGATAAGCGAAACCAGGCTGGATATCAAAGAGCTTGATGGCGAAACCACCAAAGAAAATATAGTAGCAGCGTTCGGGACCAGGCTCAAGGTGAAGATTGACGTTACCGCCATTAAGAGTCTCCGTAAATCTTATTCAGGTTGCCAGAGAGCTACAGTAAGCGTCCCAACTACGGCAGCTAGCGACATCCTTCAAGCTGGAACACTAAAGGTTCGCTGGAATGTCTGCCCCATACGCCTAGATAATACTCCGAGAAGGTGCCTAAAATACCTAAAATACGGTCATATTGCGTCTAAATGCACCAGCGAAACCGATCGAACTGTCCTCTGCCTAAGATGTGGCAAATCGGGTCACAAGATAAAAGAGTGCAATAATAGCCCTTCATGTTGCCTCTGTGTTGCCAGTGGAAACGCTGATTATGCACACACGGCAGGTAGCCAGAGGTGCCCCCACGGGCCGAAAGGGATGTCTACAGCAAAACAATAATGAGATTTATTCAAATCAATCTCAATCACTGCGAGGCAGCACAAGACTTGCTGTCACAGACTGTCAGAGAGCTCGGCACAGACGTTGCTATTATCAGCGAGCCTTATAAAAGTTTTACTTCCACGACATGGGCACAAAACAACTCGGGAAAAGCCGCGATCTGGGCATGTGGGACCACACCGTGCCAGATAAAATTCTCTACATCCTTCAACGGTTTTGTTAGAGCCAAAATAACAGAGTACTGGATTTTTAGCTGCTATCTACCCCCTTCATATAGCCTCGGAGAATTCTGCGGTGTAATAGAAGAGCTGTCGGATCAGATCCGATGCCACAAGCCGGCAATTGTTGCTGGGGATTTCAATGCATGGGCAGCGGAATGGGGCAAGAATAGTAGTGGACAGGCTAGACCAAGCCTTGGCCAACCAAGCAATTTCCGAAAACCAGTTTGGTTTTCGCAAGGGAAGATCTACACTAGATGCTATTCGGAAGGTGGTTAAAATTGCTCGAAACGCAACCGCCGGCGATAGATGGAAAGGCGGAGCAAAAAAATACTGCCTAATAGCCACATTAGACGATAAAAATGCCTTCAACTCGGCAAGATGGTCCTGCATATTGGAGGCTCTGCATAACTATAGAGTTCCGCCGTACCTGCTGAAGGTAGTTAGCAGCTACCTCAACAACAGATGGTTGCATGTGGACACCTATGATGGAGGAAAACATTATAGCATTACCGGAGGAGTTCCACAGGGCTCTGTCATGGGGCCGCTACTCTGGAACGCAATGTACAACGGAGTGCTAAACCTGAATATGCCTGAAGGAGTTGAGACCATTGGCTTTGCCGACGACATCGCCTTAGTTTGCGTGGCGAAACATCTAAATGAAGTGGAACCTGTTTGCTCGAACGCGATATTCCGAGTTCAGCAGTGGCTGGCCTCAATGGGCCTTCACTTGGCCGAACATAAAACTGAGGCAGTGCTCGTAAGCAGTCGGAAGAATGTAGGGATTGCAACAATTCAGGCTGGCACCGCGCAAATAACCAGTAAAAGCTGAATAAAGTACCTTGGCATACTTATCGATTCCAGGTTAACGTTCAAAGACCACCTCAATGAATCAGCAAAGAAAGCGAGGGCTACCGGCGCTGCCTTATCGCGCCTAATTGCAACACAAAGGGTCCCACACAGAGCCGCAGATGGTCCCACACAGACCCGCAGCTCCACGGGGTCACAAAGGCCATAATGCTTTATGGCGCTCCGGTCTGGCCATGGCCACAAAATCCTATGCACGGGACATGGAATCCGTCTATAGACTCAGTGCGCTCAGAGTCGGTTTCCGCACGATCTCTGGAATAGCTGCTATGGTGCTAGCAGGCACAATTCCTATCCGACTACTAGCAGACGAGACCAAACAATTGTACAGCAAACTAAAAGACCCGAGAATTACCCAAATCGAAAGGACTGCAATCCGCAAGAGGGAGCGGAGCACAAGTATTTCTAGATGGCAGGCGCTGTGGGACGAGTCTGAAAAAGGCAGATGGACTCACCGACTTATCCCAAATCTCGAAGCATGGCTGAATAGGGGACACGGCGAAGTCAACTTCAACCTGACACAGCTACTAAGCGGACACGGTTGCTTTCGGAGTTACCTTTACAGATTTCGGCACGCTGCAAGCCCAGCGTGCCCATGGTGCAACAACGGTGAGGAAGAGACTGCTGAACACATTCTGTTCAGTCGTGGCCGCTTCGACACTCACAGAAGAAATTTGCAAGTGGTACTCGGGGTGCAGGCGTCGGCAACAAATCTGGTACCGCTAATCATACTGCGGAAGGCAAATTGGGATGCCTTCAACAAATTCGCAGCGGTCACCATGGCCGAACTGCGCAGCGTAGAACAACTGGCAAACAGAACCTGATAAGAGAATGTGCGGTCGAGGCATGAACGTGTGAAGCAATACCCCGCTGGCAGTCCCACACGCTTTTCCCTCTCCGCAACTTCATATATTCCTAAATCTTTTGTAAATTCTTCTTTCTAACCTTTCCTAAATAAACGAAGCAAAAAAAAAAAAAAAAAAAAAAACACATACACACTCACCATTATCATTCACACACGCACACAACTAACCGCATGTGTCTTCACCATCCAATTATATACTCATCGAAAACATATCGATATATCTCAGCGATACTAAACTAAAAAGAGAACATAAACAAATACATTTCTTGCAGATTTGTTCCCAGAAGTTACATTGAAATTATTTTTCAATGAAAGTACCTTAATAAAAAAATAAAATAAATTGTTTAACGAATATCACGATTTCCTGCTTTAATTAATTAATTTAATTAATCGGAGTGGCTGCAATTAATTTGGTTTGGGTGAAATTTAATTGTATGTACATACATATGTACGTATGAGTATGCTTACCGCGGCAAAAATGATTATGGATGTACAAATTAATTGGCATAATAATTTTTGGTCAATCAGAATTTCGAAGAATGGGAAAAAATAAACTGGATAAATACAAAAAGATCGGGACATACCATGTAACCTTTGGGACAGGTCAGGTATATACATACAAGTATACAAAAGTGTGTAGGTCGCTATGGAAGAGCGGGAAACCTCACACTTTTATAAGCATGTAATGTGATATAATGTGATTGGGATTATTAATAAGAAATCAGGAATTCCGCCGATGCAAGCTCTCTGCTGTTAACCCGGTGGCGTGAACAGGAGATAATCGAGTTTTTTTTAAATTACGGGGGCGGAAAGGGGCGTGCTAAAACCTTTACACATACAAAATGTGCGCATTTACTAAGCAAATATACATACCAAATGTGCTGTCTCTAGCTAAAAAAGTTTTTGAGCGTTTTTTTTAAATTTAAAAAAAAAACTCGACCACAATACATACTACACGAGCCTACAAACGAAATTTGGTGGCTCTACCTTATATAGTCTCCAAGATCTAGGTGTTCATACGGACAGACGGACGGACAAGGCTAGATCGACTCGGCTGTTGATGCTGATCAAGAATATAAACACTTTATGAGGTCGGAAAAGCTGCAATAAATTATTCCTTCTGCCTGTTACATAAAGTTTGGCGACTTTAATATACTATTTCACCCTATGGGTGTATGGTATAAAAACACATGCCCACAAACATACAGAGCCGAATTCAAATTAACACCATTGACAAGCTTAAATACACATACGTCTATACTGGATCCCAAAACAACACTATCACTACCTCTGCCCTCTGCACAAATGAAACCGATACCATCAAAATATATCTCTTACCCCACTACTCCTCCATATTTTCCGCAGAACTCATTGCAATAGTAGGAACCCTCAAAAATAAAAAAGGTAAATTCTGCTTATGCACCGACTCATACGCTTGCAATATTATGCAAAAAACCTTCCCCAAATTCAAACTACTCTGGGTGCCCGGCCATGTAGGAATAGCAGGAAACGAACTAGCAGATACCTCTGCTAAAAATGCAGCGAAACAGCCTCTAACAACAAAGGAAAACTTTAACATACAAGACATACAAAAATACTTAAAAAACATGCACGTCACAAGACTACAATCTAATATAACCGAAACATCAACCTGGTACCGAGCAAACAACCAAAATACACTTAACAACTACCACATTTTTAAAACAAATCATTACCTCTCTCGAGACGAGTCCAAATAATAATAACCAGACTTAGACTTGGACACTCCAAAATTACCCACAAACACTACATCTACTACGATCAATCTAAGGCTATATGCCCCTTTTGCAACGACACCATTTCAATCGAAAACATTCTCACCAACTGCAATACCCTAAAACTTTAAAGACAAGCAATATTTAAAAACACCAACCCTGTCCAATGCTCAGCACAACCTACACCCTCAAACATATCAAACATTCTACAATACTTAATAACATCAAAACTACCTAACTAAAACAACCTAAACTAAGAAAGCCATGTACATTAATGCAAGTATGTAAATACATCACTTAGTACTATCTATTAAGAGAGCTTATACATAAACACATACAAATCTAGAGCTGCAGGCCTTTGCTTCCATAGCCACGTAAAAGGCGAGCTTATAATTTTAATATTAAAACATAGGTTAGCTCTTTAATAAATAAAGTTTATGTGATGATTTAGAAAATTTTGTAGTGCCATAGAAACGCGTGACTCATGTTGCTAAGCGCTCTAAAAATTAAATTGCTTGCAGAAGGAAAGAGATCAAGATTGGCGAAGTAGCCGAGAAAAAAGAGAATGAAATGACAAATACACAAGTCCAGAAAACAATAAAAAAGAACAAAGCAATGAGAGAACCAAAAAAACTTAAATGTTGTGAAGTGTAATACGAAAGAGAAAAAGACAACGCGAGCAAAAAGAACAGTAAGAATTCTATTTCGGTGTTCTCTACTTCTGGAAGAAGAGTCGATTTGTCGAAAAATGCGTGGTGTGTAGACAGCAGATATACAGATACAATGTTTACAAATATGCGTGAGCACAAAGAGAGAATTAAACTAGCAGGCGACAGTTATATAGAAGCCGAAGGTTGCGGAACCGTGGAACAGTTGACCTGCTGCATGTAATGAACTTACAATGTAATTTTATTTCAGTATCAAAAGCAACAGAAAATGCCTTATGAGTATGAGTACACTCTGTAGCTAAGTTGGCGCAGGGAAATGCAGATCCGCACAAGGAACATGAGTTTGCAGCCAAGCGGGTATTGAGATATCTAAGAGATACCTCAGATGAGAGACTTCACTATAACAAAATGGGTGTACCTATCCACTGTTTTGTTAATGCAGACGATCGGAAGTCTTGCTAAAGATGCTAAATTTCATTCACGTAAGCGAAATGCATAAAGATAATGTAATAGATATAAAATACATTCCCACAGATAGTATGACCTTTGTGCTCCTTTTGTGCTGCCTATGATTTAAAATCTTACAAAAAAATTAGACTTATAAATTAGATTTTTTGACCCGAAGCCCAGCTAAAACTCAGTTTTAATTAACTTCAATAATGTCAAAATCTACACAAATAACCTCAGATATTTTAACGAAGAACTTATGTAAGGTCAAACATATAAAGTTTACAGAAATGTTGGGATTAAAATAATCTGTCTTTGTAAAATAGACTTCGCGTTGAGGAGTGTTAAAATTTCTATTTCTTATTATTCTCGAATGCTTCGATCTGTGAATTGTAGCGGACATTCTTTCATTTCTGCTTTACATTCATTTTCTAGCTGTTCATTCTGTTTATTAAAGGTTTATACCTCTACGCGAATAAATTTCGTCAAAATATTTATGTCGACTAGTGTAAATTGGGTGCAGTTTAAGCACAGTACAAAGGTACAGATGGAAGCCAAAGACAGAGCGATGCAGTCCCGCTGTAGCTACAATTGGTATCTGATCTTACTAAGAATTATGAATTTCTTTTATAGTAAAAATAGAGAGCTCATCAGTGCACAGTTCGACATAGTGTTAGGTGAGCAAAATATGTTTTAGGTTATTATTGCTAACTGCTGACCACATCAGGTCATATTCATCAACGCTCTCGACGAAGACGGACGTGTTTTTTTAAGCTCCCGCGTTTTTAACTGATTTACATTTTTTTATTTTGTTTTATCGGCATCGCGATCGAAATTTAAATTATATTAGTAAATCTTACTTGCACCGTATCACTCGTTGCGTTTTTGTGTGTTTGTGTTAATAATTTTTAACAACTTTAATTTCTGTTTATAACCTTTGTTGGTTTTTTTTCTTTTTTTTTCTCTCTCTTTTTTTCCTCTCTCTCCCACCTTAATCTCTTTTTTTTTCTCTCTTGCAAATCACAAGCTACGCTCTGTTGTTGTTGTCTTGCAATTTCTTAAGCTAGGTACACACGATGCAAACAATTTGCAGCAAGTTGAAAATAAATTGCAGCAAAAGTTTGCACAACTGTTCACACCAATGCAAATATTGCATGAAAATTTCTTGCTTCAATCAATTTTTGTTTTGCACGCAAACTTTTGCATGGCTATTTCGTGCAATATATTGCATTAATGTCTACATGTGTTTTCATTTTTTGTTTGTAGTGCTTGCAAGTGACACTCATTTGCAAGTTCTGTTGTTTTGAGAATGAAACGTAAAAAAGTGAGAAGATTAGAGTCTGCAAAAAAAAGAAAGTGTTGGGTGAAAGAGTGGATTTCCAAAAGATATGAAAAAGGAGTACATCAGAACCTTTTAAAAGAGCTGCAAAATGGCGATGAAACATACTATTACAATTTTTCCGCATGGCAGTCAGTGATTTCAATTTTTTATTAGAAAAAGTAAAACACAACATAACTAAACAAGACACTGTAATGCGTCCTGCGATCCCACCAAATGAGCGATTAGCATTTTGCTTCTTATGCTTATTTTTATAGTCTGCTGATGAGACATCCCATAAAACAGCATAATTCTCGTAAAATTCAATTAATTTGTTCGTTTTCTCGATCCCACATGTTACTTTTCTCGCTGCAATATTGCGACTAAAAGCAAACAGCACATGCAAATAAGCAAGCAACTGACGCCACCAAATTAACGGTAAAATTCTGTATTCAGACGACAAGCAAGAATAGTTGCCGAAAACAGTTATTGCAAATTTTTTGTTTGCAGCAAAATGTTTGCAGTCGTGTTCAAACGTGCAAATTTGATTGCAGCAATCAACTTGCTGCAAATTGTTTGCATCGTGTGTACCTAGCTTTAGTTTTCTTGTTGCAGTGTTTTTGTTATTGTTATTTCTAACTCCCGCGCTCGCGCACTTTGACTTTTTTTTCTCGTTTTCGTTTCACTCGACGCCGCTATTTGCGCTCATATTGTAGTCTGTTGTGTGTCTGTAATATAGAGTCTATATTCTCTTACTCAGTGCTCTTTTTTTCTTTTAACCCTTGTGCACCCTCAAAATCTCTTTTTCTTATTATGTATTTCTGGACCTCAGAGTGAGTTATATATTTTAATACCAAAACATTTCTCAATTTTCATTTTTATTTGTTTGATTACCAATTTTTTTATTACCTCAAAATGCCTGTTTTTTCGGTTAAAAATTGTTTGCAGCCCGCCCCACCACTGATTAGTTTTATTTACTGTTGGTTGTGTAAAACTACAGTACATGTTAAGTGTGCCGGCTTTACATGCAGGGTGAAGGATCTTTTCTATCAAAAAAAGGGTTTCAAATGGTGATGTGAGTCATGCCGGATCGTGGAAGATGAAATGGAACTTTTCATGCGGCAAACAAAGGATAACCTGATGAGTCTGTCCGCCAGTTTTCTTAAACTCTCGCAAGAGTTTAAAGCTGTCGAGTCTCAGTTTAGTAGTTTAACGCTACTGACTCAGTCTCGAAAGCGTAAGAAGGCGGGAGAACAGACTCCTGATTTGTCCTTGCGTTTGCCGGTCTCCACATCTATATCGGTTCCGACCCCTTCTCAACCAATGCAAACTCCAATTCCACAGACGATGTCTATAGTGTCCGTTTTGTCTGGGCAAGAATCTACACCCATGGATTTTGCCGACAGGGCTCCTAGTGATAGTAATGCCAGAGTGCCATTTGTTGCAACTGATGCTAGAATTAATGCGGTAGCTGATGCAATACCTGGAATGCCGAAACCATTGGTGGGAGTGCCACCTAAAAAACAAATTTTTGTTTCGAGACTTCTCTCTGATGCTACATCGGATGATGTCATGGCCCACATGGGGACTAAACTGAATGTCTCCAATATATCCATAGAAAAGTTACAATTTTCATATTCTAGAGAAATTTCATCTTTTAAAATCAGTGTTCCAATTGAGTTCTTTGACTGTATCTGCAGTTCTAGCTTCTGGCCGAAAAGCTTAATTGTGAAAGAGTTTACATCCAGGAAAAGGAAGACACGGGGCTAAACAAGGATTCCTTCACCATTTATTCCTCTTTCTTCTTCATATATTCCCACTCCTTTCTTATCTATTCCTTCTTCTGCTCTATCAAAAAACTAACAACTTCCTTCTCTGTCGGCTATCAGAATGTCAGGGTCCTTAATTCTAAACTTACTAAACTCTTTGTAGATAGTCTGTCATTTGATTTTGACCTAATTGTCTTTACTGAGACTTGATTAAAACCTTACGTTTTTGACGCCACAGTTTTACCCTCTAATTTCAATATTTTTAGACGTGATCGTACTGATCGTAGGGGTGGTGGAGTTCTTATTGCTGTAGATTCCGCCCTATCATCGGCTCTGATAACAATACCTGTCTCAAGTAGTATCGAATTTATATGCGTTAAGGTATCTTTTACTCGTTTTTCCATTTTTGTTACCTGTTCTTACATTCCGCCCCAATCGGAATAGCCATCCTACTTACTACACTTAGAATCTATTAAATTTATACTTGAACTACTTTTTGACAGAGACTCATTAATTGTCCTTGGGGACTTTAACCTGCCCACTATAACTTGGTCAACACTTAATGGTAGCAAAACGTTGCTGCCCTCTGGGCAAGCTCTGCTTGAGCTTTCGTTGGCCCAGCTGAATTCGATTTCTAATACGTCTAGCAGATTTCTGGATCTGATTTTTACTTCTGATCCTAGTTTTTGTGAAGTACCTAGAACTAGTCCAATGGTGTTACCAGAGGATAGTTTTCATCCAAATTTAGAGTTATCTATTGAGTTTCCCAGCCGCAAGCCCATCTCCGAGTGTGATCCTACGGTACGCACCCGATGATTTCTGAAGACTGACTTTGTCGCACTAAACAATGCCTTTCTTAATACCGATTGGACTAATTTATACACTTGTACGGATATGAACTCCGCCATTTCTTTATTTTATACCACTGTTGACTCAATCTTTAATGACTGTGTCTCCTGTGGTGACGCAAAAATCACCATGGTTTACGCGGGGGCTGTCAAAACTGAAGAATCTTAAGTCTAGGTAGTCTTAAGTCATCGGATCTTTCTCGTTACTTGGTTGTTAAATCGAATTTTATTGTTTCTAATTCTAATTGCTATAATAATTACTTACAACGTTGCAAGTTGCAATTCTCCGAAAATCCTAAAGAGTTCTATAGTTTCGTTAACTCAAAGCGACATTCTATCTCCCTTCCATCGTTTGCAGTTTTTAATAATGTTTCGGCCTCTTCTGATCGATCTATTTCTAATTTATTTGCTAACTTCTTCTCGACTACGTACACATCCACTAAGTACAACTCTAGTCAGATATATCCATATCCTATAACGAAATCCAACTGCATTCTTAATCCTATTATAACGGAAAGTTCGGTAGCTAAGGAACTAATGACGATTAAGCCGGTATACTCACCGGGTCCAGACGGTATTCCCGCTTGTGTCCTGAGGTTCTGTGCGGAGTCATCGTGCTCGCCTTTACTTAAGCTTTTTGAGTTGTCCGTTACACTGTCCGCGTTTCCAACTATATGGAAGGATTCGTTTATTTTACCTCTTCACAAATGTGTCAATAAATCCGACGTCACTAATTACAGAGGAATTTCTAAATTGTCAGCGATATCGAAACTGTTTGAGAAAATTATAACGTCTCAAATACAGCATTTAAGTAAGTCTATTTTTTCGCCATACCAGTATGGGTTTGTCAAGAATAGGTCTACCACAACTAACCTTTTACAGTTTACATCTTTTCTAATCCAAGGTTTTAAGAAACAAAAGCAAACTGCTGTTATATATACAGATTTCAGTAAGGCTTTCGATTCGGTAAACCATGCCTTACTCTTACACAAGCTGAATTTAGTTGGCTTTCCGGATGCTCTGCTTGCTTGGATTTCACAATAGGAGGCTGAGCAATAGGAGGCAGAGGGTTCTTTTTAAGTCGTCTCTTTCTAAGATCATTTGTATTGAATCGGCCATTACTATTGGCCCATTACTATTCACCATTTTTATTAATGATCTCCCCACCGTTCTTTTAAATTCTAGAGTTCTTATGTATGCCGATGATGTAAAAATCGCTAATCCCATCGTAGACGCTCTCATGTCATACCTTGCAAGCTGACCTGAATGCTTTTCAGGGGTGGTGTAGGGCTAACTTGTTATCGCTAAACTGTTCTAAGTGCAAAATTATATCTTTTTATAGAGGTTCTCCCCAATTAACGAGTTACTTTTTAAAAAATTTCCCGTTAGAAAGAATTAAAAATACTTCTTTGGTTGTAAAAGATTTGGGGATCTTAATAGACCACAAACTTAGTTTTAATCAGCATATATCGACTACTGTTAGTAGGGCTACGAGTGTTCTTGGCTTTATAAAGCGCTGGTCGAAGGAGTTCAAGGATCCATATACTACCAAAATACTTTATACTTCTTTAGTCCGCCCCATATTGGAGTATGGATCTTGTGTTTGGTCTCCTCAATATGAGTTTTATCAAAACAAATTAGAATCTGTACAACTGTACAACTTCCATCTTATTCTAGTGGACTTCAGTTAATTAACTTTCCTTCTTTAGCTAATCGTAGAACTATGCTTGTTGTAACTTTTCTTTACAAACTTTTGAATGGTAAGATTGACTCTTCCGAGCTGTTGAGCCAAATTAACATTTTTGTTAGATCTAGATGGACCCGCAATTTCACACCGCTTTTACTTCCCACTTGCACAACTAACTTTTCTCTGCATGAACCTTTTCGAATACTATGTAGTGACTACAACAGACTTTGGCACGTTATCGGTTCCGAAAAATCGCTTCCTGGTATAAAAACTGCGATCTTGTCCTTCCTCGCTCGTAATTAGTTGTAATCATCTTTATTTTAACCTATCCTGTTTTCTTTTTATATGTAACTTATTATCTTATTACATTTACTATTTTCTATTTCTTTAGTTTAATTTTATGTTTATATTTGTGATACGCCTATGCCCTTAGGTCGGAGTGGGTAGAGGTTGTAACATTAACTTTACTTAGGGTCATTCGTAACAGGCCCGGGCCTGGTGTCATATGGGCCACTTGTTCGTACTGAGCGTTGTACGACTACGTCTTAAAAAAAAAAAAAAAAAAAAAAAAAAATTATAAGGATTTATAATTTTCCTTGCAGTTGTGTGAATAATTATAAAAATATATAATCCTTGGATATTAATATTTATACAATGTGGAAATATGTTGAATTTTATAAGAGTATTTAAAATATATGGAGAAATTAAGATCAGTAGGATTGGGAGTGCTAATAACTTTTCAATGAAGGAAAAAAACTCGGAATTAATTTTCATTAAACGGACTATGAGGCAAAAATCAAAATGCACCGAGACAAGACAAAATTTTAATTCCAAATAAATAAAATAATTTTTATTTTTCCTTAGAAAATATTTTGCGAATTTAATTCTGACTGAAATATTTTTTTTTGGCACAATACGAAAATCACGATGGAAAAAATGGATGTCGTGACTGAATCACGACTTGGCTCAAGTGTCAGCACTGATGAGACTTGAGTGTCAGCACTGATCGGGAGTCAGCTGTTCTGCCGTTGTTTATGTTTTGTGAATTTAATTAATTTTAAATTGTTTAACGAATATCACGATTTCCTGCTTTAATTATGTAGGTTTCAAATTATTAAATTCCGGAAAGCCAATCGGAGTGGCTGCAATTAATTTTGTTTGGGTGAAATTTAATTGTATGTACATACATATGTACGTATGAGTATGCTTACCGCGGCAAAAATTATTATAGATGTAGAAATTAATTGGCATAAATAATTTATGACAAAGGACTAATGATAAGCCCGTGGAGTGTGCTTTACACTTTAAGTTAAGGTAAGTGGTACTTTATATATGTATATTCGCGATTATTAACCACTTCTACTTGCAGGTTAGAAACACAGCTGTTTTTACATGTATGTATGTATCTATGCATGTGTATATACATATGTATATGCAATTGGACTTTTGGTCAATCAGAATTTCGAAGAATGGGAAAAAATGAACTGGATAAATACAAAAAGATCGGGACATACCATGTAACCTTTGGGACAGGTCAGGTATATACATACAAGTATACAAAAGTGTGTTGGTCGCTATGGAAGAGCGGGAAACCTCACACTTTTATAAGCATGTAATGTGATATAATGTGATTGGGATTATTAATAAGAAATCAGGAATTCCGCCGATGCAAGCTCTCTGCTGTTAACCCGGTGGCGTGAACAGGAGATAATCGAGTTTTTTTAAATTACGGGGGCGGAAAGGGGCGTGCTAAAATCTTTACACATACAAAATGTGCGCATTTACTAAGCAAATATACATACCAAATATGCTGTCTCTAGCTAAAAAAGTTTTTGAGCGTTTTTTTTAAATTTAAAAAAAAACTCGACCACAATACATACTACACGAGCCTACAAACGAAATTTGGTGGCTCTACCTTATATAGTCTCCAAGATCTAGGTGTTCATACGGACAGACGGACGGACAAGGCTAGATCGACTCGGCTGTTAATGCTGATCAAGAATATAAACACTTTATGAGGTCGGAAAAGCTGCAATAAATTATTCCTTCTGCCTGTTACATAAAGTTTGGCGACTTTAATATACTATTTCACCCTATGGGTGTATGGTATAAAAACACATGCCCACAAACATACAGAGCCGCATTCAAATTAACACCATTGACAAGCTTAAATACACATACGTCTATACTGGATCCCAAAACAACACTATCACTACCTCTGCCCTCTGCACAAATGAAACCGATACCATCAAAATATATCTCTTACCCCACTACTCCTCCATATTTTCCGCAGAACTCATTGCAATAGTAGGAACCCTCAAAAATAAAAAAGGTAAATTCTGCTTATGCACCGACTCAGTCTCAATTAACAACACAAAAAACAATAAACATTACCCCTCATACGCTTGCAATATTATGCAAAAAACCTTCCCCAAATTCAAACTACTCTGGGTGCCCGGCCATGTAGGAATAGCAGGAAACGAACTAGCAGATACCTCTGCTAAAAATGCAGCGAAACAGCCTCTAACAACAAAGGAAAACTTTAACATACAAGACATACAAAAATACTTAAAAAACATGCACGTCACAAGACTACAATCTAATATAACCGAAACATCAACCTGGTACCGAGCAAACAACCAAAATACACTTAACAACTACCACATTTTTAAAACAAATCATTACCTCTCTCGAGACGAGTCCAAATAATAATAACCAGACTTAGACTTGGACACTCCAAAATTACCCACAAACACTACATCTACTACGATCAATCTAAGGCTATATGCCCCTTTTGCAACGACACCATTTCAATCGAAAACATTCTCACCAACTGCAATACCCTAAAACTTTAAAGACAAGCAATATTTAAAAACACCAACCCTGTCCAATGCTCAGCACAACCTACACCCTCAAACATATCAAACATTCTACAATACTTAATAACATCAAAACTACCTAACTAAAACAACCTAAACTAAGAAAGCCATGTACATTAATGCAAGTATGTAAATACATCACTTAGTACTATCTATTAAGAGAGCTTATACATAAACACATACAAATCTAGAGCTGCAGGCCTTTGCTTCCATAGCCACGTAAAAGGCGAGCTTATAATTTTAATATTAAAACATAGGTTAGCTCTTTAATAAATAAAGTTTATGTGATGATTTAGAAAATTTTGTAGTGCCATAGAAACGCGTGACTCATGTTGCTAAGCGCTCTAAAAATTAAATTGCTTGCAGAAGGAAAGAGATCAAGATTGG
Organism: Drosophila paulistorum; assembly: GCA_018152135.1. Taxonomy (NCBI): domain Eukaryota; kingdom Metazoa; phylum Arthropoda; class Insecta; order Diptera; family Drosophilidae; genus Drosophila; species Drosophila paulistorum. Next base: position 3,954,497 of record JAECXG010000823.1, read on the forward strand.
CGAAGTAGCCGAGAAAAAAGAGAATGAAATGACAAATACACAAGTCCAGAAAACAATAAAAAAGAACAAAGCAATGAGAGAACCAAAAAAACTTAAATGTTGTGAAGTGTAATACGAAAGAGAAAAAGACAACGCGAGCAAAAAGAACAGTAAGAATTCTATTTCGGTGTTCTCTACTTCTGGAAGAAGAGTCGATTTGTCGAAAAATGCGTGGTGTGTAGACAGCAGATATACAGATACAATGTTTACAAATATGCGTGAGCACAAAGAGAGAATTAAACTAGCAGGCGACAGTTATATAGAAGCCGAAGGTTGCGGAACCGTGGAACAGTTGACCTGCTGCATGTAATGAACTTACAATGTAATTTTATTTCAGTATCAAAAGCAACAGAAAATGCCTTATGAGTATGAGTACACTCTGTAGCTAAGTTGGCGCAGGGAAATGCAGATCCGCACAAGGAACATGAGTTTGCAGCCAAGCGGGTATTGAGATATCTAAGAGATACCTCAGATGTGAGACTTCACTATAACAAAATGGGTGTACCTATCCACTGTTTTGTTAATGCAGACGATCGGAAGTCTTGCTAAAGATGCTAAATTTCATTCACGTAAGCGAAATGCATAAAGATAATGTAATAGATATAAAATACATTCCCACAGATAGTATGACCTTTGTGCTCCTTTTGTGCTGCCTATGATTTAAAATCTTACAAAAAAATTAGACTTATAAATTAGATTTTTTGACCCGAAGCCCAGCTAAAACTCAGTTTTAATTAACTTCAATAATGTCAAAATCTACACAAATAACCTCAGATATTTTAACGAAGAACTTATGTAAGGTCAAACATATAAAGTTTACAGAAATGTTGGGATTAAAATAATCTGTCTTTGTAAAATAGACTTCGCGTTGAGGAGTGTTAAAATTTCTATTTCTTATTATTCTCGAATGCTTCGATCTGTGAATTGTAGCGGACATTCTTTCATTTCTGCTTTACATTCATTTTCTAGCTGTTCATTCTGTTTATTAAAGGTTTATACCTCTACGCGAATAAATTTCGTCAAAATATTTATGTCGACTAGTGTAAATTGGGTGCAGTTTAAGCACAGTACAAAGGTACAGATGGAAGCCAAAGACAGAGCGATGCAGTCCCGCTGTAGCTACAATTGGTATCTGATCTTACTAAGAATTATGAATTTCTTTTATAGTAAAAATAGAGAGCTCATCAGTGCACAGTTCGACATAGTGTTAGGTGAGCAAAATATGTTTTAGGTTATTATTGCTAACTGCTGACCATATCAGGTCTACTTATGGCTGATGAGCTATCGATATCTGTAATCGGATTAAAAACTATGTTCTTCTGAATCTAAATATACATTTCCGTTACTCTATATTATGATTGTCTTATTGTTTTACTATTTTTTATAAGCTAAACACCAACACACTCCCGTCCGTTGAACACATGTTCAATGTTATCTAACGTTGACCTCAAAGATGCTGGGGGCTGCAGCAGGAGTCGGCATAGGGTTGACGATCTTCACGGTTGTCTGCTTTTGACCTTTGTGTAGCCACTAATGGAAATGGGACTTTAAATATCGCATGGTTGTTTGCTATTGAGCCTTTTTTTGCCCTGGATGACCTTTTTTGGCCCACCTTGTATATTCATTTGACGAAATAAAAAAGTGATGTTGGTTCGGAGATCAGCAGACATAATTATGGACAAAGGTTATGCCAAAGTAAGTGTTTTATGTCATGAACGACTCGCAACATGCAAATATGTTTGTATGTGCATACATATATGCATATATATGTATATAATAAACGTTCAAACTTTTATATGAATGAATTAAAAATACATTATCACAAATAACAAGCGTTTTTGTCCTTATGAATTCACCATTTTACAAGCGATAACTGCACTTTTTCAGTTTTTTAAAAGGTCCCGGGATGCAAATATGGATGTTTGCAAATTGTGCGGGAAAACGTACCAAACCAGTAGCACCATGACGAACTTGATGGACCATCTGTATCGCATTCATCCGCAAACAAACGAGAGAAGCAAAAAACATATTTAAAATATCAAAGAAGCTAACTTCGGCAATGCCGAAGTTTTTATACCCTTGCAGTTCTTGGCAATAATTTTTTTACATTTTGAAATCTTTTTCCCTGCAACTCAATTCATCAACACACAAACAAAACATTTAAATTATTTCTCTTTTTACTCCAAATTTTTCTTCCATCATTCCGTAAGCAAAGCACAACACGCATACACATACAGTTCGTGTAGCGCTGCGTCTGTGTGTGTATACATGTGCTCTGTTTGATTTACTGATGACGTAGTAGGCAGCCAGCAGCGCTGCCGTCAGCGCTTGAACCGATTTGTACTATCTGTAACTTGTGTTCTATTTATCCGATCAGATTCAAATTTTGGGATCTGATATTTTATATAAAATTCTATTTATTGGTAAATTTCTTGGGGATACTCCAAATTTTGCAAAAATTTTTGTTCTAGAGCTATATAATATAGTATATAGTATATCCTGACAATTTTCATACTTTATCATCTCCGGGCTAAAAGTAGCTCAAATATTAAATTTCATTCCGATAGTTCTTAAGATGCCAGCGTGAAGTTGATTTGCACAGACGGACGGACGGACAGACGGACATGGCTATATCGACTCAGCTTCTCATGCTGATCAAGAATATATATACCTACTTTATGGGGTCGGAAACGTCTCCTTCTGTGCGTTACAAACATCTGACCAATTTTGTAATACCTTCTGCAAGGGTATAAAAAAAACCCTGTATTCGAATAAATCCAAGCAAATCCAGGCCAAGAAGCAAATAGCTGCCTTAGACGTACAGCCGTTCAACATAGTCAAGGATTCCGGTTTTCGACGACTCCTTTTGACCTGGATTTAAAAATAACTGCAAAGTAAAACACATTTTCGTAATGCAGCAATTACAACAGATGCTTGACGTCATCTCACCGTTACCTGTCATTTCATAAATGGTCAATTCGAACTAGATTCGGCTGTACTGTCAACCAAAAAATTGTTATAACCAACGAATCTGAATCTGGCTGAAAGTATTGCTGCTTCCTTGCAAGTCGTTTTTAATAAGTGGGCTTTGATACATAAGATTGTCGCAATTGTATCCAATAATTATACCGGGATGAGAAAGGCATGCGAGATACTTAATATTAGAAATGTACCTTTTTTGCCCATACCATAAACTTACTGGTGCAAGATTTGCTTAAACAGCCTTTTCGAACAATGATTCTAAACAAGTGCAAGCGTATTGTCACGTTCTTTAAAAGTAGCCCTACAGCCTACGAAAGGTTTGAAGTAGCTCAAGGTGTCGAGAGTCCATACGGCTTAATTTAATAAGTGGGTACAATGCTCCAGTGAATTTTAATAACAAGTGTTGCGCAACCGTTATATGCAGATGGAGTTAACACAGTTAAAGAACTAGAAACCATTTCATGATTTCATATTCAGCGTTTCCGCAGTTTTGCGAGTCACAATATCAATAATACATTCACATTTGCAAGCCGCATAAAGGCTTAAACGAATTGCACGATATGGGTCACCCGGAGACAAAAAGTGCACTAAATAATATAAATAACGATTACCTGCACGCCTTTTTCAGTATGAAACCAGAGACAAAAACTAGAAAACAAAATTACACCTTGTAAAAGTAATGCTTTAATAATGCTTCAGCAGCATTTAAAAAATTGCAATCAATCATTATTTTTAAACAAACATTTGAAATACGATGATATCTAATTAGAATATAAGGATTTAATATGAATTGTTTTTTGTGTTCTTAGACCTTAAGAAGCTTAATTGAACTGCTCTTTTTTTCTAATATATGACAAGCAATTAATATAAATTGTTTTTTGTTTTTGAGATAAAGAAATTGAATTGAATTTTTAGATTTTTTTAATGAAAAAACAAAAAAAAAACTTTTAATAATTTTAACCAGAGGGCCGGGTATAACTTTGACCAACTTATTTGGCCTTACCATTGGAAATAACGAACTAATCAAAATCACAGTTTTATACAATCGTTCCAATGGGAGGTATATGATATGACTATATCATATATCTCGGTTGACTAACCGATCTTGATTAAATTTGGCACAGTGGTTTATAGGTTTAATAGACTGACGAATATTAAATTTCAATCGACAATAGCTTCGAAAATAACGAAGTTATTGAGAAAAGTCACTGTTCGTGACTACTGTATGGGAGCTATATGATATAGTGGTCCAAACCGGCTGAATCCGAGATATACAAACCCTGCAGTATATACAAGCCTACATGCAAAATTTCAGCTCCGTAGCTTTTACGGTCTAGGAGGAGTTTGCGTTGATCCAGACGGACGGACAGACTGACGGACATGGCTATTTGAACTCGTCTCGTCGTGCTCATTAAAAATATATATACTTTGTATGGTCGGAGATGCTTCTTTTTATGCTTCTTTCTTTCTAATATACCCTTTTTGCAAGGGTATAAAAATGGCTGGCCATACATCAGTGAGTTTATAATTTTTATAGTTTTTCCAGCTCTACTCCGAAACTTTCATTCTAACCCATATTTCTCCAATTTGTACTACTCTGAAAATGTCTCCAAATTTTCCCAATATGCTTTGAAATCGTAAAATGCCACGATAGTCAGACAGGAGCTATATCGGGCTATGTTGGTCCTTTGAACCATTTCAATAGAACGTCGTCCAGCACACAGAATACGGATGGATATAGTTTTACAATTCGTCGAATTGTCCACTGCACTGTTGGCACATAATCTTCTTACCATCATGCCTTTTTTGACACTGTTATAAAATTTCTTTCATTTGGATGTACCTTGCAATTCCTTTAGGTACTCCTGAGACCATTGTGTCCAGATTATATGCTAGAATCGATAGGTGTGTTACTAGCTCTGCATCTGGTTTGGCGACCAATGGTTCTCCGCTTACAAGATGGTCTGGGTTTAGAGATGTCAAGTTGTTATGAACGTTTGAATTTAAGGGTTTACGGACGAGAGTTCAGTACTGCTTCACAATTGACAATGATGGTCAACTATGTTTTCTGTCGATACGCTTTTCAGCAATAAATGCTTAGCGATTTTTCCCATAATAACCCAAAATGTGTAGATCGTGGTGGTATAAACATAAATTGCTCTCCTTTTTTCTGAGTGAATTGTATCGGTCAGTTTCTTTAGTTGGTTGTTTACTCCAACAAAGTTTGTTGAACTGTCACAGTATATCGTCTGGCATCTTTCACTGCGCCCAATGAAGCTCTGGAGCGCACCTACAAATTAGGAGGTGGATATGTCTTCTACCAACTCCAGGTGGACTGCCTTGGTTGCAAAGCATACAAAAACTGCAATGTAGGCTATATCACATCGTTTTCCTCGAATCTTTAGGTGGATCCAGAATGGTAGTTGCAGGTTGGTCCATTTATATTTCCTTTTACCTAAGTGGATGTAAATATTTACTTTTTTATCTATTTAATTCAAAATGGGTTGTTGTTTTGCCTTCTACCTAGTTAATTCAAAATATTTAATATTAAATGACAAATATTTCGCTTGTTTGCGACAGTTTATTTTTAACTTCATAAGTGGAAACACCTTAAATCCGGACAGAATAGTATTTGTCAATATAATACAGGACAGTTTTATTTATTAGTGCAAAAATGTTGGTATAAAATGAAAGGATTTTTGAAGTTTTCCATGTCTCCGAAAACCGAAATGATTTTTAAGTGGGATTGCTGAAGGAGATAGGCGTTTCACTCGAAAACGCTAGTAAGGAGCTAGTAAGGTAAAAATGAAATAAATACACTATATTTTAAAGCGAAATTGGATCGTAAGCGGCAGAAATGTGTCACATTTCCTGAAAAGAATTAAGTTTGTCTTGAGGAATGTACAACATTCGTAGATTCGGAGAAGGAAGAAATTCAACCATAAACTAACCGAGGAAGAGGAAGGCCGCATAAAGATATATAAGATTGTGAAACTTTTTACAAGAAAACGAAAACTTGAGGGTTCATTGCGGAACATCTGTTAGAAGCAATTTCTACAAAGTATACGAAGCAACAAGAGAGGACAAAGGCAAGCTTTACAAAAGTTGTGCAGATCGTCAGTCCTATTCGACTTAATAGGATTAAGGAAAGTATTCCAACCCCACCAAACTAAGTTTCCACTATGTGCACTGAGGAAAAGGCGTTTTCCTTATTTATGGACCTGGGATTGACGAAGGAGAAATACGAAATTTTAAGTAGTCCCTAAAAAGTCATAAAGTCAATGTTCTTCCCGGATGTAAAAAAGTGAAAATGGTAAAAAAATTTAACGAATAAAAATACCGGTTTCATGCTATTTATAAAGAAAAAACATGCTTGAAAATATTTTCTGACTTTGACCATGAATATTACAGCCCCTAGCACTCGTGGCAAACATTCGTTTCGAGCATAAGGAATTCTTTATTATTGCATCGCTTTAATTTTTTGAAGAATTCATAGGTTGGAGACGCAGCTATATTGAGCAACTAACGTTAACAACGGCTAACTATGAAGTGGCTTGGAGAATGTTGATGAATTTATATGGCAACAAGCAAGTGTTATTTTTACATTACATGAATGTATTTGATCAGCAATTACCAATTAAATATGGAGATGCGAAAGGTTTGGGAGAATTTGTGCAAACAAAACTATCAAGGGTGTACATTAGAACTGTTGAAACATCGATGTTTCGCCACATAGATGTTTTAATGTTTTTCAAGGGTGTACATTAGAGCTGTTGAAACATCGATGTATCGCCACATAGATGTTTTAACGTTTTTCAGGAAAAAACATCGTTGTATCGATACTAAATCGAAGTAATATATTTCAATTTTATGATTTTCTATATATATGTATATGTTTATTTATATATATATCTTTATTGAAAATAAAATCTTTTTTCCAAACTTAAAACTATAAGACAGAAATTTAATCTTTTTCAAACGAAACCTTTTTCAAACTTAAAAATATAAAACAATCGTTGGTCTTCAGAGATCCACTTGTGACAATGTATAAAAAGAAGCATGTCAACATGTTTAATCTTTAGCGAACTTTTCTTCTCGCTTACTATGATTCCAGCCTTACTGAACATACGTTCGGTTTCAGTCCAAGTTGCTGGAACACAAAAATATTTTTTGCAGATGTTTTCTCAGTGATGTTTTTTAAGAAAAGAGAAGCATCGATACCACATCGATGTTTCCCTTAGCTCTATTGTACATGGGTTACATGTTAACCAGAACTACGCAAAAGCTTCATTTGTTACTAAAGAGATGGACCTATGCATAGTGTCAAAGAGATACACATATTTTCGTAGTATATAGGATATTCCAGGAGATATAAATAATGAAACGAAAGGCAAGTGTTTTAAAGCATCAATGTGCTTTAGATGACTTAATCCAAATCATCAAGTCGATGCATGTGTCACTGTAATAAATTGTTAAATATGTCTATGATGGGAAACATCCCTAACAGCAGAGGGTAGTCGATGTAGAGTCAATAGAAGGCTATCTCTTATAATTTGGAGCGTTTTTGGATCAAGTTTACGGCGAAAACAGGCTCACATCACGATTACTGGGTTACCAGATACTAGATTAATAAGCGGCAGCATAGGTCTACACGGAGTTCATATTCTACTGGGCAATGACATCTACGATGGGCTGATGTTTATAGAAGTGCACCGGCGTAAAATACACACTTGGGATTTATAGTATCGGGGAAGCGAATCAGGAATCAGGGTATCGTCCTACACTATAACGGTATGTAAGAAAGAAGCTAATGAGATATTTGAACAGCTAATGTGTACATTTTGGAAGCTCAAACAATTCGACGAAGAGACTCTTGGGCTTTCAAAGGAGGATAGCTTGTGCGTAGATTTTTTCGTCAAGACACATAGCCGATTACCGTCAGGGAAATATATTGTCCGTCTTCCATTTCTTACTTACGGTTAGAGGGAACGTGTAGTGTGGCGGACTAGTAAGATTGTCAAAGCTGCAATGAAGGAGTCGATCATTGTTACCTTCCGCATCACCCAGTCATAAAGGAATCGTCATCAAGAACCAAAGTGCGAGCAGTCTTCGATGGGTTAAGCATGAAGAGTAATAGGAAAACTTTTAATGAGATTCTAGTATTCGGTCCAAAATTGCACGTATGTCTTCAAGAAGTCATACATACTTGGCGAGGGCTAAATTGGGTATTTATGGCGGATGTTGAAATTAACAGATATATTAATATTCCACCCGGCGATGCACAGTACCAACTTTTTCTATGAAATTCAGACATTAGTGATATGCCTGCAGAACGGTAATGTTTGGAACAAGCTCAGGCTTAAATAGCCATGAGAAACAATTAGCTATTAATAAACAAGGGAACCCCACCACCCATTAGCGCCACCACCCATTGGCGGTGGATGTTGTTAATCGTTAAATGTATGTAAATGTCATACCGACCTGGTGGCAACAGTAATGCAGAGACGGAAGTTGTCAAAAACCAGGTGATTGAAATGCTTTGTAGCGATGCATTTGAACTATGGAAGTGGGCGAGTAATTGTCGAAAACTATAAGAGAATATACCAGCGGAGTATCGAGAATCAAGCGGATTGTTACACGTGGAAGGTAATGATACTATTCGCATTTTAGATCTCTAGTCGAGTCCACCAGAATGTGTTTCTTATCTCTGTGAATGTCTTTCCCCGAATACGCTGGGATATATATGAATATATGAATACCGCGGCATGATATGTGGGGGAAAGCGGACAGTGTGGCTCAATTGCACCTGTTTTGCGATGACTCTTCACGAGCATATGGAGCAGCGGCATACTTCCGTTTCCCAATTGGACCAGATAAGTATCACACGGAGTTGTTATTGTCAAAAGGAAAGATGTTTCCAACTAAACAACAACTAACAATACCTAGGGCAGAGTTATGTGCTGCGCTGGAAGCATCAAAAATGTATGATTATCTGCAGCGCCACAAAGTTTTTGTGTTGAGGCTTAGAATTGAGGCGAGTTGAGGCGAGAATTGCCATAACCCTCGGTGAACTGGATTTTTCATATGGCTAGGTTTTAAAGGCGAGTGGCCTTATCTAACCTTCTGCCGCTGCGCACCCAGACAAAGCTTGGCTTTTAGCCAATGTCTGGATACTGTCGGGATACTCTGGTTAGCGCAATACATTTGACCACCTCGAAAACTTCTACAATTTCTTTAAAAAAAAAAAATAAATAAATAAAAAACATCCTGTTGTGCTAAATAGTTAAGTAAAAATATTTTCCTTTTTGATCTGATTTTGTTTCGAAGCCCCAATCAAGTTTAAAAAAAAATTTAATTAAGTCAAATGTAAAATCAATTTAAAGTCACGTGAAGGTTATTTTAAATAATTCAAGTCAAGAGTAACGTAAATAGAGTAAATGAAAAAAATCTAAGTGAGAGAAACGGAGTTGAATGGTGGTCATAAAGCGCAAAGGAGAAATCATCATCTAAAACACCCTCCCACAGTGCATCGATGGAAGGCCTTTCAGCGACTAAACTATGGGGTAAGTGCCTAGTGTATTAAGCGCTATCAATTCGGCGACTCTCAACCATGTTTTTGCGAACTACGGGGTGATGGTAGTCAATTGATTTGTTGATGTAATTTCTGTTTCAGCGTTTTATGATCAACTGAACAAAAAAAAAATGATTTCCGTAAATAATGTTTGAATTTAATTCGGCGACTCTCAACCATGTTTTTGCGAACTACGGGGTGATGGTAGTCAATTGATTTGTTGATGTAATTTCTGTTTCAGCGTTTTATGATCAACTGAACAAAAACCTGAAAATTTAAAATAACCCTAACGAATTTAAAAAAAAAATAATTTGAAATAAGATGTCGAGTTATACCAGACAAACAATTAAAATCCGTCGGTATATATTTTGTTAAAATTTAATAACGTATAAGAAAAGAAATGCTTCTATCTCAAATTATAATGAATTTGAATATGATTGCTTAAGCTTTATAATTTATTTTCCTATTGAAAATTAACATGAGTTGATATTGTTCAATTTTATCGGAATCTTTACAAAGAACAACAAAGAATCATGGTTGGGAGAATAAATTTGGCCCACCTTGTGTATTCATTTGACGAAATAAAAAAGTGATGTTGGTTCGGAGATCAGCAGACATAATTATGGACAAAGGTTATGCCAAAGTAAGTGTTTTATGTCATGAACGACTCGCAACATGCAAATATGTTTGTATGTGCATACATATATGCATATATATGTATATAATAAACGTTCAAACTTTTATATGAATGAATTAAAAATACATTATCACAAATAACAAGCGTTTTTGTCCTTATGAATTCACCATTTTACAAGCGATAACTGCACTTTTGCAGTTTTTTAAAAGGTCCCGGGATGCAAATATGGATGTTTGCAAATTGTGCGGGAAAACGTACCAAACCAGTAGCACCATGACGAACTTGATGGACCATCTGTATCGCATTCATCCGCAAACAAACGAGAGAAGCAAAAAACATATTTAAAATATCAAAGAAGCTAACTTCGGCAATGCCGAAGTTTTTATACCCTTGCAGTTCTTGGCAATAATTTTTTTACATTTTGAAATCTTTTTCCCTGCAACTCAATTCATCAACACACAAACAAAACATTTAAATTATTTCTCTTTTTACTCCAAATTTTTCTTCCATCATTCCGTAAGCGCTGCCGTCAGCGCTTGAACCGATTTGTACTATCTGTAACTTGTGTTCTATTTATCCGATCAGATTCAAATTTTGGGATCTGATATTTTATATAAAATTCTATTTATTGGTAAATTTCTTGGGGATACTCCAAATTTTGCAAAAATTTTTGTTCTAGAGCTATATAATATAGTATATAGTATATCCTGACAATTTTCATACTTTATCATCTCCGGGCTAAAAGTAGCTCAAATATTAAATTTCATTCCGATAGTTCTTAAGATGCCAGCGTGAAGTTGATTTGCACAGACGGACGGACGGACAGACGGACATGGCTATATCGACTCAGCTTCTCATGCTGATCAAGAATATATATACCTACTTTATGGGGTCGGAAACGTCTCCTTCTGTGCGTTACAAACATCTGACCAATTTTGTAATACCTTCTGCAAGGGTATAAAAAAAACCCTGTATTCGAATAAATCCAAGCAAATCCAGGCCAAGAAGCAAATAGCTGCCTTAGACGTACAGCCGTTCAACATAGTCAAGGATTCCGGTTTTCGACGACTCCTTTTGACCTGGATTTAAAAATAACTGCAAAGTAAAACACATTTTCGTAATGCAGCAATTACAACAGATGCTTGACGTCATCTCACCGTTACCTGTCATTTCATAAATGGTCAATTCGAACTAGATTCGGCTGTACTGTCAACCAAAAAATTGTTATAACCAACGAATCTGAATCTGGCTGAAAGTATTGCTGCTTCCTTGCAAGTCGTTTTTAATAAGTGGGCTTTGATACATAAGATTGTCGCAATTGTATCCAATAATTATACCGGGATGAGAAAGGCATGCGAGATACTTAATATTAGAAATGTACCTTTTTTGCCCATACCATAAACTTACTGGTGCAAGATTTGCTTAAACAGCCTTTTCGAACAATGATTCTAAACAAGTGCAAGCGTATTGTCACGTTCTTTAAAAGTAGCCCTACAGCCTACGAAAGGTTTGAAGTAGCTCAAGGTGTCGAGAGTCCATACGGCTTAATTTAATAAGTGGGTACAATGCTCCAGTGAATTTTAATAACAAGTGTTGCGCAACCGTTATATGCAGATGGAGTTAACACAGTTAAAGAACTAGAAACCATTTCATGATTTCATATTCAGCGTTTCCGCAGTTTTGCGAGTCACAATATCAATAATACATTCACATTTGCAAGCCGCATAAAGGCTTAAACGAATTGCACGATATGGGTCACCCGGAGACAAAAAGTGCACTAAATAATATAAATAACGATTACCTGCACGCCTTTTTCAGTATGAAACCAGAGACAAAAACTAGAAAACAAAATTACACCTTGTAAAAGTAATGCTTTAATAATGCTTCAGCAGCATTTAAAAAATTGCAATCAATCATTATTTTTAAACAAACATTTGAAATACGATGATATCTAATTAGAATATAAGGATTTAATATGAATTGTTTTTTGTGTTCTTAGACCTTAAGAAGCTTAATTGAACTGCTCTTTTTTTCTAATATATGACAAGCAATTAATATAAATTGTTTTTTGTTTTTGAGATAAAGAAATTGAATTGAATTTTTAGATTTTTTTAATGAAAAACACAAAAAAAAACTTTTAATAATTTTAACCAGAGGGCCGGGTATAACTTTGACCAACTTATTTGGCCTTACCATTGGAAATAACGAACTAATCAAAATCACAGTTTTATACAATCGTTCCAATGGGAGGTATATGATATGACTATATCATATATCTCGGTTGACTAACCGATCTTGATTAAATTTGGCACAGTGGTTTATAGGTTTAATAGACTGACGAATATTAAATTTCAATCGACAATAGCTTCGAAAATAACGAAGTTATTGAGAAAAGTCACTGTTCGTGACTACTGTATGGGAGCTATATGATATAGTGGTCCAAACCGGCTGAATCCGAGATATACAAACCCTGCAGTATATACAAGCCTACATGCAAAATTTCAGCTCCGTAGCTTTTACGGTCTAGGAGGAGTTTGCGTTGATCCAGACGGACGGACAGACTGACGGACATGGCTATTTGAACTCGTCTCGTCGTGCTCATTAAAAATATATATACTTTGTATGGTCGGAGATGCTTCTTTTTATGCTTCTTTCTTTCTAATATACCCTTTTTGCAAGGGTATAAAAATGGCTGGCCATACATCAGTGAGTTTATAATTTTTATAGTTTTTCCAGCTCTACTCCGAAACTTTCATTCTAACCCATATTTCTCCAATTTGTACTACTCTGAAAATGTCTTCACATTTTCCCAATATGCTTTGAAATCGTAAAATGCCACGATAGTCAGACAGGAGCTATATCGGGCTATGTTGGTCCTTTGAACCATTTCAATAGAACGTCGTCCAGCACACAGAATACGGATGGATATAGTTTTACAATTCGTCGAATTGTCCACTGCACTGTTGGCACATAATCTTCTTACCATCATGCCTTTTTTGACACTGTTATAAAATTTCTTTCATTTGGATGTACCTTGCAATTCCTTTAGGTACTCCTGAGACCATTGTGTCCAGATTATATGCTAGAATCGATAGGTGTGTTACTAGCTCTGCATCTGGTTTGGCGACCAATGGTTCTCCGCTTACAAGATGGTCTGGGTTTAGAGATGTCAAGTTGTTATGAACGTTTGAATTTAAGGGTTTACGGACGAGAGTTCAGTACTGCTTCACAATTGACAATGATGGTCAACTATGTTTTCTGTCGATACGCTTTTCAGCAATAAATGCTTAGCGATTTTTCCCATAATAACCCAAAATGTGTAGATCGTGGTGGTATAAACATAAATTGCTCTCCTTTTTTCTGAGTGAATTGTATCGGTCAGTTTCTTTAGTTGGTTGTTTACTCCAACAAAGTTTGTTGAACTGTCACAGTATATCGTCTGGCATCTTTCACTGCGCCCAATGAAGCTCTGGAGCGCACCTACAAATTAGGAGGTGGATATGTCTTCTACCAACTCCAGGTGGACTGCCTTGGTTGCAAAGCATACAAAAACTGCAATGTAGGCTATATCACATCGTTTTCCTCGAATCTTTAGGTGGATCCAGAATGGTAGTTGCAGGTTGGTCCATTTATATTTCCTTTTACCTAAGTGGATGTAAATATTTACTTTTTTATCTATTTAATTCAAAATGGGTTGTTGTTTTGCCTTCTACCTATTTAATTCAAAATATTTAATATTAAATGACAAATATTTCGCTTGTTTGCGACAGTTTATTTTTAACTTCATAAGTGGAAACACCTTAAATCCGGACAGAATAGTATTTGTCAATATAATACAGGACAGTTTTATTTATTAGTGCAAAAATGTTGGTATAAAATGAAAGGATTTTTGAAGTTTTCCATGTCTCCGAAAACCGAAATGATTTTTAAGTGGGATTGCTGAAGGAGATAGGCGTTTCACTCGAAAACGCTAGTAAGGAGCTAGTAAGGTAAAAATGAAATAAATACACTATATTTTAAAGCGAAATTGGATCGTAAGCGGCAGAAATGTGTCACATTTCCTGAAAAGAATTAAGTTTGTCTTGAGGAATGTACAACATTCGTAGATTCGGAGAAGGAAGAAATTCAACCATAAACTAACCGAGGAAGAGGAAGGCCGCATAAAGATATATAAGATTGTGAAACTTTTTACAAGAAAACGAAAACTTGAGGGTTCATTGCGGAACATCTGTTGGAAGCAATTTCTACAAAGTATACGAAGCAACAAGAGAGGACAAAGGCAAGCATTACGAAAGTTGTGCAGATCGTCAGTCCTATTCGACTTAATAGGATTAAGGAAAGTATTCCAACCCCACCAAACTAAGTTTCCACTATGTGCACTGAGGAAAAGGCGTTTTCCTTATTTATGGACCTGGGATTGACGAAGGAGAAATACGAAATTTTAAGTAGTCCCTAAAAAGTCATAAAGTCAATGTTCTTCCCGGATGTAAAAAAGTGAAAATGGTAAAAAAATTTAACGAATAAAAATACCGGTTTCATGCTATTTATAAAGAAAAAACATGCTTGAAAATATTTTCTGACTTTGACCATGAATATTACAGCCCCTAGCACTCGTGGCAAACATTCGTTTCGAGCATAAGGAATTCTTTATTATTGCATCGCTTTAATTTTTTGAAGAATTCATGGGTTGGAGACGCAGCTATATTGAGCAACTAACGTTAACAACGGCTAACTATGAAGTGGCTTGGAGAATGTTGATGAATTTATATGGCAACAAGCAAGTGTTATTTTTACATTACATGAATGTATTTGATCAGCAATTACCAATTAAATATGGAGATGCGAAAGGTTTGGGAGAATTTGTGCAAACAAAACTATCAAGGGTGTACATTAGAACTGTTGAAACATCGATGTTTCGCCACATAGATGTTTTAATGTTTTTCAAGGGTGTACATTAGAGCTGTTGAAACATCGATGTATCGCCACATAGATGTTTTAACGTTTTTCAGGAAAAAACATCGTTGTATCGATACTAAATCGAAGTAATATATTTCAATTTTATGATTTTCTATATATATGTATATGTTTATTTATATATATATCTTTATTGAAAATAAAATCTTTTTTCCAAACTTAAAACTATAAGACAGAAATTTAATCTTTTTCAAACGAAATCTTTTTCAAACTTAAAAATATAAAACAATCGTTGGTCTTCAGAGATCCACTTGTGACAATGTATAAAAAGAAGCATGTCAACATGTTTAATCTTTAGCGAACTTTTCTTCTCGCTTACTATGATTCCAGCCTTACTGAACATACGTTCGGTTTCAGTCCAAGTTGCTGGAACACAAAAATATTTTTTGCAGATCTTTTCTCAGTGATGTTTTTTAAGAAAAGAGAAGCATCGATACCACATCGATGTTTCCCTTAGCTCTATTGTACATGGGTTACATGTTAACCAGAACTACGCAAAAGCTTCATTTGTTACTAAAGAGATGGACCTATGCATAGTGTCAAAGAGATACACATATTTTCGTAGTATATAGGATATTCCAGGAGATATAAATAATGAAACGAAAGGCAAGTGTTTTAAAGCATCAATGTGCTTTAGATGACTTAATCCAAATCATCAAGTCGATGCATGTGTCACTGTAATAAATTGTTAAATATGTCTATGATGGGAAACATCCCTAACAGCAGAGGGTAGTCGATGTAGAGTCAATAGAAGGCTATCTCTTATAATTTGGAGCGTTTTTGGATCAAGTTTACGGCGAAAACAGGCTCACATCACGATTACTGGGTTACCAGATACTAGATTAATAAGCGGCAGCATAGGTCTACACGGAGTTCATATTCTACTGGGCAATGACATCTACGATGGGCTGATGTTTATAGAAGTGCACCGGCGTAAAATACACACTTGGGATTTATAGTATCGGGGAAGCGAATCAGGAATCAGGGTATCGTCCTACACTATAACGGTATGTAAGAAAGAAGCTAATGAGATATTTGAACAGCTAATGTGTACATTTTGGAAGCTCAAACAATTCGACGAAGAGACTCTTGGGCTTTCAATGGAGGATAGCTTGTGCGTAGATTTTTTCGTCAAGACACATAGCCGATTACCGTCAGGGAAATATATTGTCCGTCTTCCATTTCTTACTTACGGTTAGAGGGAACGTGTAGTGTGGCGGACTAGTAAGATTGTCAAAGCTGCAATGAAGGAGTCGATCATTGTTACCTTCCGCATCACCCAGTCATAAAGGAATCGTCATCAAGAACCAAAGTGCGAGCAGTCTTCGATGGGTTAAGCATGAAGAGTAATAGGAAAACTTTTAATGAGATTCTAGTATTCGGTCCAAAATTGCACGTATGTCTTCAAGAAGTCATACATACTTGGCGAGGGCTAAATTGGGTATTTATGGCGGATGTTGAAATTAACAGATATATTAATATTCCACCCGGCGATGCACAGTACCAACTTTTTCTATGAAATTCAGACATTAGTGATATGCCTGCAGAACGGTAATGTTTGGAACAAGCTCAGGCTTAAATAGCCATGAGAAACAATTAGCTATTAATAAACAAGGGAACCCCACCACCCATTAGCGCCACCACACATTGGCGGTGGATGTTGTTAATCGTTAAATGTATGTAAATGTCATACCGACCTGGTGGCAACAGTAATGCAGAGACGGAAGTTGTCAAAAACCAGGTGATTGAAATGCTTTGTAGCGATGCATTTGAACTATGGAAGTGGGCGAGTAATTGTCGAAAACTATAAGAGAATATACCAGCGGAGTATCGAGAATCAAGCGGATTGTTACACGTGGAAGGTAATGATACTATTCGCATTTTAGATCTCTAGTCGAGTCCACCAGAATGTGTTTCT
Organism: Drosophila paulistorum; assembly: GCA_018152135.1. Classification (NCBI taxonomy): domain Eukaryota; kingdom Metazoa; phylum Arthropoda; class Insecta; order Diptera; family Drosophilidae; genus Drosophila; species Drosophila paulistorum. The sequence goes on from JAECXG010000823.1 coordinate 3,971,618, forward strand.
TATCTCTGTGAATGTCTTTCCCCGAATACGCTGGGATATATATGAATATATGAATACCGCGGCATGATATGTGGGGGAAAGCGGACAGTGTGGCTCAATTGCACCTGTTTTGCGATGACTCTTCACGAGCATATGGAGCAGCGGCATACTTCCGTTTCCCAATTGGACCAGATAAGTATCACACGGAGTTGTTATTGTCAAAAGGAAAGATGTTTCCAACTAAACAACAACTAACAATACCTAGGGCAGAGTTATGTGCTGCGCTGGAAGCATCAAAAATGTATGATTATCTGCAGCGCCACAAAGTTTTTGTGTTGAGGCTTAGAATTGAGGCGAGTTGAGGCGAGAATTGCCATAACCCTCGGTGAACTGGATTTTTCATATGGCTAGGTTTTAAAGGCGAGTGGCCTTATCTAACCTTCTGCCGCTGCGCACCCAGACAAAGCTTGGCTTTTAGCCAATGTCTGGATACTGTCGGGATACTCTGGTTAGCGCAATACATTTGACCACCTCGAAAACTTCTACAATTTCTTTAAAAAAAAAAAATAAATAAATAAAAAACATCCTGTTGTGCTAAATAGTTAAGTAAAAATATTTTCCTTTTTGATCTGATTTTGTTTCGAAGCCCCAATCAAGTTTAAAAAAAAATTTAATTAAGTCAAATGTAAAATCAATTTAAAGTCACGTGAAGGTTATTTTAAATAATTCAAGTCAAGAGTAACGTAAATAGAGTAAATGAAAAAAATCTAAGTGAGAGAAACGGAGTTGAATGGTGGTCATAAAGCGCAAAGGAGAAATCATCATCTAAAACACCCTCCCACAGTGCATCGATGGAAGGCCTTTCAGCGACTAAACTATGGGGTAAGTGCCTAGTGTATTAAGCGCTATCAATTCGGCGACTCTCAACCATGTTTTTGCGAACTACGGGGTGATGGTAGTCAATTGATTTGTTGATGTAATTTCTGTTTCAGCGTTTTATGATCAACTGAACAAAAAAAAAATGATTTCCGTAAATAATGTTTGAATTTAATTCGGCGACTCTCAACCATGTTTTTGCGAACTACGGGGTGATGGTAGTCAATTGATTTGTTGATGTAATTTCTGTTTCAGCGTTTTATGATCAACTGAACAAAAACCTGAAAATTTAAAATAACCCTAACGAATTTAAAAAAAAAATAATTTGAAATAAGATGTCGAGTTATACCAGACAAACAATTAAAATCCGTCGGTATATATTTTGTTAAAATTTAATAACGTATAAGAAAAGAAATGCTTCTATCTCAAATTATAATGAATTTGAATATGATTGCTTAAGCTTTATAATTTATTTTCCTATTGAAAATTAACATGAGTTGATATTGTTCAGTTTTATCGGAATCTTTACAAAGAACAACAAAGAATCATGGTTGGGAGGGTAAAGAACTGACAGGTCCATATACATTGTCGTAGCTTATTAGTATGGTAGTAAGATGCCTCAAACAAGATCGGTATATCTAGTATTTTAGGATTTAATGTATTCTCAGTTTAGCAAGATACGGCCACACTTGAAAAAAGACCACGCCGACAATAAGAACATTGTAAAACATACTATTAAGAAAATATCCAAAATAAAGTCAATAAGCGTCTCAAAATATAAATAACATACATCTTTGACCTCAGTAACCACTAGTTTGTGAACCAAAGAATACTCTATCCTTTCTTTCATGGTTTTTTTTAATATGAATTCCTTACTGTGTTTATAAGTATTTTTCTTGCAAGTCATTCAATTGCCATTTAAAGTTAGTTTCAGTAGAGATGCTAATAGAAATTGAATTTTATAATTAAAGGCTGAGATTTCAGCAAACAACCACCCCACCCCGCAAGAGCTACGGAAACAAAGGATCTCGATCTGCTGCAATTCACCTACCGCCTTCTTTCGGTTATCGGGCGATTTATCGTCGCTGTGATATGAAGATTACATAAAATTTATGGCGCCCAAAAATGAGGCCGGATAAGAACGTTACAATTTTAAAGCGTTAGTTTGAATTTCGGTGTTTCGGTGGATTTCGTCGATAAAAATAATCAGCTGAGTTTAGAAGTTCAATAGTTTTGGAAATGCAACCCTGACGAAGTGGCACCATGCTCGATCGAATGCTTTGGTCATTCTCTTTTATGACGAACTTCCGCCCTGGCTAGACGCCTTAACCACGCCGCTCCTCCAGAAAAATAATAAAAATTATAAAATCAATTTTTCTCAGCCATTAAGCCGAATCATTGTCTTAATTCTTATCTGAAGCATAAGCAACAATTATTGTAGCTACAGTAAAATTTTATGTTGGAAATCCGGAAATACCGGGAATTCGCAAGATAGATTTCTGAGACACCGTGGGTTTAAAAACAGCATTCCATGAGAGAAAGGCAACTCGTTTGGAATAGCCGCCCAAATCGGATACGGGCAGAGAAGGTTTCTTCACTGCGGATTAAAAGTGCCCCCAACTCGCTTGTATTGCGTTGGAATGCCAGTTGTGAATGATTTAATATAATATTTTATTTCTAAGCATTATCTCTCAAGTACAGTGAAACTTAAAGAAAAATGTCAATCATTGTTTTAAAAGTAAGACGCCACTTTTAGTCTAAATTTATAATCGGAATCATAATTTAAGTTGGAGACTTCTAAATTCCATTTGACATTTTGATGTTGAATATCTATAAGATAATTTATATCCACTTTACAATTAAGATTCACCAAAACAAAAAGTATTATCCCTATTTGTGCTTTTGGATGCCCGAAATGAGAAAATTATTTAATTTGATTACCGTTTTTTTTTATAAGAATCATCATTTTAGTTTATATAATTCAATTAGTATTATATTTCCGACTTATTAAATTTTGGTATTCCGTAGTCCTCGTGAATAAATATAATTTTTAATATTTGAGTAAAAGTCCTTGTGGCGAAATATGAGCGGTGAGCTAAATTGTGTTGGGATTTTACAGAGTCTTGCGGCAGGAAAATCATTGGTTGGGAGGGCTTAGACGGGAAGCTATAATAACATCCTCATGCCTGTGATACTAACATAATCTTCATTCATTTCATTAATTAAGAAATTGTGTAATAATCGTAATAATTGTAATAATTGTTCTACTTTATGTAGTACGGGTGGATTGAAAAGACTGGTCCAAAGAACCCTCAAAAACTGTTTGCTAGCCAACACCCAGAAGTCCCACACGGCCCAAACTTCTCATCCCGTATGTGTTGTTATGTTTAGCGTGTTATGTGGACTTAGAATATATTCTTGGATTATTTATCTTAATAATAGATACAAAGTTATTTTATGGCAAAGTTAATTTGACTGTGTGCTCTGCAATCGACATGGCTGGACTAACTGCTTATTGGGGGACACGAGAGAATTGCTTGGCACATGACAGGGCTGCATATACAACAGTGGTGCTCTTGCCTATCTTAATATCTGATGAATAGGGACTGCGAGAGGGACTATCTATATAGGCCGAACCTGACTTCCTCTTGGATCAAATAAGATTCTTTGACTCAAAGGGGATGGACATGGTCTAGATTCATTCCAGAATGTGTACCTTTCAGGAAGTGTTCATCGTATACGCGCCTCTTCTGAATTATATCCTATAGAACATTTTTTGCATAATTGTCGTACATCTCTGGCAGAACGAAAAAGACTTGAACTCTCAATTGTGGAATTGTGGAAGAGGGTCTACTGATTACGATGATGCTGAAGTAATTTATTGGTTCTGAGTAAAAGGAAGGATAGGTAATAGCAAAATATAGTATATTACTTTCATTCGAACGAACTTGTTTTTCAATTCGGAGGCAGGCTTCGAGATTACCTATTGGCAATGAAAAAAAAAACATCCTTATATCTTACCGTATAAACATCCTTATACATACATATAATTCTGTTGTCGAATCTTATAGTCATATATGCAACTTAGAAGGTGGTAATTATAGATTTTTAACGGACGCAATGCAGTTCCCTTCGGAATTCATAATTGTATCAGATGTTTTAAGATGAAGCCCCAACTTGCAGGTCACAAAATGTGCAAGTTACATGCAGTACGTATACACCCGCTAGAACATTCTCATCCGTTGGAATCGATTACGCTGAACCCGTAAACATTTTGGCCTATAAATGAAGAGGACGTGTATCCCAGAAAGGATACATAGCTGTCCTTATATGTTTAGTGACGAAAGCCATATATTTCTAACCAGTTGGGGACCTGACTGCAGATGCGTTCATATGAGCATTCAACCGTTTCATTGGCAGGCCAGGCCTATGCACAGACGTTTACAGTCGCTTACAGTGACTAATTTTGTTGTAGCCAACAAAAAATTGCAAGTGGACAAATTGGCGTATTGTTTGTACACTACGAAACTAATGTGGGTGGATTGTGCAAGGTTAGAGTGAAATCCATGAAGTATCACCTGAAGAGAAAATATTATTAATAATAAAACAAATAAATATAAGGAAATCACATCCTGTATCCCTAATGTTAAACTTTAATAACACTCATGGCACATTACATAGATCTTAAAATAACGATAAGCGCTTTCTCACGAAGAGAGAGATAATCTTGAATCACGAGAGAAATCATATAAAGAGACATTCTGTGAGTGACAATTAATGTGAACGGACGTGTTGTACTCACCTTCATTAAATTAAGTGGGATAAAAAATAAAAAAATTTTTTTGTCGCAACCACTCTCAACTAAATATATATAGAGACACTAGCTGTACCCTGCCACACTACGTAGTGGCTCTGGTGGTGCTTCAAGTTGAGGTAATTAGATTTTGCCGCCAACACAACACATTCCTTTCGTTTTATTATTGAACTTCAGAGCCTGACAGTAAGTGCAAGCATGACTCATCTGGCCAATGACGACATTACGGCTGGAGCCATAGTCAGGAGCTGGGTCATATCGAAATGCAATATGATGATATTGCTCATGTCGATCTAGTCTTATCTGTGCGCGGGATTCAGCTACCCTTCCCCTATGCAGTTCACTTCTTTGCAAAGGAAGCAATTGTGTTGCTGCAGACCGCGACTCGCGGGCTTGCAAACGCTCATACTCAAGCCTGGCTGCGCAGCTTTCGGCTGGTTCCATAATAATCCTCTGTATTTGCCTTAGCCGCTCCGTTTCCCGTACCAATTCCCATTTTCTTCAATCCTATTCGAAACATTTGTTCTGATTCTTTCTGCGCTGCGAGTACGACGACCTAAATTCGCGTTTTTCGTGTGTAACTGAAACAAGAGAATTTGTATTTTAATGAATGCCCCGCCTGCTGCGGGCGATACACGGAAAGCCGTTATAAAACCCATTTTATTCGCGCTCGCGATTATGATATCGACATAAAAAGTAGACCAACCAAAAACCAAGCTTGAACCTGACTCCACAGTGTGTCAAAATTTGAACGCAATCGGTTAAGTAGTTTCTGAATGCATAGGTACATTGTAGGTACTCTCACAATATTTTTATATATATAGAAGAAGATAGAAGATGATTGAGTAGTTTAACATTAGCAACCTAAATTTTCCAGAATTAATGTTAGTGTGTGAAAAACTTGGAGTTTCAATCTACGGAAATAAAACAGCTCTAATTGCTGCTTCTTATTGAGGCTTTACCATCCATACACACATGCACTATACTAAGACAATTCTTCGATGGAAAACAACAACGAAAGTAGTCAGTTTAAAAAAATTCGGCGATTCTTGGTAAATAGCGACGAAGAAGAAAACATCAACAGTAACGGACTCCGCAGCCAGCTTTTCCTAAATAGAAATTGATTACGTCATGACATATGTATATGCTGAAGAACAATACTTGTGACGATCCTCATGGTGACATTGAAACTAGTGGCAATGCTAAAACTGGTGGCAACGCTGAAACTAGTGGCAACTGTGGAGCTGTTGGCATCACAAAAACAGTCGACAAAAGTGACTGCACTGCACTAATGAAAGTCGAGTTCAACGTCTTAAAGGAGATATTGCCTCAAAATGATGGGTAAATGACGAATGGTTTACAATTGTAAATTCCAAAAACACTTTAAAGATAGACGATCATAACTTAAGCACAACTTCAAGGAAAAGCTAGACAGTGGCTCATGTCACACGGCGCTCTTTTAATGGGACCAATTGACGAAATATTGATGCAACTCAAAATATTTTTCGGTGAAAAAGGAAACATTTTAGAAACTTGAAAAGATGCAAAAAACTGAAAATTTTGCGGAGTATTATTACACTAAATTATCATTAGCAAACAATTTACACATGGACGACAACGAGTTGGTCCAGTACTTAATTGATTTGATTCCAGATATTCCATTGAAAAACTCATTAAGCTACCGGATGAAATGTTGGAGGCGTTCAATGATGTCACATTGTAGATCAAGCAGAGAAAGAATAAAGCTAACAAGAGAAGATTATTAAATGATTAAATTGCAATAGTAAAGGGCATTTGGCGAAACACTCTCTTAAGGCGACACGTGCTAATGTACTCCATTATGCTATGCTTGCGGAGAACAACGACATCAAGCAAAGGAATGTGCACAATACAAAAAAAAAAAAGAAGAGTAATGAATTTGTAAGATATTTTAATTCCCAAAGAGTTCCTTATAGAATTAGGAAGTGATGTCGCATTCGTAAAAAAATCACCGTTACCACGAAACGTAGAAATTCAGATGGATAACCTACACCAAAATTACTTTGGAATTAATAGGAGTAAATTAAATACAATTGAAAAAATATATTCTGTTATTAAAAATAAAAGTAAAAACATTGTATTAGAAACTGGTTTAGAAATGGCAGAGATTTCCTTAAACAAAGTAATTTAAAACTTTTCGAAGTCGATGAATTGAAAATAATTAAAGGCAATAAGTATTTAAAAAAGACGATAAATGATGATGAATATTTAAACATACAAAAGGAGAAATTGCTACAAAATGAATGCGAGATGAAACATCAAACGAATAAAGTGCGAAAAATATAGTGAATTATTAAAATGAAAAAATTTCGAAATGTAGAGAATTATCTAAATAAAAAAGATACGAAAAATGTAGAGAGTTATCAAAATGAAAAAGATGCGAAAAATGCAGAGAATTATCTATGCGAAAAAGAGTAAAGAAAAATAACAATACAGAATGCAAAGTAGCATCTCACACTGATATCGTTGAATTGGTAAAGGATACTAACAATGTTGCAAAAGCAGAGCTTGACAAGCAAATGTTTAACATCAATGTTGTAGAAGATGGTAAAGTAGTTGAAATAGGTTGGTATGATGGTAATAGGTTGAATAGGAAATTTCAGAACCACAATTAAAAAACCCAATTATCATTCTTTGTATACAAAATATGAGCTGATTTTATTTATCAAAGTGTTGTGTATATAAATAAACTCTTAGACTCTAGGAGGCGACAATTGTTCTTAAAAATGCTTATTCCAATGACCCACTTTTTTCGAGGTTTGAAAATTGTTTATATTTCATGCTCAGCGTTGGCTACTTAATATCCCGCCGTGGTTATAATCTTAAGTGTTTCCACAGCCATACTTGTCATATGAATCTTTATGACTTATTTTTGTATTATGCTCTCGTTGTGTATATTTCTTTGGTGCATCTAATTTAATGAAGCCATTTCAGACGAACACGATGTTTTATCTTAAACATTCTGCAAGGCCACCAAATGCGACGTTTATACATATTAATTTGGTCAGAAGTGTGCAACGCATAGAAGGAATCATCTCTGAGTTCATTTTGATACTAATCGGGCACACGTGGGTGCGGGCATCAAGCCTATCAAGCTCAAGCTGCTATCAGCTACAATATACCAGCTTTGTGGGAGCAAAGCCTCGGGTGATAACTTTAGAGCTTGGTATCACCTGTGAGCTGCGCAAGCTTTGGAGTCTTAAAGCTTTATATTATAACTTATCCACCTCTCAATCGGGGACGTCCTCGGTGCCATAAAATATGATTTACTTCTCTCAGAGATTGGCCATAATAAGTGTTTGCGCATAGCTGTGAACATGTGAGTTTTATGCAGTTTAGTTGAAGCGTTCCGTTGATCCGTTGATATCATATAGCTCTAGAACAAACATTTTTGCAAAAATTGGAGTATCCCAATGAAATTTACCAATATAATAGAATTTGATATAAAATCTCAGATCCCAAAATACAGTCAATACAAATCGGTTCAAGCGCTGCCGGCAGCGCTGCTTGCTGCCTACTATATCATCACCAAATCAAACAGAGCACATTCACACACACAGACGCAGCGCTACACGAACTGTATGTGTATGCGTGTTTTGCTTTGCTTAGGGAATGTAGTAATTTGAATGTTTTGTTTGTTTTTCTATTAGCATCTCTACTGAAACTAACTTTAAATGGCAATTGAATGACTTGCAAGAAAAATACTTATGAACACAGTAAGGAATTCATATTAAAAAAAACCATGAAAGAAAGGATAGAGTATTCTTTGGTTCACAAACTAGTGGTTACTGAGGTCAAAGATGTATGTTATTTATATTTTGAGACGCTTATTGACTTTATTTTGGATATTTTCTTAATAGTATGTTTTACAATGTTCTTATTGTCGGCGTGGTCTTTTTTCAAGTGTGGCCGTATCTTGCTAAACTGAGAATACATTAAATCCTAAAATACTAGATATACCGATCTTGTTTGAGGCATCTTACTACCATACTAATAAGCTACGACATAGCGGCCCCTAGTGCGGAATTTCTTTTTTGAGCACGATCCTTCTCATCGTAGCGCTTGACTCCTATTTTGCATAGACGGTTGACCGGGCGACGATACGTGTTTTTTGCCGTCTTCAATTCGACTACGCGTACAACTCCATCTTCACCTGGAAAAACTTTCGTAACTCGACCGAGCGGCCATTCGCCGCGCGGGGTGTTGTCTTTCATAACAACTATGTCGTCGACCTCCAAGTTTGGCACATCTTTATGCCATTTCTCCCGATGTATAAGTGTGGGAAGATATTCTTTAATGAAACGTTTCCAGAAACAGCCTATCTGGTACTGCGAGATTCTCCAAGCTCGTTTTTCCATCGTATTGGAAGTAAAGTTGCCTGGGCCATGGAGTGTGCAGCTTTGCGGGATACAAATATCGTTTGGACATAGACCAAGTTCGTCCGTAGGGTCATCAGATTCCAGAATATATGGTCTACTGTTGCCGAGATATTCTGCCTCCATAAAAATTGTTTGCAACGTTTCATCGCTGGGATTTGCGTTTACTGTTAAAACTGCTTCAATTGCCCGTTTAAAACAGCCTACTAGTCGCTCCCAGCAACCTCCGAAATTTGGTGCATTTGCTGGAATGAAATTCCAAATTATTTTAATACTTGCCATATACTCTTTTACGGCACACTCATCCAGGTCTTCTAGGGCCTCTTGTAACTTGCGCGCTGCTCCGCGAAAATTTGTGCCATTGTCTGACCAGATGATTTGTATAGGTCCACTTCGAGCCATCATTCTTCGAACTGCCATTATGCAGGAATCGGTGTCTAGGGAGTGAGCTATCTCCACGTTGATTGCTCTCGTAGTCAGGCATGTGAATATTACTTCGTACCGTTTGCGGAGGTGTTTTGAGGCTCGGGTTCCTCTTTCTGCTTTGGTGTAAAATGGTCCGAAGTAATCGACGCCTGTTGCTGTAAATGGTTTTTTGTGGGTGAAAAACCTTTCTTCGGGTAGAAAGCCCATTTTTGGTGTTTGTGGTTTTGCCTTTTTGCGTTTACACCAAACACAAGCGTTGATCGTTGTCCTGATGATCCTATTTAATTTTGGCATCCAGTATGCCTTCCTGAACTGATGTACTACTACTTGTGTTCCGACATGTTGTGCGTCGACATGAATTTTATTGATTAGCATCCGAGTAAAGGTATGTTTGCCATCGAGAACAACTGGGCTTTTAATATATGTCGATACCTCGTTTGCACGTTCTATTCTGCTATCCACTCGCATTATGCCTTTGTCATCCAGGTACACACAATATTTGGACAACCTCAATTTGGAAGAAGGTTTTCCGGTTTTTAGGCTGATTAGATCGTCCTGATATAGTTGTTTCTGTACAACCTTCCACCAGACAGTTTCCGCCCATTCAATTTCGTCAACACTTAACTCGTTCAATTTTCGATTACCTTTTAACCGTTTCCTTAAGTTGTTCATGTATCTCCGAATCCAGGCAGTACTGCGAATCAATTTATTGTATCCGGAAATTCTTTGTAGGCGTATTTCCATTGGGTGTTCCATCTCTTGAAGTACCAGTACGACCCCTGTTTGGTCGGATTCTTCTATAATGGGTTTTTGAAGATCCCAAGTGGATTCCCGTCTTTGTAGAAATTTGGGTCCTGTCAACCACCAATGAAGTTTATGGTCTGGTATGTTGTCACGCGTTATGACGTCTGCGATGTTTTCATTTGTTGATAGCCAGCGCCACTCTGATCTTACCGATTTTTCACAAATCTCACCTATTCGATTTGCGACAAAAACATCCATACGTTTATCGCTGTTAATCCAACCGTTCGTGAATCAGTCCAAAAGTAACGTTGATCTTGTTGATTTGTAATTCATGGCTTATCATTTCAGCCAATCGGCATCCTAGTACGGCGGCCATCGTTTCCAGTTTAGGAATAGTTATATGTTTGATTGGAGAAACCCTTGCCTTAGATGCTATCAGCTATCGGTCGGCGTTGCTCAGATTAGAACTATAACACCTTGGAATTTTGGTGCCTTCGATTGATATTAATCCCTTTATCCAATTTCGCCATTTGTTTATTAGATCACCCTTGATTTGGTCATCCCAGTCGATTCCAGACTCCCATACATTTCGCATAAGGATTCGTCCTTTAATTGTGACTGGTGTCATGAGCCCCAATGGGTCATATAGCGAATTAACTACTGACAATAGATTCCTCTTTGTTGGCGTAACTTTGCCAGAGAGCACATCATCTGTAACTTTATGCATTACCGTAGTGGAGTACGTGAAGAAGTCACCTTTTGCGTCCCACAATACTCCTAGTACCTTTTGTTGTACGTCCATTTTCTCCCCTATCATCGCTGTAGACTTGTTCGCTCTGAGAGTTTTGGGAATGGATTGCATCACTTCGTCGCTGTTTGATATAAATTGACACAATTCAAATCCAGCCTTTGAGTGTATTTTCGTGATTGCTCTAATAATGTTCATGACTTCATACGCACTAGGTTTGGAATCGAGGTAATGATTTTCCAATATAGCTTTTGCTGCGTCGGGTTGTTCATCTTTAAATTTGTTAGCATTATAATTTTTAACAAATTGAGCCAGAAATGGTGAGCAAGTAGTTCCAAATAACATTGCTTTCATTTGAAATATTGACGGCTCTCTTTCTTGATCAAGATCTCTCCATAGGAAGCATTGTGCTGCAGTATCACATTCTGTAATGCTCACCTGATTGAACATTTCGCGAATGTCTGCTACGACTGCCACCGCATGTAGCCGAAATCGTATCAAAATTCCTATTATTGACGTTGACCAGTCTAGACCAGTAAGCAGGTTGCTATTGAGGGACGTACCGTTGCACGTAGCCGCAGCGTCGAACACAAGTAGAACCTTGCCGGGCTTATTTGGGTTGATAACAGCAAAATGTGGTAAAAACCACAGTTTTGAAGAGTTGAGAACGTTAATGTCTGTTAATTGGACGGCGTAACCTTTGTCCAATAGTTTTGTTATTTCGTTCTTATATGCTTCTGCGGTATCCTTGTCTCTCAAAAGTTTTCGCTCAAGACATTTGAGTCGTTGAAAAGCCATTGACTTGCTTTCCGGTAGTTTTATGTCATCCGATTTCCATGGTAATCCAATTTCGTAGAAGTTACCCTTTTGTTTAATTGAGCTTTCTGCCTTTGCTATTGCTAACCGCTCTTCCACCGACCGTGTTTTGTCGATCTTTATTGTGCAGGCACCGAAGTTTTCAATACTGAATTGTTGTTTAATCATCTGTTGTAGACATACATCTTCTATTTGACAGCAAGTAAAATGTAATGCTTGTAGATTGGTTTGTACCGGACCAAGCACTACCCAGCCTAATTTAGTTTTAGATAACATTGGCCGTTGCTCATTACCATCTATAACGGCTCGAGCGGTAATTAATTTAGCATGGCGTTGTCCTATCAATACAATGGGTTGCCTATCTTGCAACTTCGTATAGTCTACCATATTTTTTGGTACAAATTCTGTTAGTTTCTTATAGTCAAGTTGTTGTGTTGGTATTTTTAGATCGTTGACCAACCAAACTCCATTTAGCTGATGTTTCGGACCGTTTTTTCCACTGATATTAATGGTTGCCGATTCCGCATCTGCTTCATATCTGTAGACACCACCTGTCCAAGTAAAAGAACATGGTTTTGCGTCACCCTTTATGCCAACTTCTCTTGCTAAGCTCATTTCCATGATTGTAAAGGTGCTACCGTCATCCAAGAATGCGACCGTTTCTTTCGAGCCTTTTTCGCCGTGTACTGTGATTGGTACCATTTTCAGTAATGCAGATTTTGGTGAATCGGTGGCAGCTAGATTTACTTGTGTGGGTCTCTTGTGCAGTAATGGATTGTGAAACTTTTCACAATTGTCAATTTTGCAGGCTTGTCTTTCAGTGCATTGACTTTTATGGTATTTTAAGCAACTGTAACACGCTTTGTTACGATTAGCTAAATCCCATCTCTTTTTAATATCTGCTTTTAAGAATACGTTGCACTTGCTTAGTGGGTGTTTTTCCTCGCTGCAAATAAAGCAAATTGCTTTCGGTTTTGGCTTTGGTTGGTTTACCGCCTCTGCTTCTTGTTGTTGGGTTTGGATTCCTTTAAATTTTTCTGCGAATGACGACTGCTGGTTAATTGATATTACTTTTTTGAAGAATGAGACATCTTGGATTAGATCTGCTTGTCTTTGTGCCCACTCAGCTAGCTTGTCAAATGTACAGAATGATGCGCGTACGTTTGCATCTCGTAGATATGCGCCCCATTCTCGAAGATAGTTTTCGGACAGTTTTCCGATCATCATAGCTAGTAATCGTTGTGTGTCGATTAACCGGTTATCAGTGTATTCCAAAGCAGAACTTATGTTTTGGACAGCATTATTGAATTCATCGAAGTTATCGATATTATTGACTGGCTTTACTTGGCACGCTCTTGACATCAACTCTAGTGCAATATTTTCGGCTCCACCGTATGCTTTATCTAAGATCGATAGGATTTTTTCCGGATCTTTTGCAGAGATTAGTAGCAAAGAAACCTTTTCCTTAGCCACTCCCTTTAGAGCTTTTGATAGTCGTTGAACATCTTCCTCCTTGGAGAATCCGCAATGTTTGCTCGTAGCATTGAACTCATGGATAAAGTGTGTCCAATTCAACGCTGATGAGCCATCGAACTCCAGGTGTTTACCGTTTAGGCTCTGCCGCGCCAGCATCTGGTTCATGGCTCTTGTTGCCATGCTCGGATTATTGGTTTCATCCAAATTATTCTGGCATTCTCCAGATTGTGAACGAACCCACTCTGAAGTTCGCTCATTTCGCACCTGCGACCTTGGCTTTCAGAACATTTTTCTTACTTACCAGTGCTTCTCCTTCCGCTTGAAGAAGTTCTAGTTCCCTTTGAACTATAAGTACTTCATTGTGCACACTAGTTAAGTCTATCTCTGAGTTTGCACTTGGGTTGTTATCTGCCTCTGATAGTATCCGTCTGTTGTTTATAAGCTTTGTTTCCTTTTCGCGCACTTTTCGCTTGACGTCCACGTATGCTGTATCCACATTTTGAATTTGTTCAAGTATAACTAGTCGCTGCTCCAGAACTGTTGCATTTGACCCATCAGAGTCTTCGGTGCTAACAAGCGATATGGCGTCAAATTTTTGCCGCCAAATCATTTTTGTCTCTTTAACACCGACGCCGATGTCAAGAAACTCACAGACGCGCAGTAAAGCGTTTTCGCCCAGTTCCTTTGATATTGCCTACTCATGTTCTGCCTTTTCAACATTGTTATAAATTAAACCTTTGAACGCACGAATTTGTCGTTTTATCAATGTTTCCGTAACAAATTTCAGGTAGATTGCAAAATGTACATCTCGTAGTGTTTGCGATTTCCACGAATCAATGCGGCCAAGCTGGTGTTTGCTCCACTGCCACATTTTTGATTTGATGGTTTTGTTTTGATTATGGACTGTATTTTCATCGCTGATTGCTTTTAAAGCTATCCGGCTCGAAGGACCACTATGTTATTTATATTTTGAGACGCTTATTGACTTTATTTTGGATATTTTCTTAATAGTATGTTTTACAATGTTCTTATTGTCGGCGTGGTCTTTTTTCAAGTGTGGCCGTATCTTGCTAAACTGAGAATACATTAAATCCTAAAATACTAGATATACCGATCTTGTTTGAGGCATCTTACTACAATACTAATAAGCTACGACAGTGTATATGGACCTGTCAGTTCTTTACCCTCCCAACCATGATTCTTTGTTGTTCTTTGTAAAGATTCCGATAAAACTGAACAATATCAACTCTCAATCAGAAGCATTTCTTTTCTTATACGTTATTAAATTTTAACAAAATATATACCGACGGATTTTAATTGTTTGTCTGGTATAACTCGACATCTTATTTCAAATTCTTTTTTTTTTAAATTCGTTAGGGTTATTTTAAATTTTCAGGTTGCACAAATTTACTCATCACTTTTCATTTCGCTTCAATTCAAACATTATTTACGGAAATCATTTTTTTTTTTTGTTCAGTTGGTCATAAAACGCTGAAACAGAAATTACATCAACAAATCAATTGACTACCATCACCCCGTAGTTCGCAAAAACATGGTTGAGAGTCGCCGAATTAAATTCAAACATTATTTACGGAAATCATTTTTTTTTTTTGTTCAGTTGATCATAAAACGCTGAAACAGAAATTACATCAACAAATCAATTGACTACCATCACCCCGTAGTTCGCAAAAACATGGTTGAGAGTCGCCGAATTGATAGCGCTTAATACACTAGGCACTTACCCCATAGTTTAGTCGCTGAAAGGCCTTCCATCGATGCACTCTGGGAGGGTGTTTTAGATGATGATTTCTCCTTTGCGCTTTATGACCACCATTCAACTCCGTTTCTCTCACTTAGATTTTTTTCATTTACTCTATTTACGTTACTCTTGACTTGAATTATTTAAAATAACCTTCACGTGACTTTAAATTGATTTTACATTTGACTTAATTAAATTTTTTTTTAAACTTGATTGGGGCTTCGAAACAAAATCAGATCAAAAAGGAAAATATTTTTACTTAACTATTTAGCACAACAGGATGTTTTTTATTTATTTCAACACAAAAACTTTGTGGCGCTGCAGATAATCATACATTTTTGATGCTTCCAGCGCAGCACATAACTCTGCCCTAGGTATTGTTAGTTGTTGTTTAGTTGGAAACATCTTTCCTTTTGACAATAACAACTCCGTGTAATACTTATCTGGTCCAATTGGGAAACGGAAGTATGCCGATGCTCCATATGCTCGTGAAGAGTCATCGCAAAACAGGTGCAATTGAGCCACACTGTCCGCTTTCCCCCACATATCATGCCGCGGTATTCATATATTCATATATATCCCAGCGTATTCGGGGAAAGACATTCACAGAGATAAGAAACACATTCTGGTGGACTCGACTAGAGATCTAAAATGCGAATAGTATCATTACCTTCCACGTGTAACAATCCGCTTGATTCTCGATACTCCGCTGGTATATTCTCTTATAGTTTTCGACAATTACTCGCCCACTTCCATAGTTCAAATGCATCGCTACAAAGCATTTCAATCACCTGGTTTTTGACAACTTCCGTCTCTGCATTACTGTTGCCACCAGGTCGGTATGACATTTACATACATTTAACGATTAACAACATCCACCGCCAATGTGTGGTGGCGCCAATGGGTGGTGGGGTTCCCTTGTTTATTAATAGCTAATTGTTTCTCATGGCTATTTAAGCCTGAGCTTGTTCCAAACATTACCGTTCTGCAGGCATATCACTAATGTCTGAATTTCATAGAAAAAGTTGGTACTGTGCATCGCCGGGTGGAATATTAATATATCTGTTAATTTCAACATCCGCCATAAATACCCAATTTAGCCCTCGCCAAGTATGTATGACTTCTTGAAGACATACGTGCAATTTTGGACCGAATACTAGAATCTCATTAAAAGTTTTCCTATTACTCTTCATGCTTAACCCATCGAAGACAGCTCGCACTTTGGTTCTTGATGACGATTCCTTTATGACTGGGTGATGCGGAAGGTAACAATGATCGACTCCTTCATTGCAGCTTTGACAATCTTACTAGTCCGCCACACTACACGTTCCCTCTAACCGTAAGTAAGAAATGGAAGACGGACAATATATTTCCCTGACGGTAATCGGCTATGTGTCTTGACGAAAAAATCTACGCACAAGCTATCCTCCTTTGAAAGCCCAAGAGTCTCTTCGTCGAATTGTTTGAGCTTCCAAAATGTACACATTAGCTGTTCAAATATCTCATTAGCTTCTTTCTTACATACCGTTATAGTGTAGGACGATACCCTGATTCCTGATTCGCTTCCCCGATACTATAAATCCCAAGTGTGTATTTTACGCCGGTGCACTTCTATAAACATCAGCCCATCGTAGATGTCATTGCCCAGTAGAATATGAACTCCGTGTAGACCTATGCTGCCGCTTATTAATCTAGTATCTGGTAACCCAGTAATCGTGATGTGAGCCTGTTTTCGCCGTAAACTTGATCCAAAAACGCTCCAAATTATAAGAGATAGCCTTCTATTGACTCTACATCGACTACCCTCTGCTGTTAGGGATGTTTCCCATCATAGACATATTTAACAATTTATTACAGTGACACATGCATCGACTTGATGATTTGGATTAAGTCATCTAAAGCACATTGATGCTTTACAACACTTGCCTTTCGTTTCATTATTTATATCTCCTGGAATATCCTATATACTACGAAAATATGTGTATCTCTTTGACACTATGCATAGGTCCATCTCTTTAGTAACAAATGAAGCTTTTGCGTAGTTCTGGTTAACATGTAACCCATGTACACTAGAGCTAAGGGAAACATCGATGTGGTATCGATGCTTCTCTTTTCTTAAAAAACATCACTGAGAAATAATCTGCAAAAAATATTTTTGTGTTCCAGCAACTTGGACTGAAACCGAACGTATGTTCAGTAAGGCTGGAATCATAGTAAGCGAGAAGAAAAGTTCGCTAAAGATTAAACATGTTGACATGCTTCTTTTTATACATTGTCACAAGTGGATCTCTGAAGACCAACGATTGTTTTATATTTTTAAGTTTGAAAAAGATTTCGTTTGAAAAAGATTAAATTTCTGTCTTATAGTTTTAAGTTTGGAAAAAAGATTTTATTTTCAATAAAGATATATATATAAATAAACATATACATATATATAGAAAATCATAAAATTGAAATATATTACTTCGATTTAGTATCGATACAACGATGTTTTTTCCTGAAAAACGTTAAAACATCTATGTGGCGATACATCGATGTTTCAACAGCTCTAATGTACACCCTTGAAAAACATTAAAACATCTATGTGGCGAAACATCGATGTTTCAACAGTTCTAATGTACACCCTTGATAGTTTTGTTTGCACAAATTCTCCCAAACCTTTCGCATCTCCATATTTAATTGGTAATTGCTGATCAAATACATTCATGTAATGTAAAAATAACACTTGCTTGTTGCCATATAAATTCATCAACATTCTCCAAGCCACTTCATAGTTAGCCGTTGTTAACGTTAGTTGCTCAATATAGCTGCGTCTCCAACCTATGAATTCTTCAAATAATTAAAACGATGCAGTAGGGCCTTTTGGCCCTACTAATAATAAAGAATTCCTTATGCTTCGAAACGAATGTTTGCCACGAGTGCTAGGGGCTGTAATATTCATGGTCAAAGTCAGAAAATATTTTCAAGCATGTTTTTTCTTTATAAATAGCATGAAACCGGTATTTTTATTCGTTAAATTTTTTTACCATTTTCACTTTTTTACATCCGGGAAGAACATTGACTTTATGACTTTTTAGGGACTACTTAAAATTTCGTATTTCTCCTTCGTCAATCCCAGGTCCATAAATAAGGAAAACGCCTTTTCCTCAGTGCACATAGTGGAAACTTAGTTTGGTGGGGTTGGAATACTTTCCTTAATCCTATTAAGTCGAATAGGACTGACGATCTGCACAACTTTCGTAAAGCTTGCCTTTGTCCTCTCTTGTTGCTTCGTATACTTTGTAGAAAAACCCTCAAGTTTTCGTTTTCTTGTAAAAAGTTTCACAATCTTATATATCTTTATGCGGCCTTCCTCTTCCTCGGTTAGTTTATGGTTGAATTTCTTCCTTCTCCGAATCTACGAATGTTGTACATTCCTCAAGACAAACTTAATTCTTTTCAGGAAATGTGACACATTTCTGCCGCTTTCTGCTTACTAGCTCCTTACTAGCGTTTTCGAGTGAACCGCCTATCTCCTTCAGCAATCCCATTTAAAAATCATTTCGGTTTTCGGAGACATGGAAAACTTCAAAAATCCTTTCATTTTATACCAACATTTTTGCACTAATAAATAAAACTGTCCTGTATTATATTGACAAATACTATTCAGTCCGGATTTAAGGTGTTTCCACTTATGAAGTTAAAAATAAACTGTCGGCATTTAATATTAAATATTTTGAATCAACTAGGTAGAAGGCAAAACAACAACCCATTTTGAATTAAATAGATAAAAAAGTAAATATTTACATCCACTTAGGTAAAAGGAAATATAAATGGACCAACCTGCAACTACCATTCTGGATCCACCTAAAGATTCGAGGAAAACGATGTGATATAGCCTACATTGCAGTTTTTGTATGCTTTGCAACCAAGGCAGTCCACCTGGAGTTGGTAGAAGACATATCCACCTCCTAATTTGTAGGTGCGCTCCAGAGCTTCATTGGGCGCAGTGAAAGATGCCAGACGATATACTGTGACAGTTCAACAAACTCCAAAAAAGGTCAGTTTCTTTAGTTGGTTGTTTTCTCCAACAAAGTTTGTTGTACTGTCACAGTATATCGTCTGGCATCTTTCACTGCGCCCAATGAAGCTCTGGAGAGCAATTTATGTTTATACCACCACGATCTACACATTTTGGGTTATTATGGGAAAAATCGCTAAGCATTTATTGCTGAAAAGCGTATCGACAGAAAACATAGTTGACCATCATTGTCAATTGTGAAGCAGTACTGAACTCTTGTCCGTAAACCCTTAAATTCAAACGTTCATAACAACTTGACATCTCTAAACCCAGACCATCTTGTAAGCGGAGAACCATTGGTCGCCAAACCAGATGCAGAGCTAGTAACACACCTATTGATTCTAGCATATAATCTGGACACAATGGTCTCAGGAGTACCTAAAGGAATTGCAAGGTACATCCAAATGAAAGAAATTTTATAACAGTGTCAAAAAAGGCATGATGGTAAGAAGATTATGTGCCAACAGTGCAGTGGACAATTCGACGAATTGTAAAACTATATCCATCCGTATTCTGTGTGCTGGACGACGTTCTATTGAAATGGTTCAAAGGACCAACATAGCCCGATATAGCTCCTGTCTGACTATCGTGGCATTTTACGATTTCAAAGCATATTGGGAAAATGTGAAGACATTTTCAGAGTAGTACAAATTGGAGAAATATGGGTTAGAATGAAAGTTTCGGAGTAGAGCTGGAAAAACTATAAAAATTATAAACTCACTGATGTATGGCCAGCCATTTTTATACCCTTGCAAAAAGGGTATATTAGAAAGAAAGAAAGAAGCATAAAAAGAAGCATCTCCGACCATACAAAGTATATATATTTTTAATGAGCACGACGAGACGAGTTCAAATAGCCATGTCCGTCAGTCTGTCCGTCCGTCTGGATCAACGCAAACTCCTCCTAGACCGTAAAAGCTACGGAGCTGAAATTTTGCATGTAGGCTTGTATATACTGCAGGGTTTGCATATCTCGGATTCAGCCGGTTTGGACCACTATATCATATAGCTCCCATACAGTAGTCACGAACAGTGACTTTTCTCAATAACTTCGTTATTTTCGAAGCTATTGTCGATTGAAATTTAATATTCGTCAGTCTATTAAACCTATAAACCACTGTGCCAAATTTAATCAAGATCGGTTAGTCAACCGAGATATATGATATAGTCATATCATATACCTCCCATTGGAACGATTGTATAAAACTGTGATTTTGATTAGTTCGTTATTTCCAATGGTAAGGCCAAATAAATTTTGCATGTAGGCTTGTATATACTGCAGGGTTTGTATATCTCGGATTCAGCCGGTTTGGACCACTATATCATATAGCTCCCATACAGTAGTCACGAACAGTGACTTTTCTCAATAACTTCGTTATTTTCGAAGCTATTGTCGATTGAAATTTAATATTCGTCAGTCTATTAAACCTATAAACCACTGTGCCAAATTTAATCAAGATCGGTTAGTCAACCGAGATATATGATATAGTCATATCATATACCTCCCATTGGAACGATTGTATAAAACTGTGATTTTGATTAGTTCGTTATTTCCAATGGTAAGGCCAAATAAATTTTGCATGTAGGCTTGTATATACTGCAGGGTTTGTATATCTCGGATTCAGCCGGTTTGGACCACTATATCATATAGCTCCCATACAGTAGTCACGAACAGTGACTTTTCTCAATAACTTCGTTATTTTCGAAGCTATTGTCGATTGAAATTTAATATTCGTCAGTCTATTAAACCTATAAACCACTGTGCCAAATTTAATCAAGATCGGTTAGTCAACCGAGATATATGATATAGTCATATCATATACCTCCCATTGGAACGATTGTATAAAACTACGATTTTGATTAGTTCGTTATTTCCAATGGTAAGGCCAAATAAATTTTGCATGTAGGCTTGTATATACTGCAGGGTTTGTATATCTCGGATTCAGCCGGTTTGGACCACTATATCATATAGCTCCCATACAGTAGTCACGAACAGTGACTTTTCTCAATAACTTCGTTATTTTCGAAGCTATTGTCGATTGAAATTTAATATTCGTCAGTCTATTAAACCTATAAACCACTGTGCCAAATTTAATCAAGATCGGTTAGTCAACCGAGATATATGATATAGTCATATCATATACCTCCCATTGGAACGATTGTATAAAACTGTGATTTTGATTAGTTCGTTATTTCCAATGGTAAGGCCAAATAAGTTGGTCAAAGTTATACCCGGCCCTCTGGTTAAAATTATTAAAAGTTTTTTTTTTGTTTTTTCATTAAAAAAATCTAAAAATTCAATTCAATTTCTTTATCTCAAAAACAAAAAACAATTTATATTAATTGCTTGTCATATATTAGAAAAAAAGAGCAGTTCAATTAAGCTTCTTAAGGTCTAAGAACACAAAAAACAATTCATATTAAATCCTTATATTCTAATTAGATATCATCGTATTTCAAATGTTTGTTTAAAAATAATGATTGATTGCAATTTAAATTTAAATGCTGCTGAAGCATTATTAAAGCATTACTTTTACAAGGTGTAATTTTGTTTTCTAGTTTTTGTCTCTGGTTTCATACTGAAAAAGGCGTGCAGGTAATCGTTCTTTATATAATTTAGTGCACTTTTTGTCTCCGGGTGACCCATATCGTGCAATTCGTTTAAGCCTTTATGCGGCTTGCAAATGTGGATGTATTATTGATATTGTGACTCGCAAAACTGCGGAAACGCTGAATATGAAATCATGAAATGGTTTTTAGTTCTTTAACTGTGTTAACTCCATCTGCATATAACGGTTGCGCAACACTTGTTATTAAAATTCACTGGAGCATTGTACCCACTTATTAAATTAAGCCGTATGGACTCTCGACACCTTGAGCTACTTCAAACCTTTCGTAGGCTGTAGTGCTACTTTTAAAGAACGTGACAATACGCTTGCACTTGTTTAGAATCATTGTTCGAAAAGGCTGTTTAAGCAAATCTTGCACCAGTAAGTTTATGGTATGGGCAAAAAAGGTACATTTCTAATATTAAGTATCTCGCATGCCTTTCTCATCCCGGTATAATTATTGGATACAATTGCGACAATCTTATGTATCAAAGCCCACTTATTAAAAACGACTTGCAAGGAAGCAGCAATACTTTCAGCCAGATTCAGATTCGTTGGTTATAACAATTTTTTGGTTGACAGTACAGCCGAATCTAGTTCGAATTGACCATTTATGAAATGACAGGTAACGGTGAGATGACGTCAAGCATCTGTTGTAATTGCTGCATTACGAAAATGTGTTTTACTTTGCAGTTATTTTTAAATCCAGGTCAAAAGGAGTCGTCGAAAACCGGAATCCTTGACTATGTTGAACGGCTGTACGTCTAAGGCAGCTATTTGCTTCTTGGCCTGGATTTGCTTGGATTTATTCGAATACAGGGTTTTTTTTATACCCTTGCAGAAGGTATTACAAATTTGGTCAGATGTTTGTAACGCACAGAAGGAGACGTTTCCGACCCCATAAAGTAGGTATATATATTCTTGATCAGCATGAGAAGCTGAGTCGATATAGCCATGTCCGTCTGCCGTCCGTCCGTCTGTGCAAATCAACTTCACGCTGGCATCTTAAGAACTATCGGAATGAAATTTAATATTTGAGCTACTTTTAGCCCGGAGATGATAAAGTATGAAAATTGTCAGGATATACTATATACTATATTATATAGCTCTAGAACAAAAATTTTTGCAAAATTTGGAGTATCCCCAAGAAATTTACCAATAAATAGAATTTTATATAAAATATCAGATCCCAAAATTTGAATCTGATCGGATAAATAGAACACAAGTTACAGATAGTACAAATCGGTTCAAGCGCTGACGGCAGCGCTGCTGGCTGCCTATTACGTCATCAGTAAATCAAACAGAGCACATGCATACACACACAGACGCAGCGCTACACGAACTGTATGTGTATGCGTGTTGTGCTTTGCTTACGGAATGATGGAAGAAAAATTTGGAGTAAAAAGAGAAATAATTTAAATGTTTTGTTTGTGTGTTGATGAATTGAGTTGCAGGGAAAATAATTTCAAAATCTAAAAATGTTAACGCCAAGGACTGCAAGGGTATAAAAACTTTGGCATTGCCGAAGTTAGCTTCTTTGATATTTTTTCTCGTTTTCGTTTCACTTGTCGCCGTTATTTGCGCTAATATTGCAGTCTGTTGCAGTACTGCCAGTTTAGCAATTTAGTTGCTAGATCTGACAACTTTAAAAAAAACAAATCTAGCAATTTTTATTATTTTTGCTAGCAATTTTGACATCCGACACCACGCTGCCTCAAAAAAAACTGTGCTGTGCGCAGTTACCCAAAAAAATAAGTTGCCTTTCGTTCGTAAGTCGACCAAAACGGAGGAGCAGGAAGCAGCTTTATGCCTACACATTGCCAAACACACGGCGGTTGCAACAAGTGACCACTCGTCAAAGTTGTGTGTGGAGCAGTTTTCAGCTTGCAAAGTTGCTGCAAGTATGAAGTTGGGCAGAACAAAGTGCACCTACATTATTAAAAATGTACTCGCTGTGCATTTCATGGACGACTTGTGAACCGACATCGGAAACTCAGCTTTTAACCTTCTGTTGGACGAGTCCACTAACATTAGTGTGCAAAAAATTGTTGGTAAGCTTTGTGCCTAAGTAAGGATAAAAACCAGAGGGCCGGATCGACCGTGCCGAAGTTTGTATACCCTTGCAAGTTGTTTGGTACTCTTTCCACACTTATAGCCGTCAAAGTGGAAAAACGTTTTATCTAAAATGAGTAATGTTTGCGAAAGAACCGCCCACAATCTTAGCATATGAAAAAACGAAGTTATTGATGAAAGACACTGTTTTCGACCGATCATTCCTATGGGAGCTATATGATATAGTCACCCAATCTTTATCAAATTCGGCACAGTCATTAACAGATATATTAAACTATATTATATTAAATTTCACAACAATAGCTTAAAAGGTAACGAAATTATTGAGAAAAGCCACTGTTCGTGACTTTGCCGTTTGTATGGGAGCTATATGATATAGTAGTCCGATCCGACTGAATTCGAGATATACAACCCCTGCCGTATATACAAGCCTACATGGAGGAGTTCCCGTTGATTCAGACGGACGGACGGACGTCTCGTCGTGATCAAGAATATATATACTTTATATGGTCGGAGATGCTTCCTTCTATGCGTTGCACACTTCTGACCAAAACTAATATACCCTTTTTGCAAGGGTATAATAATCGCGAAGAATTTGTTTTATGTTTTCTTGAGAAGATATATGAGCTCTATCAAGAACATACTTGATTAATAATTTCTAGTTCTTCGCTTGGGTTAACAATATCGGTTACCATTACTTCAGTGTGTCGGAAAACTGTCTTAGGGAAAAGCTCCACCAAACGATGCTGAATTATGCCAAGCACAGAAAATTCACACTTAATTGCGTCAACTACACCTAACTTCACGCAATCCTGTACAGTGTTAACTAAGTTTTGAAAATCAGTAAATACGATCATATGTCTTAATTTCTTGCCAAACGAAATAGTGGTTTTCTTAGAGTGAGATTTTCCATGTTCGAGAATTATTTGATTGGAGTAACAGTTGACCGGTCTACTAACGGATTCTATAGTATTTGAATACGACTCCTCACTATGAATTGTTGCAGCGTCCGAATTTTGATCTTCGTCAGTATAATTTAAATACTGGCGAGACAAAGCGTCCGCAACTAAATTATCCTTGCCGGGTTTATAGAGAAGTGTTGCATCGTATTCTTCAATAATCGCGTTCCATCTTTGGATTTTAGAATTCGGATTTCCATCTGATATGGCATAAGTAAGAGGCTAATGATCCGTATAAATCTTAAGACCTTTTACACCTGTAGAGTCAAGATACCACTTGTATGAGTTGAAAACTTTAGCTGTTGTAAACTCCATTAAACATTGTCGACATTATCTGTAAGGCAGCAACTGTACTGTGTTTACTGATTGTAACTCGCTAAAAGAAATAAACAAGACTTGACCCCTAGAGCACAGCGTTGGTGGGCATACTTACAGGCGTTTAGATTTGATATTCAATACAGAGAGGGAAAAACAATAGCACATGTTAACTTTTTGTGAAGAAATCCTCTTTACCAAAGCCTACTTGTGCGGTAAAGGTGATTGATGAGAAGAAAGTTAATATGGCTGAAATTTCAAGCATCTGGCTCATTGCTGAACAGCGTCGAGACGCAGACATAGCCAAAATTGTGATTAAATTAAAAGATTTTTCTCTTGCTGAAGATATTGCGAAAACCTATGAACTAAGGGCAGAAGTTCCTTACCAAAGAATACAGAGGAATGGCAAATTTGTTGATAACTGTAGCACTTGTAAAAAATCATAATCAACCTCAGGAAAAATACAAGCTGAATTGCATCCCATTCCTAAAGTCAATATTCCTTGGCACACTTTCCACATCGATATAACTGGAAAACTAAGTGAAAAAAGCGACCAGAAAGATGATGTAATTGTTCAAGTAAACGCGTTTACCAAGTATGTCTATCTTTGTCATAGCCTTTAATTTTTTATCATCGGCCTTCAAACTCTTATAGCCAGGAAGATTTTCTCCAGTATCGAACCAACCAAGTTCCGATCGCATTTGAGCAAAGCATTCCACATGATGCCACAAGGTTTGACCTCCATATTTCATCCCAACTTCCGTTACATAAAGGCTGTTCAATCTGCTGTTTCGTTGTTTGGAGTACCAAACCGAATAATAGCTGACCAGGGAAGGTGTTTTACATGTGGAAAGTTTAGCCAATTCTGTTCAGATAAGAAAATAAACTTGCATTTGATTGCCCCCGGTGCTAACCGAGCTAACCGCCAAGTGGAACGAACCATGAGAACGTTGAAAAATACGCTGACTGCGGTTGAAACAGGAACTCAGACTTGGCCAGATGTGTTAGGAGAGGTGCAGTTGGCAATCAATTGTACAACTAACCGTATGACGAAGGCTAGTCCGTTAATGGGAAAGATAGCACGTCCATTAGGATATTAAAGATGAGGTTGATCTGAAGGATGTAGGAGCACAAACTGAAAAGAATGTTTTAGCTACAGCAGTTTATGACAAAGAACGATTTAATAAAAATAAGGCAAAAGTAATTAGACACAAAGTTGGAGATTTTGTGCTACTTAAAAGCGAAGAAAGGCATCAAACCAAATTGAGTCCAAAGTTCAAGGGACCTTTTGAAATAATTGATGTCCAATAAACGAAATTACAAATATGCTCATGAAGATTTAAGAAGATTGCCGGAGGGGCAAGTGCCCAAGGAGCTGAATGTGTGTAATGATTATAATAATACTGCTGAGATTGATAATACAGTTGCAGACTGTGAAGATAGTGAAACTGAAAATATTGCGCATATTGAAGTCACTAAAGAGAGTGAAGTACACCAAGAAGGCTGACAAATGATGTTGTACGGCTGGCCAAAGAAAATGACAGAGTACTTGATTATATAATAAAGCAAGCGCAAGTGCAAAACACCCTAATCTTTGTTTTGATCATGACGGTTGGGGCATTGATTGTACAACTGTAATGTTAAAAGAAGAGAAGTAAATAATGTAAAAAGAAGAATG
The DNA here is from genome assembly GCA_018152135.1 of Drosophila paulistorum. Classification (NCBI taxonomy): domain Eukaryota; kingdom Metazoa; phylum Arthropoda; class Insecta; order Diptera; family Drosophilidae; genus Drosophila; species Drosophila paulistorum. The sequence continues at coordinate 3,998,365 of JAECXG010000823.1, forward strand.
TTGTTAAAAATTACTTTAAAAAAAAGTTATATGTTGATTTTTGCGACCTTTTTGTTGTTTAAAGTTGAATGTTTTTGCCGGCTCGAGGTCAGATGTTGTGGGAATAAAAACAAAAATAAAAAACACAGTTTGTTCTTAATTTCGTTCCGATATATTTCGACCACTCATCGGTGGTCGTCTTCAGGGCAACTATAAATAACATTGAATTGTGATTGACATAATATTAATTTAACAACAAGAAAACACCTACTTAGTTTTACACGTCCGCACACTGTGACGTGGAGCTACACACTGATTTGTCCCTAATAAATGCCTGTATAAATGCGCGCAGTTGTCCGTATCTACCTTATAATTAAGTCTTATATTTGTCGGGGTATTTATTATGTGCAGCATCTCCAAAGTGTAACGTTTGTTGTAATGTTGTTCTTGGTCTATTATGTTTACTTCGTCAAAATTTGGGGAATGTCCACTGGCGGCACAGTGGGCCATAAGTGCCGTTTTTGGTGCATTGGAGTGTTGACGAAGTTTATAGTCAGATCTATGTTGCGATAGTCTTGTTTTTAGCTTCGATTTTGTTGTCCCTATATATATTTTATCACAGTTTTCTTCATTAGTCCCATTGCACGGTATTTTATATACTACGTTGCTCTTGTCCATTGTATCAATCCTACTTTTTGTTCTGTTAAAAATACTCCGTAGTGTGTTATTGGGTTTATGTGCTATCTGTATTTGTTCGATGTCATAGCAATTTGAGTTTGCTAATCTTTCCGATAGTTGTGGGACATATGTGACGGACATAAAGCGTTTTGTCGGAACATCTTTGTTGGTTTTCTTATTGCGAGATTTTAGTAAAGTCCTTATGGTGTGGTTTGGAAAGTCATTATCCTTTAAAATTCGTCGTATTTCTTCCTTCGTTTCTTCATGAAAAATTGGGTCCGATATATTAAGCATCCGTTGTATACAACCTCTTGCTGTATTCATTATCATCGACTTCGGATGTTTGGAGTTAAAGTTAATTATTCGTCCTGATGCTGTTGGTTTTTTGTACCATTTTAATTTTATTTCATTTCCTCTTCTGTGTATTGATGCGTCCAGATATGTTAATTTGTTGTCATTTTCTAATTCTATTGTAAACTTTATTTTCCTGTCAAATGAATTTAGGTTGTCAAGTGTGTTTTGGATCTCGTCTTCTTTAATTATGGCAAAAAGGTCATCTACATATTTCGTCATAACTCTAGGTGGTCGCTGTAGTGTTTTCATCATTTTGTCTAAGAGTTCTTCCATAATTATGTCAGCTATTATCGGTGACGCTGGTGAGCCCATAGGCATTCCTTTTAGTTGTGTGTATATCTTGTCTTTGTATCTGAAATATCTGTTCTCTTGTATACAAAAACGTACTATTTCCATAAATGTTAATTTTGGAATGTTAGTGTGCGCTTTTATTTTACCCCGACAAATATAAGACTTAATTATAAGGTAGATACGGACAACTGCGCGCATTTATACAGGCATTTATTAGGGACAAATCAGTGTGTAGCTCCACGTCACAGTGTGCGGACGTGTAAAACTAAGTAGGTGTTTTCTTGTTGTTAAATTAATATTATGTCAATCACAATTCAATGTTATTTATAGTTGCCCTGAAGACGACTACCGATGAGTGGTCGAAATATATCGGAACGAAAATAAAAACAAACTGCTTTTTATTTCTGTTTTTATTCGCCCAACAATTGACCTCGAGCCGGCAAAAACATTCAACTCTAAAGAAATTAAAGATAGCTAATTTAATTGCAATTGGAACTGATAAAGCTAACGTGATGACTGGGTCAAAAAAGATTGCTTACACCGAGTTGAGGAAGTCAGTTCCCTCTCTGAAACTGCTAAAATCGGCTACACATTTTTTACAAAGTCTTGTGAAGTAATACCTGAAAACCTGGAATTTCTTGTGCACGAGACTTACTCGTGGTTTCCAAAAAGTTGAAGTCGACAATTGAATTATAAAATGAAGTAAGCAAGGCGTCTCGCCGACTTAGGTATACCATAAACCAGTAAAACAAATATTTCAAATTTATACTAACAAGTGCATTTACTTTTTTTTCAAAAACTCTGATTACATGCTTTTTAGAAGCATATCTCAGTATGTCGCTAACGCAAGCTTACGAGCACCCTAGCGCCCCCACCAGCCAACGGCCAACTGGAAAAATGTTTATATGCATAACTTGGCTATTTTTAGTCCGTTTATGATCAAATTTGGTATTCTGGGTATTAGTATCAAATTCAAGTGTGCCAAATATGATTACAAAAGGTAGAGTTTTTCAAAATTACGGAAAGGGGCGTGGCAAAATCTTTGCATATACAAAATATGCGCATTTATTAAGCAAATATACATACCAAATTTGATGTCTTCAGCTATTATAGTCTTTAAGAAAATCAAATTTGTTTAAATTTCGTTGGCTGAGGGAGGCGTGGCAAAAATTTGAAATAAACTTGACCACCGTAGGTAATACACGAGTCTACGTACCAAATTTGGTGACTATAGCTCTTATAGTCTCTGAGATACTTCATACGGACAGACGAACGGACATGTCTGTATCGACTCGGCTGTTGATCCTGATCAAGAATATATCTACTTTATGGGGTCGGAAAAGCTACCTTCTGCCTGTTACGTACATTTTGGCGACTTTAATATACCATTTCACCGCATGGGTGTATGTTATAAAAATATAATAAATACACATACAAATATATGTATTAAAAAAATATTCCGAATTGTGTTTTACTTACTTACTGTTGTTTTGTGTGTGTAACATTTAAATGTCAATTTTCTAAGATTACCAAATTTTAACTGATCGATTTTTTTAAAAAATTCCATTAGAATCCTTTGAAAATACCGAGAGTAAGTGACACCAGATGGTTGTCAATAGAGAGTGCGGTTTCCCGAATCGTGAATCAGTGGACAGTATTAAAGATCCACTTTGAACTAGCAGCTAGGTCTGAAGAGTGCCACAAAGCACAATTTCTCCACGGACTGTTTAAAGATAAGATAAATTATCTTTGTTTGGTGTTTTTAAGACTAATTTTGAAAGACGGTGATTCTGCTATTCACTCACTAAAATCGAAAATAATTTCACCAGATCATGCAATAAATATTTTGAAAGATAATTTGAAGAACGCAGCAGTGCCTAATTTGTATTTAGGCTATACGTTCGAAAACAAAATTAAAGAAAACCAATTCGCTCGGCAGAATATGTGTGTATATGGATTTGTGACAAATATTATTATTTTGCTGTTGTTGAACTCAATTCAATTATTTTGCTGTTGTTGAACTCAATTCATCATTACATTTTTGAATAGGAGAAAAATATGAAAAGACAGCAACCATGACGGAGCGTCACATGGAGCTAGAAAGTGAGCGCCTGGCTACATTTACAGAATGGCCATCAAGGCAACAGACAGCAAGAAGAAGAACCCGACTTACTTCTGGAAAAAATCGATTAGATACATTAACATTTTATTTTATTATTTAAATCACCTGGATCACGTGATGTGCGTATGGTGCCATGGTGTAATATCCATGTAGGAAAAGAATGACAATGCTTTCGATGAGCATCGCCGTTTATTCCCTGATTCAGTTCAGATGGGACCACTTATTAAGTTTGCCGCTGGCAAGGACTTGAATGAGTTGGGTATACAACCTAGAAGTCGACCAGAGCTTCCTAAATATGATACCTTAGAGGCACGATTGAAAACATTTCACCAATTTTTCGTCAACTTAAATAGCTTTTGCCATATATATAAACAGGTATTATTTCCAAAACAGCATTACGCAATGTTATCATTTAAATACAAAGAAGGTAAAGGCCAATACGCATGTGCTCTTCTTCTTCCTTATACCTGCAGCGGATTTCTTAGGATAGGTTGCCTTAGTTTTATGGCTTACGCATCGCTGTCGCAGGTCTCCGAATATTGGGACCATATACATCTGATAGGTAAATATTTCACCTACCTAGTGTATTTAGTCCGGCATTGATCCTAGGTTATCCCTGTTAGTTCTGTTCCACCAAAGTTAAAAACGCCAATATTTAGTGCATTTTTTAAACGCTTCTAGTCTGTGCGTCGCTTGGCTTCATGGGGATTTGATAGTAAGCTTGTACCAAATCGAGCATTGAAAAACCTTTTTTCCCATATAGTTGATCGGTGAAATCGTTGATATGAGCAATATACTGGATATACTGATTCACCCTCTGTCGTTTCCCCATTCTAAACATAATTTCTAGTATTATGATTGTTATTCAACACTAGCTCTCTCTTGTAAAACTTGCCAAGACGCTTTGATGGGAATCTCAATAAACGTTAATACAGTGGGCCTTCTGGCATTTAGCATTGCAAAAATCATAGCGTCTAAACCAATAAAGCGATTTCAAAACTTTAACGAAAAATAGGTATTACTCTTTTTGTATTAATTAGGTAAACAACTTAATATTTACATCCAATTAGGTAAACGGAAATAAAAACGACCAACCCACAAATAGGACAAACTTTTCATCAACTTAAATAACATTTACTTGTCTTGTCAGTTTTTCCAAAGCAGGTAATTAGCAATTTATCATTGTAGAAAGGCATATATGTAAACAGGTAGTATTTGGAAAACAGCATTACGCAATGTTATCATTTAAATACAAAGAAGCTACAGGCCAATACGCATGCGCTCTTCTTCTTCCTTATACCTGCAGCGCATTTTTTAGACGAGGTTGTCTTAGTTTTATGGCTTACGCATCGCTGTCGCACCTCTCCGCATATTGGGACTATATACATCTAATACGTAAATATTTCACCAACCTAGTGTATGTAGTCCGGTATCGATACTCGTTGATCCTTGTTAGTTGTATTCCACCAAAGTTAAAAAACGCCAATATTTAGAGTATTTTTTAAACGCTTCTAGTTCAATAACTATTTAAGTAATTATTAAAATGAAACATGCTATTAACAAAGAACATACTTTTCAGATAAAACCAAAAAATCCAAGATCGATTGTGTAGCAGGAGAGATGGTCACACTTGCTCTCTTGCTACTCTTCGATCCCGGTATTTTAATTGACTCTCTGAGAGAGAGGAAAGTTTAGCGGGTCTGACGTGTGAGTCAGTCGTTGCTGAGCGTTGAGGAGTGTAAGACAAATATCGAGGAAACATTGATTATATCTAATAAATAATAACCATAATAAATAATAAAAACAATTAAGAAATAAATAAACTATTATTAATCTAAAGAAACTAAAACCCGAATCTCCTAAATATTCTGGCATTGGTTAATTTATCTACCGCCCACATATCAGAAGTGGTGAACTTTAACGCAATGGACATCAACATTGAGGCTCACAATTTGCCAACTTTAAAGAAGTGGTTGGAGCTATTGGACTTGCCTACAACAGGGTCAAAGGCCGAGCTTGTGGCGCGCTTAAACGATGTTCCAGTGGATCGACGAGGAGCTTGTTCCATATCTATTGGAACTGAGACTGTCGAGGAAAGTACAGAAGACGAAAGTAACCGTCAACTGTCAGAGACCACAAATGAGAAAGAGGGAGACAACAACACTGATGTCTTGCTAAAAAAATTGTGCGATTTACTGCGTCCACAATTGTTCGACATAGTGGCGCCTCAACGCCAGACAGAAAACGAAACGCACGATTCAGTGCCGGCGAGCAACGACAGCGGCAGCGAAAACGAGATGGCAGCAGAACCGATTGGCGCGCAAAACCAGCGTCATGAACCAGTGTTGGTAAATCAACGCTCGGAGGAGGTGTTGGAAAGCGGTTTTTCGTCGGCTGCAAAATTCCAATTAGCAAAAGAAGCGTTGTTGGAATTTAATGGGAACTCGTGTGGAAAGAAATGGGTCACGCAGCTGACAAACATAAGCGGTGTATATGGAATCAAAGGTGTACAAATGCACATGCTTCTAGTCTCCAAGCTTAAAGGACGGGCTCATGAGTGGTTACATGCCAATAGTACGCGCATTTTGGAACCCGTGGGCAACATCTGTGAGCAGCTCGTCGAGTCGTTCGGGAAAACTGTGTCTCAAGCAGATGCCAGGCGCTTATTCGAGTCTCGAATTTGGAGCGCCAATGAGAGTTTCGTCAGTTACATCGATGAGAAGGCCAGGCTGTCAGATGCTATCTGCATCAGCGAAGAGGAGCGAGTAGACAAAGCCATTGAAGGGATTCCTGTGGAGGGACTCCGCATTCAAGCGCAGATTCAAGGATTCAAATGCATTGCAGAATTACGCCGTGCATTTTCAGGCATTCAGCTACCGGTACAGCGAGCAGCAAGAGAAACTACAAAGGTGGCCGCTACGGGCAGAAGTTCCAAAGAAGGTTTCCGTTGCTACAACTGCAACTCGAAGGGCCACATGAGCAAGGACTGTAAGAAACCCGACAGAGTGCCAGGGTCCTGTTTCGGATGCGGTGCCTTGGATCATTGGGTGGCTAAGTGTCCACTTAATAAGGAGAAGCTGGCTAAAGGATGCGACGACGTAAGATTTGTTAAGATATATTTTAAAACACCAACTAATCCTTACTTGATTACAGCATGCTTCATAGACTCAGGCAGTGATGTTTCACTTATTAAAATCTCATGTTTACCAGAAAAGATACATTTAATTTCACTTAATCATAAGTATTATGGATTAAATAAGAGTCCACTTTTGTCATATGGAAAAGTCAAATGTTTTGTTTTCAAAAATTCAATAAAAGTATTCTTTCATTTAATAGTAGTCGATAATGAGTCTATGAGCCATGAAGTAATTTTGGGAAGAGATTTTATGAAAGCTTGTAATATTAAGTTAGACTTAAATGCCTTGAGAATGGTTACGATTGAAAGGAAAGAAGGCGAAAATGAACTTGGAGAGCGGTCGGAGTTTGAGTCCTTGTCATTGCAGACATGCCATACAGATTTGCAAATAGCTAGAAATGTAAATGTTGTGAGAACAGTTGATGAAATAGTTAAAACAAAAAATTGTAAGAATAGAATAGTCACGAAAGAATGTAACCCCAAAGGGGAAGACGAGGAAATTGTTAGTGAAATAGTTAAGAGGGATGATAGCGAGATTGTTAGCGAAATGGTGAATGAAATTGATAGCAAGATTGTTAGTGAAACAGAGAATGGAGATAGAAGCAAAATGGTTACGAAAAGTAGGAATGAAGCTGTTATTGAGTTGGTCAGTGAAAAATTTAGATCTGATAGAAAATATGAAGAGAGAAAAGAAACTGCTGATGTCCAGTCTCTAAGCGAAGTAGAATTTGAATTATTAAATATCGAGTGTTTCAACACTGGAGTTGATTGCAAAATAGGTGAAAGATTAGATTTCAAAATCCGGGAAAGGTTTGAGCAATTGTTTGAGAGATCATATTTGGTAGCACAAAGGCCTGAAGTGCCTGATGTAAAATGTGAAATGAAGCTCAACGTGGAAGGGTCGAAGGCATTCAGTTGTGCGCCTAGAAGATTGTCATATTCTGAGAAAGGGAAATTGCAGGCGATGTTAGACGGGTACTTGGAGAAGAAGATCATTCGCCCTAGTGAGTCGGAGTATGCATCACCCATTGTGTTAGTGCCTAAAAAAGCTGGCGAACTAAGGTTGTGCATTGACTTTAGAAGATTGAACAAAGTTTTGGTTAAAGATAACTACCCTATACCTCTGATAGACGATTTATTAGACAAGCTTGGCGACAAACGATTTTTTTCTAAATTGGATCTAAAAGATGGCTATTTTCACGTGTTCATGGAGGAAAACTCAGTTAAATATACATCTTTCGTCACTCCGTTAGGCCAGTTTGAGTTCCTCAGGATGCCAATGGGTCTGAAAAACTCCTCATCAGTGTTTCAAAGATTTGTTAACAAAATTTTTACAGATATGATTAGAGATAATAAAGTAATAGTGTATCAAGACGACATCATGGTGGCCAGTAGAACTGCCGAAGAGCACCTGGATACACTGAAAGAAGTTTTTAGAAGGATAATCAGAAACAAGCTGGAATTGCGTATAGATAAGTGTGAGTTTTTTCAGTCCAGCATTAGATACTTGGGATTTATCATATCAGAGGAGGGAATTAGAGCCGATGACAAGGGCCTAGAGGCGGTTAAGAACTTTCCCATACCAACAAATGTTCACACAGTAAGAAGTTTCTTGGGATTGGCTTCTTATTTTCGTCGTTTTATTAGAAATTTTTCGTTAATTGCAAAACCACTCTATGACCTATTGAAGAAAGATAGGATGTTTAAATTTGGAAAGGAAGAGCTAGATTGTTTTTCGTTGCTCAAAGATAAATTAGTAGAATCGCCGGTGTTGGCAATATATAACCACAAGGACGAAGTAGAGCTGCATTGTGATGCGAGCGCGTTAGGCTTTGGGGCAATGTTAATGCAAAGGAAAGAAGACAAAAAACTGCACCCTGTTTTTTATTACTCAAAACGGACGTCTGATGTAGAATCAAAGTACCACAGTTTCGAATTAGAGACATTGGCAATAGTATATGCAGTCCGCAGGTTCAGAGTGTATTTACAGGGAAGATATTTTAAAGTACTTACAGATTGTAATTCACTGACTCTCACTCTCAATCGAATTGAATTAAACCCAAGAATTGCGAGATGGGCTCTTGAGCTACAGAATTATGATTATGAAGTAGTGCACAGGGCAGGTAAACAGATGCAACATGTAGATGCGCTTAGTAGATGTACGAACATACTTGTTGTAGATACAAATAGTTTTGAAGACAATCTTGTTATATGCCAGAACAGGGACGAGAAGTTGCAGACAATAAAAAGAAAGTTGGAATTTTCTGAGGATAAATTATTTGAAATGAGAAACGGAATAATTTACAGGAAAACCAATGACGGGAGGTTGTTGTTTTGTGTACCGAGTGAAATGGAAGAGTCAATCCTTTTCAAGTATCATAACGAACTAGGTCATATCGGCAGAGATAAAGTAATGGATGCCATTTCAAAAGCGTATTGGTTTCCTAACATTAAGGAGAAAGTTGTGAAACACATTAGCAATTGCTTAAAGTGTGTTGCGTATTCTCCAAAGTCTGGAAAGGAGGAAGGAATGTTGCACAGTATTCCTAAAGGGAATCGGCCCTTTGAGCTAATTCACATTGATCATTGTGGTCCTATAGCATCAGGCAGAAGCAAAAAGCACTTGTTTGTTATTATTGATGGTTTTACGAAATTCGTCAGACTATATCCAACAAAGACGACGAATACTAAAGAAGCGGTGCTAGCTCTTAAAGACTATTTTAGGGCCTACAGTCGACCCTTTGCCATAGTATCGGATAGAGGAAGCAGTTTCACCTCATCAGAGTTCGAGATGTTTGTAACTCAGAATAACGTTAAGCACATTAAGATTGCCACAGGTTCCCCTCAAGCTAATGGCCAAATTGAGAGGGTAAATCGTACACTGGGACCTATGCTTGCTAAATTATCGGAACCAGAGAAGGGTATATATTGGGATTTGATAGTTGAGAATGTTGAACATTGTTTAAATAACACACTTCATAGGAGCATTAAGCAGTTGCCGAGCAAAATGCTCTTTGGAGTAGAGCAAAAAGGCAAAGTCGCAGATGAGTTAAGAGAAGGACTAGAGCAGTTAGGAATAGTGAATGATCAAAAAAATTTGGATACAATCAGAAAGGATGGGGAAATACATCAGAAGCAAAGCCAGAAGTACAATGAACAGCAGTATAATAGCAAAAGGGTAGCACCCACAGGATACAAGGCAGGGGATTATATTATGGTGAAGAATTTCGATTCAACTATAGGAGCGTCGAAAAAGCTCATTCCAAAACACAAAGGGCCTTATGTGATAGACAAGGTTCTCAAAAATGACCGATTTTTAATTAAGGATGTGGAAGGTTTTCAGCTCAGTCGTAACCCTTATCAAGGTGTTTGGAGTAGCCACAATATAAAACATTGGATAGGTAAAAGAAAAAGTGACTAAAAGTTATGAATTAAACAAATGAAAATAATGAAAACTGTAATAAACTTTTATGTAATGTACCTTAACTAATTTGTAGTTATAAGATTTCAACTTATTGTAACGTTAATTATGTAAGGATCAGGAGATCTTACGGTCAGGACGGCCGAGTTGTAGCAGGAGAGATGGTCACACTTGCTCTCTTGCTACTCTTCGATCCCGGTATTTTAATTGACTCTCTGAGAGAGAGGAAAGTTTAGCGGGTCTGACGTGTGAGTCAGTCGTTGCTGAGCGTTGAGGAGTGTAAGACAAATATCGAGGAAACATTGATTATATCTAATAAATAATAACCATAATAAATAATAAAAACAATTAAGAAATAAATAAACTATTATTAATCTAAAGAAACTAAAACCCGAATCTCCTAAATATTCTGGCATTGGTTAATTTATCTACCGCCCACAATTGTTAAAATCGTCCAATATTCAGTTTTAAAGTTGCGACTTTTTTTTAAAATTATCATTTTTTCCTTTTCACTAAAAATGTCTCAACTTTGGGCGCCTCTAGTACCCATGAATCTCAACCGATTTCAAAAATTTTTCGGATTCATAATCTCTGAAGTATTTCCTATCGATTGCATATATTATTTTTTCCAAACGCGATCATGAAAAAACGTATTTTTGCAATGCTATCCGAGCAGAGGACCAACTGTGCGACGCTCTCATTAAAAAACATAGAAACGAAACAATTACCATTCAAATCAATCATTTTTATAGTTACTAAAACCTAATTATAATTTTAAAAAAAACCTATTACCATATAACTAAATACAAATATATAAATCTAAGAGTCATGACTACTTATCTCTACGGAATCGGAACCCAGTCCCACAAAATTGGGCGCTCGTCCGCGAACGGTAAAAAGAGAATGGTAAAAAAAGAATGCTGCAAAGTGAATTGTGAAAAGAAAACTGTGAAAAGATTGATAAAAAAGTATAAAAAGTTAAAGGAAAAAGTGACTAATCTATGTATCTATGTATATATATATATATAAAAATGAAACCCGTTTTCCTTGGTCACGGCATCACGCGTGAATGTCTGGACCGATTTCACTAATTCTGTTTTTGTTGTATTTGATGGTTCTTACGGAAAAAATATTAAGAAAATCTCTCATGCCATGTTTTATACGCATATTATCTTTAAATTTTTGGCAAGACAACACGAAATACAAGAACATCTAATCTGCTAAATGTGACCAACGTTATAAAAAACCTTGGTCACGGCATCACGCGTGAATGTCTGGCCGATTTCACTAATTCTTTTTTTGTTGTATTTGTTATTATTAGAAGGTTCTTGCGGAAAAAAATATTAAGAAAATATTGTATGCCATGTTTTATACGCATTTTTGGCAAGACAACACAAAATCAAGAACATCTGATCTGTTAAATGTGACCATCTGTTTGGTGTGGCAGTAGCCGTTTTCCTTGGTTATGGCATCACGCGTGAATGTCTGGACCGATTTCACAAATTCTTTTTTGTTGTATTTGTTTCCATTTTCCAGTGCGGCTTGCATTTGCAATGTCAATAAATAAATCGCAAGGGCAGTCGCTAAGTGTATGTAGCATCAACCTAGAAAATCCATGTTTTTCTCATGGCCAATTATATGTCGCCTGTTCCCGTGTCGGAAAACCAACATTATTATTTATTTACGCGCCAGAACATAAAACTAAAAATATAGTTTATCAAAAAGCATTAGAGTAGAGAGAAGCAGTAAAGAGTACAGAGACTCTTAGTTGCTTTCTAGAGCGCGCCAGTCCAGGGAATTATGGATTCATTTTTATATGGAGGATTCAGTTCAAATTGAATATGTACTCATACCTAAGATATTTAGGTCAGCTATACAAAATAAAGTAGTGCATCATTCAACGCTAAGGCGGTACGAAGTTCGCCGGGTCAGCTAGTAGATTAAGTGCTTGGTCAATACTCAAAAATGCACTATTAAGCGAGTTTAGGCAGACCGTATCGAGCAAAGAATTACATAAACAACTGAGCGAAAGAAAGCGAAACAAAAGTGAAAAGAATATTTTAATAAAATGAAAGATATTACAATTCTCTAATTCAATATATAATCGACGGGATAGATGAACGTGAAACTAATAAATCGGCTTTATACAATACAAATGACTTAAAGAGTTTTAAGTCAAAACTAAGAAGCTATGAAACAATGTGTGAAAAATCCAAAGCAGTCGACCGCAGTGTTTTTGTTAAAAAGATGCCAACTAACGTAATATCCAAAAATAAAGAAGTCAGCTGTTATAGTTGTGGAAATAAAGGCCATATAGCAAGTGATTGCATCAATAAAGAAAAAATCGAAAATGTTTTAAGTGTAACCAATTGTAACCATATTGCCAGTAAATGCAGTCAAGTTAAACAAAAAGATGAACAAAAAGTGAATGCGTATACTCTACAATGTCAAAGAAAAATTACGAGTAAAACAGTGTTAATAGAGAATATAAATTGTTTGGTTTTTTTTGGATGCAGGCAGCAAATTCAATGTTATGCGCGAAGACTTATTCAAAGAACTTAGTGAGCAAAAACTTTTGTCGTGCAGTGTAAGTCTTATTGGATTTGTCGGTGATCGTGATGAGAATCAAATTGGACCAATTGGACATTTCGAGAAATGAATTAAAGTCGATAATGATGACTATGTTCTTGACTTTTACGTTGTTCCGATGAAGTGTATGGATATTAAAATAATCATTGGTGAACAGATTTGCCTTCTTGCCGAATTAATTTTTAATCGTTATGGTCTAACAGTGCGTAAATATGTAGAAAATGAGATCGAGATTTCGGAGTTGAATATAATGAAAATTGAATCTATCGCGAATAATAATATATAAATAAATATAGATCAAGCTACAGGTGAAAAAGCTAAAATTGAAGTTCGAGAATTAATTGAAAACTATAAGTCGGTTAAGACAAAGTCAACCCAAATCGAGATGAACATAACATTAAATGCCGAAACACCCCTAATTTTCGCGTCCGCGCAGACTACCGTTTCAAGAAACAATGAAGTAAGTAAGTCGTCTCGCCGACTTAGGTATACCATACACCAGTAAAACAAATATTTCAAATTTGTAATAACAAATGCATTTGCCTATTTCAAAAAAATTCTGTTCACATGCTTTTTACAAGCATATCTTAGTATCTCGCTCACTCATGCATATGAGCACCCTAGCGCCCCCACCCGCCAACGGCCAACTCCGGCCTTATGGACAAACGTTTATTTGGCTATTTTTTGTCCGATTTCGATCAAATTTGGTATTTTGCTGGGTATTAGTATTAAATAATCAAAAATACATCAACGCTCTCGATTAAGACGGACGTGTTTTTTTCAAGCTCCCGCGTTTTTAACTGATTTACATTTATTTTATTTTGTTTTATCGGCATCGCGATCGAAATATTAATTAATTAGTAAATCTAACCTGCACCGTATCACTCGTTGCGTTTTTGTGTGTTTGTGTTAACAATTTTTAACAACTTTAATTTCTGCTTATAACCTTTGTTGGTTTTTTTTTTTCTTTTTTTCTTCTCTTTCTTTTCTTCCTCTCTCTCCCACCTTAATCTCATTTTTTCTGCCTTGCAAATCACAAGCAACGCTCTGTTGTTGTTGTCTTGCAATTTCACAGTGTTCTTGTTGCAGTGTTTTGTTATTGTGATTTCTAACTCCCGCGCTCGCGCTCTTTGACTTTTTTTTTTTCTCTCGTTTTCGTTTTCACTCGTCGCCGTTATTTGCGCTCATATTGCAGTCTGTTGTGTGTCTGTAATTTAGAGTCTATATTCTCTTAGTCAGTGCTCTTTTCTTTTAACCCTTGTGCACCCTCAAAATCTTTATTTCTTATTATTTCTGGACCTCAGAGTGAGTTATATATTTTAATACCAAACATTTCTCATTTTTCAGTTTTATTTGTTTGATTACCAATTTCTTCTTAATACCTCATAATGACTGTTTGTTCGATTAAAAATTGTTTGCATCCCGCCCCACCCTTGAATAGTTTTATTTACTGTTGGTTGTGTAAAACTACAGTACATTTTAAGTGTGCCGGCTTTACATGCAGGGTGAAGGATCTTTTAGATCAAAAAAATGGTTTCAAATGGGGATGTGAGTCATGCCGGATCGTGGAAGATGAAATGGAACTTTTCATGCGGCAAACAAAGGATAACCTGATGAGTCTGTCTGCCAGTTTTCTTAAACTCTCGCAAGAGTTTAAAGCTGTTGAGTCTCAGTTTAGTAGTTTAACGCTACTGACTGAGTCTCGAAAGCGTAAGAAGGCGGGAGAGCAGACTCCTGATTTGTCCTTGCGTTTGCCGGTCTCCACATCTATATCGGTTCCGACCCCTTCTCAACCAATGCAAACTCCAACTCCACAGACGATGTCTGTAGTGTCCGTTTTGTCTGGGCAAGAATCTACACCCATGGATATTGCCGACAGGGATCCAAATGTTAGTAATGCCGGAGTGCCACTTGTTGCAACTGATGCTACAATTAATGCGGTAGCTGAGGCAATACCTGGAATGCCGAAACCATTGGTGGGAGTGCCTCCTAAAAAACACATTTTTGTTTCGAGACTTCTCCCTGATGCTACATCGGATGATGTCATGGCCCACATTCGGGCAAAACTGAATGTCTCTAATATATCCATAGAAAAGTTTAAATTTTCATATTCTAGAGAAATTTCATCTTTTAAAATCAGTGTTCCAATTGAATTCTTTGACTGTATCTGCAGTTCTAGCTTCTGGCCGAAAAGCTTAATTGTGAAGGAGTTTACATCCAGAAAAAGGAAGACACGGGGTCAAACAAGGATTCCTTCACCATCTATTCCTCTTTCCTCTTCATCTATTCCCACTCCTTCCTTATCTATTCCTTCTTCTACTCTATCAAAAAACTAACAACTTCCTTCTCTGTCGGCTATCAGAATGTCAGAGGCCTTAATACTAAACTTACTAAACTCTTTGTAGATAGTCTGTCATTTGATTTTGACCTAATTGTCTTTACTGAGACTTGGTTAAAACCTGACGTTTTTGACGCCACAGTTTTACCCTCTAATTTCAACATTTTTAGACGTGATCGTACTGATCGTAGGGGTGGTGGAGTTCTTATTGCTGTAGATTCCGCCCTATCATCGGGTCTGATAACAATACCTGTCTCAAGTAGTATCGAATTCATATGCGTTAAGGTATCTTTTACTCGTTTTTCCATTTTTGTTACCTGTTCTTACATTCCGCCCCAATCGGAATGGCCAACCTACTTAATACACTTAGAATCTATTAAATTTATACTTGAACTACTTTCTGACAGAGACTCATTAATTGTCCTTGGGGACTTTAACCTGCCCACTATAACTTGGTCGACACTTAATGGTAGCAAAACGTTGCTGCCCTCTGGGTGTCACGATTTTATTGATGGTCTGCTTGAGCTTTCGTTGGCCCAGCTGAATTCGATTCCTAATACGTCTGGCAGATTTCTGGATCTGATTTTTACTTCTGATCCCAGTTTTTGTGAAGTATCTAGAACTAGTCCAATGGTGTTACCAGAGGATAGTTTTCATCCAACTTTAGAGTTATCTATTGAGTTTCCCAGCCGCGAGCCCATGTCCGAGTGTGATCCTACGGTACGCACCCGATGTTTTCGGAAGACTGACTTTGTCGCACTAAACAATGCCTTTCTTAATACCGATTGGACTAATTTATATACTTGTACGGATATGAACTCCGCCATTTCTTTATTTTATACCACTGTTGACTCAATCTTTAATGACTGTGTACCCCTAGTGTCTCCTGTGGTGACGCAAAAATCACCATGGTTTACGCGGGGGCTGTCAAAACTGAAGAATCTTAAGTCTAGGTATTACAAAAAGTATAAAGTCACGGGTCTATCATCGGATCTTTCTCGTTACTTGGTTGCTAAATCGAATTTTATTGTTTCTAATTCTAATTGCTATAATAATTACTTACAACGTTGCAAGTTGCAATTCTCTGAAAATCCTAAAGAGTTCTATAGTTTCGTTAACTCAAAGCGACATTCTATCTCCCTTCCATCATTTGCAGTTTTTAATAATGTTTCGGCCTCTTCTGATCAATCTATTTCTAATTTATTTGCTAACTTCTTCTCGACTACGTACACATCCACTAAGTACAACTCTAGTCAGATATATCCATATCCTATAACGAAATCCAACTGCATTCTTAATCCTATTATAACGGAAAGTTCGGTAGCTAAGGAACTAATGACGATTAAGCCGGTATACTCACCGGGTCCAGACGGTATTCCCGCTTGTGTCCTGAGGTTCTGTGCGGAGTCATTGTGCTCGCCTTTACTTAAGCTTTTTGAGTTGTCCGTTACACTGTCCGAGTTTCCAACTATATGGAAGGATTCGTTTATTTTACCTCTTCACAAATGTGGCAATAAATCCGACGTCACTAATTACAGAGGAATTTCTAAATTGTCAGCGATACCTAAACTGTTTGAGAAAATTATGACGTCTCAAATACAGCATTTATGTAAATCTATTTTTTCGCCATACCAGCATGGGTTTGTCAAGAATAGGTCTACCACAACTAACCTTCTACAGTTTACATCTTTTGTAATCCAAGGTTTTAAGAAACAAAAGCAAACTGATGTTATATATACGGATTTCAGTAAGGCTTTCGATTCGGTAAACCATGCCTTACTATTACATTAGCTGAATTTAGTTGGCTTTCCGGATGCTCTGCTTGCTTGGATATCACAATATCTAAGCAATAGGAGGCAGAGGGTTCTTTTTAAGTCCTCTCTTTCTAAGATCATTTGTGTTGAATCGGGAGTCCCACAGGGCAGTCACCTTGGCCCATTACTATTCACCATTTTTATTAATGATCTCCCCACCGTTCTTTTAAATTCTAGAGTTCTTATGTATGCCGATGATGTAAAAATCGCTAATCGCATCGTAGACTCTCTCTCATGTCATACCTTGCAAGCTGATCTAAATGCTTTTCAGGGGTGGTGTATGGCTAACTTGTTATCGTTAAACTGTTCTAAGTGCAAAATTATGTCTTTTTACAGAGGTTCTCCCCAAGTAACGAGTTACTTTTTAAACAATTTCCCGTTAGAAAGAATTAATAATACTTCATTGGTTGTAAAAGATTTGGGGATCTTAATAGACCACAAACTTAGTTTTAATCAGCATATATCGACTACTGTTAGTAGGGCTAAAAGTGTTCTTGGCTTTATAAAGCGCTGGTCGAAGGAGTTCAAGGATCCATATACTACCAAAATACTTTATACTTCTTTAGTCCGCCCCATATTGGAGTATGGATCTTGTGTATGGTCTCCTCAATATGAGTTTTATCAAAACAAATTAGAATCTGTACAAAAACAGTTTTTACTCTTTGCCTTTCGTGATTTGCGCTGGGATCCAACTGTACAACTTCCATCTTATTCTAGTCGACTTCAGTTAATTAACCTTCCTTCTTTAGCTAATCGTAGAACTATGCTTGGTGTAACTTTTCTTTACAAACTTTTGAATGGTGAGATTGACTCTTCCGAGCTGTTGAGCCAAATTAACATTTCTGTTCCATCTAGAAGGACCCGCAATTTCACACCGCTTTTACTTCCCACTTGCACAACTAACTTTTCTCTGCATGAACCTTTTCGTATACTATGTAGTGACTACAACAGACTTTGGCACGTTATCGGTTCCGAAACATCGCTTCCCGGTATAAAAACTGCGATCTTGTCCTTCCTCGCTCGTAACTAGTTGTAATCATCTTTATTTTAACCTATCCTGTTTTCTTTTTATATGTAACTTATTATCTTATTACATTTAATATTTTTTATTTCTTTAGTTTAGTTTAATTTTATGTTTATATATGTAATACGCCTATGCCCTTAGGTCGGAGTGGGTAGAGGTTGTAACATTAACTTTACTTAGGGTCATTCGTAACAGGCCCGGGCCTGGTGTCATATGGGCCACTTGTTCGTACTGAGCGTTGTACGACTACGTCTATTTTTTATTTTTTAAATTTAACTGTGCCAATTTTTCCACAAGGTAATAATTACGGGAGATAATCGATTTTTTCAAATTTCGGGTGCGGAAAGGGGCGTGGCAAAATCTTTATACATTATAAATAAGCGCATTTACTAAGCAAATATACATACCAAATATGGTGTCTCTAGCTATTATAGTCTTTAAGAAAATCGGTTTTGTTTCAATTGCATGGGTGGAGGGGGGCGTGGCAAAAATTTGAAATAAACTTGACCACCGTAGGTCACGTACACGAGTCTACGTACCAAATTTGGTGACTCTAGCTCTTATAGTGTCTGAGATCTATGTGTTCATGCGGACAGACGGACGGACGGACAGACGGACATAGCTATATCGACTCAGCTTCTCATGCTGACCAAGAATATATATACTTTATGGGGTTGGAAACGTCTCCTTCTGTGCGTTACAAACATCTGACCAATTTTATAATACCCTCTGAAAGGGTATAAAAAGGTTAATGATAATAGTGCAAAGCAGGAATGGCAAGAAAATACAAAAAACTCGGTCGAAAATTTAGAGTATGTGAAGAATGAACAATCAGCGCTTGAAATCCCAACAGAGTTTTTGCAGAGGAAGAAAGATAATAAGATGCATCCAGTGTTTTTCTGCTAGGCGTACAACAGATGTAGAATCCAAGTACCATAGTTTCGAACTCGAGACACTAGCCGTAGTGTATTCATTGAAACGTTATAGAATATATTCAAGGAATAGAGTTCAAGATAGTCACAGAATGTAGTGCACTTATGTTAGCACTCAATAAGAAAGAACTTTCTTCCAGAATAGCTCGATGGGCTCTTCTTCTTCAAGACTATGACTATACCTTAGAGCACCGAGCCGGAAAGCGCATGCAGCACGTGGATTGATACACACACCATTGATACCAATTCGTTCGAATAGAACCTACATAATTATTTGTCAAAGTAGAGATGAGAAAATTAAAGAAATTCTAACGCAACTACAGAATACAGAACACAAAGATTATGAAATGCGCAATGGCATAGTGTACAGGAAATGAAGTAAGTAAGTCGTCTCGGCGATTTAGGTATACCATACACCAGTAAAGCAAATATTTCAAATTTATTAAACAAATGCATTTTCGCATGCTTTTTACAAGTATCTCGCTCACTCAAGCATACGAGCACCCTAGCGAACCCACCAACCAACGGCCAACTCCGGCCTTGTGGAAAAACGTTTAAAATACCTATAGTTTTAGTTCATTTGTGATTACCTAAGGGTCATGTTGAAGCTCCTGTTTCTGGGTCAATAATTTTAGCTGGAATTATGTTAAAATTAGGAGGTTATGGATTATTGCGGGTATTATCAATTTTACAATTAATAAATTTAAAATATGGATTTATTTGAATTAGAATTAGATTAGTTGGAGGAGTTTTAGTTAGATTTGTTTGTTTACGTCAAACAGATTTAAAGGCTTTAATTGCTTATTCTTCAGTAGCTCATATAGGAATTGTATTGGCGGGTTTATTGGTAATAAGATATTGAGGATTAAGAGGTTCTTATACTTTAATAAAGCATAACTTGGCTATTCTTAGTCCGATTTTGATCAAATTTAGTTTTTTGCTTAATATTCGTATCAGATTTAAGAGTGCCAAATTTGATTTCACAAGTTAAAAAATTACGGGAGACAATCAAGTTTTTCAAATTTCGGGGGCGAAAATGTGCCCATTTACTACGCAAATATACATACTAAATATGGTGTCTCTAGCTACAATAGTTTTCGAGATAAACTTTTTTTTTTTTGAATTGCGGGGGCGGAATGGGGTATTGCAAAATCTTTATACATACAAAATGTGCGCATTTACTGAGCAAATATATGTCGGGTCACTATTATTTTCGTCCATCATAGCGCAGCGAGTTTCGACCGCACTCGAGTTCAGAATTATACTAACTTGAGTCTGAACTCTCTTCCTTGTGCCTACCATCGAACCACACTCGGCGACAGTGCGCTGTCTATGATCCATGTGTCCCTTTGGTACTGCAACGCTGCACTGCTCGACTCGCTTTTCCTGGCTGAATGTCTTGTTCCTATTAGCTTCCTTCTTTGGGCATTGGGTAGATATGTGACCCAATTCTCCGCACTTGTAGCATGTTACGCTTGATGTTTCACGGTGATGACCTTCTTGTCTACCACGTCGTTCATTACCACTTGAAAAATGATTTTGTTGTTTCTTGAGTCGGCAGTCAATCATTTTATGGCCCAATTTGCCTCAGCAGTGACACTCTATCGATGATTGTTTTTGCCGTTTGGGAAAAGTTTCGGATTGATGCTCCATAAAGCCAGATTTCCTTTTATTAAAAGTGAACGCTTTTAATTCGGACTGCAAATAGCTTCTTGTTTTAACATTCAACGTGAAGCTTAAACGCTGCAATCGATTATCGAAACTTGCTAGCAACGCAAGAGTGGCAGAGACAGCAATCTCTTGAACTCCCATTTGGCGCCATTTCGTTGTCAGCTCTGTAACCATGCGGCCTGCATGCACTGCGAGACACTCGCCGTCAGTCGGTCGATTCGACAGCATAATTAGAAACATTGCGGCTGGTGTTTCTACGGTATCAAAGGGTATGAACAGTTCCTTAAACTCGGCCCAGGTGATTTCGGCGTAACACACTTGCGAAAGCCATTGTGAAGCGCTTTCCTCTAATGCTGAGCTCAAGGCCATGACCAACGCGCTGCCTTTCAATGCATTTTCTTGAAGAATAATTT
Organism: Drosophila paulistorum; assembly: GCA_018152135.1. NCBI lineage: Eukaryota > Metazoa > Arthropoda > Insecta > Diptera > Drosophilidae > Drosophila > Drosophila paulistorum. The sequence goes on from JAECXG010000823.1 coordinate 4,019,127, forward strand.
CAACGGTAGTACACCACGATAAAGCGTTGGTGCCCGACTTGTCCGGGTTGAATTTGGGTAGTTGCACTGACTTATTCTGCACTGCACTGCCTGATGCCGTTGATTGTATGGCCCGAACCAGATCAATTAAATTTTTATTTTGCAACTCCAATATGGTTTTCCAAGATGCATCAACTGTTGTAGGTAGCGGGCCAGATCCCACTTCTGTCTTAGTTGTAGGTTGGTCGTTTTTATTTCCGTTTACCTAATTGGATGTAAATATTAAGCTTTTTAACTAATTAATACAAAAAGGGTAATACCGATTTTTCGTTCTACCTAGTTAATTAAAAAAATAAAACATAAAGAGCCAATTGTGCCTCTCGTTTGCGACAGTTTATTTTTAACTCCATAAGTAGAAACACCTTAAATCCGGAATGAATAGTATTTGTCAATATAATTCAATACAGTTTTATTTATTTGTTCAAAAATGTTGTTAAAGAATGAAAGAATTTTGAAAGTTTTCCACGAGTGTGAAACCTTAAATGATTTTGAAATGGGATTGCTGAAGGAGATGTGCGTTTCATTCGAAAACTCTAGTACGGTAAAAATCAAATATACACAATTTAATTTAAAATGGATCGCAAGCGGCAGAAATCTGCCAAATTTCGTGAAAAAAATGAAGATTGGCTTGAGGAGTATCGTGAGGATATTCAACACAGGAAGGAGATTATACAAGCTGAATTTTTTCGGAAGCTGGGACTGAAAGTTGATTGCCCAAAGTACGGATACGGAAACACGAACGATGGAAATACTTCAAGGAGATTTTTTGAAAATGATGAAATGACATCTTTTATAACAGGTGTTAGTCAAGAGATCATTAAAAGGTTGGCTGTTAGCTTGAATGTTATAAATTGCAAGCGAATGGTAAATGGTGAAAAATTTTCCGAATATACTTCAAAGACTGCTTAACTTTTGACTGAATTGTATCCGCAAAAATACTTACCCCAACGGTATATAGGATTTTGGCTCACGGAAAGGATTTAATAGAATATCAGTGTTTACCAATTGGAGAGCTATCCGAAGAAGCACAGGAATGTAAAAACAAGGACTACAAAAGGTTCAGATATACTAATACATTAAAAACTTCTCGTGTTAGACAACGTGAAAACCCTTTTAACATGCCAGCAGCCTCTTCGGACCCACTTATTGCATCACTGAGATACGTGCGATCACGAAAGGATTTGGAAAATAGAAACTATAGTCCCGAAATGTTGAGTTTATTAGATATTGATGTAAATATTGAAAATTATTTTTTTTTCTTTTTGTAATGTTAAAAAATCAAATTAAAACATTAAAAAATGTTACATAGTCGTCTAAAACAATGAAAAATTCCATTTGTGATTGGAAAAAACCGGGTTTCGATCCATTTTTAAAGGAAAAACATGCTTGGAAATATTTTCTGACTTTGACCTTGAATATTACAGCACCACGAATACCCAGCACTTTTGCCAAACATTCATTTTGAAGCTTAAGGTATTCTTTAAAATATGCTTTTTAAAATTTTAAAATCGCTTTATTGGTTTAGACTCTATGATTTTTCCTCAGACACCTAAGCAATTGCAAAGTTTTTTTGTGTTTAAGTGGGTATTTCAGAAAATTTATTGCAAAACCACTTACAGACGTGTTGATATCCTATAATAAATTCTATCTAGGTGCAGCAGCAGAGTATGCTATCAATTTATTAATGAAGAAGTTGACCGAAAATCCAGTATTAAAGATATATAACCAGAAGTACGTAACCGATGTTCATACAGATGCTTCAATGAAAGGATTTGGTGCAGTCCTATTGCAAGATTCAGATGAAGTCAACGAATTACACCCTGTTTATTTTATGAGTAAGAAGACTACAGATGCACAGCGCAAGTACTCGAGTTATGAGCTGGAAGATCTAGCAGTCATTGAGGCCTTGAACAAGTTTAGAGTTTACCTTTTAGGAATCAATTATCGTTTGATAACTGACTGCAATGCTTTTACGAATTGTAGTACCAAACAGTATGCAGAAACAAATAATTAACCGAGCACATGACAAAGGTCACTTCGCAATCAGAAAAACTAAGGAATTGATTTGCAAGGATTATTATATACCAAACATCGAGGATAAAATCGAAAAATACATTAGCTGCTGTATACCGTGTATCATGAGTAATCGCAAAAGAGGTAAGCAGGAAGGTCTGCTACATCCACTGCAAAAAAAAGACGCCCCGTTGCACACATATCATGTAGATTTTTTGGGTCTCCTTGACTCGACGCATAAGAATTGTAAGCGTATCCTAGCCGTAATTGAGTCATTCACTAAATTCTGTTGGCTTTATCCGACAAAGTCAACCACTGCAAACGAAGGTATAGCAAAGCTATCTTCACAGAGTTCAATTTTCGGTAATCCTTCAACAATTATTTCAGATAGAGGTGCTGCTTTCACCGCAGATATCTTTATTCAGTATGGCCGAGATGAAAACATTAAATTGGTGAAGACGACAACTGGTCTACCCCGAGTAAACGGACAAGTCACGAAGTTTAATTGAATTATAATTTCAGTACTTTCTAAGCTCAGCATCGACGTTCCAACGAAATGGTACAAACACGTATCCAAAGTCCAACAAGCAATTAATCCCACATAAGCTAGAAGTATTAATTCCACACCTTTCGAGCTGCTAATAGAAGTGAAGATGCGAACCAAAGACGATGATCAGCTGATAAAACTGATTAATGATGAAACCATAGCTACATTTAAAGACGACAGCAACGAACTACGATGTAAAGCCAAGGCGCAGATCCTGAAGATGCAAAACGAAAATAAGAAGTTATACAATTTGAGACGTAAACCAGCCAAATATTACGACGTTGGTGATCTAGTCGCCCTAAAGCGAACACAATTTAGTGCCGGCCTAAAATTGAAGCCAAAGTTTTTGGGCCCATACCAAGTTGTTAAAGTAAAGCAAAACAATACATATGATGTACTAAAGATTGGAAATGTAGATGGTCCAAAGAATACTTCAACGTGTGCTGAATATATGAAGCCATGGTCAACAGACTATGATGATGACGACGGCGCATTCGGGCCGAATGCTTAGTCAGGACGGCCGGATGTGGGGTTGGGTTGGTAACGCCGAATGGCCAGACCACCTCAGAAGATCTGTTTAACGACGGTGTGGCAAGCGATCCATATGACACGAAGTGGCAAGCGACCCACAAAACGACGATGTGAAAATGCTGCTACGAGACGACGAGGAAGAGAGGCAACGACGAGAAGACGTGTATATAAAAGAAGTATTAAAGACGAAAGACGTGTATTAAAGAAGTAGAGAAGTAAAGACGAATGACGTGAAAAGACGAATGAGAAAAGACGCTCTCATTTGAAAACATAATAACGAAACAATTACCATTCAAATCAATCATTTTTATAGTTACTAAAACCTAATTATAATTTAAAATAAAACCTAGTACCATATAACTAAATATAAATCTAAACAGGACTACTTATCTCTACGGAATCGGAGCGCAGTCGCATGTTTTAAAGAAATCGCGTCAAAAATAACGAAGTTATTCAGTAAAATCACTGTTTTCGACCGATCGTTCCTATGGGAGCTATATGATATAGTCCGATCTTGATCAAATTTAGCACAGTGGTTTATAGGTGTAAAAGACTGAACAATATTAAATTTCACGATAATAGATTAGAAAATAACGAAGTTATTGAAAAAAGTCACGGCTGAATCCGAGATATACAACCCCTGCAGTATATACAAGCCTACATGCAAAATTTCAGCTCTGTAGCTCTTACAGTCTATGAGGAGTTTGCGTTGATCCGGACTGACGGACGGACATGGCTATATGATCAAGAATATGTATACATTATATGGTTGGAAATGCTTCCTTCTATGCGTTGCAAACGCAGATGGAAATTGTATCTAATGTCATGAAATACTTGGAACAAAGATATTGTTCAGTAAGTGCCATGAGAAAGGAAGAGAAAAAACCGCTACCGAAAACTGTGTTTAAAGATAATTGTCCGATCTGCAAGGGTCACTGGAAAACTGCAGTTCAGTGCTATAAAATTAAGTCGCTAACACCTGTGACGAGTCACATTACCTCTACAATTCAAACTACGCCCATGTCGGGCCTCTTTTTTTTATTACTTATTATTTGATACGCCCATGGAGGGCACATTAAATATTCCAACTTCTAAACTAACTGTAGTTCTTTTTCTGGTAGTCAATGCTTACGATCGACGCCTCCCTCTCTTTCTACCTACCGTCTTGATGTGGCTGCAGCGTCGACACGTCGCTGAGAGAGAGAGCAACCTCCCGACTACGGACGCTGCGCTGCATGCCGACGCTAAGGAGAACATGAGAAAATTGAAAGTGAAAGAGAGAGACGGCGATCGTGACGCGTGCCAAAGCACAAGACGCATCGTATGTTTTCACCGTTAGGACATAAGTAGGCAGAGCAAGGGTGGGTTTCAACAGAGAGCTAGAATGAGGAGAAAAGCACTTGACCAGTGACCACCAGAGTGACAAGTTAAAAGTGAAACCAACAGCAGCAGTAAAAAAAAAAACTTAGTGCCATAGAAAATCATCCAACCCACACAGCATTATTTCTTTATTTGTTACTAAATTTATGTCTACCCTTTCCCTCCCCTTTTCCTTGGCCACTTAACTTTTTGGGTGGAGCCGAAGGATCAGCGGACTTCGGCAGGATGAGTTATTCTCCTGCAGACGAAGTCAGTCGCTGATCTCAAGGCTCAGATACTCAAGGTGAAGAGGCAACGGATCTTGGCCAAGCGGGCTTCGCTTGGCAGACAAGATCAGCCGTTGCAGTTCCTCTTCACCATCCCTTTCCAATTACCACACTAACGTTTCCTTTCACGCTTCGGATCTTGGCCAAGCGGGCTTCGCTTGGCAGACAAGATCAGTCGTTTCTGCTCCTCTTGGACTCTCCTCCTACCCCTTTCCCTTCCCCTTTTTCCCTTCATGTGGTCTCAATCTCATATCATAATACTCTTCAGGGTCTCCAGATCAAATAAATGTTCTGGAGACTGAGAACTATACCCAGCCCAGAGCTTCCCTACAGATGGCGCGCGAGCAGGGACCCTGATGAGTATTATGAGGGAAATGTTAAATTATATATGTATATATATGTGTGCACATTTATGGATGTATATATATATATAAATATATATGAGTCCACACAAGAGTGTAAATTTTACATGTATGCATATTCACTAATATATATATATATCGCAGTCAACACAGAAGTAAACATTTATTTTATGTATATACATATGTCGGAGATTGAATTAGGCATTTCTAATAATTTGAACTGTGTGCCTACTGTTAAGGCGAATTGCTCAGTGTTAAGTAATGAATATCATGACAGATGTAGAACTGTTTAACACTAGATTTGTGCGATGACAACATAGGCTGTCATCGAGTGTGGCTCGGTGAGTGGTTGAGAGAATTCAGTCAATTTTCTTTTTGAAATTCAACCTGAAAGCATGTCGAGACTCGCTGCACAAACCTCGTGGAAATATGGAAGTCAACAATGGAATCAACGATTCAGGAATACCTCAAATCCTTCACTCGCCGATATCAGAAGTGGGATCTAACTCAAGACCAACAATAAATGAGGAGCAGTTTCGCATTTTATTAGAACAACAAAATCGAAACTTCTGGGAGCTAGCAAAAACTTTTCGTGCATCGCCTAGTGAGTCTCGACCGAAATTTAACTCCGACGCTGCTGGAGCCGACGCCACGCAATGGTGTGCTACGGTGGACATCGTTCTAAAAGAAAATCCATTGCAAGGTAGTGCCTTGACGAAGTCATTGGAAGGAAGCTCTTCGCAGTGGTTATCGTAGATTTGCTATCCAGGCATCACATGGGAACAATTTAGACAGCTTTTCGAGCAGAGAAAACTCAGAGACACCGGCCGCAACTATTTTGAATTTGCTGAACAGTCGTCCAAATTCTGGCGAGTGTCTTGCCGTGTGTGCGAGTCGGCTAATGACGTCACTTCTAATAAAATGGCGTGGCATGGACCATGAGCAAATTGCTGCATCCGTTGTTCTTGGTCATTTAGCAAACTATGACCGCAGACTACAACGAATTGCGTACACAGGGACTATTCGCAGCAGACTAGACTTACAGTCCGAGTTACAAGTCTTTTCGTTTGACAATAAGCGGTCCAGCTCTTCAGACGATTATTCAATTGCAAAGCATGCTAAAACGTTGCCAATCAAATGTTACTCATGTGGGAAGCTGGGACACAGGAAGTGGGAATGCAGAGTGCAGAAAACTTCTACATAATTTAAAATAAAACTTAGTACCATATAACTAAATATAAATCTAAACAGGACTACTTACTTATCTCTACGGAATCGGAACCCAGTCCTATATTTTAAAGCAATCGCGTCAAAAATAACGAAGTTATTCAGTAAAGGCACTGTTTTCGACCGATCGTTCCTATGGGAGCTATATGATATAGTCCGATCTTGATCAAATTTAGCACAGTGGTTTATAGGTGTAAAAGACTGACCAATATTAAATTTCACGATAATAGCTTAGAAAATAACGAAGTTATTGAAAAAAGTCACGGCTGAATTTGTCCCGTCGTGCTGATCAAGAATATGTATACTTTATCGGAAATGCTTCCTTCTATGCGTTGCAAACGCAGATGGAAATTGTATCTAATGTTATGAAATACTTGGAACAAAGATATTGTTCAGTAAGTGCCATGAGAAAGGAAGAGAAAAAACCGCTACCGAAAACGTTGGTTGCGGTGTTTAAAGATAATTGTCCGATCTGCAAGGGTCACTGGCAAACCGCAGTTCAGTGCTATAAAATTAAGTCGCTAACACCTGTGACGAGTCACATTACCTCTACAATTCAAACTACGCCCAAGTTGGGCCCCTTTTTTTATTACTTATTATTTGATACGCCCATGGAGGGCACATTAAATATTCCAACTTCTAAACTAACTGTAGTTCTTTTTCTGATAGTCAATGCTTACGATCGACGCCTCCCTCTCTTTCTACCTACCGTCTTGATGTGGCTGCAGCGTCGACACGTCGCTGAGAGAGAGAGCAACCTCCCGACTACGGCCGCTGCACTGCATGCCGACGCTAAGGAGAACAAGAGAAAATTGAAAGTGAAAGAGAGAGACGGCGATCGTGACGCGTGCCAAAGCAGAAGACGCATTGTATGTTTTCACCGTTAGGACATATGTAGGCAGAGCAATGGTGCGTTTGAACAGAGAGCTAGAATGAGGAGAAAAGCACTTGGCCAGTGACCACCAGATTGACAAGTTAAAAGTAAAACCAACAACAGCAGTACAAAAAAAAAACTTAGTGCCGTAGAAAATCATCCAACCCACACAGCATTATTTCTTTATTTGTTACTAAATTTATGTCTACCCTTTCCCTCCCCTTTTCCTTGGCCACTTAACTTTTTGGGTGGAGCCGAAGGATCAGCGGACTTCGGCAGGATGAGTTATTCTCCTGCAGACGAAGTCAGTCGCTGATCTCAAGGCTCAGACACTCAAGGTGAAGAGGCAACGGATCTTGGCCAAGCGGGCTTCGCTTGGCAGACAAGATCAGCCGTTGCAGTTCCTCTTCACCATCCCTTTCCAATTACCACACTAACGTTTCCTTTCACGCTTCGGATCTTGGCCAAGCGGGCTTCGCTTGGCAGACAAGATCAGTCGTTGCAGCTCCTCTTGGACTCTCCTCCTACCCCTTTCCCTTCCCCTTTTTCCCTTCATGTGGTCTCAATCTCATATCATAATACTCTTCAGGGTCTCCAGATCAAATAAATGTTCTGGAGACTGAGAACTATACCCCAGCCAGAGCTTCCTTACAGATGGCGCGCGAGCATGGACCCTGATGAGTATTATGAGGGAAATGTTAAATTATATATATAAGTTAGCACTCGCGTTTCTCCACGATACGGCGACTCCTACAGAACAAGTAGAAACGTGCCCTGCACCCCGACCAACTATGTTGCAGCAAGATAAGACGCAATACCAGAAACTGCTGAATGAAGTATAGCCGCCCTCATTAAAAGTCATGTTGGCAACCGACATATTCCATAACCTTAAGTACATTATGACAGATTTTAATCCACACTATCCACTTGTTTTATTAATGGCTTCCTATACCTAGAGTAAGCACTTTTACTTCCTATCATAGCATAAGCACTTTTCTATTCTTTGTAACCAACCCGTTTCTGCTAACTTCACCGGAAGAGCGACCTACTCTCAACATCGGCTCAACACCCTCTTGAGGTATATTTAAGGCTCCGATCTCTGGAAGAGCCTCAGTCTTAGTCTGGCCTCGGAACCAGAGGTACATTCAAGTAATAAACGAATTATAACTTTAAATCAAGCTTCTGTGTAATTAGTTTCATGGTAAACTAGTGGTTAAAGAAAGAGTCTTGTGTGTCATCTCCCATGTCTCCCATGGAGACACGGATGATAGACTCGTAACTTATATATGTATGCACATTTATAGATATATATTTTACATGTATGCATATTCACTAATATATATATATCGCAGTCAACACAGAAGTAAACATTTATTATATATATATATATATATATATCAGAGCCCGCTCTTTTTTTCTAGCGCTCTGGTTGAGAGCATAACCGAAAAAAATATTACATATGCGGTCTCGCTCTGAGGCAAACACTTTGACTCTATTCGTTTCGGTTTTCTGTTGAGAGATATCATTTGACAAATTTGAGATAGGGTCTTGAAATGAGCAACAATTTGAGAGCGAAACAATATCTGTCAAACAATAACTGTCAGTTAAAGACCTTTTGAAAAAAAAACTCAGGGCAAAATGTTTTTTGTATTATTTTTAAATAATTTTCATTAAGTTTTACAATAAGTAAAGAATTCAAATTTTCCGAGCTTATTGAAGAGCGCCTTTCGCTCAAAATAAATGGAGTGCAGAAAATGCCCTCTCCACAGGAACTTGAGTTGCTGGAGTGGCCAGCACAACCTGTGCCACGACCCATTTCACTAAAAATGTTAATTTTGACGCGACCGCATAGAAATCATAAACACAAGTGAAAGCGAATCTGATTCGCAAAGCATACTCAAAAATCACTTTGCTTTATTGTGAGAGATTAAAGCGTCCGATAGTAACCAGAGCAAAAGAATCGAAAAAAAATCGGTTTTGTTCAGAGCAAAACAGATTCATCGACCAAACAACTGAAACTGTTGCTCTTTGAGTTTTTGCTCAAACTGTCGGTTTACAACACTTATTTGCGAACACCAAGAATCGGTCAACTGTTATTTGCAAGCTCTGATATATATATATATATATATATGTATGTAATGGATTTATTTGTATAAAAAACATATAGAGAGTTTTAATGCTATATCAGTTTATAAAAACAAATTAGTTCAATAGGGTTCACAAATTAGGCTTAATTAAATACAACGTTTAAACCGACTTGATTCTTCTACTTATTTTTACCGACGACTTTCGGCTCCACTCCCAGACAACTTTTCACCGATGATGCTACTTCTCGACTCTCGCCAACTTTCTGCCTCTTCTCTCAGTCGCCAGGGCTACAAAAAAACGACCAGCAACCCAGCACACATCTTACATTCGGCCATCCTGAACTTAGTCATCAGACCCCGATGACAATTCGTCCGAATCCTGGTTGTTCCGCCAATACTTCATATTGTCTGAGCTAGTAGCTGTGAGCTTTCTTAACATCGTATCTTCCGCATCGTTTAGCTGCTATAACCTCGTACGGTCCAAGATATTCACTCGCAAGCTTGCGACCCGCAACAAACTGCGTACGCCGAATCGCTACCAAATCTGCAACTTTATATACGTTATCAAGCTTGCGTTTTGAATCATATTGTTTCTTATATGCTTCCTGGGCTTTAGTAATTTCCCGTTTAACAGCAGCTCTCATCGACTGTCTCTCTTCATCGAATTTATCGCATACTTCCTCCTGTAACAACTTAAGAGTCCGATTCTCTGGCCCATTGTTCATTTGAACACCCAGCATTAGTTCAAATGGTGATCTTTTTGTTGATACATTGACATGAGAATTAATAACTCTTTGCATATTTGGCACATACTTAAACCATTTAGCCGGTTCATCCGCAGACAGCTTGGAAATAATCGTAATGATAGATCTGTTTACACGTTCGATCTGACCGTTGCCCCTTGGAACGCCCGTTGTTGTCCAAACATGGTGAATTCCGTTCGACTTAATATATTCCTCGAAATCTTTAGCTATAAACGCAGATCCTCTGTCACTGATAATTCGAACAGCGTTACCAAATATAGCAGACCACTCTTTTAACTTTCGTAGTACTTCCTCGCAACTTGTTGTTTTTGTTGGATATAACCAAACAAATTTCGTGAAGGCATCGACCATAGCCAATATATACTTATATTGCTTTGATGGCCCAAGATGATCCACATGTATCGTTTCTAAAGGTCTATCGCCTTTGTCTATCACCTGCATCAATCCTTCCTTTTTGCCAAACTTTTTGTTATAAATTATGCATTTGACGCAGTTATTTATAATTCGGGCAACTTTTGACTCTAAATGCGGTATCCAATAAGACTGCTGAACTGCATGCATTGTCTTTTGCATCGCATAGTGACCAACATTGTGAGCTTCAACAATGATCTCTTTTTCCATTTGTTTCGGGACAACCAAAAGTTCATTACCGCCAACCGTTTTGTATAAAAGAACGCCTTTTAATTTAAAATCTTCATAGGGTTGATTTTGCAACAATTCAATCAGAGCCTTTGACATTGTATCCTCTTGCTGTGCTTTTTTAAATCGTGCCGACGCACAGTTGGGCCTCTGCTCGGATAGCATTGCAAAAATGCGTTTTTTCATGATCGCGTTTGGCAAAAATGATATATGCAATCGATAGGAAATACTTCAGCGATTATGAATCCGAAAAATTTTTGAAATCGGTTGAGATTCATGGGTGCTAGAGGCGCCCAAAGTTGAGACATTTTTAGTGAAAAGGAAAAAATGATAATTTTTAAAAAAAGTCGCAACTTTAAAACTGAATATTGGGCGATTTCAACAATCGATCTTGGATTTTTTGGTTTTATCTGAAAAGTATGTTCTTTGTTAATAGCATGTTTCACTTTTAATAATTACTTAAATAGTTATTGAACTAGAAGCGTTTAAAAAATACTCTAAATATTGGCGTTTTTTAACTTTGGTGGAATACAACTAACAAGGATCAACGAGTATCAATACTGGACTACATACACTAGGTTGGTGAAATATTTACGTATCAGATGTATATAGTCCCAATATGCGGAGAGGTGCGACAGCGATGCGTAAGCCATAAAACTAAGACAACCTCGCCTAAAAAATGCGCTGCAGGTATAAGGAAGAAGAAGAGCGCATGCGTATTGGCCTGTAGCTTCTTTGTATTTAAATGATAACATTGCGTAATGCTGTTTTGCAAATACTACCTGTTTACATATATGCCTTTCTACAATGATAAATTGCTAATTACCTGCTTTGGAAAAACTGACAAGACAAGTAAATGTTATTTAAGTTGATGAAAAATTTGTCCTAATTGTGGGTTTGTCGTTTTTATTTCCGTTTACCTAATTGGATGTAAATATTAAGTTTTTTACCTAATTAATACAAAAAGGGTAATACCGATTTTTCGTTCTACCTAGTTAAATCTAAAAATATAACATATAGAGCTAATTATTCCTCTTGTTTGCGACAGTTTATTTTTAACTTCATGAGTGGAAACACCTTAAATCAGGACTGAATAGTATTTGTCAATATAATTCAACACAGTTTTATTTATTTGTGCAAAAATGTTGTTAAAGAATGAAAGGATTTTGAAAGTTTTCCACGAGTGTGAAAACTTAAATGATTTTGAAATGGGATTGCTAAAGGAGATGAGCGTTTCATTCGAAAACGCTAGTACGGAGCAGTGAAGTGACATCTTTTATAACAGGTGTTAGTCAAAAGATCATTAAAAGGTTGGCTGTTATCTTGAATGTTATAAATTGCAAGGAAATGGTAAATGGTGAAAAATTTGCCGAATATACTTCAAAGACTGCTCAACTTTTGACTGAATTGTATCCGCAAAAAAAAACTTACCCCAACGGTACTTAGGATTTTGGAGAGCTATCCGAAGAAGCACAGGAATCTAAAAACAAGGACTACAAAAGGTTCAGATACACGAATACATTGAAAACTTCTCGTCTTAGACAAAATGAAGATCTTTTTAACATGCTAGCAGCCTCTTCGGACCCACTTTTTGCATCACTGAGACACGTGCGATCACGAAAGGATTTGGAAAATAGCAACTATAGTCCCGAAATGTTGAGTTTATTAGATATTGATGTAAATATTAAAAATTATTTCGAAGAAAATCAGCCATCAATAGCAAATTTTCAAAAATAACCTAAAAAAAAATTTAAAAAAATTTTTTTTTTTCTTTTTGTAATTATGTTAAAAAATCAAATTAAAACATTGAAAAATGTTACTAGTCGTCTAAAACAATGAAAAATTCCATTTGTGATTGAAAAAAACCGGGTTTCGATCCATTTTTAAAGGAAAAACATGCTTGGAAATATTTTCTGACTTTGACCTTGAATATTACAGCACCACGAACAGCACTTTTGACAAACATTCATTTTGAAGCTTAAGGTATTCTTTATCATATGCTTTTTAAATTTTTGAAATCGCTTTATTGGTTTAGACGCTATGATTCTTGCAATGCTAAATGCCAGAAGGCCCCACTGTGCGACGTTTCCAATCGTATAATCATAATTCCTTGTCTAAGTCTCTCTCCAGCTCTATGCTGCACATCGAAGTTAAAATCCTGCAAATAAACAATCCATCGCGCCACGTCTCTAGGAACATCCTTCTTGTTTATTGTCTGCTTAAATGCTGCGCAATCAGTAACAACTTTAAACTTGATGCCCAAAATGTATTGTCTAAACTTTTGGCAGGCAAGGTATACTGCTTTCGCTTATAAAATGTAGCTATGCTGTCGAGCCTCAGTTTCCGAAGACTTTTTGCTCCAAAACCACACTGGATGCAACTGGCCATCCTTCCATTGCAACAATGCTGCTACAAATCCCATTTTTGACGCGTCTGTGTGAATTTCTGTGTTGGCATTGCGATCATACAGTTTCAGTACTGGTTCGACAGTGAGAGCTCTTTTTAATTCTTCAAAAGCCTTGAGTGCAACCGCATCCATCCTAAAAGCAACGTCTTTACGCAAAAGATCAGTCAATGGTCGGGCAATAATTGAATACCCCTTAATAAACTTGCGAAAAAATCCAGTTAAGCCCAGAAATGCTTGAATTGCCTTTATATTTTCTGGTACTTTAAACTTGCTGACAGCTTTGGTCTTCTCTTGTCCAGGCTTAATTTGTCCATCGTAGATCGTATGGCCCAAAAAATCAACAATGCTTTTTAGAAAGTGACACTTCTTGCATTTAATTTTAAGTCCAAACGCTGCTGCTGTATCAAAAACTTTCTTCATCTTATTCAGACATTCTTCTGCTGTCGTTGCATGGATTATAATATCATCCATATACAGATCCAGCACGTCAGCATTTAACAACGGTTGAAAAACATTGGTCACATATCGGATAAATACTGCAGGTGAATTACAGAATCCAAACGGAGCTTTGGAGCTTCTCTAGGACATCGTCAATTATCGGAACCGGAAACCCATCCTTCAACACCATACTGTTTAGCTTTCGAAAATCTACGCAGATTCTATCTTTCTTTTTGACCACCACGACTCGACTGGCAAAATTGGATAATGATCGGCGAACGATTCCAGCATTGAGCCATTCGTCGACTTGTTGCTTCACTGCTGCAGCTTCAATAGCCGGCAGACGGCAAGATAACACCATCTGGGACAATCGGTAGACTAACTGCATCAGTTGATTCTGCTACTAGCCCTGCAGCATTCTGGGTTCTCTCTTCAACGTTTGGGTATTCAACGACCTTGTAGTCGTTGATCATTGCTCGCACATCATTTTCGAAATCTGAGGGTACATCTATATCAGAATCGGTTTCTGTTACATTAAAAATACTTAACTGATTATCCTCAGAAGTTTTATCCCCAGCAGGGGGATAAAACTTATATCCTGCTTTCGACGACGTAACGAAGAACTTTTGCATAAAGTCATAGCCGAGTACAACATCATACGGCACATCTTCGTTTGCAACCACAACAAATTTTTGGACTCTCTGGACGTCGTCCACCTTGACTTCAGATTGAAAAGTACCAAGCGGATGAATAACTTTTCCGCCTAGACCAACCAAATTCTTGACAGCTTTCTGCAGACTTTTAACTCCAATCTTCTCTGCAGCGCTTTTGGACACCAAAGACGCATCCGCTCCTGTGTCAACCAAGGCGTTAATGTTGCAGCCTTTTATATCCACTTCCTTTATGCGTTTTGGATTTTGTACTACACCAATGTTTGCAGTCTCCATGCGCTTCGAATTATACACTGCACCAATATTCGCAATCTTTGGACAGTTCTTTGAGATATGACCCTCACCATTGCAGCGAAAACATTTTGTTGTCACATTGCATTCCTTTCTAAGATGCTCGTTCGATCCGCAGTTAAAGCAACGAGGCTTTTTCTCGTAGTTTCTCAGGTTAACTTTCTTCAGACCTTGTGGAACATCGATCTTTGCCATTTCCATTGCGTGCTGATAGATTTCATATTTTTCTCGTAGCTCTCTGAATGACTGGGCGCAATATAAGTTGATCTTTAAGTCGTTCTTCATGTTCAAACCGTCTACTATATAGCGCAACACCGATTTCATATCTATATTGCCTTCTGCTGCTATTGACTTCATATGAAACATGTACTCTCGAAAGGTTTCCTCTTTCTGCATCTTACGTTCACGTAGCTTCTAATGTATGTTAGCGCTACATACGTCGTCCATGCCAAATTCGTTTTCCAACTGGACACGAAGATCATCATAACTGCGTAATGGAGTTGCATCTAAAAATAACTTTACAACTTTAGTCATTTTAGATCGTGCCTGAACATATTTTTGCTTCACAGTTAGTCCATAGGCCTCAGCATTCAGTTCAAAATTATTGAACCACATCTCCACAGGCATACTTTGTCCATCATAGTTGGGTACCACTTTAGCGAAATCGTCTGCTTGAATGCCTGAGTCACCCTGTTTCACTTCGTCAGCTTCGATTTTCAGCGTCAGCAACTGTATCAAATTTTTCAACATCGTGTTGTTCTCTTCTTCTATATTGTTCTCTTTCGTCATCTCTTCTGGTTTTTTACCAAATCCAGCATCAACGCTTCGCGCACTTCTCTGGCTCTTGTTATGCATGCAACTTCTTGCTTCTCTTCTTGTATTTCAATTTCGTCAGCTTTTCCCAAGGTCTCGTTTTGTCGCGACATTTCGGCGCCCGCGCGTTTTTTCTCAGTGTGTTTTGCCGGAGTACGCTTCGTTTTCGTCATTACCGATTTTGTTCAACAACAACAACTCTTTTAATTTCACAACTGTTCTCGGGAATTTTCCAATAGCAACTTACAACTCTAAATGATTTTTACCAACTTTTAAAAATCATTTCACAACTTAAGCACTGATTGTCTTTATATTAACCGATAGCACGAGGACGAGCCCCCAAATGTAATGGATTTATTTGTATAAAAAACAAATAGAGAGTTTTAATGCTATATAACAAAAACAAATTAGTTCAATAGGGTTCACAAATTAGGCTTAATTAAATACAACGTTTAAACCGACTTGATTTTTCTACTTATTTTTACCGACGACTTTTGGCTCCACTCCCAGACAACTTTTCGCCAGGGCTACAAAAAAACGACCAGCAACCCAGCACACATCTTACATGTATATTTGTGGTTAGGGTATTTAAAGGTCGCATATACGTTGTCTATGTGCCACGCGCTTTTAGTTTTGTTTGCAAGCGACAGTTACATGCGAGAAAGAGACAGGGACACACGAGCGGCTAGTAAGAAGGAAAATAGACAGTTCACCGCTTGATTCGGGGCGTGTGTGTGAGCTACGAGCATTCTCTTGCCATTTGTCTCTCACTCTTACACACAGCTTTGATTCAACCGTTTTTTTTTTGTCTTTCCTTCATTCACACTGATTTACAAGTACAGTCGCGCGTTGGGTTTTGTGTTAGTGTATTTTTTTTTATTGTGCTTGAAAAAAATAAGTTTTTAAAGTGCGTGTGTGTGTGGGAAAAAAAAACGATAATGCTCGGGTGCATTGGCGCTCACATGTGTGATGCCGCATCCGATCGTGTGAGTGTGTATGAGCATCGCTGACTCTCGTGTATGTGTACGCTCACGATACGAATTGTAGAGATTAGCCTGAAAGTGTCAGTGTGTGACGGTTACGTCACACATTTCCTCCAAGGCAGAAAATTTCTGGTTCGCTCGTGACGTACATATGCGTGAAGAGGAGATTCATAGACATTGGACACATTTGTATGGGTATACGTATGGAAGGGTATGCATGGGTATATCGCCTTGGTTTAACACACACATGAACAAAAAAAAACCATTCGTTTTGTGCAGACTCGAATGATTACCTTTTTTTATGTTGAGAACAGTGAAATGAGAGCAACAAATTAAAAAAAACCAGAGGGCGGGATTAACTTCGACCACGTCGAAGTTTGTATACCCTTGCAACTGTTTTGGTAATTCTCTCCTTACCCATAGCCATCAAAGTGTAAAAACGTTTTATCCAAAAAGTCGAATGTGTGCGAAAGAACGGCCTTCAATCTTAGCATAGGATATAACGAACTTTTTGATGAAAGTCACTGTTTTCCACCGATCGTTTCTATGGCAGCTATATGATATAGTCACCCGATCTTGATCATATTTGGCACAATTATTAATAAGAATACAAAACTGACAAATACCAACTTTTATGACAATAGCTATAAAATTAATGAAGTTATTGAGAAAGTCACTGTTCGTGACTTTGCCGTTTGTATGGGAGCTATATGATATAGCTGTCCGATCCGGCTGAATCCGAGATATACAACGCCTGCAGTATATACAAGCCTACGTGAAAAATTTCAGCTCTGTAGCTTTTACGGTCTCGGAGGAGTTTGCGTTGATCCAGACGGACGGACATAGCTATTTGAACTCGTCTCGTCGTGCTGATCAAGAATATGTATACTTATATGGTCGGAAATGCTTCCTTCTATGCGTTGCAAACGCAGATGGAAATTGTATCTAATGTCATGAAATACTTGGAACAAAGATATTGTTCAGTAGGTGCCATGAGAAAGGAAGAGAAAAAACCGCTACGAAAACGTTGGTTGCGGTGTTTAAAGATAATTGTCCGATCTGCAAGGATCACTGGCTAACCGAGGTTCAGTGCTATAAAATTAAGTCGCTAACACCTAAAGAAAGTGTGACGATAGCCAAAAAAGTACAATTGTGCAAAGATGTTTGAAGCATTCAAGCAACAAGAGCAACAATACTAATGAAATTGTCTACTCATTGTGCAGCATACCCTTCGCCATTTTATGGGAAAACGGGAGAGGCTAAATACTTGAGTAAGGGCACATTAAAACTTTTGACCAAGCCCTAATACAAGCTAAAAAAAAAAAGAAGCTAACTTCGGCTATGCCAAAGTTTATATACCTTTGCAGTCCTTGGCAATTATATTTTTACATTTTGAAATTTGTTTCCCTGCAACTCAATTCATCAATACACAAACAAAACATTCAAATTATTATTAGTTCATAGGTTTTTGCAATATCTTCAGCAAGAGAAAAATCTTTTAATTTAATCACAATTCCGGCTATGTCCGCGTCTCGACGCTGTTCAGCAATGAGCCAGTTGCTTAAAATTTCATCCAAGTTTAACTCTCTTCTCGTCAATCACCCTTACTCCACAACATTCATTTTGAAGCTTAAGGTATTCTTTATCATATGCTTTTTAAATTTTTAAAATCGCCTTATTGGTTTAGACTCTATGATTTTTCCTCAGACACCTAAGCAATTGCAAAGTTTTTTGGGTTTAGATGCACAGCGCAAGTACTTGAGTTATGAGCTGGAAGTTCTAGCAGTCATTGAGGCCTTGAACAAGTTTAGAAATTACCTTTTAGGAATCAATTATCGTTTGATAACTGACTGCAATGCTTTTACGAATTGTAGTACCAAACAGTATGCAGAAACAAATAATTAACCGAGCACATGACAAAGGTCACTTCGCAATCAGAAAAACTAAGGAGTTGATTTGCAAGGATTATTATATACCAAACATCGAGGATAAAATCGAAAAATACATTAGCTGCTGTATACCGTGTATCATGAGTAATCGCAAAAGAGGTAAGCAGGAAGGTCTGCTACATCCACTGCAAAAAAAAGACCCCCCCCCGTTGCACACATATCATGTAGATCACCTTTCGAGCTGCTAATAGAAGTGAAGATGCGAACCAAAGACGATGATCAGCTGATAAAACTGATTAATGATGAAACCATAGCTACATTTAAAGACGACAGCAACGAACTACGATGTAAAGCCAAGGCGCAGATCCTGAAGATGCAAAACGAAAATAAGAAGTTATACAATTTGAGACGTAAACCAGCCAAACATTACGACGTTGGTGATCTAGTCTCCCTAAACACAATTTAGCGCCGGCCTAAAATTGAAGCCAAAGTTTTTGGGCCCATACCAAGTTGTTAAAGTAAAGCAAAACAATACATATGATGTACTAAAGATGGGAAATTTAGATGGTCCAAAGAATACTTCAACGTGTGCTGAATATATGAAGCCATGGTCAACAGACTATGATGATGATGACGACGGCGCATTCGGACCGAATGCTTAGTCAGGACGGCCGGATGTGGGGTTGGGTTGGTAACGCCGAATGGCCAGACCACCTCAGAAGATCTGTTTAACGACGGTGTGGCAAGCGATCCATATGAGAGGAGGTGGCAAGCAACCCACAAAACTACGATGTGGCAATGCTGCTACGAGACGACGAGGAAGAGAAACTTTTTAAGACGAGGCAACGAGGAGAAGACGTGTATAAAAGAAGTATTAAAGACGAAAGACGTGTATTAAAGAAGTAGAGAAATATTAAAGACGAATGAGTAACGACGCTCTCATTAAAAAACCTAAAGACGAAACAATTACCATTCAAATCAATCATTTTTATAGTTACAAAAACTTAATTGTAATTTAAAATAAAACCTAGTACCATATAACTAAATATAAATCTAAACAGGACTACTTATCTATACGGAATCGGAACCCAGTCCCATATTTTAAAGCAATCGCGTCAAAAATAACGAAGTTATTCAGTAAAGTCACTTTTTTAGACCGATCGTTCCTATGGGAGCTATATGATATAGTCCGATCTTGATCAAATTTAGCACAGTGGTTTATAGGCGTAAAAGACTGACCAATATTAAATTTCAGTATATACAAGCCTACGTGCAAAATTTCAGCTCTGTAGCTCTTACGGTCTCGGAGGAGTTTGCGTTGATCCAGACGGTGGACATGGCTATTTGAACTCGTCTCGTCGTGGTGATCAAGAATATATATACTTTATATGGTCTGAGATGCTTCGTTCTATGCGTGGCACACTTCTGACCAAAATTAATATACCCTTTTTGCAACGGTATAAAAATATATATAACACGCACACAGTCATGCCATGCTAGGTGAGGAAATCGGCAGAGTCTCTGGCAGGGTTTCGACAGAATTATCAGCAGAGTCATCAACAGAATTTTCGACAGGATTAATAATCTCATCAACAGCATATTTCGGAAAGAATTATTAATGGAGTCAGCTACTGAGTTACCGACAGAGCTAGCGATAGAGTCATCAACGGAGCCACCGACAGAGTCGCATATGGAAATTAGTTATATTAAAGTTTTTTTTTTACAAAAAAGAGCAAGAGTTACCAGATGCAGAGATGCACTTCGAGTTGAACGGGACTTGGGTATGGGTAAACTAGAAATCCACCACTCTCACCTAAAGCAGCAGCAGAGTGAAAGAGACAGAAAAGTAAAGCACCAGGGGGTATTTAAGTCCAAGCATATGCACTGGAAAAGGCAGTCAGTGTTTGGAACTCAGCAAGATAACATCGAGGAATAAAAGTGCTTCAATCCGGAAGGATAACAACTTGACAAGGATCATCAACAGGAATTGTAACGATCCTTTTTCGTCCTTCGGGATATTTACAATTATCTCTTGGGCTAGGTTCGGCACAACAAAATTTATTTTGTGCCCCGGTGAAATTAGAACAGGTTTGTTTATTGATTTGTTTTGGTGGTATGTTTATTTACGATTGTTTATGGGCTTGGTTGGATATGACAAGTTTCTTTTAGAGGAGTCCCGACCTCTTTCCTGGAATTTCGGTAACAGGATATATCCTTGTACCTTCCAATATGCTGGGAATCGTCCTGGAGCAGTTTGACCTTACTCGATTCTTGCATAAACACGGTGTCTTAGTCCTATTCCAAGGACTTGCTGGTTACAGGATAATTTGAGAGGTTACTCGTAAGGCCGTCTCAAATTATTCTGACTTTTCTTGATCCTTTCCCTTGTTTGTTTCACTAGTCTGAGCTTTTAAGGTTACTCGTAAGGCCTTAAAAACTCCCTTGATTGATCATGACTTGTAGACTTGAGTCAATTAGTTCCACGCCTAAACTAAGGCTCCCTCTCAACTAAGACTGCCCGCTCTGTCGAGCGTGGTCCCTTAAATATATCCCGAGATGCCCATAGGGCGCTGGCTGCGGCGTCGTGCTGTGGGCAGCAGCGTTGGGATCGTGTCAGAAGTGGGTCGCCTCTTCCGGCGAATTCTGCTTACCGGCAATATTCAAAGAATGGCTAGGCTAAAAAGTGCTACGGGTCGCGATGCACGCGTGCTGTGTGCACTCGTTTAATTTCCCTTGCAATGCACTTTCATACGTATATCGTATCTATCAGATAGAGGGCTTCCCCATCGTTCATCCCTCCCCCTTCGGTTCGTATATTCCCCTATGCAATCCACAAACCATTATCGTTTCATATAATGCATGCATGCATCGTTTCATATAATAAATCATGGGATCGAGCCATGTTGGACTTGGTTGCCCATCGCATGTGTGTGCATATCGGCTTCTTGCATTATGCTACCCACGCATCTTCCCGCTTGTACGAAATCACCGGCGGTTGTGTGTGGTTCGACTGGCCACGTTTGATCGTATGCCACTTCTATCGAATCGGTTCGATCCATCAGCAGCGGGTTCGGTCGTATATCGTACGTTTGGTTTGTGTCTCGGCTGTATCTTGTATCTGGTGCATCCTTTGCACCGCTTGATTTTGTTGTTGCTGGCTTGTTGTGCGGGATATTATAGTTAATTATAATGTTCCTCACACTCCCCCCCTTCTTCGGGAGTGATTTGCCCTCCCCTGTCCCTTGTACCTTGTGTTTGTTTTCTGTATGTGTATTTCTTTCTCGCTGCCATGTCATCAGAGTCGTCCTTACTCATTGTTCATCTAGTTTCTTGCCATCTGTTTGTTCACATATTTGTTGTTTCATCTGGCTGATGTGTGCTTGCCTGGTTTTTCCTGTTTCTTTGTGCCGTAATTTACATATAACTGGAGACAAAAAGCCTGTCACTTCATATGGACCTCCAAATCTTGGTGCCAACTTTGCTGCAAATCCTTCGGCCGCATTCGAGAGATGGTGTTCTTTTGCCCATACTGTGGTTCCAATTGTTGGTCTCCACTCTCTCCTCCTTAGGTTATAGTGACGTGCCTGATCTTGTGCCGCCGTCTCCAGATTACGTCTTATTAGCTCGAACAGATCTTGCGCTTGTTTTGCCTTCGCCTCTGGTGGTATGCTTTGCTTTCCTGTGCCTGTCGTGACACTATCGTATATCGCGCATGGCATTCTAGGTTCACGTCCTTGTATCACATATGCTGGTGTAAATCCAGTTGACTCTGATTGACTAGTATTTACAGCTAGTGTTATTTCCGGCCAGCTCTCATCCCAATTCCGTTGATTTTCACCGGTAAACTGAGCAATCATTGTTTTCACTGTTCTGTTTGCCCTTTCGGTTGGGTTTTCTTGTGGTGTGTATGGTGCTGTTAATTGGTGTTGGCATCCCCATTCCTCTAGCATTTTCTTAAACGTTCTGCTAGTGAATTGGACCCCATTGTCCGTTATTACCACTTTAGGAACTCCAAATCTCGACAGAATCCTTTCCCTAAAGGCCTTGATTAGATTCTCCGCAGTTGCCTTTCGCATGGGTATCAGTTCTGTCCATTTTGAAAATCGGTCAATGATTACTAGTAGCATTGAGTTTCCATGTTTCGACCGTGGTAAGGGTCCGACGAAATCAGCGCAAACGGTGGCCCATGGTTCATCCGGTATTTGCGTCAGCATTTTCCCTGCTGCTTGCTGTTGGTTGGGTTTGTATTGTTGACACGTTGTACACTTTCCCACGAATTTCTTGATATCTCGTTGCATTCCTGGCCAATAATATCTTGACGCAGTTCTAGCAATCGTTCGCCTGTTTCCTGTATGCCCTGCCGTTATGGAAGTGTGGTTTTCTTCCATCACTTGGTTCCGTAGTGTCTTGGGCACACACAATTTCCATGATATTACTTCTTCTTGGCCTGCTCTATGCGGAATATTCCTGTACACCTGGCTGTTTTCTACCATGTAATCTGGATATTTCTGTGGTTGTTGTTGTATTTCTTTATTATATTTTGGATCCACTCACATTCTTTGTTTGCTTGTCGTAATCGGGCGCCATTGTCTACTATTCTTTTGCACCCTTCCATCGGTTGTCTTGATAGTGCATCGGCGACAATGTTTAATTTGCCCTTTCGATATGCTATTTCGAAATCGTATTGTTGTAATTCCAGTGCCCATCGAGCTATGCGGCCCGTGGGGCTCTCTATACTATTTAACCACTTCAACGCCATGTGGTCTGTCACCACCTTAAATCGGTATCCCTCGAGATATGGTCTCAGCTTGCGTACTGCCCACACTATTGCTAGGCATTCCTTTTCCGTTGCCGAATAGTTCTTCTCCGCTTGATTCAACTCTCTCGACAGATATGAAACCACTCTTTCCCCCTCCTCGGTGTTTTGTACTAGTATGGCCCCTAATCCTATGTTGCTTGCATCTGTCTGGAGTACGAACATTTTTGTGAAGTCTGGGCATGCCAATACTGAGTCACTCGTGAGTTTTTCTTTTACCGATTCGAATGCTGCCTGATGCTCTTCGCTCCAATGCCATTTGGTTTTTTTCTTGAGCAGTGCGTTTAACGGGTGTGTTATCATAGCAAAATTTGGTACGAATCGTCTGTACCACGAAGCCACTCCTAGATATTGCCGTAATTCTTTTGTGCACGTGGGCGGCTTCAATTGAGCTATTGCTGCCACCTTGTCTGGGTCCGTTGCAATACCGTTTTCTGTTACCAAGTGGCCTAGAAACTTTAGCTCTTTTCTAAAGAATTGGCACTTTTCAGCATTTATTCTTAAGTTTGCTTCTTTCAATCTCCTGAATACTTCTTGCAGGTGGTCCATGTGTTCTTTGATTGTTTTGCTTACTACCACTATGTCATCTTGGTAGGCGAACGCGTTTGGTATCATTTCTGGGCCAATGACTTGGTCCAGAGCCCGTTGGAACGTTGCTGATGCGGAGTGTAACCCGAATGGCATCACTTTCCATTGGAATAAACCTTTCCCTGGGACTGTGAATGCTGTCATTGGCCTGCTGTTTTCTTCCAACGGAATTTGCCAATAGCCGTCCTTCAGGTCTAGGCTGCTTATAAATTTCGCTTCACGTAGTTGGTTTAAGATGTAATCGATGCGGGGCATTGGGTATGCATCTTTGCGTTAATCTGTCTAAAATCTACGCATAATCTCCATTTGCCCGTCTGCTTCTTTCTCACCATCACTATGGGTGAGCTATATGGGCTTTGTGATGGTTCGATGCATCCCATTGTCAACAGTTCATCGACCTTTGTGTTGATTTCTCCCTGTATTTTTGGATTTTTTGGGTAATACCTTTGTTTTATTGGTATATCATCCTTCATTGTGATCCTGTGTATCCCTACTTTTGATGATCCCTTGATTTTCTCCAATTCCATCAGTTCGTGTTCTAGAAACCTTTGTATTTCTGTTTGCTCTTCCTTCTGTGTCACCACGATCGATATGCGTTCGGTCATCCTGTCCTGCATCCTCTTCACCGTTGGAATTTTTATCCTGTGGCCTCCGCATGCTATTTCGGTATTCATCAGCCTTAAGAAATTCCATCCTAAGATTATAGCATCCATTCCGTCTGGCATGATGAGAAATGTTATGTTCATTTCTTTGTTTCCGAATCGAACGTATCCTGTCCATTGCTCGTTGATGTCTCTCACCTTCCCGTCCGCCATGTATACTTGCTTGTTCGTGGTCTCTCGGTCTCCTTTCTTTTCCACCGTTTCCAACATTTGTTTGCTGATAAAACTGCTCGTGGCTCCGGAGTCAATTGTCGCTTTTATCTGGACTCCTGCTACTTCGATAATTGCTGACAATTGATCCTCTTCCTCTATTAGTTGGCCTATTAGTGGTGAGGAGCTTGTTGGCTGGGTCCCTGCTCGCCCCTGATAGACTGGGACCGCCTTTCGTTTCCCGAACTCCAACAACACTCTTTTGTTCTTTTCCCAATCCTTCCACACTGCCAACAGAAATTGAGTCTCTGATTGTTGCACTCCCTTGCCCAGTGTCCGGCTCCCCGCATCTGCGGCATGCCTGGTTTGGGTTCAAGACTCTTCCCTCTTGGATGTTTTTATTTTCTTGGGTTGGTCTTAAATTGTTCTCCATGCTGTTGTTTTGGCATCTTCGGCACTGTGTGACTGGTGGCCCGTAATTTCCTCCTCTATGGCTTGATTGGTTGTTGTGTGTTCTTTGAGCATTGTTTGGGCTATGGAAATCTGATCGTTCTTGTTCAAGCATCTCATGTTCTTCCGCCAACTGCATCAGCTCATCTAGGTTTCTGACACTGTGCGGCCGAACGAATATCCTCAAATCTGGAGTGCAATTTTCTAATATAACCTCCAATTGCTCGTACTCTGGTATTTTAAGGGGTCTCATCATTGTTTGCATGTCGACCATATAGTCCTTGAAATACTCGTTTCTGTTTTGTTTGCGATTTTTCACTTGATCAGCCAATTTGTTGAAGAATCCTCTTGGCAGGAAGTATTTCTTGAAGCCCTCAACGAATTCCTTCCACGATCGCCACTGCTTATTGTTTGCGAGGTACCATTTGAGTGCTTTGTCTTTCAGTAGTTCTGGCATTGCTCTTGGGATCATGTCCAGCTCGATGCCATACATGTCTGCTGACCACTCGATTTCTTCTATAAATTCTAGCGGTCTGGAATTGCCATCGAATCTGAAAGTCCACTCCCTCACTTGTTTTGCCACCTTGGCGTATTCAGTGGTCCTGTTTGTTGTGTGCGGTGCCGCGTTCTTGGGGTCTATCGTTTGTCTCCTTAAGTCCCTCTTTGTGTCGGTGCCGTCTAATGCTCCTTCGCTTCCCCATTTTGGTGGTGCAAATGGAGGAATCGCTAGCGTAGCGATATTTATTTTTTTGAACTCCTCGGCCTCCTTGTTCTCACCATTCTCGCCTGACTGTGCTGCGCTTGTTTCTGGTTTTTGCTTGGACATTTTTGTGAACTTGAGTTCTAATCTTCTTATCTCCTCTCCCCACTCTGGATCAGACTCGTGGTTGTCTATCCATTCGCCGAGTTGTTTTCTCATCTCCTCTACCGTGCCGTTCATGTTGACTCCGATCCTTTGGCCTGTTTGTAACAGATCCTCCTTCTTCATGTGGTACATCCATCCTTTCCCCATTTTGATGTTTTCTTTCCAATTTTCAAACTTTTGTCTTGTTTAAAATTTCACCAGTATAGCACGTTGGGCGCCAGTTGTAACGATCCTTTTTCGTCCTTCGGGATATTTACAATTATCTCTTGGGCTAGGTTCGGCACAACAAAATTTATTTTGTGCCCCGGTGAAATTAGAACAGGTTTGTTTATTGATTTGTTTTGGTGGTATGTTTATTTACGATTGTTTATGGGCTTGGTTGGATATGACAAGTTTCTTTTAGAGGAGTCCCGACCTCTTTCCTGGAATTTCGGTAACAGGATATATCCTTGTACCTTCCAATATGCTGGGAATCGTCCTGGAGCAGTTTGACCTTACTCGATTCTTGCATAAACACGGTGTCTTAGTCCTATTCCAAGGACTTGCTGGTTACAGGATAATTTGAGAGGTTACTCGTAAGGCCGTCTCAAATTATTCTGACTTTTCTTGATCCTTTCCCTTGTTTGTTTCACTAGTCTGAGCTTTTAAGGTTACTCGTAAGGCCTTAAAAACTCCCTTGATTGATCATGACTTGTAGACTTGAGTCAATTAGTTCCACGCCTAAACTAAGGCTCCCTCTCAACTAAGACTGCCCGCTCTGTCGAGCGTGGTCCCTTAATTATATCCCGAGATGCCCATAGGGCGCTGGCTGCGGCGTCGTGCTGTGGGCAGCAGCGTTGGGATCGTGTCAGAAGTGGGTCGCCTCTTCCGGCGAATTCTGCTTACCGGCAATATTCAA
Source organism: Drosophila paulistorum (assembly GCA_018152135.1). Classification (NCBI taxonomy): domain Eukaryota; kingdom Metazoa; phylum Arthropoda; class Insecta; order Diptera; family Drosophilidae; genus Drosophila; species Drosophila paulistorum. Next base: position 4,045,777 of record JAECXG010000823.1, read on the forward strand.
AGAATGGCTAGGCTAAAAAGTGCTACGGGTCGCGATGCACGCGTGCTGTGTGCACTCGTTTAATTTCCCTTGCAATGCACTTTCATACGTATATCGTATCTATCAGATAGAGGGCTTCCCCATCGTTCATCCCTCCCCCTTCGGTTCGTATATTCCCCTATGCAATCCACAAACCATTATCGTTTCATATAATGCATGCATGCATCGTTTCATATAATAAATCATGGGATCGAGCCATGTTGGACTTGGTTGCCCATCGCATGTGTGTGCATATCGGCTTCTTGCATTATGCTACCCACGCATCTTCCCGCTTGTACGAAATCACCGGCGGTTGTGTGTGGTTCGACTGGCCACGTTTGATCGTATGCCACTTCTATCGAATCGGTTCGATCCATCAGCAGCGGGTTCGGTCGTATATCGTACGTTTGGTTTGTGTCTCGGCTGTATCTTGTATCTGGTGCATCCTTTGCACCGCTTGATTTTGTTGTTGCTGGCTTGTTGTGCGGGATATTATAGTTAATTATAATGTTCCTCACAGAATACTAATCAATACAAAGATTTACAACTGAAGGATCAACAAGGATATAGGACAAGGACATTCACCGTTAAGGTGAACTAAGCGTCAAGGATACCGCAGCACCCAAGAAGATTAATGCAAAGGACATCAGGAAATTCGGCAGCAAGGACCATTACTTTCCCAAGGATATTCGGAACATTAATCGGTGTAAAGTCTTATTTTCTTTGGGCGACATCGAAGGAGATTTAATCACTTCTCCAATAACTAGATTCTACATTCAAGGATTATCCCAATTCTAATAAACAAACGGGATATAATTCTATCACCAGGAAAGATTTTTTTTATATTGATTCGAACCATCGCAAAGATTATCTTTAATATTTAAACTATCTCGAGAGTTTCTAATCGCAGGGATAACTCTCATTTGCGCGTCACCGTTACTTACCCTTCTTTGAACAAACATATATACATTTTATATTTTCTGACTCCTCCCCTGCAGAATTTATTAAAAACAATTAAAGAATAACCATAAAATATATATATATGCATTGGTCAACTTGCACATCCATATCATAGTCTATCGGTTTACCGCAGCCATCTCTTATCTCTTATATTACGATCCCGAGTCCTTGCTTACATACTAGCAATGGGCGTTCATTGGATAAACCATCGTCGCAAGGCCGAGTTGGAAGTCATTTGTGATGAATTCGGATTAGACACCGGTGGAATAGTGGATGACCTAAGGAATCGTTTCCGCGAGTTCGCCTCAAGGGAGGATCATCATCCTGAGGTATTGAGTCGACTTGCCGAAATCGAAGACCAATTTGGTGTCGGGGACAAGAAATTAGATGTAAAACCACCCTCTAGAGCACCCTCGCCCACTCCTGATGGAATTGTTTCCCAACTACCGGTGCCACAAGACGCCAACTATCGTTCTGAATCGCGTTCTGGTTCTCGCTCCGGTTCTCTGACACATTTCGTTATTCCTGGCTCAAAGATCAACATCGAACCCAGTGAGTGTAATCGAGTCCATGAATCTATAGTAGGCCGTACCACTGGGAGCTATGCCTCGATCGCGGAACGTTAATGGGGAATCGCCTTTAGCGGATTCACCGATCCTATCTATTTCATAGAACAAATAGAGACTTGAGCCGCGACCTACCGATTGAGTTTGGAGACACTGTCCCCGATGACAGCCATCCTATTGACTGGACGGGCCGAAAGTTGGTGGCAAACCGGCGGGTACCCGGAGATGACATGGGTCGATTTCAAGTCCGAATTTTTAAAGTTCTTTCTACCCCCACGCTATGTTGAGAAACTAGAGGATAGCATACGCGCTCGGAAGCAACGCCATCAGGAACCATACAAGGAGTATCTAGTAGACCTTCGATAAATGATGAAGAGAGCTCATTACTCGACGTTACAGGAACTCGACAGGATCTACGAAAATCTATTACCAGACTACAAGCTGTATGCCCGACGAAATGATTTCCAAACGTTACCCGACTTAACCAAGTTGGTTGTAAATTATGAGACTATCCGATCGGAGCAAGGTAGCGACGACCACGTGCATTCTTGGAAAAGGAGCAACGCCGTTCAAAATAAGCCCTTTGATTATATAACTTCCAGCCTAAACGGGACTGCTATATGTCAACTCTCCGAAGCACTCGTGGATACCAGTACGGCTTGCCGCAAATGTGCGGGAACCGTCTGTGCCAGACGGAGGGACCAGACAAGGACTTCAGCCCAGTAACCCCCTCCTCCTAAAGAAAGACCGCATCCAACTCCATGTCTTCGTCAATAGAAAACCAATGGTAGCTACCTTGGATTCAGCTGTTCCTTCTGCGAGACATTCATACTAATATTAACCTTGCCGATAACACTCGTGCAGCGATCAAAAGATCTCTCAGGGCAAGCATCAGTCTCGGGGCACAGACCGTACATATGACATTGTTAGCGATGCCATCGATGGACCCTCTTATTCTGGGAGTGGATTTCCTTCGGAACATAGGAACTTCTATACGTTGCGGAGGATATCTGTTACAGTTGCCCCCTTTCGATAAGCCCCACAGTCCCAATTCTACAATTCAGCTATCGCTAGTGGCCGATGACCAACGAAACAGTAGACGCACCGGAAGACCGTATTGAACCATTCAAAAGCCCTCACAGCGCACCAATCGTGTTGGTAGGTAAGAAAACTGGTGATACTCGCATGTATATAGACTTTCGACAACTGAACGCTCAATCAGTGCGCGACGCATACCTCTTGCCTCATATACACCATATTCTAGAGAAATTGAGGAACGCGAAATACATCTCTAATCTAGATTTAAAAAGTGGGTATTGGCAAATACCCCTAGAGGTCAACAGTAGAGAATGTACAGCTTTCACAGTGCCCGGACGCGGGTTATTCCATTGGAAAGTCATGCCCTTCGGCCTACACTCCGCATCCGCCATTTTCCAGAGGGCTTTAGATAGCGTGATTGGACCCGATATGGAACAACATGTCTTCGCTTATCTAGACGATATTATCGTAATCGGAAAGAAGCTCGAGGAACATCTCTCACACCTGCTTGAAGTCTTTCGACGTCTACGAGAAGCCAATTTAAGAATCAACCGAGACAAATGTCGTTTCTTCAAAAAACGGATCCAATTTCTAGGTCACGTTGTCAGCGAGGATGGTATCTGTTCGTGGAGGGGCGGAAAGATTTGCTGGGGTACAACCTTGGCGGGTGCCAATTTCTTCGTGGTATGGTGAGCGAGTGGCTAATTAAGAACGCGCGAAACCTTCTTTTAAAAACTATGCTTTATTCAATTTATTCACAGATAGCCCGACACACACGAAATGTTTCGGGTTGAAGTATATATACAATAGGTTCGAATATATATATGAAGGAAAAAAAGAACGGGTGTTCGAATGCAAGTCTCGTACTGTATTGATGATGGCGATTTACCGGAGAGCGCTTCGTCACCCTCCTCAGTATGACCGCATTCCGTTTTGGGAAAAACCCTACCCCCCACTCTCTGCTGTTCACCCGGTGGCGTGAACAGTATCCATACTGACCCCGAAAAGGTAGCAACTATCCGTAACCTTCCGCCACCAACCAATGTCAAGGAGTTACGTCGATGTCTCTGTATCGCCTCTTGGTATCGTCGGTTCGTACCCAACTTTTCTGACACTGTACAAGCTCTCACGAAGTTGTTAAAAAAGGGTTTGAGCTGGTTTTGGAACCTGGATCAACAACAGGCGTTTGACGCACTTAAGACCCGTCTCACCACTGCCCCTGTCCTAGCTTGTCCGGATTTTACTGTAAAGTTCTGCTTACAGACTGATGCCAGCGACGTTGGCCTCGGCGCAATGCTCACTCAGAGTATCGACGGTGCGGAAAAAGTCATTGCTTACGCTAGTCGACGTCTCTTGAAGGCGGAGGAAAATTATTCGACTACTGAGAAAGAAGTTCTAGCAATAGTCTGGGCAATCCGGAAACATCGTTGCTATTTGGAAGGCTATCGCTTTGATGTAATCACTGACCATTTGGCTCTGAAGTGGCTGAACTCAGTAGAAAATCCCACAGGGCGTGTGGCCAGATGGAGTTGCAACAATACGAGTTCGAAGTACATTATAGACGAGGTAAGCTGAACGTGATTGCCGATGCCTTATCGCGACAATCTTTGGACGTGCTGCACTGGGCGCGACAAGAGGATCCGGAATGTTAATGGTGGCAAAAGCTCCGACAGCAGGTCATGGAATTCCCGGTGCACTGTCCAGGATATGTAGTCGAGAACGGACAGATTTATCGGCGACGAGACCCACACCCGGATGACTGCGATTCTACGCCTTGGAAATTATGCGTTCCCCTGGAACATCGAGAGCAAGTACTCAAGGAATGTCACAATGCGGTGACGGCTGGCCACTTGGGAATCAGGAAAACTACCTTGCGAGTGACACAGAGCTACTATTGGCCTGCCCTCTTCCGAGACGTCGCGCGTTACGTTAGATGCTGCCTCACCTGCTTGCAGTTTAAACCGGCGCAAATAAAACCAGCGGGCAAAATGCTCACCCGTCAAGTCACGGAGTCTTTCGATGCCGTGTATACTGATTTTATCGGGCCTTTGCCACGTTCTAAGCAAGGTAATACGATGTTACTAGTTTTCTTGAATTTATATAGTAAATGGGTCGAGATGGTACCACTTCGTAAGGCTGAAGTGCAGCCGCTTTGGAGAAGGCATTTCGTGAAAGGATCTGGGCCCGATTCGGCAATCCTCGCACCCTCGTGAGCGATAATGGTACCCAGTTCACTAGCAAGGTTTTCAAAAACTTTTGCAAAACGTCCGGAATTACACTCCAGCATACCGCCCCATATTCTCCACAGCAGAATTCCACCGAGCGCGCAAATCGAACCATCAAGACCATGATCGCACAAAACCTGGAGGATGAGCAAAACACTTGGGATCAATGGCTTCCAGAAATAACACTAGCGATCAACTCAAGCGTCAACGACACTACCGGATTCAGTCCAGCTTACATCTTATTAGGTCGGGAACCCCGAATGCCCGGCGCTCTTTATGACCACGTAACGGATGACTCCGTTTACGAACCCCCAAGCCCCGACGAGCGCGTCCGACGAATGGAAGATATTTTCAAGCTTGTGCACGAGAATCAATTGAACGTTACCCAGAATCAAAAGAAATACTTCGACCTGAGACGACGCGACTGGCGTCCAAGCATCGGGAGCATGGTCATGCTCAAGCAACATGTGCTGTCTAATGCTAATGAAGGGTTTCAACGCCAAACTGGCGCCTAAGTATAAAGGCCCGCATAAAATAATCAAATTTCTTTCCAGCAACGTCGTTAGACAACAAGAAGCCCAGACCGCGGGTCTGGCCGACTTAAAGGCCTTCAATAGCGACGACAACGAAACCCCTGAAATTTGTCGTTCTGAAGACATCGGCCTCGGGACACCTCGTGCCAAGATTTTTCAAGGGGGACCACTTGTTGGTGGGTGCGCCTGCCCAACGTCACCCTCCCTTCTAAAGAGGGGCTCTTCGCACCGATACTCAGCAGGAATTATCTAAAACATTGTATCTGAGCTATAATCTTAGCACTTTTGTAAACCGCACTCATAGGGCCTCCGTTAGTACACTCAGAATGTCACAGCCAGGAGAAGACGACGGTGATCGCGAGGCTGACAGAGCCCGGATCGTCGAGAAAATGGTAGCCGTATGGGAAAGGGAACATGGCCCTGTCATGCCCGGCCCTACCCAAGGTGGTAGCTCGCCGGAAGACCCGGTCCTGCTCTGCCACGTAGAGCTGGCCCAGACCGACATCCTGATCGAGCGAGCTTCGGGGAGCAAGGATCCAGAGAGTTGTCGCTCTCACCACCCGACGAGGCTGAACGAGCTTCAGCTACGACCCGACCGGAGCGCGACGTGATCCTGTCGGTGGCCACACTCTCTCCCTCGGCACAAAACATTGGACCCTTGGAGTCTGCCGGCCCTGTTAGTCTGGAGGATCCAATAGTATCCACTGTTCCGGTGGGGCAAACTTACCCGGAAGAGACGATCGTCTCGGCCGCAGCCGCGTTCTTTGGTTCAGTTCCAGTACCCGTGTGCCCACCGGATATGGCACTCGATCAATATCGGGAAGACATGGTCACGCCCCCACTTCCCCAGACGGAGCCTCTCGTCTGGCCGTACCCTGGTGAAGTGCTCGCCGTCCCCATGGAGGACTACAGAGCCCCCACTGCCGTTGACTGTGGATCCGAGTTCAATTCGCCGTCTCCCGTGTATCGGACACCCCTCCGCGGCCCGTGTGTGAGTGTCTGGAGAGCCGCCAACCTCCAGAAGTCGTGAAAACAGCCATGCCGGACACCCCTCTGCGGCCCGTGTATGAGCCTATAAGCCCCCCAGCGAACACAGGTGTTCGCCTGACTACCGTCAGGGTCAGTGAAACTATATCTGACAACGCAGTCGAAGAGATGCCCCTAGACCTCTCCGGGCCCCGTCCTCGACCATCGCTCGCCACCGCAAACGACGCCGCTACTCCGCCAACTCACACCAGTCCTGGACCAACGTCGCGAGACCCTTTGCGCCGATCTATGGCAATTTATTTGCCAGAGTCCACCCCCGCGTCCCCCAATTGGGTCCTCACACCACCGGAATGGCTCGTCGACACCCCCGATAGACGAGTACCCGCCGAAGTCAGAGATCGGGTGGCTATGATCCGTCATGATGGGCCCCGCATGAATCACCGTTTCCTCATGTGGGCGGACGACCGACTGTTCCGCATCGAAGTTAAGGTACACGAGCGAGTCACGGTCCATTTCGTCCGTTCAAAATAAGGACACCGTGTGGCGAGTCACATTACCTCTACAATTCAAATTACGCCCATGTAGGGCCCCTTTTTTTATTACTTTTTATTTGATACGCCCATGGAGGGCACTTTAAGTATTCCAACTTCTAAACTAACTGTAGTTCTTTTCTGATAGTCAATGCTTACGATCGACGCCTCCCTCTCTTTCTAGCTACCGTCTTGATGTGGCTGCAGCGTCGACACGTCGCTGAGAGAGAGAGCAACCTCCCGACTACGGCCGCTGCGCTGCATGCCGACGCTAAGGAGAACAAGAGAAAATTGAAAGTGAAAGAGAGAGACGGCGATCGTGACGCGTGCCAAAGCACAAGACGCATCGTATGTTTTCACCGATAGGACATAAGTAGGCAAAGCAAGGGTGGGTTTGAACAGAGAGCTAGAATGAGGAGAAAAGCACTTGGCCAGTGACCACCAGAGTGACAAGTTAAAAGTGAAACCAACAGCAGCAGTAAAAAAAAAACATAGTGCCATAGAAAATCATCAAGTGGAATACAAGGAGTAGTAGGTGAGCCCATGTCCTGAGATCCTTTTTGCTTGAGTGCGGTAGGGACCCAAAATTATAAGAGATCTTTAGGATTAGTTAGTTATCAATAAACTCTGTACTATTATCACTTAACCCACACAGCATTATTTCTTTATTTGTTACCAAATTTATGTCTAACCTTTCCCTCCCCTTTTCCTTGGCCAATTAACTTTTTGGGTGGAGCCGAAGGATCAGCGGACTTCGGCAGGATGAGTTATTCTCCTGCAGACGAAGTCAGTCGCTGATCTCAAGGCTCAGACACTCAAGGTGAAAAGGCAACGGATCTTGGCCAAGCGGGCTTCGCTTGGCAGACAAGATCAGTCGTTTCTGCTCCTCTTGGACTCTCTTCCTACACCTTTCCCTTCCCCTTTTTCCCATCATGTGGTCTCAATCTCATATCATAATACTCTTCTCGTCAATCACCCTTACTCCACAACATTCATTTTGAAGCTTAAGGTATTCTTTATCATATGCTTTTTAAATTTTTAAAATCGCTTTATTGGTTTAGACTCAATAATTTTTGCAAAGTTTTTTGGGTTTAAGTGGGTATTTCAGAAAATTTATACCCAACTACACAATCATTGCAAAACCATTTACAGACGTGTTGATATCCTATAATAAATTCTATCTAGGTGCAGCAGAAGAGTATGCTATCAATTTATTAATGAAGAAGTTGACCCTTACTCCACAACATTTATTTTGAAGCTTAAGGTATTCTTTATCATATGCTTTTTAAATTTTTAAAATCGCTTTATTGGTTTAGACTCTATGATTTTTGCAAAGTTTTTTGGGTTTAAGTGGGTATTTCAGAAAATTTATACCCAACTACACAATCATTGCAAAACCATTTACAGATGTGTTGATATCCTATAATAAATTCTATCTAGGTGCAGCAGAAGAGTATGCTATCAATTTATTAATGAAGAAGTTGACCGAAAATCCAGTATTAAAGATATATAACCAGAAGTACGTAACCGATGTTCATACAGATGCTTCAATAAAAGGATTTGGTGCAGTCCTATTGCAAAAATTAGATGAAGTTAACGAATTACACCCTGTTTATTTTATGAGTAAGAAGACTACAGATGCACAGCGCAAGTACTCGAGTTATGAGCTGGAAGTTCTAGCAGTCATTGAGGCCTTGAACAAGTTTAGAGTTTACCTTTTAGGAATCAATTATCATTTGATAACTGACTGCAATGCTTTTACGAATTGTAGTACCAAACAGTATGCAGAAACAAATAATTAACCGAGCACATGACAAAGGTCACTAAAAAACAAAACTAAGGAGTTGATTTGCAAGGATTATTATATACCAAACATCGAGGATAAAAGCGAAAAATACATTAGCTGCTGTATACCGTGTATCATTAGTAATCGCAAAAGAGGTAAGCAGGAAGGTCTGCTACATCCACTGCAAAAAAAGACGCCCCGTTGCACAAATATCATGTAGATTTTTTGGGTCTCCTTGACTCGACGCATAAGAATTGTAAGCGTATCCTAGCCGTAATTGAGTCATTCACTAAATTCTGTTGGCTTTATCCGACGAAGTCAACCACTGCAAACGAAGGTATAGCAAAGCTGTCTTCACAGAGTTCAATTTTCGGTAATCCTTCAACAATTTTTTCGGATAGAGGTGCTGCTTTCACCGCAGATATCTTTATTCAGTATGGCCGAGATGAAAACATTAAATTGGTGAAGACGACAACTGGTCTACCTGACAAGTCGAGAAGTTGAATTGAATTATAATTTCAGTACTTTCTAAGCTCAGCATCGACGTTCCAACGAAATGGTACGAACACGTATCCAAAGTCCAACAAGCAATTAACCCCACATATGCTAGAAGTATTAATTCCACACCTTTCGAGCTGCTAATAGAAGTGAAGATGCGAACCAAAGACGATGATCAGCTGATAAAACTGATTAATGATGAAACCATAGCTACATTTAAAGACGACAGCAACGAACTACTATGTAAAGCCAAGGCGCAGATCCTGAAGATGCAAAACGAAAATAAGAAGTCATACAATTTGAGACGTAAACCAGCCAAACATTACGACGTTGATGATCTAGTCGCCCTAAAGCGAACACAATTTAGCGCCGGCCTAAAATTGAAGCCAAAGTTTTTGGGCCCATATCAAGTTGTTAAAGTAAAACAAAACAATACATATGATGTACTAAAGATGGGAAATTTAGATGGTCCAAAGAATACTTCAACGTGTGCTGAATATATGAAGCCATGGTCAACAGACTATGATGATGATGACGACGGCGCATTCGGGCCGAATGCTTAGTCAGGACGGCCGGATGTGGGGTTGGGTTGGTAACGCCGAATGGCCAGACCACCTCAGAAGATCTGTTTAACGACGGTGTGGCAAGCGATCCATATGAGAGGAGGTGGCAAGCGGCCCACAAAACGACGATGTGGCAATGCTGCTACGAGACGACGAGGAAGAGAAACTTTTTAAGACGAGGCAACGAGGAGAAGACGTGTATAAAAGAAGTATTAAAGACGAAAGACGTGTATTAAAGAAGTAGAGAAGTATTAAAGACGAATGACGTGAAAAGACGAATGATAAACGACGCTTTCATTAAAAAACCTAAAGACGAAATAATTGCTATTCAAATCAATCATTTTTATAGTTACAAAAACCTAATTATAATTTAAAATAAAACCTAGTACCATATAACTAAATATAAATCTAAACAGGACTACTTATCTATACGGAATCGGAACCCAGTCCCATATTTTAAAGCAATCGCGTCAAAAATAACGAAGTTATTCAGTAAAGTCACTGTTTTCGACCGATCGTTCCTATGGCAGCTATATGATATAGTCCGATCTTGATCAAATTTAGCACAGTGGTTTATAGGTGTAAAAAACTGACGAATATTAAATTTCACGATAATAGCTTAGAAAATAACGAAGTTATTGAAAAAAGTCACGGCTGAATTTGTCCCGTCGTGCTGATCAAGAATATGTATACTTTATCGGAAATGCTTCCTTCTATGCGTTGCAAACGCAGATGGAAATTGTATCTAATGTTATGAAATACTTGGAACAAAGATATTGTTCAGTAAGTGCCATGAGAAAGGAAGAGAAAAAACCGCTACCGAAAACGTTGGTTGCGGTGTTTAAAGATAATTGTCCGATCTGCAAGGGTCACTGGCAAACCGCAGTTCAGTGCTATAAAATTAAGTCGCTAACACCTGTGACGAGTCACATTACCTCTACAATTCAAACTACGCCCATGTAGGGTACCTTTTTTTATTACTTTTTGTTTGATACGCCCATGGAGAGCACATTAAATATTCCAACTTCTAAACTAACTGTAGTTCTTTTTCTGGTAGTCAATGCTTACGATCGACGCCTCCCTCTCTTTCTAGCTACCGTCATGATGTGGCTGCAGCGTCGACACGTCGCTGAGAGAGAGAGCAACCTCCCGACTACGGCCGCTGCGCTGCATGCCGACGCTAAGGAGAACAAGAGAAAATTGAAAGTGAAAGAGAGAGACGGCGATCGTGACGCGTGCCAAAGCATAAGACGCATTGTATGTTTTCACCGTTAGGACATATGTAGGCAGAGCAATGGTGCGTTTGAACAAAGAGCTAGAATGAGGAGAAAAGCACTTGGCCAGTGACCACCAGATTGACAAGTTAAAAGTGAAACCAACAACAGCAGTACAAAAAAAAAACTTAGTGCCGTAGAAAATCATCCAACCCACACAGCATTATTTCTTTATTTGTTACTAAATTTATGTCTACCCTTTCCCTCCCCTTTTCCTTGGCCACTTAACTTTTTGGGTGGAGCCGAAGGATCAGCGGACTTCGGCAGGATGAGTTATTCTCCTGCAGACGAAGTCAGTCGCTGATCTCAAGGCTCAGACACTCAAGGTGAAGAGGCAACGGATCTTGGCCAAGCGGGCTTCGCTTGGCAGACAAGATCAGCCGTTGCAGTTCCTCTTCACCTACCTTTCCAATTACCACACTAACGTTTCCTTTCACGCTTCGGATCTTGGGCAAGCGGGCTTCGCTTGGCAGACAAGATCAGTCGTTGCAGCTCCTCTTGGACTCTCCTCCTACCCCTTTCCCTTCCCCTTTTTCCCTTCATGTGGTCTCAATCTCATATCATAATACTCTTCAGGGTATCCAGATCAAATAAATGTTCTGGAGACTGAGAACTATACCCCAGCCAGAGCTTCCTTACAGATGGCGCGCGAGCAGGGACCCTGATGAGTATTATGAGGGAAATGTTAAATTATATATATAAGTTAGCACTCGCGTTTCTCCACGATACGGCGACTCCTACAGAACAAGTAGAACCGTGCCCTGCACCCCGACCAACTATGATGCAGCAAGACAAGACGCAATACCAGAAACTGCTGAATGAAGTATAGCCGCCCTCATTAAAAGTCATGTTGGCAACCGACATATTCCATAACCTTAAGTACATTATGACAGATTTTAATCCACACCATCCACTTGTTTTATTAATGGCTTCCTATACCTAGAGTAAGCACTTTTACTTCCTATCACATAGCATAAGCACTTTTCTATTCTTTGTAACCAACCCGTTTCTGCTAACTTCACCGGAAGAGCGACCTACTCTCAACATCGGCTCAACACCCTCTTGAGGTATATTTAAGGCTCCGATCTCTGGAAGAGCCTCAGTCTTAGTCTGGCCTCGGAACCAGAGGTACATTCAAGTAATAAACGAATTATAACTTTAAATCAAGCTTCTGTGTAATTAGTTTTATGGTAAACTAGTGGTTAAAGAAAGAGTCTTGTGTGTCATCTCCAATGTCTCCCATGGAGACACGGATGATAGACTCGTAACTTATATATGTATGCACATCTGGAGAAGATCAGCGAGCTTCGTCAGTGGCTGCTAAAGTCGTGACATGCTATCGATGTCACGAGCCGGGACACATTTCTACTCAATGCCCCAAGAGTTCGGATGGTGACGCAGGATCACGTGTGCATAAGATGGTTAACCTATGTGTCGTTGATGAACCAAAAGCAATTATGTTTCACCGAGGTGAGAGCTTTCTGGTTACATTTGATTCAGGCGCAGAATACTCGTGAGTCAAAGAGAGCATAGCACACAAATTGTCTGGGAAAAGAACAAATAACGTAATATCATTAAGTGGAATTGGTAATGTTAGTGTAGTTTCGTCAATTCAAATCACAAGTAATGTAATGATAAATGGAAATTGTATCGAAGTAGTATTTCATGTAGTCCAAGATAATAATATGAAAAATAATATTGTAATTGGCCGCGAAATTTTAGCACAAGGATACTCTGCTATAGTATCAACAGAAGGTGTGAAAATATTTAAAGACAAAACAGTTAACGTTTGTTCTGTAAAAAGTTACGAAAATGATTTTAATAATTTAGTAACTGAAGCACAGGGAGAAGATAAAAATCAATTGTTAAGATTGTTAAAAAAGCATTCAAAATCATTCATTCGCGGAACTCCTTTAACTCGCGTAACTACTGGTGTAATGTCAACTCAATTAGTAGAACCCACAAAGACTGTGCAAAGACGCTCTTACAGATCCCAGTGCTCAGTCCCAGTGAAAGAGAATTACTCCAGTCAAAAGTTCAAGAGCTAATAGATTATAATGTAATAAGGCCGTGCAGTTCACCTTATGCTAGTCCAGCACTTTTAGTAAAAAAAGAAAAACGGATCTGTAAGACTCTGTGTCGATTATAGGGAGTTAAATATAAATACCATTGCAGATAAGTTTCCTCTACCATTAATTTCAGATCAGATAGCTAGATTGCGTGAAGCAAGATACTTTACTTGCTTAGACATGGCTTGCGGGTATTATCAGGTCCCATTACACGAGAACTCTATTGAGTACACTGCATTCGTCACTCCCGACGGACAATTTGAGTTTTTAGCGATGCCGTTTGGTCTAAAGAACGCACCGTCGGTTTTTCAAAGAGCAGTGATGAAAGCAGTGGGAGATTTGGCATTTTCGTACGTTATCGTCTATATGGATGATATAATGATCGTGGCGTCAACTAAGGAAGAAGCTATTGAAAGATTAGAGATCGTCTTGAATATTTTGACTAAGGCAGGCTTTTCGTTTAATGTAGAAAAATGCTCATTTTTGAGGGATTCTGTTCAGTATCTACGATACGAAGTACAGGCGGGTGAGATTTGCGTAAAATTGAAGCATATTGAATGCGCATATTGCCACCACCCAGGTCAATTACAACATTGAGGCAATTTATAGGATTGGCTTCGTATTTTCGCCAATTTGTACCAGGATTCTGCCAGCTATTGAAAAATCTTTACTCTCTTACATCTATTAAAATTAATTTTGATTGGACGAATGAACATGAGAAGGTTCGCAAACAGATTATTGATATCCTTACAAGCAAACCAGTCTTGCTAATATTTGGTCCTAAATACCCCATAGAACTGCATACAGATGCAAGTGCCATTGGCTATGGAGCCATACTTTTGCATCGAATTGAAAATAAACCGTATGTGGTTGAATATTTCAGTAAAACTACTAGTGTGTGTGAATCGAAATACACGTCTTATGAGTTAGAAACACTCCCGGTAGTTAATGCAGTAAAACACTCTAGACATTATCTACATAGTAATAGGTTTGTCCAAAAAAAAAAAAAAATTGTAGGACTCGTTGTTTGCCAGTCATTCCTAGAACCTTTAAATGGTCTGTAATAAACCAAGTACATGAATCGATCTTACACTTATGTTGGGAAAACACCCTAGATAAAGTATACGAGCATTACTGGTTTACGGGAATGGCGAAGTACGCTCGAAAGTTTGTAGAGAATTGCATCACTTGTAGGGGGACAAAATCAGCGTCCGGGAAAGTCCAAATGGAACTGCATTCGATTCCGAAGATTAGCATACCGTGGCACACGTTGCATATAGATATCACTGGAAAACTAAGTGGGAAGAAAGAGTATGTCATTGTTCAAATCGATGGTTTTACAAAATATGTTTATTTGTACCACACTTAAAAGCTTGACGCAGTTAGTTGTATTGACGCATTAAAGTCATCGATTGCGCTTTTTGGAGTACCTGTTCGATTAGTGGCTGATCAAGGCAGAAGTTTTACGGGATTGAAATTTGTCGAATTCTGTGCTTCTCAGAAAATTCAGCTTCACCTGATAGCGACAGGTGCTAGCCGGGCAAATGGACAGGTCGAAAGAGTGATGAGCACTTTAAAAAATCTATTAACTATCGTTGAATCCAGTGAGCGTTCATGGCAAGATGCTATAGGGGACGTTCAATTAGCATTAAACTGTACAGTTAATCGAGTTACAAAATCGAGTCCGTTAGAATTATTAATCGGTAAGAGTGCTCGACCATTGGGATTAGTTCCCATTGATGATAATGAGACAGCGATAGACTTAAATGAACAAAGATCTCAGGCTACAAGAAATATGAACAATGCAGCAAGCTATGACAAACTTAGATTTGATAAAGACAAGGCAAAAGTAATCAAATTCAGTATGCGAGATTATGTTCTGATCAAAAATAGTGAGCGACAACAGACTAAATTGGACCCTAAGTTTCGTGGACCTTTTATGGTCATAGAAATATTAGAAGGCAGTAATACGTTGAAGTCCATGTCAAGTAAAAGACAGTATAAGTACCCAGATGATAGTTTACGGAGAATGCCAGAGGTGCAGGTACCAAGCGAGATGGATATCGACGGAGATGAGTTTGATTCATCTGGTGAAACGGGTGAAACAGACCGTAATGGCACAGTTGGAAGAGACTGTGGTGAAACGGGTGAAACAGACCGTAATGGCACAGTTGAAAGAGACTGTGGTGAAACGGGTGAAACAGACCGTATGGAAACAGTTGGAAAGGACCCGTGATGAAGAGACGGGTGAAACAGACCGTATGGAAACAGTTGGAAAAGACTGTGATAAAGAGACGGGTAAAACAGACCGTATGGACTAGTGGCACTAGGGGAATGATGTTTTTAGAAAGAGTGTTGTTGTCGATGCTACGTGGTGCTACCTCGCCGTGGATTCTTGAAACGTAAATGAGAACATAAAGAAAAGAGAATGTTTGTAAAACTTAAAGCGAAAATGTTGTTTGATAAGAATGAAAATGTGGAGGTTATAAAATAAGAAAATATTGAAAACATTGTAATGTTTAATGAATTGTAAAAGAAATATGAACAAACAAATGTTGAAATAGGCAAGTAGAAGAATATGAAATAAGAATTTTAAGTTACGAAATATGCTATAGCAAATAAGAGATTTTTAATTAACATTAAACTGGATTTGTCAAACTGCATAAAAGAGAATGTTTTTGGTTCAGTTAGTTAAAACAAAGATGTGAAAATGATGTTTGTAAAAGTGGTTTATATTCCTGCTACACGAGGACGTGTAATTTGTCAGGATGACCGTGTCGGAGATTAAATTAGGCATTTCTAATAATTGGAATTGTGTGCCTACTGTTAAGGCGAATTGCTCAGTGTTAAGTAATGAATATCATGACTGTTTAACACTAGAGTGAGTGGCTCGGTGAGTGGTTGAGAGAATTCAGTCTCTTTTCTTTCTGAAATTCAACCTGAAAGCACGTCGAGACTCGCTGCACAAACCTCGTGGAAAAATGGAAGTCAACAATGGAATCAACGATTCAGGAATACCTCAAATCCTTCACTCGCCGATATATATATATAGTTTTAGTTTTGTTTGCAAGCGACAGTTACATGCGAGAAAGAGACAGGGACACACGAGCGCCCCGCTTGATTCGGGGCGTGTGTGTGAGCTACGAGCATTCTCTTGCCATTTCTCTATCACTCTTACACACAGCTTTGATTCAACCGTTTTTTTTTTGTCTTTCCTTCATTCACACTGATTTACAAGTACAGTAGCGCGTTGGGTTTTGTGTTAGTGTATTTTTTTTTATTGTGCTTGAAAAAAATAAGTTTTTAAAGTGCGTGTGTGTGTGGGAAAAAAAAACGATGATGCTCGGGTGCATTGGCGCTCACATGTGTGATGCCGCATCCGATCGTGTGAGTGTGTATGAGCATCGCTGACTCTCGTGTATGTGTGCGCTCACGATACGAATTGTAGAGATTAGCCTGAAAGTGTCAGTGTGTGACGGTTACGTCACACATTTCCTCCAAGGCAGAAAATTTCTGGTTCGCTCGTGACGTACATATGCGTGAAGAGGAGATTCATAGACATTGGACACATTCGTATGGGTATACGTATGGAAGGGTATGCATGGGTATATCGCCTAGGTTTAACACACACATGGGCAAAAGAAAACCATTCGTTTTGTGTTTTTTTTATGTTGAGAACAGTGAAATGAGAGCAACAAATTAAAAAAAAACCAGAGGGCGGAATTAACTTCGACCACGTCAAAGTTTGTATACCCTTGCAACTGTTTTGGTAATTATCTCCTTACCGATAGCCATCAAAGTGTAAAAACGTTTTATCCAAAAAGTCTAATGTGTGCGAAAGAACGGCCTTCAATCTTAGCATAGGATATAACGAACTTTTTGATGAAAGTCACTGTTTTCCACCGATCGTTTCTATGGCAGCTATATGATATAGTCACCCGATCTTGATCATATTTGACACAATTATTAATAAGAACACAAAACTGACAAATACCAACTTTTATGACAATAGCTATAAAATTAATGAAGTTATTGAGAAAGTCACTGTTCGTGACTTTGCCGTTTGTATGGGAGCTATATGATATAGCTGTCCGATCCGGCTGAATCCGAGATATACAACGCCTGCAGTATATACAAGCCTACGTGCAAAATTTCAGCTCTGTAGCTTTTACGGTCTCGGAGGAGTTTGCGTTGATCCAGACGGACGGACATGGCTATTTGAACTCGTCTCGTCGTGCTGATCAAGAATATGTATACTTATATGGTCGGAAATGCTTCCTTCTATGCGTTGCAAACGCAGATGGAAATTGTATCTAATGTCATGAAATACTTGGAACAAAGATATTGTTCAGTAGGTGCCATGAGAAAGGAAGAGAAAAAACCGCTACGAAAACGTTGGTTGCGGTGTTTAAAGATAATTGTCCGATCTGCAAGGATCACTGGCTAACCGAGGTTCAGTGCTATAAAATTAAGTCGCTAACACCTAAAGAAAGTGTGACGATAGCCAAAAAAGTACAATTGTGCAAAGATGTTTGAAGCATTCAAGCAACAAGAGCAACAATACTAATGAAATTGTCTACTCATTGTGCAGCATACCCTTCTCCATTTTAGGGAAAAACGGGAGAGGCTAAATACTTGAGTAAGGGCACATTAAAACTTTTGACCAAGCCCTAATACAAGCTAAAAAAAGAAGCTAACTTCGGCTATGCCAAAGTTTATATACCTTTGCAGTCCTTGGCAATTATATTTTTACATTTTGAAATTTGTTTCCCTGCAACTCAATTCATCAATACACAAACAAAACATTCAAATTATTACAAATGGATAGTGTGCCAAGGAATATTGACTTTAGGAATGGGATGTAATTCAGCTTGTATTTTTCCTGAGGTTGATTTGGATATTTTACAAGTGATACAGTTATCAACAAATTTTCTGACATATTTTGACATATTGTCAAACCAATAAAAATCGTAGACTTTATCCAGTGTCTTCTTCCAACCTAAATGCATTATCGACTCATGAACTTGGTTGATAACAAACCATCTAAAGGCACGTGGCACTACTGGTAAACAACGCGTTCTGCCATTCCTCTGTATTTTTCGGTAAAGAACTTCTGCCCTTAGTTCATAGGTTTTTGCAATATCTTCAGCAAGAGAAAAATCTTTTAATTTAATCACAATTCCGGCTATGTCCGCGTCTCGACGCTGTTCAGCAATGAGCCAGTTGCTTAAAATTTCATCCAAGTTTAACTCTCTTCTCGTCAATCACCCTTACTCCACAACATTCATTTTGAAGCTTAAGGTATTCTTTATCATATGCTTTTTAAATTTTTAAAATCGCTTTATTGGTTTAGACTCTATGATTTTTCCTCAGACACCTAAGCAATTGCAAAGTTTTTTGGGTTTAAGTGGGTATTTCAGAAAATTTATACCCAACTACACAATCATTGCAAGGTACAGCAGAAGAGTATGCTATCAATTTATTAATGAAGAAGTTGACCGAAAATCCAGTATTAAAGATATATAACCAGAAGTACGTAACCGATGTTCATACAGATGCTTCAATAAAAGGATTTGGTGCAGTCCTATTGCAAAAATCAGATGAAGTCAACGAATTACACCCTGTTTATTTTATGAGTAAGAAGACTACAGATGCACAGCGCAAGTACTTGAGTTATGAGCTGGAAGTTCTAGCAGTTATTGAGGCCTTGAACAAGTTTAGAGTTTACCTTTTAGGAATCAATTATCGTTTGATAACTGACTGCAATGCTTTTACGAATTGTAGTACCAAACAGTATGCAGAAACAAATAATTAACCGAGCACATGACAAAGGTCACTTCGCAATCAGAAAAACTAAGGAGTTGATTTGCAAGG
Organism: Drosophila paulistorum; assembly: GCA_018152135.1. Classification (NCBI taxonomy): domain Eukaryota; kingdom Metazoa; phylum Arthropoda; class Insecta; order Diptera; family Drosophilidae; genus Drosophila; species Drosophila paulistorum. The sequence continues at coordinate 4,064,698 of JAECXG010000823.1, forward strand.
ATTATTATATACCAAACATCGAGGATAAAAGCGAAAAATACATTAGCTGCTGTATACCGTGTATCATGAGTAATCGCAAAAGAGGTAAGCAGGAAGGTCTGCTACATCCACTGCAAAAAAAGACGCCCCGTTGCACAAATATCATGTAGATTTTTTGGGTCTCCTTGACTCGACGCATAAGAATTGTAAGCGTATCCTAGCCGTAATTGAGTCATTCACTACATTCTGTTGGCTTTATCCGACGAAGTCAACCACTGCAAACGAAGGTATAGCAAAGCTGTCTTCACAGAGTTCAATTTTCGGTAATCCTTCAACAATTATTTCGGATAGAGGTGCTGCTTTCACCGCAGATATCTTTATTCAATATGGCCGAGATGAAAACATTAAATTGGTGAAGACGACAACTGGTCTACCCCGAGTAAACGGACAAGTCACGAAGTTTATTTGAATTATAATTTCAGTACTTTCTAAGCTCAGCATCGACGTTCCAACGAAATGGTACAAACACGTATCCAAAGTCCAACAAGCAATTACTCCCACATATGCTAAAAGTATTAATTCCACACCTTTCGAGCTGCTAATAGAAGTGAAGATGCGAACCAAAGACGATGATCAGCTGATAAAACTGATTAATGATGAAACCATAGCTACATTTAAAGACGACAGCAACAAACTACGATGTAAAGCCAAGGCGCAGATCCTGAAGATGCAAAACGAAAATAAGAAGTTATATGTTGATTTTTGCGACCTTTTTGTTGTTTAGAGTTGAATGTTTTTGCCGGCTCGAGGTCAATTGTTGGGCGAATAAAAACAGAAATAAAAAGCAGTTTGTTTTTATTTTCGTTCCGATATATTTCGACCACTCATCGGTGGTCGTCTTCAGGGCAACTATAAATAACATTGAATTGTGATTGACATAATATTAATTTAACAACAAGAAAACACCTACTTAGTTTTACACGTCCGCACACTGTGACGTGGAGCTACACACTGATTTGTCCCTAATAAATGCCTGTATAAATGCGCGCAGTTGTCCGTATCTACCTTATAATTAAGTCTTATATTTGTCGGGGTATTTATTATGTGCAGCATCTCCAAAGTGTAACGTTTGTTGTAATGTTGTTCTTGGTCTATTATGTTTACTTCGTCAAAATTTGGGGAATGTCCACTGGCGGCACAGTGGGCCATAAGTATACAAGAGAACAGATATTTCAAATACAAAGACAAGATATACACACAACTAAAAGGAATGCCTATGGGCTCACCAGCGTCACCGATAATAGCTGACATAATTATGGAAGAACTCTTAGACAAAATGATGAAAACAATACAGCGACCACCTAGAGTTATGACGAAATAAGTAGATGACCTTTTTGCCATAATTAAAGAAGACGAGATCCGAAACACACTTGACAACCTAAATTCATTTGACAGGAACATAAAGTTTACAATAGAATTAGAAAATGACAACAAATTAACATATCTAGACGCATCAATACACAGACGAGGAAATGAACTAAAATTAAAATGGTACAAAAAACCAACAGCATCAGGACGAATAACTAACTTCAACTCCAAACATCCGAAGTCGATGATAATGAATACAGCAAGAGGTTGTATACAACGAATGCTTAATATATCGGACCCAATTTTTCATGAAGAAACGAAGGAAGAAATACGACGAATTTTAAAGGATAATGACTTTCCAAACCACACCATAAGGACTTTACTAAAATCTCGTAATAAAAAAACCAACAAAGATGTTCCGACAAAACGCTTTATGTCCGTCACATATGTCCCACAACTATCGGAAAGATTAGCAAACTCAGATTGCTATGACATCGAACAAATACAGATAGCACATAAACCCAATAACACACTACGGAGTATTTTTAACAGAACAAAAAGTAGGATTGATACAATGGACAAGAGCAACGAAGTATATAAAATACCGTGCAATGGGACTAATGAAGAAAACTGTGATAAAATATATATAGGGACAACAAAATCGAGGCTAAAAACAAGACTATCGCAACATAGATCTGACTATAAACTTCGTCAACACTCCAATGCACCAAAAACGGCACTTATGGCCCACTGTGCCGCCAGTGGACATTCCCCAAATTTTGACGAAGTAAACATAATAGACCAAGAACAACATTACAACAAACGTTACACTTTGGAGATGCTGCACATAATAAATACCCCGACAAATATAAGACTTAATTATAAGGTAGATACGGACAACTGCGCGCATTTATACAGGCATTTATTAGGGACAAATCAGTGTGTAGCTCCACGTCACAGTGTGCGGACGTGTAAAACTAAGTAGGTGTTTTCTTGTTGTTAAATTAATATTATGTCAATCACAATTCAATGTTATTTATAGTTGCCCTGAAGACGACCACCGATGAGTGGTCGAAATATATCGGAACGAAAATAAAAACAAACTGCTTTTTATTTCTGTTTTTATTCGCCCAACAATTGACCTCGAGCCGGCAAAAACATTCAACTCTAGAAAATAAGAAGTTATACAATTTGAGACGTAAACCAGCCAAACATTACGACGTTGGTGATCTAGTCGCCCTAAAGCGAACACAATTTAGCGCCGGCCTAAAATTGAAGCCAAAGTTTTTGGGCCCATACCAAGTTGTTAAAGTAAAGCAAAACAATACATATGATGTACTAAAGATGGGAAATTTAGATGGTCCAAGGAATACTTCAACGTGTGCTGAATATATGAAGCCATGGTCAACAGACTATGATGATGATGACGACGGCGCATTCGGGCCGAATGCTTAGTCAGGACGGCCGGATGTGGGGTTGGGTTGGTAACGCCGAATGGCCAGACCACCTCAGAAGATCTGTTTAACGACGGTGTGGCAAGCGATCCATATGAGAGGAGGTGGCAAGCGGCCCACAAAACGACGATGTGGCAATGCTGCTACGAGACGACGAGGAAGAGAAACTTTTTAAGACGAGGCAACGAGGAGAAGACGTGTATAAAAGAAGTATTAAAGACGAAAGACGTGTATTAAAGAAGTAGAGAAGTATTAAAGACGAATGAGTAACGACGCTCTCATTAAAAAACCTAAAGACGAAACAATTACCATTCAAATCAATCATTTTTATAGTTACAAAAACCTAATTATAATTTAAAATAAAACCTAGTACCATATAACTAAATATAAATCTAAACAGGACTACTTATCTATACGGAATCGGAACCCAGTCCCATATTTTAAAGCAATCGCGTCAAAAATAACGAAGTTATTCAGTAAAGTCACTTTTTTAGACCGATCGTTCCTATGCCAGCTATATGATATAGTCCAATCTTGATCAAATTTAGCACAGTGGTTTATAGGTGTAAAAGACTGACCAATATTAAATTTCAGTATATACAAGCCTACGTGCAAAATTTCAGCTCTGTAGCTCTTACGGTCTCGGAGGAGTTTGCGTTGATCCAGACGGTGGACATGGCTATTTGAACTCGTCTCGTCGTGGTGATCAAGAATATATATACTTTATATGGTCTGAGATGCTTCGTTCTATGCGTGGCATACTTCTGACCAAAATTAATATACCCTTTTTGCAACGGTATAAAAATATATATAACACGCACACAGTCATGCCATGCTAGGTGAGGAAATCGGCAGAGTCTCTGGCAGGGTTTCGACAGAATTATCAGCAGAGTCATCAACAGAATTTTCGACAGGATTAATAATCTCATCAACAGCATATTTCGGAAAGAATTATTAATGGAGTCAGCTACTGAGTTACCGACAGAGCTAGCGATAGAGTCATCAACGGAGCCACCGACAGAGTCGCATATGGAAATTAGTTTTATTAAAGTTTTTTTTTTACAAAAAAGAGCAAGAGTTACCAGATGCAGATAGAGGGAGTCAAGATGCCTCTCTCAGATTGCGAACCAGTTGTTTGATCCCGACTCGCTCTTCCTCTCGTTGACAAGCTTGTCTTTCCAATTTTATTTTTGCCAATTGGTCTTTCCAATCTTCCACTATATTAGTTACAACCGCCTTCATTTTGCTGAAATAGTCCGTTACAAAGTAGTCATCTTCTGTTGCCACGTTGTTTAATTTTTCCATTAACTCCTGATGACTTTTCTCGAAGTTACCCACATGTATTCCAGGAGCTCAAGTTTCTCCTCGAAATAAGATGGCTTCATTTTCCTGGCGAAGGAATCCTTTTTGGTATTCCGAATGAAAGCCTGAATTGCTTCTCCTCGTTCTGCCTGCTGCTTACAAAACTCTTCCGTTTTTTTTTTTTTTATACCCTTGCAGAGGGTATTATAAAATTGGTCAGATGTTTGTAAGGCACAGAAGGAGACGTTTCCGACCCCATAAAGTATATATATTCTTGATCAGCATGAGAAGCTGAGTCGATATAGCCATGTCCGTCTGTCCGTCCGTCCGTCTGTGCAAATCAAACAATCGGAATGAAATTTCATATTTGAGCTACTTTTGGCCAAGAGATGATAGAGTATGAAAATTGTCAGGATCGGACTACTATATCATATAGCTCTAGAGCAAAAATTTTTGCAAAATTTGGAGTATCCCATTTAGTATTTTAAGAATATAATAGAATTTAATATAAAATCTCAGATCCCAAAATTTGAGTTTGATCTGATAAATAGAACACAAGTTACAGACAGTACAAATCGGTTCAAGCGCTGACGGCAGCTACTACGTCATCAGCAAATCAAACAGAGCACATGCATACACACACACACAGACGTAGCGCTACACGAACTGTATGTATATGTATGCGTGTTGTGCTTTGCTTACGGAATGATGGAAGAAAAATTTGTAGTAAAAAGAGAAATAATTTGAATGTTTTGTTTGTGTATTCATGAATTGAGTTGCAAGGAAAGAAATTTCAAAATGTAAAAAAATTATTCCCAAGTTAGCTTCTTTGATATTTTTTTTTTATACTCTTTTGTAATTGCTTATTTGTGTTAGTACTTGACCCGATGGGAGTTTATTTATTTTGTCAAAGACAGGGAACGCTCCGACTCGTTCCTAATATTGGTCAAGTGTAGCACAAAGAAACAAATCGAAGTCGCCTTTCGATTAGTGTTTTAACAATAGTTAATTTTTATTTCCAATATACCTATTCTTCTACACCGACAGTGAAACCAGTTTTTTAATTTCTTTTCTTTGTTATATATTTTAAAAATATTGCTGACCAATGCCAAACTCTATACTCGTGCGTACTACCTGGGTTACTGACCGAGTTAACTAGGTCAGAGATTGCTGACGTCAGGGAATGCAACAGAGTTTATGAGTTGATCAACCCTTTTTTTTTTTTTATAACAATAACTTTTTATGATTTGGTCGCCTCGTTGACACAAATCGATGTTAAATGTTTTTGACAGTGATCGCCTAGTTGATCAACCTTTCATTCAATGGGTATGCACTGCTACCCCGTCTACTAACTCTTAGTTTTCCCAATAAATTGTTTTTAGTCGCCAAGGTGGCTACGCAATGATTGTTAAGTTAATCAATTGCGATGTTTTTTGTCGGGACCCCAGATTGATGTGAAATGTTCATCAATTTGTGCCCTCGCTTAGGATTGTTCTGTGTCCAAAGCGTGCAAAGAAAGTAGTCGCCTAGTTGACCAGTTTTCTTGTTGTTGAGATATTGGTCGCCTGAGTTGACCAAATATTCTCGCTTGATGACGGTTTCACCAAGTCTGTTACTCTTTTAACTTGGAGCCGCCAATGTCGGGGTCACCAAAATGTTCAATGAAAGAGGTTAGTATTTCTTGAATGTATTTATTGTTTATTTATTTATAAGCAAATAGGCACTAGCACATAAACCAGTGACTAATAGTCGTCGCAACCAACACATAAATTGGGTGGACTTCGGAGTGAGATTACAAAGGTAAAGATGGGGTCCAAAGACACAGCGATGCACACCCGATGTAGCTACAATTGGTATCTGATCTTACAAAGAATAATGCATAGTTCGACATAGTGTTAGGTCAGCAAAATACGTCTTTATTAATAATAGCTAACTATAGTAGTTTCATGAACTAGGTCTTTATTGTTAACTGCTGCCCATATCAGATCTACTTATGACTGATGAGCAATCGATATCTATAATCGGGTTACATACTAATCTTGGCATATATTTCCATTTGTTCTATATTATGATTGTCTTATTGTTACCTTATTTTATATAATCTAAACACCAACATCTTGTTTAATACTATTTTTTGTATTTAACAATGCGGTATTTACCATAATCTTCTCATCACCTTTTTTTTCTAGGCCATTTTTATTTTAACCGACTGAGCCATTTTGGTCCATTCCACCACCCCTTGATGCTGCAGGGCTATCCTCAGTTTTCACATGGTTCCACGTTATTTCTTTTATTTTTAGGATATCTTCAATGCGGCGCTTTGCGAGTTTCTTCTATTTAGCACCGTTTTTTATCCAGCACAGTTTGATAGTAGAGTCGCTTCAAGCATATGTTTCAGTTGGAATAGCAATAGATTGCTGGATTCTTTGTAGTAATTGTGATACCCAGTGCGCTGCACATAATTTCAATTTCGGAATAGTTTTCCTATTTTTTATAGGATTAACTTTCCTTTTACTGGTTATTAAGGTAACTGCCTCAACTATTTTAGCATATACCACCGCTCCATATGCATTTCTGAATCGTCAGCAAAACCATGAATCTGTAACAACTTATTGGGCTGTGCCTTGATCCACCGGGGTAATCTGAGTTCTTCCAGGAACACCAAATTGTCCCTAAAGGACATTCATTCTATTGTATCTTTATCGGACAACTCTTGATCCCAACGTTATTCTGCTAACCACAACTTCTGCATGAACAGTTTCCCTATTACCGTTACTGGTGCTAACCAACCTAACGGATCATATATATAGCGGGGATAGCACCATTCTTTTATTCACTTTTTCTTCTTGTCACAGTACACCTTAAACTTAAATTCATCTTTAAATTGCTCCCAATGTAGTCTCAATGTTTTAACTGCTTCTTTCTCAAAAATTTTAAATACTTTATTATCGCCTGTATCCTTACCTCTTCAACAATTTCGAAATCCATTTTCTCAAATTTATTCCTGTTTTTTTTTTAACTCTCTGGAAACCTGCTAAACTTTGTGTCATCTATGTAGAATTCATCTCGGTTAATTTCACTAATCGCTTTATCCTTACATTTGTTTAGTATCTCCTTAAGTAACCTTGTAGCTAAGTAAGGTGCTGATGCAGTACCTTACGTTATTGTTGTCAATTCATATTTTCTTAATTTGTAAAATATGTAAATATGTAAAAATTTTTGATCGTCTTGATCAATGTTTATCTGTCGATATATTTTTCCAATATCTGAAGATGCTAAAAACTTCCATTTTCGACATTTTAATATTATGTCGATCCAAATTACGTCATTTAGACTTTTGTTATTTGTTGTTTTTGCGGAGGCGTTGGACTTGTTTTTCTAGAAATATAGACCATCCTTAGATTCGACCATATGGCCCAAGTCAAAAAAATGAATGCATATTTTGTACCGGCTATTACACATATTTTTATACGATACACCCATAGGGTGAAATTGTATATTAAAGTCGCCAAAATGTATGTAACAGGCAGAAAGAAGCTTTTCCGACCTCATAAAGAATATATATTGTTTATCAGTATCAACAGCCATGCCCGTCTGTCCGTCCGTCTGTCCCTCCGTCTGTCCCTTCGTCCCTCCGTTCGTCCGTCCGTCAGCTGTTAATCAAAAATATTGAAAATTGAGTGAGATATAGGCAATCTTCGGCGGGACCTCGAAAAAGAAGTGGTTTGCGGTGTACATCGTAACTCGTCCCAGAATCATCGGAAATGAAAAAATCAAATTGCATTAGTTAAAGGACAAAATTCCCCAGGTAACGCTGTCGAGTTTTTAATTTTTAAAAACGCTTTTCGATTTTTAAAGGCACTTGAAAGTCAAAAACCCCGATTTACGCCCAAAAAACCAAGTTATTTGTGTTGTAAAAATGATAAAAAAAAAAAACTCGACAGCGTTACCTGAAGAATTTAGTGAAGAAGTACTGTGCAAAATTTCAAAACGATTTGTCCAGTAGATTTTGCAGGATCGTGTACACCGACTTTGAAAATGGCAACTTTTCAGAAGAGCGTTTTAAAGTTTTGGACACCCAACAATCTAATACAAACGTGGTCGGCCACCCTGACTTCAACTGCCCATAACTTCAGAAGTTTCACTCGGATCGATCTAAAATTTTAACACACTATTCTTGAGATGTCGTGCATTCAGAAAAAAAAATAAAAAAAAATTGAAAAAAAAAAAATTTTTAATACTATACCCCCCCCTTAATAAATTTGAAATATTTGCTTTATTGGTGTATGGTATACTTAAGCCGTCGAGACGACTTACTTACTTCATTTTGAAATTTTTTCTCTAAGTTAAGAGACATTCGCTAGCTTCTGTATCATCTTTTTCATCTGCCTCCATCTCCCAAAAACGCTACATATCTGTGATATCTATTGGCATAACTACTATAGACTCATCTCATTTCGACTTAGTACAACCCGACACGATCCAGGGAAAATAAAGTAAGAAAATTGTCAGGGTCGGACCACTATAGCATATAGCTATAGAACATACATTTTTGCAAAAACTGGAGTATCCCCATGATTATTTACCAATATGGATATAAAATCTCAGATCCCAAAATTTCAACCTGATCGGATAAATAAGTAGAACATAAGTTAAAGTCAATACAACTTGGTTCAAGCGCTGCCGGCAGCGCTGCTTGCTGACTACTACCTTATCAAATCAAACAGAGCACATGCATACACACACACAGACGCAGCGCTACACGAACTGTATGTGTATGCGTGCGGTGCTTCGCTTAGGGAATGTTGTAAGAAGAAGAAAAATTGTAGTAAAAAGAAATAATTTGAATGTTTTGTTTGTGTATTGATGAATTGAGTTGCGGGGAAACAAATTTCAAAATGTAAAAATATAATTGCCAAGGACTGCAAGGGTATATAAACTTTGGCATAGCCGAAGTTAGCTTCTTTTTTTTTTAGCTTGTATTAGGGCTTGGTCCAAAGTTTTAATGTGCTCTTACTCAAGTATTTAGCCTCTCCTGTTTTTCCCTAAAATGGAGAAGGGTATGCTGCACAATAAGTAGACAATTTCATTAGTATTGTTGCTCTTGTTGCTTGAATGCTTCAAACATCTTTGCACAATTGTACTTTTTTGGCTATCGTCACACTTTCTTTAGGTGTTAGCGACTTAATTTTATAGCACTGAACTGCGGTTTGCCAGTGACCCTTGCAGATCGGACAATTATCTTTAAACACAGTTTTCGGTAGCGGTTTTTTCTCTTCCTTTCTCACGGCACTTACTGAACAATATCTTTGTTCCAAGTATTTCATGACATTAGATACAATTTCCATCTGCCTCGGTTTTTATACCCTTCAAAAAGGGTATATTTCGCTCGTGCGAAACAAGCTGTCCGGTTGTCGTATGGGCCACTTGAACGTACTTCGCATTGTACGCGTCAACGTCCAGACAAGTCACATTTACCACTGTTATTTTTTAAAGATGCTCATAAGGAAACCTTACATGGAGGAATTAATCTTATGAGAAGTCAAATACAAAAGAAAAATTGGATTATCAGTTTAAGAAACGCCCTTAAAAAATATCTGACTTGGCGATACTTAACTACTAGTTACTTGGCGATATCTGGAACAAGTAACACATTCCCTTACTTGTGTTAGATATCGCCAAGTAACTGCGGAGCAAATTATGGGTAACCTTCCCAAAAACAGAGTAACAACATCATCTCCATTTCATAATATGGGAATCGATTTTGCCGGTCTATAACATGTAACAAACAACCTTCAAAGGATACAAAGCAGTGTTCGTGTGCTTGGGAGCAAATGCAATTCACTTAGAAATTGTTACTGGCTTGAAAACCGATGCCTTCCTAGCATCATTTCGGAGATTTGTGGCAAAATGCGCTAATGTATATTCTGATAATGGGACGAATTTTGTGGCAGCTGCTAGGAGAATCGATGAAGAGTTCTAAAAAGGAATTCATAATAACGTCCAATTTGTATACGACGGTTGAAGATATGGACAACAAGGAGGTGTTAACTCCTGGTCATTTCTTGATTGGAAGACGAACATTAGAAGCAGCTGAGTTCATATCACAAGAAAAAATTGTAAATTTAGACAGATGAAAATTAATTAAAAAAATGGAAAAGGATTTGTGGGTGAAATGAAGACGAGTACCTATATACTCTCCAGCAATGAAATAAATGACGACGACCCACAGAAAATTTAGAGGATGGGCAAGTCGTACTGATCAAATCGATTTGGGAGAGGTACCAGGATCGGACATGTGCCCAAATTAAGCACCATATGTTATTGGCTTTGCTTATACTGCTTTGTCAAGTATCAAATGCAGCGAGCAATAAAAATAATGTACAAAATGTAACGGTAAACGAATTAAACACTACAGCCGCGGTGTTTTAAGATCCAATGGGCGAAGTGGAAGTAGTAGCATCGTTCGGTCTCGTAGAATACTTTGAAATGTAGGCATATTTTGAAATGCTTAACAAAGGTGACAGGTTGATTCTTAAAATGAGGGATTTATTTCAAAAGTTATATAACTTCGAAGACCAAACGAAATGAATTATGGAGATCGAAGAAAATAATATTGCTTATTGTTTGTTTGTATTGATTGTTCATGAGTCAAAATTTAATAAGCCAAGCCAAACGAGCACCGTTTGTATTCATGGGTTCACTGTGCCATATATTAGTTGACATCATGGATGCGGGTGACAGATGGAAGAAACAATAGGAATTTTACTGACGAATCAGCAAAATTTGAAACACCTAAAAGAAAAGCAGTCATCGATAGTATTCTTAAGACAGCTATAGATGAAATAAATAATAATTTTCGCAACATGAACAACCGGATTAAAAATATAACAGAATCAGGGACTTTAATCATTATGAGTTTTATTTTTAATCATGAGAAATAAAAACTATTTTTAATTTTTAATTAATTGAATTAATATTAATCATCGAAAATTAATAATCGAAATAAGACTCACAACATCAAAAATATATTGGATATCAAAAATAAAACTCATAATTTTCTGTCTTTTCGATAGAGTTAAACATTTTTCTTGAAATATTTAATTTTTAAATTTCATTATACTCAATCATGTGTAAAATATGTAGGTCAAAGAATATATACAAAAAGATATGGGTTTGCATGTAGATAAGCCAAAACCGAATGGAAGTGGAAACCCGAAAGATGGCAATACTGCGAGAAAAACATTTTTAAATACGAAGTTATTTGCATCAATTTTAGAACTCGACTTGGATTTACTTGAGAGTCTGCATACTATCTAACTTAACTGCGATTCGACACTTTGAAATGTCAACATTTCTCAGATAAAACTATACATGCATGTTACATAATTCATGGTATCCTGTGTTCCCAACTCTCCATTAGATTTTAGTTCCTGAATCACAATGTATTCCAAAGATCTATGGAATCCTCAGATCCCCTCATCTCAAGTATATCCATTAAGAAAAGGGCAGCTCGACATAAAAACAACCCCCTTCCACGAGATGTCATTAAACTTTTAGAAACACCACATTATAATTTTCCAATAAATGTTCAGCCTTTAAGTAATGATTGCAGTTTTGATGACGACTCCGACTCAGAAATAGAAGATATAAATCCATATTCGTTTGAATTAGATGTGAAAAATAACTAAGTTGCCGAAATTCGGGCCTGCGAATAAACTTTATGCCACTGTATCACAAAACGGAACTCTGTCCGAACAAACAGAATGACACTCTTTAAAAACTTTAAAACTCTCTCTCTCATCTTACTCTTGCGGTACTTTATTATTGTAAAATAACCTGAAATTACTTGCAGAATTAAAAAGCTTACGCTGAACTTACTTGAGTATTAAATGGATTAAATTTTTTTTTTAAAAGGCACTGGCGGAGCTAGATTAACTAGTCGAACGAGCAACAAATCTTTTTAATTTCTATTGGAAATTAAATTGACTCTTTCGTAAAGAATTTTGAGCAAATTCTTTAATTCCTACGGTGTAGTAGAGCTACGGAGATCTAAAGGGGAGGGACTTAAACAAATCCCAAGGAAAGAACAAATTTAAATTTTACCACGTGTAAAATTACGTATAGACATGGCAACGTCTGGAAACTGTGGTCTGTGCCACGAGCCGGCCAACCAGGAAATGCTCACATGCTCCAGGTGTGCATCTCAATTCCACTGCACCTGCTGCGGATCGAAAAACAGTGCCACCTCGAGTTCCTGGATGTGCGAGACGTGTCGCCACGTGTCTGATGAAGACGAACATAACCTCGAAACTGAATAACCTTTCAAGGTTAACCACCTAGACAACACAGACTTCAGCACGTGGAAGATGAAGCAATGCCGGAAGACCAGCAAATACTTTTGCAACAATTAGAGGACGAAATGTGCCTCGAAAGGGAATATCTGCGTCGTAAGTACGCCCTACTCAACCCGAGAGTACAGTCAAACGGAGAAGCGAAGGACCATCCAGAACAAAGCTGCCGAAATACATCGACACATAATGATGATGGATGATAGTGCCACCAACACTCCACAGGCGACGAGTACCAGAGCGCAGAGCATGCCGTGCAAAACCAATGGCATAACACCGCAACAAGTAGCTGCTCGACAATCAATGTTGTAAAAATTGTCAATTCCCCAAGCAGCCATGTGGTATTAACTGAGCAGAAAAGCTATTAATATATTAGTTGTGAAAGTGCGATAGAGACAGACAAATTCTCATTGCATGCCTCACTGATTCTACGACGTTCTGCTCGCATGAGACGACCCACTCAATTCTATGAGTCATCTGGGTGTTAAGGGGTGTTGTGTATGCAGCCCTATCATGCGTAAGCCCAAGTGGAGTCCAGCCCTGTCGTTCGCAGCAAGCACACGCGTTATTACCTTCTAAGTAGATATTTCAAACTGGCGACGAGGATGGGATTGTAATTATCATCCGAACTAAACTTGGAATTATTGATGCAAAACATCAAAAAATTGTCACGCACAAAAGCATACATATACGTTTACATATACATGCTGTGGTGAAATTTTGCAAACGTTTACACACACATTTGCATGGCAGAGTCGCTGGCTGGTGAATTTGAAGAGATTGGATTGGCCGGCGTTTTTGAGGAAAAGAAGGAAGTAATTGATTCTACAAGTGCTAAATATACTCAACGGAACCCAATTATGACGACAGTTGGAAGTGTGGAACCGTTTAATTGGGGACAGACAAATAAATGGGGCTCATATTTGGAGCGATTTAAATTGTTCCTGCTTGCCAATGATGTCAAAGACGAGGGTCGCAAAAAAAGCACCTTTCCTCACAAATTAAGAAGATTATAACTGATCATCTTTGTCTACGTCCATCGGAAATCGCTGCATTTTATCATTTTCACAAACGTGATCAACATCCGGATGAGACCGTCGGAAACTATCTCGCAGCGCTGCGGGCATTGGCAGTGGGTTGCAATTTTGGAGCAGCGTTGGACAGAATGCTGCGTGATCGTTTTGTATGCAACATGAGGGATGAAAGCTTACAGAGAAGTTTTCTTGCAGACACTGATTTGACAGTGCAGAAAGTTTTGGAGAGAGCAACTACTAGTGAAGCTGCAGCGAGTGCAAAGGCTATCAGACAGCCTAATGAGACTATCCACAGCATCAAATCACAGCGCCCTCAACAACCAAATAAAGTAAAAGGACAACAATGTGCGGGTTGTGCCGGTCCACACGGCCGGCAGCAATGCCCTTATCGTGAAGCAATATGTTACGGCTGTGGCCGGAAGGGCCGAAGAAACGTATCACGGTACAGATTAATGGGAAATCGTGTACTTTTGAAGTGGATTCTGAAACTGACGTAACTATGATGACGTTGCGCACTTATGATCGTATCTGGCCAACAACCAAGCCAAAGGTTTACAACTACGATCCGGGGTTTAGTGACTACCAACACAACCCAATCCAGATACTAGGAGTTTTTTATGTATTGATAATGAATTGCATTACAACGGTCGTAATATTGATAATCTACCAGTCATCGTCACTAAAAGCGGTTGTAGCGACCTTCTGGGTTGCAACTGGTTCGACCCACTAGGCATCAGTATCAAGGGCATACATTCAGTGGGCAGTGACGTTCAGCATTTCATCTGCACCAGGAGTTTCCGGAGTCTTACCATATTTTGATGACATTGTAATATTTATTACAATTATAATTGGAAAAACGGAAACGGAATTGGCAACTAGATTACAGGAACTGTTTATAAGTTTTTATATTCGGAGTACCATTCGTTGAGTTTTAAGGGTTCAAAATTGACTCAGCTGGTATCAGACCATGTGCCGATAAAGTCTCGGCAATCAAAGACGCACCAGCACCTAACGATAAAAAGCAGTTGCAGGCTTTCTTAGGACTACTAAATTTTTATCACTCATTTTTGCCACATAAAGCAACAGTGGCAGGACACTTACATCGTACTTACATTAGCAGCAACGCCAATCATAAGTGCTGAGGCGATTGCCGCTCAAACATCGAAGGACCCCTTATTGGCGAAAGTATCAAACTGGGTGTTAAGGGGATGGCCTGACATGAAATTGGAGCAATCAGATATTGCATATCCATACTATTGCCGTTGGGAACAGCTATCTACAAATAAAGGAGTTTTGATTTGGGGAAATCGCGCCGTAGTTCCACCGAAATCCAGAGCAACAATTTTAGCTGCTCTACATGCCGCTCATCCAGGCATTGTAAAAATGAAGGCGTTAGCGCGTAGCTATGTTTGGTGGCCAAACATTGACGCAGAGATTGTTCAGAAATGTATTCCATGCCAGCAGAATCGTAACGATCATTCAGAGGCACCGGTGCATCATTGGGAGTCAGCCAAGCGGCCGTGGTCCCGTCTACACATCGACTTTGCAGGACCTTTTCAAGGAAAAACCTTTCTTCTGGTCGTGGATTCTTAATCAAAATGGCTATAGGTTGCGGTTGTTAGCTCCACTTCTACAGCGGCTACAATCAAAGTTCTCAGGCAACTGTTCGCTACGCATGGGTTACCAGATCAGTTAGTGTCAGACAATGGCACAGCATTTACCTCCGAGGAGTTCAAGGCATTCCTCCACAACAATCTAATTCGACACATTAGATCAGCACCGTTTCACCCAGCAACAAACGGCCAAGCAGAGCGAATGGTGCAGACCACCTACCTTAAAAAACTATCTCCGAACAATAATATGGATCTAAGCCTTGCTCGATTTTTGTTTAATCAACACATAACTTCACACGCAACGACAAATCGCTCGCCAACTCAGCTGTTGTTTAATCGGGAGTTAAAGTCCTACTTGGATAAACTACAGCCACAAGAAATTTATAATGGAGCAGAGCCATTTATTAATCAATCGAAATGTTTTGATACAGGCAAATCCGTTTGAGTACGAAACTATGCACCGGGTCCAAAATGAATAGAAGCCTACATATCCGAGCAAACAGGACCAGTGTCTTACAAAGATCGTTTGACAGACAATCGCATCATGAAGCGTCATTATAACCAAATTCGAAGCCGAAGCCACATCAGGCACCATCAGCAACTGATGACAATACGGAAGATCCTGTTTCCAGTAACCACTCTAGGCCAGAGAGTTCTACTCGAGATGATCTACAGTCATTGCATGCCTCACTGATTCTACGACGTTCTGCTCGCATGAGACGACCCACTCAATTCTATGAGTCATCTGGGTGTTAAGTGGTGTTGTGTATGCAGCCCTATCATGCGTAAGCCATCTGGCAACTCTATCTTGGCGCCCCAAGAGGAGTCCAGCCCTGTCGTTCGCATCAAGCACACGTGATTAACTTGCGATATTCATATGTAACTCTGTATCACTTAATCAATAAACATTCTAAGTAGATATTTCTAACTTAACTGCGAATCGACGCTTTAAAATGTCAACATTTCTCAGATAAAACTATACATGCATGTTACATAATTTATGGTTCCATTAAGAAAAGGGCAGCTCGACATTAAAACAACTCCCTTCCACGAGATGTCATTTAACTTTTAGAAACACCACTTTATAATTTTCCAATAAATGTTCAGCCTTTAAGTAATGATTGCAGATGATGACTCCGACTCAGAAATAGATGATATAAATCCATATGCGTTTGAATTAGATGTGAAAAATAACTAAATTATGTTTTTTTTTATTTAATTGTTAGAAATAGTTAGTAATTAAGACCGGTCTTTAAGTAAGAATTTAAGCATAATAAATATTACTATCACTAATATAAAAAAATTGTACTTTATTTATAGTTCTCACACTTTCCTTTGTTATCACGTATACACATTGTTGCCTTATATGAGCTATTGGAGTGCGCGTGGTCAAATGAACTTTACATTTTGTTTCAATATTAAGAGAGCTATTCTTATCAAATATGCCAAGTTTCAACTCAATATCTGCGTTATTCGACTTTATGCTACCTATTTGGCAATTCCCTTTTTTCTTCGTGTTTCTATCTGCCACTCCGTTAACCCACCCCACTTCACTTCGCACTCCATTCACCCGCATATTTTCACCCTCTTTAGTCTACGAAGCTACGGATCTTCAATGGAATCGAGACTAAACAAAATTTTTTATAAAAAAATCTGACCAAAATCTTCCAAGCGTGAGAATGCTAAGTAGGAAAAAGAAATTAACCAATAAAGACCAATATCTTTTGTCACCAGATAAAAAGCTCCAACTATAAGTATCAAAAGCTCAGTAAATCGAACCATAAAAAAATGTGTATGAATAATTATACGACAGTTCTTAAAACCTTTTCATTCAATAAAGATCACAATTCTTACGTTCTCCCTTTTTATACCCTTGCAGAGGGTATTATAAAATTGATCAGATGTTTGTAACGCACAGAAGGAGACGTTTCCGACCCCATAAAGTATATATATTCTTGATCAGCTTGAGAAGCTGAGTCGATATAGCCATGTCCGTCTGTCCGTCTGTCCGTCTGTCCGTCTGTCCGTCTGTCCGTCCGTCTGTGCGTATGCGTTTTACTCAGCCATCTTAAGAGATATCGGGTTGAAATTTTTTTTTGAGACTCTTTATTACCTGTGTGAGATAAAGTATGAAAATCATCGGGATCGGACTACTATATCATATACTGTCCGTCTGTCCGTCTGTCCGTCCGTCTGTGCGTATGCGTTTTACTCAGCCATCTTAAGAGATATCGGGTTGAAATTTTTTTTGGAGACTCTTTATTACCTGTGTGAGATAAAGTATGAAAATCATCGGGATCGGACTACTATATCATATATTGTTAAATAATCATTAAATGTGTTTTGAAAATGCGTTTTACTCAGCCATCTTAAGAGATATCGGGTTGAAATTTTTTTTGGAGACTCTTTATTACCTGTGTGAGATAAAGTATGAAAATCATCGGGATCGGACTACTATATCATATATTGTTAAATAATCATTAAATGTGTTTTGAATTCAGTAGTTTGAAAAATATTTGAGCATATTCATAATACGACAACTAATGCTGTTGATGTATGAAATTTCACTTTTCTTATCGAATTAAATATAATAAAGAACTGCAAGGGTATATAAACTTCGGCAAGGCCGAAGTTAACTTCCATAGCTCGTTTTTAATTGATAAAAGATTTGGGTACATAAATATACTTATATATATAATTATTAAATTAAATAAGCTTTGAAATATTATTAAAATCGTACGGAAGGTAGCCAAGTTATGTATAGTAACATTTTCCTTTTTATACCATACACCCATAGGGTGAAATGGTATATTAAAGTCGCCAAAATGTATGTAACAGGCAGAAGGAAGCTTTGCCGACCCCATAAAGTATATATATTCTTGATCAGTATCAACAGCCGAGTCGATCTAGCCATGTCCGTCTGTCCGTCCGTCTGTCCGTCCGTCCGTCCGTCCGTCCGTATGAACGCCTAGAGATAGAGTCACCAAATTTGGAATGTAGGCTCGTGTAGTATGTAGAGTGATCAAGTTTGTTTCAATTTTTTGCCACGCCCCTTTCCGCCTCCGCAATTCAAAAAAAACGTTTATCTCAAAAACTATTGCAGCTAGAGACACCATATTTGGTATGTATATTTGCTTAGTAAATGCGCTCATTTTGTAATTATAAAGATTTTGCCACGCCCCTTTCCGCCCCCGCAATTAAAAAAAAACGTTTATCTCAAAAACTATTGCAGCTAGAGACACCATATTTGGTATGTATATTTGCTTAGTAAATGCGCACATTTTGTATGTATAAAGATTTTGCCACGCCCCTTTCCGCCCCCAAAATTTGAAAAACTCGATTATCTCCCGTAATTTTTTACCTTGTGGAATCAAATTTGGCACACTTGAATTTGATACTAATACCCAGCAAAATACCAAATTTGATCAAAATCGGACAAAAAATAGCCAAGTTATGCATATAAACGTTTTTCCATAAGGCCGGAGTTGGCCGTTGGCGGGTGGTGGCGCTAGGGTGCTCAGATGCATGAGTCAGTGAGATACTAAGATATGCTTGTAAAAAGCATGTGAACAGAATTTTTTTGAAATAGGCAAAATACATTTGTTATTACAAATTTGAAATATTTGTTTTACTGGTGTATGGTATACCTAAGTCGGCGAGACGACTTACTTACTTCATTTTAAATTGCGATTAAAGTAGGTGCCGATCATAACGATTTACCGGTTTAACGATATACTCGCGAATGTTTTTTATTTTGTTGTTTTACGCTGAATTATTCGCATCTTGTTTATAAATATAATTGTAATCGGTATAATACGGTTTTAAAATTTACCGGGAATTATCTCTTTTCGTTCGCGCCATTACCCTAACATACAATTTGTTTTATTACAAGGTAGTCGATATGGGCGTTATAACTTTTTGTAAGAGTAGAAACAATGTTTTTATATAAAAACGATGAAAAGTTACCTTGCATACAATTATAATAGTCAAAGAACTGAATATCATATAGACAAGTCCTTTGAAAAACCAGGATAAAAAATGTATGGTATTGCCAAAATTCATATTAATTAAAAAGCATCGCATTTGTGATTGCTTCTCTCGTACAATTTGCTAAAACAATAAAGTTAGTTAAAAATATAAGAACACAAGGAAAATTGTATGAGTTACCCAAACTAGGATCTGAGCAGGAAACAGGAATCCAATGATTATCAGCAAAGCTAAGCCTCGATTGATGTAGAACACAAGTGGATCCTGCTTACGCCCTATGGCTGGAAAGCGCCGTAAAACAATCTCTGGCATATGATTTCCAGTGACAATTTTCAAAAATGTTTCTGAAACTGCTTTTTGTACATTGATAAAACCCTCACGCACATAACCCACGTAACCACCACAATATGGCTCACTTAGTCTCAACAAGATCGATGATTTGGGGTCATCTTGATACAGTGTCATCCAATTAGCTCCAACAAAAGAATCATTGAAAATACGCAGTTCGCTGGGAAATATGATAGAATAATTTAAAGCCGGTGGAATTGTTTCTTCTGAAGCTAAGATTCCATTAACAAATTTATAGTATGCGTCAAATAATCCAGAATCAAAACAAATACCAGCGAATAGTGATTCAACCTGTACGGCGATTTTTAAGTCATCACAAGTTTCAAAGTTACGGGCAATCATTGGATCCAAACTATAAGTTGCTTGGTTCATGATCTCTTCAAACAAATTAAAATTATTAGGAGCCCATCCGATTATTAATTGCGGGATAAATGGACTATAGCTCCGATTAAACTCTTCAAGGAACTTATATCGTTCTTGTAGTATATCTACCAATTCCGACCAGCTGCGCTCTAAATTAACGGGATCATAATTACTATCCATCCGGTTGTCTACACTAATAAATAGACGTAGAGAAACAGCAATAAGGCACAACAACATCGGTGAAAAAAGTATAAGTAGAAATTCTAGTGGATTGGCCCATTGCGATTTATGGTTTTTCCAGCTAATCAAAAAAAATTTGTTTATAACAGTTTTGATAGACATGGTGAACAAAAGCCTTTTCTTTATATATGCAAAATATCTTATCTGCTGATCACACTATCAATCAAACTATTAACACAAGTAGAAAAATAAATTTTTATTGATTAGTTTATGTAAGCCTTCTTGATAGCTGGGGTAGCAACAAGATACTGATTCATATAAATTCTCAATAACTTGAGTATTTTCTAAGCCATTGTTATAAAAATTAGGCCGTTTCGTATACCCGTTAATTACTGTACCAAGTTATTTTCAGGATCGGATGACTATAGGAGGGATCAGAAACTGTGACGCTTAGAAGCGATTGTAATCAAAATTTGCGTTTGTCAGTCCAGTATTCTTATTAATGACTGCGGCAAATTTTATCAAGATAAACAGTAATTTTTATTAATAACCTCGGTACTTTTTGCACGATTGCCCTAAAATGTAATATGTTTATACCCTTGCAAAAAGGTTATATTTATTTTGGTCAGTGCAACGCATAGAACGAAGCATCTCCGACCATATAAAGTATATATATTCTTGATCAATGATTATGTTCGTCCGTCCGTCCGTCAGTGTGGATCAACGTGAGCTCCTCATAGACCGTAAGAGCTACAGAGCTGAAATTTTGCACGTAGGCTTGTAGTATAGGGGTAGTATATCTCGGATTCAGCCGGATCGGACCACTTTATCATATAGCTCCCATACAAACGGCAAAGTCACGAACAGTGATATTTCTCAATAACTTTGTTATTTTCTCTACTATTATTAATCTAATATTAGTGAGTTCATTATAGCTATAAACAACTATGCAAATTTGGTCAAGATCGGGTGACTATATCATATACCTCCCATAGGAACGATCGGTCGAAAACAGTGACTTTTGACAATAACTTCCTTACTTTTGACGCGATTGCTTTCAAAATAAACATTTGTTTGTTAAATATACCTGTTAATGACTGTGCCGAATTTGATAAAGATTAGATTTGATAAAGTTAGGCCCGGCCCTGTGGTTTAGTTTAATAAGGCTGTGAATGATTGTGTACAATTTGATCAATATAAAGCTGTGATAGAAACTTATAATAAAATCCGCCTCATTGCTATAGCCTAAGCTTATTGGCTGTTCTTTCGCGAACTTTAGACTTTTTAGATAAAACCATTTTTACTTTAACGGCTATACATACGTGTAGAAATCAGCCAGAAACCAGAAGAGCATGAAGCAGTGAGAGAGACCGGAAGTGATCGTAATTATTAGCTCTATGTCGCAAATATTTCAGTGCGCCCAGATGGTGTTGAGCAGCGAATAAGACAGACAGTGCCAAGGTTTCAGACGCTACACACGTATAAACAAAACGAAACGAATTGCTGAATTCTATAAAATAAACACTTAAATAAACTACATTTTAATACTATTAAACGTCGTCTCTGGATTTTTCACCACGGATACTTGGGTGCATAATTCTGGAGACTACAAAATTGGTGGCTGAACCGAGATGTGCACTGAAGTCAAAGCAACATTTATCAGCATATTTTGTATTTGTTTTGAAAACAATTTAAAAATGTATGTTGATTGTGTTGTGTTGTAAAAATTGTCAATTCCTCAAGCAGCCATGTGGTATTAACTGTGCAGAAAAGCTATTAATATATTAGTTGTGAAAGTGCGATAGAGACAGACAAATTCTCATTGCATGCCTCACTGATTCTACGACGTTCTGCTCGCATGAGACGACCCACTCAATTCTATGAGTCATCTGGGTGTTAAGGGGTGTTGTGTATGCAGCCCTATCATGCGTAAGCCATCTGGCAACTCTATCTTGGCGCCCCAAGAGGAGTCCAGCCCTGTCGTTCGCAGCAAGCACACGCGTTATTAACTTGCGATATTCATATGTAACTCTGTATCACTTAATCAATAAACATTCTAAGTAGATATTTCAAACTATCTAACTTAACTGCGAATCGACGCTTTAAAATGTCAACATTTCTCAGTTAAAACTATACATGCATGTTACATAATTTATGGTTCCATTAAGAAAAGGGCAGCTCGACATTAAAACAACTCCCTTCCACGAGATGTCATTTAACTTTTAGAAACACCACTTATTAGATGTGAAAAATAACTAAATTATGTTTTTTTTTATTTAATTGTTAGAAATAGTTAGTAATTAAGACCGGTCTTTAAGTAAGAATTTAAGCATAATAAATATTACTATCACTAATATAAAAAAATTGTACTTTATTTATAGTTCTCACACTTTCCTTTGTTATCACGTATACACATTGTTGCCTTATATGAGCTATTGGAGTGGGCGTGGTCAAATGAACTTTACATTTTGTTTCAATATTTAGAGTGCTATTCTTATCAAATATGCCAAGTTTCAACTCAATATCTGCGTTATTCGACTTTATGCTACCTATTTGGCAATTCCCTTTTTTCTTCGTGTTTCTATCTGCCACTCCGTTAACCCACCCCACTTCACTTCGCACTCCATTCACCCGCATATTTTCACCCTCTTTAGTCTACGAAGCTACGGATCTTCAATGGAATCGAGACTAAACAAAATTTTTTATAAAAAAATCTGACCAAAATCTTCCAAGCGTGAGAATGCTAAGTAGGAAAAAGAAATTAACCAATAAAGACCAATATCTTTTGTCACCAGATAAAAAGCTCCAACTATAAGTATCAAAAGCTCAGTAAATCGAACCATAAAAAAATGTGTATGAATAATTATACGACAGTTCTTAAAACCTTTTTATTCAATAATGATCACAATTCTTACGTTCTCCCTTTTTTTTAATTGATAAAAGATTTGGGTACATAAATATACTTATATATATAATTATTAAATTAAATAAGCTTTGAAATATTATTAAAATCGTACGGAAGGTAGCCAAGTTATGTATAGTAATTTCCTTTTTTAAATTGCGATTAAAGTAGGTCCCGATCATAACGATTTACCGGTTTAACGATATACTCGCGAATGTTTTTTATTTTGTTGTTTTACGCTGAATTATTCGCATCTTGTTTATAAATATAATTGTAATCGGTATAATACGGTTTTAAAATTTACCGGGAATTATCTCTTTTCGTTCGCGCCATTACCCTAACATACAATTTGTTTTATTACAAGGTAGTCGATATGGGCGTTATAACTTTTTGTAAGAGTAGAAACAATGTTTTTATATAAAAACGATGAAAAGTTACCTTGCATACAATTATAATAGTCAAAGAACTGAATATCATATAGACAAGTCCTTTGAAAAACCAGGATAAAAAATGTATGGTATTGCCAAAATTCATATTAATTAAAAAGCATCGCATTTGTGATTGCTTCTCTCGTACAATTTGCTAAAACAATAAAGTTAGTTAAAAATATAAGAACACAAAGAAAATTGTATGAGTTACCCAAACTAGGATCTGAGCAGGAAACAAGAATCCAATGATTATCAGCAAAGCTAAGCCTCGATTGATGTAGAACACAAGTGGATCCTGCTTACGCCCTATGACTGGAAAGCGCCGTAAAACAATCTCTGGCATATGATTTCCAGTGACAATTTTCAAAAATGTTTCTGAAACTGCTTTTTGTACATTGATAAAACCCTCACGCACATAACCCACGTAACCACCACAATATGGCTCACTTAGTCTCAACAGGATCGATGATTTGGGGTCATCTTGATACAGTGTCATCCAATTAGCTCCAACAAAAGAATCATTGAAAATACGCAGTTCGCTGGGAAATATGATAGAATAATTTAAAGCCGGTGGAATTGTTTCTTCTGAAGCTAAGATTCCATTAACAAATTTATAGTATGCGTCAAATGATCCAGAATCAAAACAAATACCAGCGAATAGTGATTCAACCTGTACGGCGATTTTTAAGTCATCACAAGTTTCAAAGTTACGGGCAATCATTGGATCCAAACTATAAGTTGCTTGGTTCATGATCTCTTCAAACAAATTAAAATTATTAGGAGCCCATCCGATTATTAATTGCGGGATAAATGGACTATAGCTCCGATTAAACTCTTTAAGGAACTTATATCGTTCTTGTAGTATATCTACCAATTCCGACCAGCTGCGCTCTAAATTAATGGGATCATAATTACTATCCATCCGGTTGTCTACACTAATAAATAGACGTAGAGAAACAGCAATAAGGCACAACAACATCGGTGAAAAAAGTATAAGTAGAAATTCTAGTGGATTGGCCCATTGCGATTTATGGTTTTTCCAGCTAATCAAAAAAAATTTGTTTATAACAGTTTTGATAGACATGATGAACAAAAGCCTTTTCTTTATATATGCAAAATATCTTATCTGCTGATCACACTATCAATCAAACTATTAACACAAGTAGAAAAATAAATTTTTATTGATTAGTTTATGTAAGCCTTCTTGATAGCTGGGGTAGCAACAAGATACTGATTCATATAAATTCTCAATAACTTGAGTATTTTCTAAGCCATTGTTATAAAAATTAGGCCGTTTCGTATACCCGTTAATTACTGTACCAAGTTATTTTCAGGATCGGATGACTATAGGAGGGATCAGAAACTGTGACGCTTAGAAGCGATTGTAATCAAAATTTGCGTTTGTCAGTCCAGTATTCTTATTAATGACTGCGGCAAATTTTATCAAGATAAACAGTAATTTTTATTAATAACCTCGGTACTTTTTGCACGATTGCCCTAAAATGTAATATGTTTATACCCTTGCAAAAAGGGTATATTTATTTTGGTCAGTGCAACGCATAGAAGGAAGCATCTCCGACCATATAAAGTATATATATTCTTGATCAATGATTATGTTCGTCCGTCCGTCCATCAGTGTGGATCAACGTGAGCTCCTCATAGACCGTAAGAGCTACAGAGCTGAAATTTTGCACGTAGGCTTGTAGTATAGGGGTAGTATATCTCGGATTCAGCCGGATCGGACCACTTTATCATATAGCTCCCATACAAACGGCAAAGTCACGAACAGTGATATTTCTCAATAACTTTGTTATTTTCTCTACTATTATTAATCTAATATTAGTGAGTTCATTATAGCTATAAACAACTATGCAAATTTGGTCAAGATCGGGTGACTATATCATATACCTCCCATAGGAACGATCGGTCGAAAACAGTGACTTTTGACAATAACTTCCTTACTTTTGACGCGATTGCTTTCAAAATAAACATTTGTTTGTTAAATATACCTGTTAATGACTGTGCCGAATTTGATAAAGATTAGATTTGATAAAGTTAGGCCCGGCCCTGTGGTTTAGTTTAATAAGGCTGTGAATGATTGTGTACAATTTGATCAATATAAAGCTGTGATAGAAACTTATAATAAAATCCGCCTCATTGCTATAGCCTAAGCTTATTGGCTGTTCTTTCGCGAACTTTAGACTTTTTAGATAAAACCATTTTTACTTTAACGGCTATACATACGTGTAGAAATCAGCCAGAAACCAGAAGAGCATGAAGCAGTGAGAGAGACCGGAAGTGATCGTAATTATTAGCTCTATGTCGCAAATATTTCAGTGCGACTTCGAGAGCTGTCGAAATTTATGGAAACAACAAATGTATAATTGCGCAGAGAGAGAAGAGAAGAAAGAGACGAAGGAGAGACATCGTAGAATTTGTAATGTCAGATGTCAGAAGCGGCGAAGTTAACGACAAGGTGGCACGAAGCGCGACGTTAAAACCGTCAAAAGTGAACACGAAAACGATACTAGAAAGAAGAGAGAGCGGTCATCTTTTGAGAGCGATTTGTTTTCTGGAGTGCAGACAACTGGGTGGTAAAAGAGACTGCATGTTATGATATCCAGAGAAAAAAGTGTGCATGCAAGTAAGCAGACGAAAGCTGGCAAAGTGTTGGTGAAGTCTCAGGTATCAACGAGGTGGATTACGATGAGATCCCAGAGTGAAAGTGGGAGAAATCAAAATGGAGACAGCGACAAAGAGTCAAAGTATATTTCGTAATTATTACTAACACAGTGTTAAGCTAACGATTAAGAATATTGAGACCTTGTTAACCTTAAAAATCTGTAAAGTTTGCACAGTTTGAGATGCTGTACAGTTTGAAAACCTCTGAAGTTTGAGAAGCTGTAAAGTTTGGGAAGTTGATGATTGGAAAATAGCAAAGTTTAAAAGCATTTCTTAGGGTGTTTGAACACCCAAACATTGTATTGAGTGATTGAGTGTGTATTGGTTGATCAAAAGTGTAATTATAAACTGTAAAACATGAGTAGAGACGAAATTTTGGCAAAACTGAGTACTAGGGGCAGAAAAACTAAATTGCAAATAGGCTACTTGCTCACTATGGTCATGGTGAGGAAAATGACAATAAAGGGAACGTGATTGATGAGGATCAGGAATCATTTAATTCAGTAGAGACTAAGTTACAGCAGGGTAAATAGATTCTCCACAGAAAATTCGGTAGAAGGAATAACGGTCCTGGGAAACCAGGTGCATTGTCTCGATTATGTATTTCTCTAAAAGATGTAGAAGGTAGCGTTTCTGTTTTCTCTGATACTAATAAACCCAATATTAATCAATGGATTGACGAAATCGAAAAATGTGCTCTTACTGTCGATTGAAATCAACTTCAACTATTCGTACACGCGAAACAATTGTTAGGTGGTGCTGCCAAGTTGTTTGTTCGTAATCAGCGTTCTACTCGAAATTGGAATACTTTAACTAGAAGTATTAATTGAAGAATTCGGAATTGGGGTATCATAAGCAAATACACAGTAGATTGATTGGCAGCAGACAAAGCACGAAACATTACAGGAATATGTTTATGCCTTGATGGAAATTGCAAAACAAATAGGTTTAGAAGATGAGAGTATAATTGAATATTTCGTAAATGGTAGACGGGATAGTCGTACAAATAAAACTTTACTCTACCAAGCCAGAAACATGACACAGTTAAAAGTTCAGATTGATGGTTATCAGAAGATGCGTGGTCCAATGAAGTCGGTAAACAAATTTGAATCGCGAGATGATAGCATTGAGAAACAAGTCAAGAGAGGAGCGTAAGGCATAAGAAAATGTTTTAAGTGTGGTGATACAACTCTTGCGAGAACGGATTGTTCCATAAATGAATTTAAATGCAATCAATACGAACATGCACTATCAGGGGTCTAGTGAAACAAGAATCGACTAATTTGATACAAGCAGAGAATGTAACAGGAGTTCGATTCTGACAGCGCACAGTGGGCCAGACTGCCCATCTAGCGGAACTTTAGTAGCAACTTGCGTAAAGGAAGACATATTCCATTGAAAATTTTAATTTAAAATATTAAGCATATTTATAAAATATTAAAAAAAGGAAATTAATCGGAATCAGATGAATCTGAGTCACTAATAGATTCGTTACAGCTATTTAGCAATCGTAAAACGGTTTTGTCCAAATTCATTTTTTTGACAGTGGCTTTTGTTGCTTTGGAGAGAGTCGTTATAAGAGGATCCGTTTTAATTGCTTTAATCGTATATTCCTAAAATCCTTATTCCTGGCTTCAAGTGCTTCTTCAGACAATATACCAATAGGAAGTTCCACATTGTTGATGATGTCCGCTCCATGTATTAAAACTTTGTGTACAGATGACGGCATGTAAAACCATGGATATTTGTCGACATATATTTCAGCTATTTCAATGGCATATGAGCTGAATAAATCAGTATTGACTTGATATCCACAAGCCATTACCCTTAGTATAACACTAAACCTATATATTAGAGCTTCACTAACTCCAGTAATACCGGCTACTAAATTTGGTTGGCTAAAAAACCGTCTGGCGGTATTTCCATTGTTCGTATTGCCACTACTACCCACTGGAATATCCACCAATAAGCCCATTTGCTTTCTAAGCTGGAATTGGATTTCAGATTTTCTAGCTTCTACCTTGGCCTAATCTTCACCTCGAGCTTGCCATTTTTTTTATTGGGAGTCTGTAGGCAATATGTAGAACGCATTCAAAAAAATCGTATCCACGCATGCAATGTTGATAAACCATATTTAAAGAGTGTTTAAGATTAAACATCGTGGTCAGCTGAAATGGCTTCACCAAATCAGATTGACCAAAGAAATATACAAATCGAACCATACACAAAAGTAACAAAAGTAAGTCATAAAATTCATATGACAATTATTGCTTAAAACCAAACACACATGCATCCGCACTCTGTCGACACTTAACACTTAAGACCAAAACGACGCATTATCAAGTCGCCAAGCGCTGAGCATGAAATATAAACAAATTCCAAGCCCCGAAGACGTGGGGCATTAGAATAAGTATTTATTAAGAACAATTGTCGCTTCTTAGAGTTTTCCAATAAAATCAGTTCATATTTTGAATTGAACGAATGAAGACTGGGTTATTTTTCTTCTCTCCGGGAATCCCTATTCAAAGAGATCTGCATCAATTCTTTATTTTTGTACCAAACTAATATTATTCATATTCTTTGGCACGGCTCTACAAATTCCACATATCATGGTAGGTGCTTCTGCAAGGAAATTCGTGCATAATTTTATATAAATTGGTAGTCATTGGTTGAATATTTTCTACTTGGTTTTTTACAATGTTGCTCTCTGATCTAATTAATTCGCTTGTTTCCTTTTGGCAAATCATTGCTGTCAACTCGAATCTGTGTTCATACCATTTCAACCGCCGCCGCGTGCAGACGTGTTTTCTAATGCACTCTGCAAAATTTAGTGTAAAAAATAAAAAGACCGCGTTTGCAAAAATTGTGTAGGGCTCTCAGTCGCCTCAGAGACGCCTATTTACAATCATATTGCTATTAGTTTGTTCTAATAGCAATAAATACTAAGTTGCAACAACAAAGTGAGCACTTTTTTTGGAAAAGCCATGTCCACCAATTCGGGCCCAAGCTCTCTCGATCCCCACCAGCAACAGCTACAAGAACTACTTGTACAACAACAACGTGAGCGTCGTCTCTCGGTCCAACGCAACAACGCGTACTTTTCGGTGGTGTCGCCGACCCCACTGAATGCTACCGTAAGCAACAACACCGAAAGTGCAAGCCACTCAGCAACAGCAAGCCACAACAGCAATTTACCGTGGAGAGAGCAGTGTGCTTCTCCATCAATATCGATAACTGGGTCACCGATTGCACCGACCAGCACCGTCAGCTCGTTGACAACAACTACTGCAACGTCTGCAGAAGTATTGACCTGCCTCAAGCCGTCATCGACAAGTCGCCCAGAGTCAGCCATGACAAGAAACCCCACGCCTTCTGTCCAAACTGGAATGGATAGATATATTAAAATAACTAAGCGGAAGCTAAGCCCGCAAAAGAAAAAATGTGGCAATACGCCGAAAATAACCAAAACAAATGAACGAGCAGCACTTCTAAGCGGAAATCGTTTTAAAATTCTTGCCGATCAGCAAGACGATCAAGCCGGCGCTGTGGATAAAGTTAAATCGGCTAGACCACCCCCTCTATACATCCGCGGAGCCAACTGCAGCGCCCTGATTTCGAAGCTAGTAGAAACAGTAGGGGCAAATAACTTTGTTGTAACCCCTCTCAACAGGGGTAATATAAAAGAAATTAAATGTCAAACCCAAACTGAGGACAATTTCCGCATCATCGAAAAGTACCTCCGTAATGCTAACATAAACTTCTATACCTACCAACTAAAAAGCAGTAAAGGGCTCCAGGTTGTGTTAAAGGGGATCGAGCCATCGGTCCCACCTCAAGAAATAGCAGACGCATTGGCCGAAAAAGGGTTTGCGATTAAGTCCGTTGTCAACATCATCAACAGGAATAAAGTCGCACAGCCGCTCTTTAAAATCGAGCTCCAACCAGATGCAAAGCGGTCGAAGCCAAATGAAGTGCATCCAATCTACAACCTTCAGCTCCTAACCACAACCTTCAGCCCCCTATGGGGGCTCCTCTACCCCCATAAGAGATACCAACCACCTCAGTGTAAAAACTGCCAGGAATACAACCACACCTCTAACAATTGCAATCTTAGGTCAGTGTGTGTTGGCTGCGGCGAACATCATAAAGATGGCATTTGCACCAAGGACAGAAACAACGTCGCACTAAGACTATGAAGTAACTGTGGAGGGAACCACACAGCCAACTACAAGGGATGTCCTGTCTTCAAGGATCTTAAATCGCACCTAAACGGGCGTAAACCCCCAGCTGGACCAAAAATCACCTTCAACGCCTCCAAAACTACACCGGAGGTATTCTTCGCCAAGGCTGTTAGATCATCTAACATGCCTGCTACAACCAATCCTAGTGTATCCTTCGCTAGTGTACTCCGAACTGGACAGACGCAGCCCGCGAAAGAGACCCCGTCACTCCACCATCTACAGAATCCGCAACCTAGCGCACCAGAACTTGGCCAGCAAACTCCAAGTGGTTTAGAGGCCCTATTGATCTCACTTAATCAAAACATGACCGCTTTTATGACGTTCGTGCAAAACTGTATACAGGAACTGATGCGGAATCAAAACCTGCTTATGTCTTTGGAATGCTAATGGCGTCTCCAAGCACAAAAATGAACTGCAACTATTCCTAGACTCAAGTGAAATCGACGTCATGCTGATATCGGAAACACATTTAACATCAAAAAATAATTTTCAAATACCAAAATACACCTTCTACGCAACAAACCGTCCAGACGGAAAAGCTCATGGCGGGACTGGTATCCTAATCAAAAACCGTATAAAACACTCGTTCCTCAACAGATTCGAAACACAGCACCTACAAGCAACTGCTATAACCGTCCAAACCAGCTGCGGCAACACTACGTTGGTTGCCCTGTACTGCCCACCATGCTTCTCAATCTCTGAAAAGGAATTCACCGGTTTCTTTAACACACTCGGAGAACGCCAAACATACGCACTGGGGATCTCGCCTGGTAAATCCTAAAGGCAAGCAGTTGTACAACACAATAGTCAACCCACTCAATAAGATGGATTGCGTCTCACCGGGTAGGCCTACTTATTGGCCCACAGATCCACAGAAAGTGCCTGACTTGATTGATTTCGCAGTAACCAAGAGGATTCCGCGTAATCGGATCACTGCGGAAACACTGATAGATTTAACCTCCGATCAATCTCTAGTGCTATTCACACTATTAACAAGACCTTAAGTACTTGATCGCCCATATAGGCTTACTCACAACAAAACAAATTGGCTTAAATTTAAAATGTACATGAGTGCCCACATTGACTGTTCGCCGAAACTGGATGCTGCAGAGGACATTGACATGTGCGTCTCTGCACTTGAGTCGATGCTGGGAGCTGGAGCAAGAGTATCTACTCCACATGCCTCTACTTACGCTAAACCTGCTGTAAGGCCTACGAACCGACGGGTAGAACAATTAGTAATGGAAAAACGACGTCTAAGAAGAGAATGGCAGATTACTCGATCACCAGCAGCAAAACTTCGCCTAAGGCATGCCAGCCGCAACCTCTCCAAGGAGTTAAGACAAGAGGAAATCTGGGCTCAAAGGATAAAAAAGAATACATAGAAAAGCTCAGTCCATCTAGCACTAAACATCCTCTGTGGAAAGCCCACCGAACTTTAAGCGCTCCTACAGAGACAGTTTCACCAATAAGGGGTCCAACCGGTGGATGGGCCCGCAGCGACGAAGAGAGGGCATCCATATTTGCCACACATCTTAAAATGGTTTTCCAGCCAAATCCAACATCAAACTCATTTGTACTTCCCCCTTCGAGCACATTAACGGATAGTGAGTACTCGGAACTCCAATCGGATGAGATCACTGCAGTTATTAAAAACCACATAAAGCCGAACAAAGCCCATGGCCATGACCTAATCACACCGAAAATGATCCTAGAACTCCCTACCATCGCCATACAATACATCTGCAAAATGTTCAACGCTATAATAAGAATTGGCTACTTCCCAAGACCATGGAAAAGGTCCACTATCATCATGATTCCTAAAGTGGGAAAGGACAAAACCCAACCATCATCCTATAGGCCAATTAGTTTGCTGCCATGTCTTTCGAAGCTTTTTGAAAAGGTCCTGCAGATTCGTCTAAACTCATTTCTGGCATCGGAGAACGCAATCCCTTCACACCAGTTCCGCTTCCGCGAAAAACATGGGACAATTGAACAAGTCAATCGTATAACATCCGAATTAAGAACGGCATTCGAACTAAAAGAATACTGTACGGCTGTCTTTCTCGACGTTGCCCAGGCTTTCGACAGAGTCTGGCTGGAGGGTCTAATGTTCAAAATCCGGCAGATACTCCCACAGTACACCCACAAACTCATGGAATCTTACCTTTACAATAGGAAATTCGATGTAAGATGTAATGGCTCCGTCTCGGCTGACTTTGAAATCGAAGCTGGCAGTGTACTCGGACCATTGCTCTATCTGCTGTACACTGCAGACTTACCAACCAGTCTAGGACTTACAACGTCCACTTTTGCCTATGACACGGCAATCCTCAGCAGATCCAAATGCCTGATACAAGCCTCTGCAAAATAAGAGGAACACCTCAAGGTGGTAGAGGAATGGCTAGCAACCTGGCGTATCCGGGTCAACGAGCAGAAATGCAAACATGTTACATTTACGCTTAACAGAAGAAACTGTCCAGCTATAATGCTAAACAACGTACCAATTCCTCAAGCCGTGGATGTCACTTACCTTGGTATCCACCTAGACAGAAGACTAACTTGGCGCAAGCACATCGAGGCAAAAAAGTCACAGCTTAAACTGAAAGCGAGTAGCTTACATTGGATTATCAATGCTCGGTCACCTCTACGTCCTCCTATACAACTCCGTACTGAAACCCATCTGGATTTACGGTGCCGTACTATGGGGAAATGCAAGTACCAGCAATGTCGACATTATTCAAAGGGCGCAGTCGAAGATTTTAAGATCAATCACTGGGGCTCCGTGGTACATACGGAACGACAACATTCAAAATGATCTAAATATACCTAACGTAAAATCTGAAATAGGTAGTCAACAACTAAAGTATTCTGCGAAACTGGATGTACACCCTAATGTTCTTGCCAATTCCCTTACGCGAACAAATAATAGAACTCGTCTTAAAAGAAATGACAGACCAACCCAATAATAAATGATTAGGGCCGCCTGCAATATCCCATGGATATATCTTAAGTACTAGATTAAGAAAAATATCTCAAACTTGTTGTTAGGCTCTAATTTGAGAGTAGATTCAACAAATATATATTAAACGTTAAAAAAAAAAAGTGTTGTGCCGATTGATCTCCCCTTAGGTGTTAAGTTTATTTGCGTTGAAGTTACATGTTCTAACTTTAGCTTATATATCTCCTGTTCATATTTTCCTCCAGCTTCTGATATCATGATCTACATGCACCATGCTGATGCTTTGCGAACTATTTTTAGTCGTCTTAAAGATCGTGATTTTCTTATAGTTTTAGGCGATTTTAACTTGCCTAATGTTTCTTGGCTTGTTGATGATAATCTATCTTTCTTAATTCCTTCATCTCAACATGTTTTTCTTGATAGCCTACTTGAATGTCCGCTATATCAGTTGAATTCTTTTTTTAACTCTTCTAAAAGAATCCTCGATCTCGTTTTTGTCTCGGATCCCACTGTTAGTGCTGTATCACA
Source organism: Drosophila paulistorum (assembly GCA_018152135.1). Classification (NCBI taxonomy): domain Eukaryota; kingdom Metazoa; phylum Arthropoda; class Insecta; order Diptera; family Drosophilidae; genus Drosophila; species Drosophila paulistorum. The sequence goes on from JAECXG010000823.1 coordinate 4,098,420, forward strand.
AACACAGCCCCTAGTGAAGCCTGAAGATCCTTATCACCCTACCATTGAAGTTACTATTTCTTATAATTCCGTTACTAATAGGGGAGAGGGCCCAGTTATGACCCGGGTTTTGAAAAACCTCGAAATTTTTTCTTCTGTTCCGGAAATTGAAAAATTAAGAAGACTGACATTTTAATATTAACCAAACGCAATTTTTTTCCAAAGAAAGTATGTTTATTTGAGTTACTCCAAAAATTTTGGAACAGATTTAATTTGGATAACTTTTTTGGGGCCAAAAAAAAAAGTGGCCCAGTTATGACTCACCTTAAGAAATTCACTGAATATAAGAAAATATGAAAGGAATGTCACACCAATTGTTGTAATTTAATGGTTTATTTATTATGTGGGCCTTCAATGGCAAAAACAATGAAAAACACAAAAGAAAATGGACTTCAATGGCATGTAAAATAACTTGCTTGCATGTTAGCGCACTTTGAATGAAATGAACGCAATGGATAGAGTTGGCAGCGGTCAATTTCTTCGGCAACAGCTTTAGGCAAATGATGCAGAAATCTGTTTCTTCATCAGGTGATGTTGATGTTGGTTTGACGCGCTGCCGTGATGGTGTTGCTCGCTTCGTTGTTGATTTCTTCGGTGTTGAAAATATACAGTGGTTCGATTACCTGAACATTGACTAAAACTATGTAAAGTCATTTAATTCCCAAACGTTACTTAATCAGTGTATTACCAAATGAAACATTACCGATCGAGATCTTCCAAAATATTCTCGGACAAACTGGTCTCAATATGTAAATTTCCTTTCCTTGTTGTTAAACAACAATCCGAGTGCAAAAAAAAAAAAATGGGACATAACTGGGCCCCCCAGCTGAGTCATAACCGGGCCTTTTTATAGTTTAAAGTTTACATGTATATTTTTTATAGACACTACATAATCACATAAATTTTTATACAATCACGAAATATACGGCAAATACAATATTTTTATGCATTACACTCACCTTTTCACTGTTAATTTCACATAATTTTGGTACTTTGAAAAAAATGAAAAAAAACTTTTTCGCACGATTTTCAGCACGATGTTTGGTACGCGTATATACAATACGATTATTAACGTTGGGGTCTGTCCAAAAACTGCAGAACGTCTAACAAACATGATTTACAGGGCTCAAACTGTCATTCAATACCGCATTTCAAAAATATTTGAGAATGTCACAACTGGGCCCTCTCCCCTGCTGCTGTGATATAGATTGTGCAGTGAATTTTTCTACTCTGCTCTTAATTCTCTAATTGATAAATGCGTTCCTTATGAGAATGTCTCTACCGTCTCTAGTACGCCAGTCTGGTTCACAAGTAGGCTCTCTAATCTCCGTAACATTAAATCGAGATATTTTAAAAGATTTAAAAAAACTGGTTCGCGACTTGACTATGCAAATTATTGTGTAGCCAAATCTCAATTTTTTCTTTTAAATAGTCAATGCTACAATAATTATATCGTGCGCTGTGAGGTTGAATTTTATAAGAACCCCAAAAGATTTTACAACTTTGTTAATTCCAAAATACGCTCTAATTTACTACCTTCCACATTCAGACTTAATGACCAGACTGCTAATAATGATTCAGATATTGCAGATCTGTTTGCTAAATTCTTTCAGTCGACTTAATCTACTACTGCTTCGGTGTGCGATCGCACACCCTATTCCTTCGCAATCCCACATTTAAATTGTATATTTTTTCCTAGTATTACTGAAGACTGTATTATCTCTAGGTTGTCATCTATGACGTCTTCCTTCGTACCCGGGCCTGATAATATACCTAGTTGCATCCTTAAAATGTGTTCGATTTCCCTATCTAAGCTTTTATCTCGGTTATTCTTTATATCGAGTGAGACTTGTAGCTTTCCTGATATTTGGAAGGAGTCTTTTATTATTCCGCTTTTTAAAAAGGGTAGCAAATCGGATATTTCTAACTACCGTGGCATTGCCAAACTTTCGGCAATACCTAAGCTGTTTGAGAAAATTATTACGTTTTCCCTTCAACACCTATCCAGATCCACTATTTCTCCTTGTCAGCATGGCTTCATGAAAGGTCGTTCGTCGCTTACCAACCTTTTAGAATTGACTACCCTTGTACACCATGGCTTCCGTAAAAAGTGTCAAACTGATGTTATTTATACTGACTTTAGTAAGGCTTTCGATACGGTTGATCATTCTATGCTTCTCATGAAACTTAACATCATGGGTTTTTCCCCGAAACTATTGGCTTGATTAAAGTCGTATCTTATTGGCAGAACCCAAAACCGATATCTAAAACTGTTCGAGTTACGTCAGGTGTCCCCCAAGGCAGTCATCTGGGCCCACTGTTATTTACCTTGTTTATAAATGATTTGCCTTTGGCCTTGGCTCATTCACGCGTGCTCATGTTTGCGGATGACGTCAAGCTTTGTTATTCATATAATGATCTTTCTTTCCAACAAGACTTGCAATCAGATGTCGATGCGTTCTGTGATTGATACCACGTTAATAAATTACACCTTAAAGCGTCTAAGTGCTCTTTTATGACTTTCAGTCGTTTGTCGCCGTTCCTAGCTCATTTCTCTATTAAGTCTGTTCTGTTAGATTGTGTACCATCATTCAAAGACTTAGGCGTTATGTTTGACCCAAAACATTCATTTAATGTTCATATATCTTCAATTGTCAATAGAGCATGCAATCTTCTTGGCTTCATTAAACGTTGGGCCAAAGAGTTTGATGATCCCTATGTAACAAAGGTTTTATACACTTCGTTAGTTCACCCTACTCTAGAATATTGCTCGCCAGTATGGAACCCTCAATATGATGTTCACCAGCGTAGTATTGAATCGGTACAGAAGCAATTCCTTAAGTTCGCGTTACGCGGTCTTAATTGGGACCCGAGTCTTCGCCTACCTTCTTATTCTGACAGACTTCTTCTTATTAATCTTCCTTCACTTTACAACCGTAGGCTCGTATTTGGGATTCTCTTTCTACATAAAGTAGTCAACGGCGAAGTCAGTTCTACCAATTTACTAGATACGCTATATTTTTGTGTTCCCTCACGTCGGACCAGAAACTTTTTTCCTCTTCACCTTAGTAGATGTTTGACTAACTAATCTCTTCACGAACCTCTTCGTGTTCTTTGCCAATCTTTTAACAACCTTTCTCACCTTATTTCTCCTCATCTATCTGTCACTTCTCTTCGCGCTATACTTTTTAATTATCTACAGCGTAACCACTGAAAGTATTCTGGACTGGATATTGGATTGGCAGCAACTCATCCCTGACCACATTGGCTGTGAATCGGGGCATAGCTGGCACCTTGTTGCAAATAAAACACCTCCACCGGGTCGGGGATGTTGTGCATAATGCTAAGCTACCTTCGTGTATTAATTATTATCTGTATTTTAGCTTAAGCTTTTTCGTCGACTGCTGATTTAGTTGACATAAATAAATAAATAAATTAGTTTTAAAGGCCTACAATAGCGAGTTGAGGAAGGCCGTGGGTTTTTCCATAATACTTTTGATCCAAGCTGAATTTGTAATGGTACAAGGCAAACTGCAAAAAGGTGCTGATCGGGTTTAGTTTCACCATTTTCAAACTTTTGCCGGTATGTTGCATGTCCACTGCTTCCATCACAGTCCCATTTATGTACTGCAGTTAATTTTATTTTATTATTATTTTCAAATAATTGATTATCAAAAACTTGGGAGTTCGCCTGTATAATTCGATTAACGGTATGGTCGACCAAACTTTGCAAAGTTGTCTCAGCTGAATCGTCTGAATATTTCAAGTTGGTTAGATAGCACATAACCTTAGCTGAGTACTACCTTTGGTAGCTCGGTTATATATCAGCATTCCTCTCCTTAGCACTACATCGCATTAGCTTGTACGTATGCTACATCCATGTTTAGCCGTGTAGCCTACATCCATGTATAGAGCCAGAGCTTCTTCAGGTGAGTACGGATTTTGCAATTGTGCTTGTGCGTCCAATGACTTTGAAATTTTTTGTCCTGCCGTCTCATTTCCATTAAGCTCTGTAACGATTTTTGATGCGGTTCGCATTCCGGATTTATACAGACTAGTGCTTGTTGCCACCATTAACTCATCGCACGTGGTTTCCTTTACAAGGCTTGACACTTTTCTGGTCTTTACTTTAGGGCAGAGATCACCGAAATCCTTCTTGGGTCGACCCATGTGTGAACTAGACGTCATAATTTACAAAAAAAGCAAATCATCAAGCCATTTCTAATTTTTTTTTTCGAAGACTGATTTGTTGTAATGGCATTCCTTCCATTTTTCTGTAAGCCTGCTTACAAAGTTTGTTATTTTTTTGGTGATTTCCTCGATTTCTTTTTTTGAAAGTTTTCTGTTTTTTAAAATTTTACCAAATATAAGTTCTTTTAAAGCAATAACTTTTTTTGTGGCGATATTTTCGCCAAGCCAAGTGCTATACAGCATGCGCTTTGGGACCGACATAGAACCTAAAAAGTGTAATAAACTTAGCAGATGGTCGTAGATGGCTACCATTTTGAACACGTTAAAATCACAAAGACTCACACGATACATAAATGCTAATACTAGCTTGAATAAGATTGAATAAAGTAAGTTATAGTTCAGAGATGTTAGTATAAGGCCCAAAACCGTACTTGTTAAAACAACATACTTCAAACACATTTATTTTGCTACACATGAATAAGCAGGTCACAAAATTATATTTTTTATTGAATACATACCTTTTCTAGACGAAAACAAAAGTAATTGGGCCAATTTGTTTTAATTTGTTTAAGTTGAAGATCAACCAAGAAAGATCAAAAAGTGCAACCAAATATTTGCATGCCACGTGCTGAACATCTGTTCTACAATTAATTATTTTTTGAGTGTTTAATACAAATAGAGGTAGCAGCTCGTAATTATGACTGAGCATAATGCTCTAGACGATATGGACGTCAATCCTAGAAAAATTACTAGGCAACTCCAGAAAAAGAAAAAGTGTTTCCTCTCCCACAAAGCATGAAAAAAAAGCTTCGCGTAAATGCACTAACTACTATGAATTATTAGACATTGATTCACAACGGTGCGACAAAGAAGTGCTTAAAAGCTTTACGCAGCATGTGCAATTACAAACAGGTCTCAATAAAAGAATAAGTGCACAAAGCAAAAACTGCGATGTATCAACAACAAAAACAACAACACCTTCAACAGATGAGCCCATACCATCACCGTCAACATCCAAAACTGCAAAAAACACCTCAACTAAAACGGCAGGTACAGGGCCCAATGCAGAAAATATTAAAAAGTCCAACAAAAACAACAACAAACATAAATGTGTTTAACATTGAAGCAAAACAAATATTAAAATTAATTAAAACTGGTTTAAAAACTACACAATTCACTATCAGAGAACTAAACCAAAGAAAAACTGCCGTTTTCTTGAGAAACCTGAACGATTACATAAAAGTATATGGCCACCTGGAAAATTCCAACGCTCAATTTTTCTCCTATACTCCTAGGAGCCTCAAAATCAAAACATACCTAATGAAAAGCCTAAGTGTGGATTCAGACGTGCAGGAAATTTTCAGTGATTTAAAAAGTTTTGAATCAGAAGCTCTAAAATTCATACACGTTAAACCCTTCAACACAAAATCCTCTGTGGAACGGAAAATTGTCTTACCTATGTTTTTGGTTCAAATAAGCGCCGAAAGCAGCGCAAATGCTTTAAAAGCAATTAAAGCGATACAACATCATTGAATTAAATGGGAACCAATGCGCCGAGCGGAGATTCCTCAATGTAGAAAGTGTTAACGTTTTTTTCACAGTTCTGCTAACTGTAACCTTCCATCCAGATGTGTGAAATGTGGTTCCCATCAAGGCGACGCACCCTGGCCCATCCTCAAAAACATTAAAAATACTTTAAAAATAAATTCAAAAAACGTAAATTCACTAGTCAGTACATCCAAAAGAATTGAGCTCAATCAGTTTATTATTGAAAACAAGCCTGATATCTTTATTTTGAATGAAACCAAGCTCAATCGCATGCACAAATTGTACATTTACGGATACGAAGTAATAAGAAAAGACAGAGACATCGGTTCCAGAGGGGGAGGCGTCGCAATACTAATAAAAAATAGTATAAAATATCAGAGACAATATAATCACAAATTAAACCTTTTCTCCCACATTGCGGCATGTGTGGTAAAGCTATATTTACAGTCTAATAAATGCATATTTTAGGTTGCCGTATACACTTAAGCTTGACAACACTAGCTATCACTATATTATAGCTGGGGACATGAACTGTAAACATACAAATTGGGGAAATTCATGCTGCAATCCAAAGGGTAACTCTCTTCAAAACTTCTTGTGTCGCAACGAAATTAGATATCGTTGTAATTTATATGCCTCCCAAACACCATCTTTCGAAAGCTCAAGCTCCTTCTTAGATATTTGCCAGTCAGATCATAACTTAGTGATACACAAAACTAATGAATCTGTGAACTGTTTAGAATGCTTGGACTTTGATAGTGACCACCGTGCAATTGTAATAAATGTATCTTGCCAGGGTAGAGACGATTTTTTCCTTCTTTCTGAACCACGACAATTATTAAAACGCGATTTTAAAAGGACCAACTGGGTCTCATTTAAGAATAAATGTTCGTCCTTGCTTCCAAGAGAAATACCCACTCCCAATGATTATAAATTATCTAATACCGAAATAGACTATCACTTACTGAAGTTAAAAAACATCCTTACAACGGCAATCAATAAAAGTTTGCCAAAACATAGGAATACACATACACTAGACATACTCACTAAAAGTAGCGTTATCAAAAAACTACAAAAAGAAAAAAGCAAAGTCCTAACACTTATAAAAAAAGACAATAGACTAGAACAAATAGTTTCACTCTCTACTCTACAACTAGCAAAAAGCAAGTTAAAACTTAGTAAGAAACTTATGACTGAAAACATAATATTGCACTACAAGATGGTGGAGTCTCAGCTTCTTAACTTAACTCTTTCTGATCCACTTAAAAAAAAAATGTTTTCTTAAAGGTATCAGCAATCCTTTAGATCACATAACCATACCAGACACTGTAGATTTCAGAAATCTCCTGCAAAAGGCCAATACACACCCCGATTTCCTTTACAAAGACCCTGGTTCAAACAATTTAGTGCTGGAATTGGTCCACTCTGAAAAACAGAGTGCAGGGACCAATTCTGTCCATAGCAATGTAGAGTACTGTTTCAATCAATTCTTAGATATTAAAAATTGATTTGACAACTTACAATCTACACTTATTAACTTTAGCGATAACAAAAGAGCTAATTGCCTAACAAAAAGCCAAACTGACGACTATTTTATTAAAAGCAATGAATTAATTGCAATATTCGTTAACTTAAATCCGAAAACCTCATCAGGAATCGATGAAATCTCAAACATAATTGTGAAATATATACCGAAAGTCCTTCTTCTTGAATATTGTTCAATTTTTAACAACATGTTAAATAACGCATTTTGGAAAACTGCTAAGCTAGTAGTCATACCGAAGAAAAAGGCAGACAAGAACGAAAAAAATAACCTACAACCGATTAGTCTACTCCCTAATATAAGCAAAGTATTTGAGATACTAGTTAATTTAAACATACATAAAATTTGTGCCAAAAACAAAATCGTATGCAATAAACAGTTCGGATTTAAATCTAATCACTCAACTTTTCATGCAATGAACTTCTTAACATCTGAAATCAACTGGAATTGGAACAAAAAGCATGTTGTTGGCGCTTGTTTTGTCGATCTTGAAAAAGCATTTGACACGGTTTGGATTAAAGGACTAATTGCTAAATTAATGAGCTTCAAATTCCCTTTACACCTTTTAATGTCAATATACAATATGATCTCATTTCGGAAGTTTGTGGTTCATTTAAATAGCACAACTAGTAGTTCACAGTTTAAAGCAATCAATGGTTTGCAGAAGGGAACCGTAAATGCACCTACGTTGTTTACTATCTTTATACACGATTTAATTGAAAAAATTCAAAATATTATAGCCTACTCTGATGATATTGTTATCTACAATGCAGACAAAACAATAGCCAATATTAACAAAAACCTACAAATAAGCTTTAATACACTAGAAGAATTTACACTAAACTGGCATCTTAAAATAAATATTAGTAAATGCGAAAGTATTCTTTTCCGACCTCCAATTAACAAATGCAATCATAATGTCAGCAAAAATTGGAAAAGATTCCAAGGTAGTATATCCATACCAAAAATCATTTACCACAAAGAGCTCAACTTGTAACACTTTGTTGCAAGTGTAAACAATCAAATATGTACGCAATAAAACATAAGTCTCCACTTGAGTATGTTTATGTGTATACATTAATATATTCACATAAACATACTCACATCAATATACAGCAAAACATGTTCTATGTATGTATGTACATACATATATGCACATACATATATTCATATGAGCAGCAATGCACAGGCGTAACATGAGCTAGGGCCAAGCCAGCGTGTGAACGCTGACCATGCACTTTGATGCAAGTGCCCCAAATAATATGTATGTATGTACTGACACTTTCTCTCTCTTTTGTAGCTGTCACCTAAGTGGCAGCATAAGAATATCTATGTAACAATAGGTTAAGTCAAAGAATATTTTTGGAATAAAAATCAATCTGAATATTACCACCAAACGGAACTGACGCGTTTATTTTTCCCAAACTATAAACCAAGTGAAACCCGGTCATTACAGTCTCTAACATGTCCAACGAACCCATTCCTCTCGCTAATAGGGTGAAATACTTGGTGGTACATTTTGACAACTTCCTTTACTATAATGATCACATTAATCTTCAACTCTCCAATGAGCGCATATCAACCGTACAGAAAGGCATTTAGCTCCAAAATACTCAATAAAAAAGTGAAGGTCTTGCTATATAAAGTTGTCATCAGGCCCATAATAACGTACGGTTGCCCAATATGGTACTTAATTTCACCATCATACATGGAAAGAATTAGAATGTTTGAAAGAAAGATTCTCAGAGTTTGCACCTCACTATACAGAACTCCAGCCAGTAACTGGATAAGATTTTATTCCAACAATAAACTTTATGACGCTGCAAGTATAATAAGGATTGATAATCAAATTATAAATCTAATTAAGAGGCACATCTGCCGCTGTCTGGAGAGCTCTAACGATCTCATTAAAGCTCCATTCTATGAAGATAATCCCTACTTAGAGCAAGCAATATGTAACGGGTTTTCACCCCCTGAATCATTCCTACTTCTAGATAAAAGAGGATTTATACAAGACAGTTACGGCATACCTAGCCTTTACCACATATTGAGAAGAGCAAATAATAAGTCAATACAATAAAAAAGCTTAACTGTTGAAAATAAAAGATTTGATACATCCCTATCGATCAGAGACAAAGAATTCATCAGAGACAAAATGTTACATATTGGATCACATGTGAGTGTCATAAGCAATAGAATTATTGCGAAACTGGGAGTTGGTCAGCGAAAAAGTTTTCAGCAGCGTCTAATGGTTATAACGCAATACCTTTTGGATGCAATTTTAGGCAGGCCTAATTAGAGATTTGTTAATATGGAAATATTTAATATTATTTATTATTAATATTTAAAGAGCATGGAACGAAATTTTAGCCAAAAACAAAAATAAGAATGAGTAGTAAAGCCTACGGAGAGGATCAAAGCTCCTGTCAGGAACTGCTTTATGGATATAGTAGTTTGTTTATGATGCTGAAGAAGATAACAAGAAAATTAGTTATTGTTTGCAAAATTAGTTTCGTTGGCAGATGTTCGTGAGTCATTGCAGTGTATCCGATTCGGAGGCGAATGAAGGTGGACTATCTATGTCTGGGAGTGTTCGCTGGATAGATAGTTGGTGGTCAGAGGTTGTCCAGTCTGCATCTTTTTTATTGGTTATATATTGTAATACAAGTTATTAAATTTATTCCAAAGCCTCGAGTGATAACTGTAGAGCTTGATATCACCTGCGAGATGCGCAAGTTTTGGAGTCTTAAAGCTTTATATGATAACTAATCCCCCCCTCAATCGGGGACGTCCTCGGTGCCGCAAAAGATGATTAACTTCTCTCCGAGATTGGCCACAAGTGTTTGCGCATAGCTGTGCACATGCGAGTTTTATGTAGTTTGGTTGAAGCGTTCATCCAGTAATCCAGGCAATACGGTATCGTTTTCGATTTTCCTTCGACCGTGGATAATCTTCTACAAAGTGGCCTAACTAATTTCTATAATTTTTTTTATTTGATATTGTCTTTGTGCACAACTCTTCCCTTAACCTTAACCGTTCCTCAATTACTCCTTCTGTATATAGGGGTGTTAGTTTGTTGCCAAGTCTCTTATTGGATTTCACCATAACTTTATCTCCTGTTTTATATTTACGATCAACAGTGTTCCTATTATGATTTATTAATTCAGTTTCTTAAGCTTTCTTTCCTTGATTTATAGTCGCATTAATTCTTTCATCGTTTGAATTCAATAGGTTTCGGCTAGCAATATTATGTCTGTTGTGTCCTCGATTTCTCTTTCTAGCTTTAGGCATCTACCGATTTCGCTCAAGGTGCTGTGAAACCTCTCAACCTGCCCGTTCGATGAACTATGCATAGGAGCAGAGTTTGCAATTTCAATACCAAAATGATCGCGAAGGCATGACACAATAGTATCCGAGTTCAAAAAGCGCTCGTTATCACAATAAATTGTTTTGTTCGAGGGAACGCATTTAACAGCTGCAGAAGGTGTATTTTTACATCCAAAATTGTACGAGAAGCTATATTTGTACTACTGTGAATTTAGATAACTTATCCACACATGTCAGAAAATAAGTTAAGTCTTCGAACCTTTGCCCTTCGAACAAATCTTGCAATTTAACGCAACTTCTATTGCCTTTTTGTCCATTCAAGGGAAAAAAAAACAGAGGGCCGGGGCTAACGACCGCGCTGAAGTTTGTATACGCTTACAAGTTGTTTGTTACTCTTCCCTTACCTTTAGCCGTCAAAGTGGAAACAGTTTTATCTAAAAAGAGTAATGTTTGCGAAAAAACGTTGTGGCCGTTTTTTGCATAGAAAATAACGAAGTTATTGATCAAAGTCGCTGCCTTCGACCGATTATTTCTATGGGATATAGCCATCCAATCTTTATCACATTCGACACAGTCATTAACAGATATATTAAACTATATTATATTAAATTTCACAACAATAGCTTAAAAGGTAACGAAATTATTGAGAAAAGTCACTGTTCGTGACTTTGCCGTTTGTATGGGAGCTATATGATATAGTAGTCCGATCCGACTGAATTCGAGATATACAACCCCTGCCGTATATACAAGCCTACATGGAGGAGTTCCCGTTGATTCAGACGGACGGACGGACGTCTCGTCGTGATCAAGAATATATATACTTTATATGGTCGGAGATGCTTCCTTCTATGCGTTGCACACTTCTGACCAAAACTAATATACCCTTTTTGCAAGGGTATAATAATCGCGAAGAATTTGTTTTATGTTTTCTTGAGAAGATATATGAGCTCTATCAAGAACATACTTGATTAATAATTTCTAGTTCTTCGCTTGGGTTAACAATATCGGTTACCATTACTTCAGTGTGTCGGAAAACTGTCTTAGGGAAAAGCTCCACCAAACGATGCTGAATTATGCCAAGCACAGAAAATTCACACTTAATTGCGTCAACTACACCTAACTTCACGCAATCCTGTACAGTGTTAACTAAGTTTTGAAAATCAGTAAATACGATCATATGTCTTAATTTCTTGCCAAACGAAATAGTGGTTTTCTTAGAGTGAGATTTTCCATGTTCGAGAATTATTTGATTGGAGTAACAGTTGACCGGTCTACTAACGGATTCTATAGTATTTGAATACGACTCCTCACTATGAATTGTTGCAGCGTCCGAATTTTGATCTTCGTCAGTATAATTTAAATACTGGCGAGACAAAGCGTCCGCAACTAAATTATCCTTGCCGGGTTTATAGAGAAGTGTTGCATCGTATTCTTCAATAATCGCGTTCCATCTTTGGATTTTAGAATTCGGATTTCCATCTGATATGGCATAAGTAAGAGGCTAATGATCCGTATAAATCTTAAGACCTTTTACACCGTAAAGGTAATTTCTTAATGATCTGAGAGCACAAACAATTGCGAGCAACTCTCTATTGTTGGTCTTGGGATAAAACTGCCCCCAAGGCATTTGAAGAAGCATCGGTGTAAGATCGAATGGCTTTCGAAAATTTGGACATGAGAGCATTACCTCCTCTGAGATCAAAATCTGTTTTAATTTACTGAACGCCTCGTGACTGCGACACTGGAACACTGCCGTTTTCGCCTCTTATAATATCTGTTAAGGGTTTAGCTATTTTTGAGTAATCCCTCATAAATCGTCCGTAGCGATTTTAGGATGCGTGGTTTCGGAAAAGCTTTGATTGCTTCGACTTGGGACTTGGGTTTTAATCCCACTGCGACTGCGATAAATCCCAAATACTCGACTTCTTCAAAAAAAAACTTAGATTTTTCAAGGAATACTCTCATATGAGGCAAAAAGTCTTGATAAAATTAACTCTACATGTTTAAGGTGTTCCTCTATGGTTTTTGAACAAATGATAACGTCATCTATATAAACAAAGCAATATTTCCCGATGTGTTCCCGCAGCACATCATCGATGGCCCTTTGAAACACCGAAAGGAAGGCGACAAAATTCAAATTTTCTACCGCTAACAGAAAAGGCAGTTTTTTCTCGATCCCGCTGCGAGCTCGATTTGGAGAAATCTAGATTTTAGATCAAGTGTTGAAAAATAATTAAAACCGCCCAGATTGGATACAATGACTTCGATGTTTGGAATAGAATACAAATCCTCAATTGTTTTTGCATTTAATTTTCTAAAATCTATAACACAGCGTTTCTTCCTAATTCCGTTTTCATCGTATCCTTTCTTATCGACAACCCATAGGATTGTTGTATGGTGATCTCGATGGCCTAATAATCCCATCGTCGAGCAGTGATTGTATTTCATTATTGATAAACGACCTAATACTTATAGGGTACGGGTATAATTTAGAATGTGTTGGCTCTTCATTACGTGTTCGGATTGTTGCAACAATATTAGTATTGTCGAGAAGCTTCTCATTAGAATCGGTAAAGACCCAGAATTTGTGCTTTATCATTTTATGAAAAGGTTCCTTTATGGCAGACGGCACTGCCTCAGCTTGTAACTGTAAATGACTCACAAAAACTGAATAAGTTCACTGCCAGAATAATGAGTAATTACTTTGGTGTTGAAATTCAGAGTCGCGTTAACATATTTTATAGGCCAAGTCCTATACCACCATCGAAAGGTGCCAAATTCGGGAGAATAAAAAAGTCTGAAGTTACATTGAAGAAGTTAATTTTACATTTATAAGTTACAAAGGTAGTTCCATAAATGGGTTTTACAGAAAATACTTTATCGACTAGCCGTATCTCTTTAGTATAGGTAATGGTTTGATATAGCTTCTCGATGCTCCCATATCGATCAGCAACTTTATTTCATATCTACAGCATTGGCATCGCTACCTAATTTTGGTTGTCTATTAGAAAAATAAGGTTTTTTTTAGTCCTGATATAAACACTCTTAGAGCGTCCCTGCTATATTTTTCGTTTATTGCATCAGCAATATTTGTTTCATAGGTCATAATGGTCTTGTTAGCTAACAGAGTCAATTTCTTTTCTATCTCATCATAAATTTCGAGAATTGTCGTTGTTCCCTGTCTTAAAGTAGACAGTTCGTGTTATCCGAGTAAGTTAAGTTCAGCCTAGCAATTATGGCATCAAAACTAAGCACTGTACTGAAAGATACTAATACACCGTTAGCAGCACCTCTAATTTTATTTCTAATTATTTTTACCGCCTGAAAATGTCGTCAGCTTCCATCAAATTCTTTGAAAATATCGTACACATTATGAGCGGCCTCTCGCCAAGACACATATGACACAGATTGGCCAGAAAATTTGTAATGGTTGCGTGTAATTTAAATTCTAATTATCCGTCCCACTTTTGAGTTTATCGCCAACTGTCGAGTGCGATCAAAAATATGCGGCGAATTCATAACCGTTTATAGTAATAATGCATCTCTGTAGAAGCTTTGCAGTGTAACCGCAGCTAACTTCATAAAGGGAAGGCTTTGAGAATAGGAGGGAAAGGGAATATAAGACCTACCACCCGCACTTCCACCTCTTTTCATTATTCTGGCATAACGACGAATTGCTTTCGTCCCCCGAAGAATAAAGTGAAAAGTTCAATTTTTTTTGGTGAAAATCACCAAATAATTCAAATCACTCGGGTTAAATAAATTACTCGTAGTCCCAGAAACAATCCAAAAAGGAAAAGGCAGTTGAAATAATTAGATTTTGGATACCAATCTCCACCTAGAGGCATAGGAGGCGTAAGCCTAATGACCTCGTGGTTAACCTTAACCATAGGTTATATAGCCTCTACATTATATACATTTCACAAGGTATGTCGGCTAGAAAAATTTTTTTTTTGACATTCGTCTAAAATCATGTTATTCTATCTAGGACAAATTTACGTAAATTTTGGCATAATCTGTCATAGGCATATCGCCAACACCATACGGCCAAGACGACCATTCAATCAAGCTCTACGAATGGAGAAAATTAAATAGCTGGTGTTAAACATCAGTCAACAGTGATGTCATAGCTCGACCAGTTTAAATGTTAGCTGTCATAAGGCAAAAATTCGTGTGTAAAAGGAGAGCAAATTATAAAGTGGTCATACAGAAAGTTTTTTTTGTAAATCATAAGAAACGTTATTGGAAGAAAAAATTAATTAATTTTGGTTGTCGGGGTTGTAAGCGAAAATAATTGTTGCAGAAGAAACGAAAACTTTTATTAAAATTAAAAGTGTAAATTCTATGACGGATAGAAAGATACCCTTTTTCAGCGCACATACATTAGAGTCAATTTTTTTGTGTTTGTGTATCGGTATTAAGCATTTAAAACACTAATACATAGAATCGTACAATTCGCAAAAACAAAACAAATTAAAACTATATTTAAAAACATCAAAAACAAACACATGATCCAGCTGCTGAAGGGCTTCTACGGTTGACTTTCCGAAAACGTGAGTAAATTTTTTTTTTAAATCACTTTTTTACCTTTTTACCGCTACAGCGCGTAACATATGGTGATTAAGATTAAAGTGCAAAAGAGAATTTAGAATTTATCTGCGGTGAATAGAAAAAATGCCCTTTGCAAATGAAATAGTTATTTGAATAACACTGTGATAGTCGAAAAAAAGACATGGCAAAATTCGATAGTTTCACCCTATGTATTTCGGGTCATGGGAATCGAACTGCATCATTAGTTTTTTAAGTTATCACGATGGTTTCATACAAAATTTTTTTGCGGAAGTTTTTCATCAAAGTTGTCATTTTTTAAAAAAGCTTCTTTTTTCATTTGCTTCTAACTTCTAAAATATTCCGTTTTTTACAAAATTTTTTCAGCAAAGTTGCTTAGAATTGACAAAACTAAAAATGTTGGGAAGACATCTAGCCTGTGAAGCCGTCCGTTCCCGAGCTTTAAGACAAAATGTAAAAAAATCGAGTCTTGACCTATCTATCTAATTTACGATTTATAATATAACCATTTAATCAAATTACATTTTTATACCCTTGCAAACAGGGTATATTAATATTGGATAGAAATGTGCAACGCATAGGAGGAAGCATCTCCGACCATATAAAGTATATATATTCTTGATCAGTATGACGAGACGAGTTTAAATAGCCATGTCCGTCCGTCTGGATCGATGCGAACTCCTCCTAGAACGTAGCATGTAGGCTTGTATATACTGCACAGTTTGTATATCTCGGATTCAGCCGGATCGGATCACCATATCATATAGCTCCTATACAAACGGCAAAGTCACGAACAGTGACTTTTCTAAATAAATTCGTTATTTTCTGAGCTATTTTTAATATTGGTGAGTTTTTATACCATACACCCATAGGGTGAAATGGTATATTAAAGTCGACAAAATGTATGTAACAGACAGAAGGAAGCTATATATGAAGTATATATATATTCAGGATCAGTGTCTGTCCGACCGTATGAACGCCTAGATCTCGGAGACTATAAGAGATAGAGCCACCAAATTTAGAATGTAGGCTCGTGTAGTATGTAGAGTGATCAAGTTTGTTTCAAACGCAATTCAAAAAAATATCAAAGAAGCTAACTTCGGCAATGCCGAAGTTTATATACCCTTGCAGTCCTTGGCAATAATTTTTTTTATTTTGAAATTTCTTTCCTTGCAACTCAATTCATCAACACACAAACAAAACATTCAAATTATTTCTCTCTTTACTACAAATTTTTAAGCAAAGCACAACACGCATACACATACATACATACGTGTAGCGCTACGTCTGTGTGTGCGTATGCATGTGCTCTGTTTGATTTGCTGATGACGTAGAACCGATTTGTTTTGACTGTAACTTGTGTTCTATTTATCCGATCAAACTCAAATTTTGGGATCTGAGATTTTATATCAAATTCTATTATATTGGTAAATTTCATGGGGATACTCCAATTTTTGCAAAAATTTTTGTTCTAGAGCTATATGATATAGTAGTCCGATCCTGACAATTTTCATACTCTATTATCTCCCGGCTAAAAGTAGCTCAAATATGAAATTTCATTCCGATAGCTCTTAAGATGCCCGCGTGAAGTTGATTTGCACAGACGGACGGACGGACGGACGGACAGACGGACATGGCTATATCGACTCAGCTTCTCATGCTGGTCAAAAATATATATACTTTATGTGGTTGGAAACGTCTCCTTCTGTGCGTTACAAACATCTGACCAATTTTATAATACCCTCTGCAAGGGTATAAAAACATTTTTCTCAAAAACTATTGCAGCTAGAGACACTAAATTTGGTATGTGTATTTGCTTAATAAATGCGCATATTTTGTATATGCAAAGATTTAGCCACACCCCTTTCCGCCCCCGAAATTTGAAAAAGACGACACATATGACACAGATTGGCCAGAAAATTTGTAATGGTTGCGTGTAATTTAAATTCTAATTATCCGTCCCACTTTTGAGTTTATCGCCAACTGTCGAGTGCGATCAAAAATATGCGGCGAATTCATAACCGTTTATAGTAATAATGCATCTCTGTAGAAGCTTTGCAGTGTAACCGCAGCTAACTTCATAAAGGGAAGGCTTTGAGAATAGGAGGGAAAGGGAATATAAGACCTACCACCCGCACTTCCACCTCTTTTCATTATTCTGGCATAACGACGAATTGCTTTCGTCCCCCGAAGAATAAAGTGAAAAGTTCAATTTTTTTGGTGAAAATCACCAAATAATTCAAATCACTCGGGTTAAATAAATTACTCGTAGTCCCAGAAACAATCCAAAAAGGAAAAGGCAGTTGAAATAATTAGATTTTGGATACCAATCTCCACCTAGAGGCATAGGAGGCGTAAGCCTAATGACCTCGTGGTTAACCTTAACCATAGGTTATATAGCCTCTACATTATATACATTTCACAAGGTATGTCGGCTAGAAAAATTTTTTTTTTTGACATTCGTCTAAAATCATGTTATTCTATCTAGGACAAATTTACGTAAATTTTGGCATAATCTGTCATAGGCATATCGCCAACACCATACGGCCAAGACGACCATTCAATCAAGCTCTACGAATGGAGAAAATTAAATAGCTGGTGTTAAACATCAGTCAACAGTGATGTCATAGCTCGACCAGTTTAAATGTTAGCTGTCATAAGGCAAAAATTCGTGTGTAAAAGGAGAGCAAATTATAAAGTGGTCATACAGAAAGTTTTTTTTGTAAATCATAAGAAACGTTATTGGAAGAAAAAATTAATTAATTTTGGTTGTCGGGGTTGTAAGCGAAAATAATTGTTGCAGAAGAAACGAAAACTTTTATTAAAATTAAAAGTGTAAATTCTATGACGGATAGAAAGATACCCTTTTTCAGCGCACATACATTAGAGTCAATTTTTTTGTGAGTTTGTGTATCGGTATTAAGCATTTAAAACACTAATACATAGAATCGTACAATTCGCAAAAACAAAACAAATTAAAACTATATTTAAAAACATCAAAAACAAACACATGATCCAGCTGCTGAAGGGCTTCTACGGTTGACTTTCCGAAAACGTGAGTAAATTTTTTTTTTAAATCACTTTTTTACCTTTTTACCGCTACAGCGCGTAACATATGGTGATTAAGATTAAAGTGCAAAAGAGAATTTAGAATTTATCTGCGGTGAATAGAAAAAATGCCCTTTGCAAATGAAATAGTTATTTGAATAACACTGTGATAGTCGAAAAAAAAGACATGGCAAAATTCGATAGTTTCACCCTATGTATTTCGGGTCATGGGAATCGAACTGCATCATTAGTTTTTTAAGTTATCACGATGGTTTCATACAAAATTTTTTTGCGGAAGTTTTTCATCAAAGTTGTCATTTTTTAAAAAAGCTTCTTTTTTCATTTGCTTCTAACTTCTAAAATATTCCGTTTTTTACAAAATTTTTTCAGCAAAGTTGCTTAGAATTGACAAAACTAAAAATGTTGGGAAGACATCTAGCCTGTGAAGCCGTCCGTTCCCGAGCTTTAAGACAAAATGTAAAAAAAATCGAGTCTTGACCTATCTATCTAATTTACGATTTATAATATAACCATTTAATCAAATTACATTTTTATACCCTTGCAAACAGGGTATATTAATATTGGATAGAAATGTGCAACGCATAGGAGGAAGCATCTCCGACCATATAAAGTATATATATTCTTGATCAGTATGACGAGACGAGTTTAAATAGCCATGTCCGTCCGTCTGGATCGATGCGAACTCCTCCTAGAACGTAGCATGTAGGCTTGTATATACTGCACAGTTTGTATATCTCGGATTCAGCCGGATCGGATCACCATATCATATAGCTCCTATACAAACGGCAAAGTCACGAACAGTGACTTTTCTAAATAAATTCGTTATTTTCTGAGCTATTTTTAATATTGGTGAGTTTTTATACCATACACCCATAGGGTGAAATGGTATATTAAAGTCGACAAAATGTATGTAACAGACAGAAGGAAGCTATATATGAAGTATATATATATTCAGGATCAGTGTCTGTCCGACCGTATGAACGCCTAGATCTCGGAGACTATAAGAGATAGAGCCACCAAATTTAGAATGTAGGCTCGTGTAGTATGTAGAGTGATCAAGTTTGTTTCAAACGCAATTCAAAAAAAATATCAAAGAAGCTAACTTCGGCAATGCCGAAGTTTATATACCCTTGCAGTCCTTGGCAATAATTTTTTTTATTTTGAAATTTCTTTCCTTGCAACTCAATTCATCAACACACAAACAAAACATTCAAATTATTTCTCTCTTTACTACAAATTTTTAAGCAAAGCACAACACGCATACACATACATACATACGTGTAGCGCTACGTCTGTGTGTGCGTATGCATGTGCTCTGTTTGATTTGCTGATGACGTAGAACCGATTTGTTTTGACTGTAACTTGTGTTCTATTTATCCGATCAAACTCAAATTTTGGGATCTGAGATTTTATATCAAATTCTATTATATTGGTAAATTTCATGGGGATACTCCAATTTTTGCAAAAATTTTTGTTCTAGAGCTATATGATATAGTAGTCCGATCCTGACAATTTTCATACTCTATTATCTCCCGGCTAAAAGTAGCTCAAATATGAAATTTCATTCCGATAGCTCTTAAGATGCCCGCGTGAAGTTGATTTGCACAGACGGACGGACGGACGGACGGACAGACGGACATGGCTATATCGACTCAGCTTCTCATGCTGGTCAAAAATATATATACTTTATGTGGTTGGAAACGTCTCCTTCTGTGCGTTACAAACATCTGACCAATTTTATAATACCCTCTGCAAGGGTATAAAAACATTTTTCTCAAAAACTATTGCAGCTAGAGACACTAAATTTGGTATGTGTATTTGCTTAATAAATGCGCATATTTTGTATATGCAAAGATTTAGCCACACCCCTTTCCGCCCCCGAAATTTGAAAAACTCGATTATCTCCCGTAATTTTTACCTTGTGGAACCAAAAATAGCCAAACATATAAACGTTTTTCCATAAGGCCGGAGTTGGCCGTTGGCGGGTGGGGCGCTAGGGTGCTCATATGCATGAGTGAGCGAGTTACTAAGATATGCTTCTAAAGCATGTGAACAGAACTTTTTTAAAATAGGCAAATGCATTTGTTATTACAAATTTAAAAAAAAAAAGGGGTTAAGACTCGTTTTTTTTTAGATTTTGTCTTAAAGCTCGGGAACGGACGGCTTCACAGGCTAGATGTCTTCCCAACATTTTTAGTTTTGTCAATTCTAAGCAACTTTGCTGAAGAATTTTTGTAAAAAAAACGGAATATTTTAGAAGTTAGAAGCAAATAAAAAAAAGGAGCTTTTTTAAAAAATGACAACTTTGATGAAAAACTTCCGCAAAAAAATTTTGTATGAAACCATCGTGATAACTTAAAAAACTAATGATGCAGTTCGATTCGCAGGACCCGAAATAGGGTGAAACTATCGAATATTGCCATGTCTTTTTTTATTTTTTTGAAAAAAACTATCACAGTGTAATAGTAGGTAAATAAAAACAATATGTTTTGAATAGAAGACTAAATTCCCACAACATGATTATATAAAATTATGAAATAGAATGTGCATTTGGGGTCCATTAACATATCATAATTTTTGTATTTTGTTATTGGCCATGGACGGGATGGTACAGATGAATAATGGCAGCCAACATCTCAGCCATACTAAAGCAAGATGTCAAATGTTTGGAGGAGTTCACCCTTATATAGCTAGTTGATTAACTTGGCCGTATTTGTTTATGCCTTGTTGATCGAGCCATTCGAGATCAATAAGTTTGTTTATTTTGGAGAATATAGTTCTCTCTTTTAGTTTCATCAGGGACTCTATAATAAATGAAGTAAGTAAGTCGTCTCGCCGACTTAGGTATACCATACACCAGTAAAACAAATATTTCAAATTTGTAATAACAAATGCATTTTGCGTATTTCAAAAAAATTCTGTTCACATGCTTTTTACAAGCATATCTTAGTATCTCACTCACTCATGCATCTGAGCACCCTAGCGCCACCACCCGCCAACGGCCAACTCCGGCCTTATGGGAAAACGTTTATATGCATAACTTGGCTATTTTTTGTCCGATTTTGATCAAATTTAGTATTTTGCTGGGCATTAGTATCAAATTCAAGTGTGCCAAATTTGATTCCACAAGGTAAAAAATTACGGGAGATAATCGAGTTTTTCAAATTGCGGGGGCGGAAAGGGGCGTGGCAAAATCTTTATACATACAAAATGTGCGCATTTACTAAGCAAATATACATACCAAATATGGTGTCTCTAGCTGCAATAGTTTTTGAGATAAACGTTTTTTTTTAATTGCGGGGGCGGAAAGGGGCGTGGCAAAATCTTTATAATTACAAAATGAGCGCATTTACTAAGCAAATATACATACCAAATATGGTGTCTCTAGCTGCAATAGTTTTTGAGATAAACGTTTTTTTTGAATTGCGTGGGCGGAAAGGGGCGTGGCAAAATTTTGAAATAAACTCGATCACTCTACATACTACATGAGCCTACATACCAAATTTGGTGGCTCTATCTCTTATAGTCTCTGAGATCTAGGCGTTCATACGGACGGACAGACGGACAGACGGACGGACGGACGGACGGACGGACGGACAGACGGACGGACAGACGGACATGGCTATATCGACTCGGCTGTTGATACTGATCAAGAATATATATACTTTATGGGGTCGGAAAAGCTTCCTTCTGCCTGTTACGTACATAATTATATGTAGTGAGATGCCACGGAAACTGCAGCAACAACCCATCTCACCCGGAAGAGCTAAGGTTACATAGTAGGGTCCCGATCCGCTGTAAGATCGGAGCATCACGGTGTTAGATATTAAGAGAGCCTACACTACCCTGCTACAATACAAATTCGGGAAGAGTTTTCACAGCATCGAGTGTTTCCTCAAATTTTATTCCAGGAACAGTTTTTACTTTTTCCCACCTTTTCGCTGTCGGTTTATTAGCAATGCCGTTTATTTTGTAAACATTAATAATATTTTAAAGAAGCCCGCTCCTCTCCTCAGTGATTATTTCCTGGATAACCAAATTTGGTCACACTAAAAGGGTATAATATACTGATTCGGGGTACGGGCACACTCTCTCGAATGTAGGCAATAAGACCACATGTGCAATTAATTTTAGATAAGGAATAAAATTCGAAAATATAAAGACAATCCCAAGAGATTAATAGCTGAGATAATAGAGAGTTTACAAATCAGCTGTGGGGTTTGCCCTAAAAAGAGTCTTTTTATGAAATACACCGAAATCATTAAATTAAATAAAACCGCATTGTTTGAGTTTCTAGCGGCCAAAGAAGTACCTTGTAACAAATAAGCGTCAATTTACCAATTGAGAGCATTGGCACAGTCATGTCGGAGAATCAGTTGGAAGCGTCTGGAGAAAGTGATGTACCCGAGAGCAGGCAATCAGCGCAGCGCAGCGTGTCTGCGAATGTGCTTGCCGGACAACTTGCGGATGTTGGTCCGGAGCCTTCTATTGAGCAGCGCGTCTTAGGAAACAATGAGCAGCCGAGTACATCGGATCAAGTGGGTGCTAACCAGTTGCATCTGTAGGACCAGACGCGAACGTGCATGTTCGTGAAAGCGCACATGCGAGCGAAACTGACGAATTGGCTTCGATTCTTAGTACCATCGAATTGTATACAGCACGTAAGAACCTGATTGAGCTAAAAACGCATGTTATGGAGCTGGAGGAGAACTTCAGCAGACCGGAATATAATTGCCGCATGAGCTTGAAGGATGTCGAAACTACTGTACCTAAGTTTTCTGGTGATGGTGATCTGTCCATTCACGTATGGATTCGTGAGCTGGAGAAAGCAGCTAGTATGTATGTACTGAGTGATGCCCAATGTTGGTCGTTGGGCAACCGACTGCTGGAGGGATCCGCCAAAGCATATATGATATTCGAAAAGACGACAAACTGGAAGAAACTGAAGGATGCCCTTGTGAAGGTATTTGGCCTTCAAATGACAAACCACGAGATTGCTAACCAAATGAGAAAGCGCCCGATTGGCAAAGGAGAGTCACTCTTGCAGTATTTCATCATTATGCGAAATATGGCTCAGCAGGGTAATTATGAAGACATAGATGTGATCAAATACATTGTTGATGGACTACGAGATCGAACGGGATTGTCGGCACCGTTGTACTATTGTACTTCTCTGAAAGATTTCCGAGAGAAGATGATGCGTTTTCAGACAGTTCAGCCACCACCAAAAAAATACGTTTCTCAAGCTCGTCCGACTTCAGACCGTGCGCAGGCCACTACGTCTGCTGTAAAGGAGATGAAATGTTACAATTGCCGCCAGATTGGTCACTTCAGCACCGACTGTCCACGCCCAGAGAGCCCAAAAGGAAGTTGTTTTCGGTGCTTTTTTTTTTAATGCTTAATATATATTTGTTGAATCTACTCTGTAATTAGAGCCTAACAACAAGTTTAAGATATTTTTCGTAATCTAGTACTTAAGATAAATCCAGTGGATATTGCAGGCAGCCATAATCACTTATTATTGGGTTGGCCTGTCATTTCGTTTAAAACTTGTCTATTATTAGTTCGCGTAAGGGAATTATCAAGAACATTAGGGTGTGCATTCAGTTTCGCAGAATACTACCTATTTCAGATTTTACGCTAGGTATATTTAGGTAATTTTGAATGTTGTCGTTCCGTATGAACCACGGAGCCCCCGTGATTGATCTTAAAATCTTCGACTGCGCGAATTTCATATTGTAAAGGTATTCCATGAGTTTGTGGGTGTACTGTGGGAGTTTTTGCCGGAATTTGAACATCAGACCCTCCAGCCAAAGTCTATCGATAGTCTGGGTAACGTCGAGAAAGACAGCCGCACAGTATTCTTTTAGTTCGAATGCTGTTCGAATTTCGGATGTTATGCGATTGACTTGTTCAATTGATCCATGTTTTTCGCGAACATGGCAGCAAACTAATTGGCCTATAGGATGATGGCTGGGTTTTGTCCTTTCCCACTTTAGGAATCATGATGAAAGTGGACCTTTTCCATGCTATTGGGAAGTAGCCAATTCTTATTATAGCGTTAAACAGTTGCAGATGTATTGTATGGCGATGGTAGAAAGTTCTAGGATAATTTTCGGTGTGATTAGGTCATGGCCAGGGGCTTTGTTCGGCTTTATGTGGTTTTTAATAACTGCAGTGATCTCATCCGATTGGAGTTTCGAGTACTCACTATCCGTTAATGTGCTCGAAGGGGGAAGTACAAATGAGTTTTATGTTGGATTTGGCTGGAAAACCATATTCCTAACAGATTCTGATGGCTCTATACTCTCATCTAACCTTCTTTCCTGACTCAAATCTCTCTGTGCCATTTCTGCAAGTTGGCCCTTTGCGCTGCTGCCCTGGTTTGCATTCTTGCCTGATGGCTGGTCTGTGGGGCCCCACTATGTGCTTCAGCTCCTTCTCCTTCCATACTCTGTAACGGTTGATCACAAGTGGGGCAAATATATTGTATTGGTTTATCGCAGATAAGGCAAGGGTATTGTCGTCCTGAATCGCGGCTAGATCTTCACTGCTGTGCCTTACCGAAATTTCTCACAACCAAACGTTTACTTATTGGTTAACTAAATTATTATTAATCTTATTAATCTTTTAATCCCAGATCGGGTTAATTCCTAATGAAACTATTTTCACTAAATTGATTGATGAACAAAGTTATACTTATTATACTGATGTCGCAAAGAAATAAAGGAAATATAAAAAAAATCGAATAACTTTCATAAAACTAATGAGGGGAATCATGCCAAGGGTTTCGAAATAAAAATGGTTTGAGTAGCTGCTAAAATAACGATAAAAGAGGGCTTTAAGTATAATTGAAATTGCAGGTATGCCCTAGCTTATTTCCAAGTATCACATAACTCCGTACAATTTACCTAACTACTTAAAGCAATAAACATTTTGTACCTAACTTGTAGGCAAATAAAAAACCAATAGTTCTAAGAATTATTAGCCGCTTGGAGGCTATAGTCATTGACCATTGTTAAACCTGATCCGAAACGGAAAAAAACTCTTTCTGACTATCGAAAATTACTTCTGGCTAAACCGACAATCCTAAGCGCGTAGCCAAAAATATTTTAGAATTCAATGCTGATCCAGCTGAATAATTGATTGTGCGTTGCCATATTTTTCTTCTTGTTGGTGGGGTGAACATAGAGCTATGTCGAAACTTTTATGTACTCCGACTGACCACCCAATATAATAAAGAACACTAGCGTTCGAAAACCGAGATATAAATACCCATAAGAAAAGCTGTTATTGACTATAATGTTGTTGTTGGGGCTCCCGAAACCATTTGGCCCCACGTTGGGCGCCAATTAATAAAAGTATGAATACTTAACTAACTGTAACATATCACCTGGTACAATTTTATTGTGAGCTGTTGAAAATTGGTAGGACCTATCGACAGTACGCGCTCGGCTCAAATTAGTCGCTGAGATATGGGGGATGGGGTATTGATCGCCTACTCGCTCTACTAGTAAAACTTCTATTAATAAATTCGCGTACTAAGACTATTTATACTCGGTTTAACGTCTCGTATTACAATAAAAAAAAAATAGATATGCTGAAAAAGAAAGGGGTCCGATATAAGTGACGCCCTTAAAAACTCGCACACCCTACCATGATCGCTGTAATAAAGCCAAAATATAAAATCACACAGCGATTCCTATGCCAAACCAATTTTATCCTAACTTACTTCCCATTATTCCCCCCCTCATAAACGTCTCAGACCAAATTCATCTTAAAAACCTTTTTTAATAAATGTAACAAATTGATAAAGCATTTCAAAATTTAAATTATAGATAACGATATAAATATATGACAATGTATGTATAAAAAGCATTTAAAATTCAGTAAAAAAAAAACATAATTCTCTTTTTTTTTTAACTTAAGTTAAACTTCTGATGTTTTACCCAAAACTCTATGTTAAATGTTATTTAGACGAAAGCAAAGAAAACTGCTTTAATTCTCTCTTTATTCGACCGGTCATTTATATACCGAAAAAAAAAAACAAAAATGATTTTTAACTTTATTATCACTTAAGCATCCCACGGAGAAAGATTTTTCTAGTGACAGCTGTAAGCAATTGTATTTAATATAGGGAGAGAGTATGTTGTTGGCTTGAGAGAGAAACCACCATGATAAGCTTTTGCCAGTGGCATACCGAAAAAGAGGATAAACCAAAATTTTCATACAAGTTCAATCATGACCAAAAAAAATTACATAAAAAAAATGATAAAAGCAAAATGAAATAAAAGATTATAGAAAAATATGCACGACCTTTTTCCCCCTCTCCGTAAAATTCGGTGCTTGTCCGTCTCTCTGCCTACAAGCTGCGAGCTCGAGATCGCGACCTTTTTTCCCCCTCTCCGCAAAATTCGGGACTTGTCCGTCCCTCTGTCTACAAGTTCGACCAAAAAATTACCTTTCTCTCTGCCCAGCCTCTGCCGGTAAAGAGCCACGGGAGCCAAAAGAGCCACTACGTGGCCATCCTTGATTTAAAGGAAAGCTTTTACTTATCAAGCTAAGCAAGGGCGAGGAAACCTCTCCTCAAGCCTAGAGAGTCTCTATATATATACTCTTTTTTTCCCCCCTCTTTTATGTCCGTCTCCTCAGATCTCTTCTGGCCAAATGTCTGCGCCAAAGTACGCCTGCACGAGCGTCGGCTGCTCCCGTGGGCTTCGGTCCGTTTTGACGGGCTTGCCTCTCATGCACCTCTCTAATAGGCTTAGACCATTACATCTAGTCTGCGGACTAGGTTTTCTTTGCTATTTGCCATTCGATTTGGCACCTGATTGAAAGTTTGTATTACTTTCTCTTGACAATCTAAATGTTAAGACTGCCTATATGCCTAAAAGATAAAAATTTGTATATTCCTAAATATCACTCCTTTTTTTCTTTTTTTAATAACTAATTTGCGTGTTTATATAACGCCGTACTTACATTTACTTTCATAAGAAAAACACTATCACTCACTAAAAGAAAACTGTTCACTTTGAATTCAAAATTTAGATTTAAGATTTTATACAAAAAAATATTAGTTTTCACTTTCATTTAAATTTTTTAACTTTTTATGTCCGCACCACTTGAAGATGACTTGAAAAAGAAAAGTCATTCCCATTGGGGTCGACGTACTTGGCTAAATTTCTAATTTCTTATTCCTCTTTGGAGGAATTACCCCTAAACTTCCCTGATCCCAACTTTAGAGGAGCCTAGAGGGCGCCACAAAGAAACTAAGAGAAAGTAATCGGATACTCCATTAGAAATTTCAATGAACATTTTCTGAATACAAAAAAAACGAATCTCGAAATCGCAGTAATTGTTTTCTTTCCAAATTTTACATAGTAACATTCTGTTAGTTAGTATAACGCTAACTTAAAAAAACAAGCAGCGCAAGCAGTAACAACAGGTTACCATCTGAAATTTATATTGCTCGCTTTTAGGGATAAAACGTTTATATAATTATACATATATCTTGTCTTTCCAAAAGCAAAAAAAAAGATATTGTTTTATTTGAGTTAAAAGCGGGGACTTTATTTGTTGGAATGAATACTTAAAACTAAAGTACAAAATGTCTTACAGTTATATTACAGGCTAAATTTGTGAGCCCTTCAGTGGCGTGATCGATATTGATGCGATTTGATTGGCCCGAGTTTTAATGCTGAATTACCGTTCTCACGCTTTTGATTTTAGGGGGACAATTATTATTGCAAGTGTTCAATTGTTTATGAATAAAACGGATTTTATTGCTTGTGCTTTAATTATGAGTTAGCGTTCACACGCTTTGATTTTGAGGGGGACAATTGTTATTGCAAGTGTCCAATTGTTTATCATAAAAAACGGATGTTTACTTTAAAGTTTGATTTTAGGGGGCGAAAAGTTTATAAGGTTTTATGTATTGAAGTTGGATATATGACTTCCTCATCCTAAAAAAAATAGCCTGTCCTCAGGCGGATACATTGGGATATAGCGAGGGGTTTTTCTCAGCTGTAAATATTGGGGTATCAATTTTGTTTATCATTTGGGACTCAATTTTTTCAACAATTGGGGTTTCGATTTCTGGGGGACCACGATTGTCATTTGATCGAAAATGCTTAATTATTAATTCTTGTGGCATTGCCTTAAACTTATAGATTAAGTATGTAATCAAACTTATTATAGTAAGTATAAAAGTGGTTAATGTAATAGTTTGAAATGCAGTATAATATTTCGTATGTTCGTTAATTATTTCTTTTGTTTGGATAAAGGAAATAGGTTCTAGCCTGGTAATATTGTTTGTTACATAAATGCTTTGGCTATAGTCAAGCAATGAATTTATTATTGATATTTCGTTTAGTTGTAAGGCACAATCGTAAATTTTTATTATGTTATTGCCTTCTATTATTAATTCGTTGTTTACGCAATTTTGATTAAGTTTAGTTTTTGGTAAATTCCATGTTACAATTATGTTTGGGTCAATATAATTAGTTTGAAAATTCTTATATGTTTTAGTGTATTTACAAGTGGTTGGGATTTGATTTAAAATGCCTATTATACATTCATTAGTTTCTATTTGTTTTGTATTTTTATTAAACAAAGTGTTATTGTTAAAATAGTATTTATCGTATGAATTTTCTGTCAAAATATTTTCATTTTCATCTGGATAAGGAAGTATCTCAAAGATAGGGGTTTTTATTATTTCTTGAGGAATGTTTGAAATGATAAATATCTCGTTTGAATTTGGTTTAAGCCATGTGGATGTTTTTGTATTCAATAGTTTTTCCGAATTAACATGACTTAAGCGATTATGCTTTAAGAGTTTTGGATTGAAAATTCCTAGTCTGGTGAGCTGCATGCCCATTTCTATGTCTTCAATGTATTCTGTGAAATGCTCAAAATTAAAGATTAGAACTTCTAATTTTACCGATTTTTCCTTTTCTTCCTTGAGGTTGTTTATTACTTCTAAACCTTTATTTATAGTGTCTATTACGTAATTTAGTTCGTTTGCTTGTACGCTATTGCTTTCAAGATTATTTATTTTTTCTTCTAATTCGTCTTTATCGTCTTGATCAAGGGTACCAAAAAGATATTTGTATATTGAACCAATTCCGTTAATTAGTCCTCGTTTGTTACGTTTTACAATTTGTATTCCATTAATTTCCCTACTTAGTTTTTCTGTTAAGTATTGTATATGGATTATATCTTTAAATTCCTGTGCTTGTTGCATTAGATTGTTATATGTAATGTCT
Source organism: Drosophila paulistorum (assembly GCA_018152135.1). NCBI lineage: Eukaryota > Metazoa > Arthropoda > Insecta > Diptera > Drosophilidae > Drosophila > Drosophila paulistorum. Next base: position 4,127,970 of record JAECXG010000823.1, read on the forward strand.
ATTAACGTTAAATTTACTTTTAAATAATGATATTCAAAGTTTGTCGGTAAGTCCATGGTTCCTGTTTTAAATATTAAGTAACCGTTCGGTGCTTTTACTGGGTTTATGTCAATGGATTGACTGCATGTTGATTTTAATGTTAAGAATAGCATGATGCAAAAAAAAGTCATCTTGAGTTGTTGACCTGTAATGTATAAAATGTCATATTTGCTTTTATTAACTTTCTTTTTCTTTTTGATTTTTGATTTGTAGTGTGTGATCCTTTGTCCTCTATTTCTTTCTTCAAAATGTTTCTCATCTAACTGATTTATTTCTCCTGTCTTTTTGAATGGATTTGTTGTTTTTGACTTTACTAGTGGTGCTTGTTCAAATCTAGTATCGATTTCGAAGTTGTGTCTATCTTTATTTAAATTGTTTATTTTATGTATTTTATTCGTTTGATAGTCGGTTGATCCTGCATAGATAAAAATGTCTGCTGGTGTTCGGTTAGTTGTTTTATGTCTCGTCTTATGGTTGTATATGTAGAGAATTTTTTCAAATTTAAGTAATTTATCTTCAATGTCGTTTTCACTATTTATAATTCTGAGTTTTTCATTTACTGTTTTGTGGAATCTTTCTACGTCTGAAATGCCGTTTTTACTTGTTGTAATTTCTAACTTTACATTTTCTTCTTGTAGCCCATTTTTTAGTGCTATACACAAAAATGCTGAATCTTTGTCTGATTTTATTTCTATTAGTTTGCCCATTTCAGTGAATACTTTCATAATTGCTCTCTTGGCTTCTAACCAATCTCTAGATTTTACTTCTACAAGTGTTGCAAATTTGGAGTAAATGTCAATGCATGAAAGGAATTGTAAATTTTCGATCATGTAAAAGTCCATGACGTATTTTTCTCTGACATTAAAAGTTTCTGGTGTTATTTCAAAATTTAGTTTTGTATTCATATTTTTTGTCTTTGCGATATTGCATACTGAGCATTCAGGTTTTCAAAATCGGGGAAATAATAATTTTCTTTAAACAAATTATAGTTTTTTCGATTCCTGGCTGTAATAATTCTTTAGGTTGTTTTAGAATTATTTCTTTGAATTGTGCAAACGTTTGAATGTCCTCTAACTTAATGCTTTATTTCGAGGTTTTTGTGTTTGCGTTTGATCGTATTATTTCAATAAAGGCTTGTTGAAATATGGGATAATCTTGTTCATTATGAAAATATAGTACTGTTTTCTTACCGCAAAGATATCTTTTAATTATATCCCTTGCGTAAGCATTGGTCATTTCTTTGTATGTTATTTTTATGTTTGATTTATAAAAATAGGTTGATGTTTCTGTTTTGTCTTCTGAACCTCTAATGAATTCTATTTGCCTGTTAGAATAATTAATGGGTTTTTCTACTATTGGAATGTAATTTCCATTATCCTCATGAGCACTATATATCGTAGGTACGGTGGTGTCTGTTGATCCTAAAAAGTTTTCATCTATTTTAATTCTGGAAAGGGCATCTGCTACGTGATTTTCTTTGCCGGGTAAATATTTAATTTTATAATCAAACGCATTTAGTTTTATTCTCCATCGTTGAAGTTTCATGTTTGGTTCTTTTATATTGTTGAGCCATACTAAAGGCTTATGGTCGCTTATAATTTCGAACTTTCTACCGAAAAGGTATGGTCTGAAATACTTTGTTGCCCAAACTATTGCTAGTAATTCTTTTTCTATAGCTGAATAATTGATCTCATGTTCGTTCAATGTTCTGCTTGCGTAAGAAATAAGTCTATGGTCCTGTGAGATGAACGCACCTAAAGCTATATTGCTAGCATCTGCGGTTGGAGAAAATGGTTTTTTAAAATCGGGGTATGCAAGTATAGGGTCGTTCATAAGAAGATATTTTAATTTTTCAAAGGATGAAATATAATGTGGGTCTTTTATGTTAATTTTAGCTCCTTTCTTTAATCCAAGAGTTAAAGGTTTTGCAATATGTTCAAAGTTTGGTATGAATTTGGTATAAATTTGCGGAAGAATCCGCATAATCCTAAGAATGATTTAATTTCTTTTGGGGTTTTAGGGATCGGAAAATTTTGAATTGCTTTGATTTTATTTGGGTTAGAATTTATACCTTCTGTTGTAATTATATGACCAAGGAATTCTGTTTCTTTTTTCATGAATTCGCATTTGTCGAGTTGGAGTTTAAGATTAGCTTCTCTTAGTTTTTTAAATACCTTTCTGAGTGATAGTATGTGTTCCTCCAATGAAGTGGAGTACACTATAATGGCATCCAGATAAACAAGACAATCCTTGTAAATAAGGTCTTGCGAAAGATTATTCATGCATCTTTAGAATGTTGCCGGGGCATTTTTAAGACCAAATGGCATACGTGTGTATTCGTAATGGCCATGTTTAGTTGAGAAAGCTGTTTTTGTAATAGATTCAGGATCCATTTGAATTTGATGAAATCCCTTAGCTAAATCAATGGTGGTAAAGTATTGGCATTTTCCCAGTTTGTCAAGAATTTCATCCATGACTGGAATTGGGAATTTGTTATCTATTGTAACTTCATTTAAATTTCGGTAGTCAATGACTAATCTGAATTTTTGTTTGTTGGAAGCATCTCCTTTTTTGGAACGATCCAAATGGGTGAACAGTAGGATGAATTCGATTTTCGAATGATACCCTGTTCGATCATTTCATTTATTTGTTTGTTGATTTCTATATCAAACGTTTGGGGATATTTGTATGGACGTTTATAAATTGGGTCCTCATGTTTTGTACAAATAGAGTGCTTTATAGTACTCGTGAAAGTCAAATTTTCACCTTCGCGGTACTGAATATCACTGAATTCGTACAAGACCTTTTTTAGTTTTTGTATTTCCTCGTTATTTAAATGGTCGAGTCTATACTGATTACTTTCTATTATTTCATTTTCAATAGCAAAATTTGTGTCTGGGTCCCTCTTTGTAGGTGGGTCTAAGCATTCTTTAAAATGTATAGTTTCCTAGCTTTGCATATTCTTCTTCATTTTTTATTTGGGCTTTGCATGCTTTTAAGAAAGTTCTGCCTATCAACATGTCGTATTTATTTGAAAATTTATGGATATAAAACATTTGTTCTGTTGGACAAAGTTTGCTAGGTGCAAGGAAAATTATTTCAATCATGTGAATTTTGGAATCTCCTAAATAGGTTTTGAAATTAAAAAAGTTTTCGGACATTATATTTATTGAAGAGCCTGAGTCGACTACACATCTCAAAGGTTTATTGTTCATTGTGATTCTGATGAAGGACTTGTCTCTATCTCTTCTTCTGATTGATCCGAGGCATTCTGATGAAAATTTTCGGATGTGTCCATTTTGCTAATTCCACTATTACTTTCTCTTGGCCTTTTTGTAGGCTGGTTTGCTACATATTTTTTTTGATAATTATTTTGTTATTGATTATGAGACCTGTCAATATTTAATTTTTGTTGAAATTCTTGGAAAAGTTTTTGGTTTTGTGTTGTGTCTGATTGTTTTGTTTGAGACGGAGTTGTACTATTGGGTACAAAAGATTTTCCATTTTTTTGGCTTTGATTTGATTTTCTGATTTCTGTTATACTATACTCGTATAACCCTTCTCTTTGAGCTACTTGTTTCATCTTGCTAACTGTGGTTATATCATATCTGGCTAACGTCATAAATAATCTATCGGGTAATTTTTTGATGATTACATCTTTTATAGTGTTATTTAAAGCATTTGTATAAAGAGTAGTGTTATTTGCATCGTTTTCAAGACTAAGCTTGTTTTTGATAATATAGGACTTATCTTCTAATTCTGTTACAAACTTACGAAGGTTTCCTGTATAGTGGGTGTTGTAGAGGCGTCGAAGAAGTTCCTCACATGGGGTCTGCGTCTTCAATTCATTGATGAGGAATGTTCTTAGTTCCGGCCAGTTGTTGGCTTGTCCAATTTGCGAAAGTTTGTTGTGCCTCTCCAGTGAGCTGCATCTCGATTGCGCTGAACAATATGTTATGTTGCCTTATGTCATGGGTTGGATATAGGTGCATGATGAAATCTATCCTCCTTATAAATGATGTCAGATTCTCTGGTGCTCCATCATAGTTTGCTACTTGTCTTAATGAAGACAGTGCTTGATTGAGATGAGCTTCGGTGAGTTCGGCCATTTTTGGTTTTTAGTTTTGTTTGTGATGTTTTGTATGTGTTATTTGATTCGCACTCGAGTTGGCGTTTTGTTCCACAATTGGAGTTTATGGTTGTAACACACACAGTTGATATTTCCGCACACAGTTGGCGTTTTTTTTTTCCAAATTGGAATATTTTTTTTTTGTTGGTTGCAACACACAGTTGATATTTCCGCGCACAGTTGGCATAAATATTTTTCACTGTTGTAGACTTTTGAGCGTTCCCGTAAGTTCTTGATGTCGGATCGGAGTTTTATAGTGATTATTCACTAATTCTATGTAACGCACGGATAATAATTCTATGTGTCACACGGATAGAATAACAAGTTCACCGATCCTACCGACTGCGCCAATTATATATCTTGTCTTTCCAAAAGGAAAAAAAGGATATTGTTTTATTTGAGTTAAAAGCGGGGTCTTTATTCGTTGGAATGAATACTTAAAACTAAAGTACAAAATGTCTTACAGTTATATTTATAGGCTAAATTTGTGAGCCCTTCAGTGGCGTGATTGATATTGATGCGGTTTCAATGGCCCGAATCTTAATGCTGAATTAGCGTTCTCACGCTTTTGATTTTAGGGGGACAATTATTATTGCAAGTGTCCAATTGTTTATTATAAAAAACGAATGTTTACTTTTAAGTTTGATTTTAGGGGGCGAAAAGTTTATAAGGTTTTGTGTATTGAAGTTGGATATATGACAATATATCGTTTTAGTTATAAACAAAAACAATCATTCCTACTCTTATTTTTCGTTTTCTTTCGAAATAAAAACGGTTACAAGCGCTACTACAAGTGGGTGCGTCTCTTCAAGATTTTGATTTATTATTGCAGTCAGAACAGACAAGAGATCCAGATATCCGTAAATTAAGAGAAAATTTCGAAAAAGGCGATGATGTTGGATTTGAGTTAATTGATGGTATAGTGTACAAAAGAAATGCTAGGGAAAGACTGCGTTTGTATGCACCGACTCGAATGCAAGGGAAATTAGTAAGAAGGTGTCACGAGAAACTGGGCCATTAAGGCGTTGAGAAATGTGTAAACAATTTGAATGAAAAGTACTGGTTCCCCGTTAATGAATTCAAAAGTCGAAGCATTTATAAAGGATTGTCTGCCGTGTATCCTACTTAGTGTTCCCAGAACTATACATAATAGAACCTTGCATAGTATTCCAAAGAGTCCGATTCCATTTGATACTATCCATGTTGACCACTTAGGCCCCTTACCGAGTGTCACATCAAAAAGAAAGCACCTTTTGGTAGTGATTGGCGCATTTACAAAGTTTGTTCAATTGTACCCCGTAAATTCCACTAGTACCAAAGAAGTTACAGCCGCGTTACAAAAATATTTTGATTATTATAGCCGACTAAGAAGAGCTATATCCGACAGAGGTACGTGTTTTACGTCGTTCGAGTTTGCTGAATTTGTAGAGAGTCGAAATATTCACCATATTAAAGTAGGGACTGCCGCGCCTCGAGCTAATGAGCAGGTCGAGCGTGTGAACCGTGTGTTGACCCCAATGTTGGGAAAGCTGTCAGAATCTTAAGCTCAAGCCGATTGGTATAGATAAGTTAAGTGCAGAGTGCAGAGTAGTACCGGTAAAACTCCGTCAATGTTGTTGTTTGGTTGCGATCAGCGAGTAGACGAATTAACCGAGTATCTTGACGAGAAATTTAGTTCAGAAAAACCCTGTAACCTTGAGGCCACTAGGCAAGGGGCAAGTGCGAAAATTCAATTAACGCAGGAGCGAAATGAAAAGCGGTACGCCTCAAGGCATTAGGCACCATTATCCTATAGAGTCAATGAATTTGTGGCCATTCGCAATGTTGATGTCACTCCCGGGTCGTGAAAAAAGTTCGCTCCTAAGTACCGTGGTCCTTATAAAATAAATCGAGTCTTTCCAAAAGTCACCGATATTGACGATTGTCAACTTACTCAATTGCCGTAATTGTCTTAGAATCAGCCCGACTAAAGCCGTGATGCATGCGTGTGATAAAACTGTGAGTTTCTGTTTGTAATATGTATGTACATATATTGTATGTTAAATTGTATGATCCAGGTCGATCAAATGTCAGGATTGGCCGAATGTAAACATTAAGAATATTTTAAATAAGCCCGCTCCTCTTCTCAGTGATTATTTCCCCGATAACCGAATTTGGTCACACTAAGAGGCGGGTTACAGGCATACTCTCTCGAATATTGGCAATAAGACCACATGTCCAATTAATTTTGAGTAAAGAATAAAATCCGAGAGCTTACAATTTGATTTTTTATATTATCCAATTCGTTTTGAAACTCTCTTCGTGTATTTTCAACTGCTTCCCCTACAAACAATCCAATCTGATCTGCATTCATATTTAAGCTAATCTCGTTAAAATTTAGTTGTCCGAAAAATACCATACACCCATCGGATGAAATGGTATATTAAAGTCGCCAAAATGTATGTAACAGGTAGAAGTAAGCTTTTCCGACCCCTTTTGCTTAGTAAATGCGCACATTTTGTATATATGAAGAATTTGCCACGCCCTTTTCGGCCCCCGAAATTTGAAAAACTCAATTATCTCCCGTAATTTTATACCTTGTGCAATCAAATTTGGCACCCTTTAATTTAATACTAACACCCAGCAAACTACTATTGATTTGATTGATCGAAATCGAACTAAAAATAGCTAAGTGATGCATATAAAGGTTTTTCATACGGCCGGAGTTGGCCGTTGGCGGGTGGGGGCATATGCATGAGTAAGCGAGATACTAATATATGCTTGTAAAAAGCATGCGAGCAGAATTTTTTAAAATAGGCAAATGCATTTGGTATTACAAATTTGAAATATTTGTTTTACTGGTGGATGGTGTAAGTCGGCAAGACGACTTACAATTTAATATGGCGTAGAAAGGGTCAGAGATAAGGAAGGTCCCTTAAAGCAGAGCCCGGTACTCTAATGTGTAACCGTGTAACCGAACAGCTGCCGAAGTCCTCACACAAAAAAATCAAGAGCATGAGGGTGGATTTAGTTTCCTTCAGCATTTTGACGCAAGCAGACCTATGTCGCTTTGCGGGCATCTGATCTAATCCAGCATAAAACGTCCTTTGAATCCGTCCAGAAAATACACTGACATACTGTTACTGAGAGTTCTGGTTCGATGAATTTCGTCAGCAGTAAACCTAAACCAGCAGCCATCAGTTCCATCCGTGGTATTGAGACTGGCTTCAAGGGGGCCACTCGTGTCTTAGACGCTACCAGGGAACGGTGGACTATTCCATCCACTTCTCCTCGCAGGTACACAAGCACTGCATAAGCGTTGATGCTGGCGTCCACAAACGTGTGAAGTTGTACTCGTCATGCACAACAAACCTTGCAATCGTCACTTCGTTGATTTTGGGTAACAGGTTCACCCAAATGTTCCAGTCTTCTTGGACCTTTTCTTGAAGAGATTCATCCCAATCCGTTCCTGCTCGCCAGATATTCTGCAAAATAATTTTAGCACGAACAGTGAAAAAGCCAAGCAATCCAAGTGGGTCGAAAATTGACATAACCACACTTAACACAGTTCTTTTGGACGGATAGTCTTTCGAAGCTCTTTCAAGCAAATTTGGCTTGACTACATACGTAAGTTGATCTGTCACGGGCAGCCACCACATGCCTAAAACCTTATCTTGCGTTTTTTCAAGGAATCCCACCTCCCTAGGCACGTCTCCTTCCTGGTTCTTGAGCGCTCTCACTAAGCTCGCAGAATTCGAGGTCTAGCGCTTCATGTTGAATCCACCCTCCAAGTGAATTCTCTGCACCTCCATTGCCAACTCCGTCATCTCGTCTTCGGTGTTTGTCGACTCGAGCCAGTCGTCAACAAACGTGTTTCTACAAATGGCCGCAACAGCTCTTGGAGATTCTTTTCTGAACCGCTCTGCGTTGCGATTTTTTATGTAATTAGCTAAGGCCGGCGAGCAGGAAGCCCCGAATATGTATGGTGTAAGTCGGCAAGACGACTTACAATTTAATATGGCGTAGAAAAGGTCAGAGATAAGGAAGGTCCCTTAAAGCAGAGCCCGGTACTCATATGTGTACCCGTGTAACCGAACGGCTGCCGAAGTCCTCACACAAAAAAATCAAGAGCATGAGGGTGGATTTAGTTTTCTTCAGCATTTTGACGCAAGCAGATCTATGTCGCTTTGTTGAGAGAACACACATGAAAAAATTAATGCCTTCATTCTTTTTGTGTAACTGCCAACTTTTGCAAAAATATTATGATCTAATATTTTCAATTGAAAATTCAATTGAATTTACACGGTTATTGTAATATAAGATGAGAGAGATTATTAAAGAGACCGTAAATCATTCGTGGAGAATCCGACAACTGAGTCGCACGTCAAGGTAGATAAGTAGTCCAGTGTTATTTTTATAAGTATATACATAAAGTCTTAACAACATAATGGAATCCATTGTTATCAATCAATTAAAATATTAGTAAATAAAAAAATATAGTAACTAGAAAATTCAGGTTTGACGTGGGCCAGCTCCAAAAAAGCTCGCGAGATTGAGAATATATCCCGAGCCCTCTTACCAAACAATTAAACGCCGGTTTTGTGCTGTACTGCGCTATATTCAGTCGCACAATACGTGGGGCAAATCGCTCGGTTAGATCGGTTAGCTGAATTCTTTATTTCAATGTTAATTCAAATTTCTCACATGTTTTTATTTTATCTTACATTTGTGTTTTTCTCTCCATTTCACGTCTTTCCTGCTTGCCAAATTTTCTGTGACTAACGCGCCATCATAACGGGCTGCCGCTCCGTCACCAATGCAAGCAAAGACAAAGTAAATTCTAACTGTTCTTCTTCGAATGAGAGAGTAAGACATTCTACTGACGCGGGGCGGCAGTTAAGCCTGCACCGCAACATTCCCCACCCCGTACTTCACCGGTGTCTTCGTGCTGTGGATTACTCTCCAAATTCAGTACGGCCAGCATCAGTGTTGGTCGCGTCACAAGTCCTTCTACTGTGCGAACGACTGCGCTTCGCACCTGTCCGTCTTTCCCACGATGAACGTCGATCACTTTGGTCAAGTATTACGTTTAGCAGCATCGTCTACAATTATCACCACGTCACCTACTGCTATCGGCTTGAGCTGCGGTTGGAACCATTTCGTGTGCCTTGTGATTGTAGGTAGATATTCTCTTAGCCACCTCTTCCAGAAACGGTCGGCAATTTGGCTAGCAACACGATACCCCTTTGCGAGTTGCGGACCAGACTGTTCCAGTGAACCGCTCTCACGTAGGCCACTAGAACTGCCTTTTAGAAAATGGTTCGGCGTTAATGCTTCCGATTCGGCGCTTTCTAAAGGCACATAGGTCAGAGGCCTTGAATTCAAAATTTGTTCTACGTCAGCAAACGCTCCTCTTAACACGTCTTCCTTCAGGCAGGACTTTGGCAATATTTCTGAAAGTATAGATTTAGTCGAACGTACCAGTCGCTCCCAAACGCCGCCCATGTGCGGTGAACTGGGAGGGTTAAACTTGAACTCCAACGTTGGGTACTGTTGCTCCACAGCTGAAGTTGATATCCGTTCTATGTGCGCCTTCAATACGCGGCTGGCTCCTCTAAAAATGTACCATTGTCCGATAGTATGCTACGCGGCACCCCTCTTCTGGCTAGAAACGCCTTCAACACGCAGAGAAATGAGTCGGTTGACAGTGATGCAGCAAATTTCTAGGTAGCCCCTCGGGTCGTATGGCATGTGAATAACACAACCCATCTCTTCTCGTGCCTGCGACCCACTGAGACTTCAAATGGGCCGAAGCAGTCCACTCCAGTAAAGGTGAATGGTTGTGTGTGCGGTGATAACCTCTCCTTTGGTAAATCGCCCATCTTTGGTGGCACTGGTCGGGCCAGTCGAATGCGGCACGCTACACAGGCGTTCGCGACTTTTCTCAATAAAGCGCGTAAGCCGGTTATCCAGTACCGCTGTCGTACCTCGTTAACGACAATTTCATTGTGCAAATGGTAATTCTTCCTGTGATAGTACTCCACAATCAGGAACGTTACTCTATGCTTTTGCGGTAGTATAATGGGTCGTTTAGTGTCCAAATGTACGCCTTCAATTCTGTCGATTCGTCCTTTGATACGTAGCACTCCTAACTCGTCCAGGTAAGGAGTGCACTTAAATAGCTTATTTTTCCTATTTGTTAGGTCATGTCCTTAGTCTAAGCATCTCTTCTGGAAAATCCTCTTCTTGGCATATACGAATAAAAACCGCATCGGTTTCCACATCGCGGCTTATATCCAAAATGTTCCTCAGTTGTTCTCCGCAAGGCCTCTTACATATGCGTTGCAAAAAGTTTAGAATTCGCTTTTGTACCGCCCGTAGCTTTTCCAGAATTTCTCCAACACGCAATGCCACAAATTGATTGTATTTGCGGGCATCTGATCTAATCCAGCATAAAACGTCCTTTGAATCCGTCCAGAAAATACGCTGACATACTGTTACTGAGAGTTCTGGTTCGATGAATTTCGTCAGCAGTAAACCTAAAACAGCAGCCATCAGTTCCATCCGTGGTATTGAGACTGGCTTCAAGGGGGCCACTCGTGTCTTAGACGCTACCAGGGAACGGTGGACTATTCCTTCCACCTTAAAACCTTATCTTGCGTTTTTTCAAGGAATCCCACCTCCCTAGGCACGTCTCCTTCCTGGTTCTTGAGCGCTCTCACTAAGCTCGCAGAATTCGAGGTCTAGCGCTTCATGTTGAATCCACCCTCCAAGTGAATTCTCTGCACCTCCATTGCCAACTCCGTCATCTCGTCTTCGGTGTTTGTCGACTCGAGCCAGTCGTCAACAAACGTGTTTCTACAAATGGCCGCAACAGCTCTTGGAGATTCTTTTCTGAACCGCTCTGCGTTGCGATTCTTTATGTAATTAGCTAAGGCCGGCGAGCAGGAAGCCCCGAATATGTATGGTGTAAGTCGGCAAGACGACTTACAATTTAATATGGCGTAGAAAAGGTCAGAGATAAGGAAGGTCCCTTAAAGCAGAGCCCGGTACTCATATGTGTACCCGTGTAACCGAACGGCTGCCGAAGTCCTCACACAAAAAATCAAGAGCATGAGGGTGGATTTAGTTTTCTTCAGCATTTTGACGCAAGCAGATCTATGTCGCTTTGTTGAGAGAACACACATGAAAAAATTAATGCCTTCATTCTTTTTGTGTAACTGCCAACTTTTGCAAAAATATTATGATCTAATATTTTCAATTGAAAATTCAATTGAATTTACACGGTTATTGTAATATAAGATGAGAGAGATTATTAAAGAGACCGTAAATCATTCGTGGAGAATCCGACAACTGAGTCGCACGTCAAGGTAGATAAGTAGTCCAGTGTTATTTTTATAAGTATACACATAAAGTCTTAACAACATATTGAACTCGATTGTTATCAATCAATTAAAATATTAGTAAATAAAAAAATATAGTAACTAGAAAATTCAGGTTTGACGTGGGCCAGCTCCAAAAAAGCTCGCGAGATTGAGAATATATCCCGAGCCCTCTTACCAAACAATTAAACGCCGGTTTTGTGCTGTACTGCGCTATATTCAATCGCACAATACGTGGGGCAAATCGCTCGGTTAGATCGGTTAGCTGAATTCTTTATTTCAATGTTAATTCAAATTTCTCACATGTTTTTATTTTATCTTACATTTGTGTTTTTCTCTCCATTTCACGTCTTTCCTGCTTGCCAAATTTTCTGTGACTAACGCGCAATCATAGCGGGCTGCCGCTCCGTCACCAATGCAAGCAAAGACAAAGTAAATTCTAACTGTTCTTCTTCGAATGAGAGAGTAAGACATTCTACTGACGCGGGGCGGCAGTTAAGCCTGCACCGCAACATTCCCCACCCCGTAATTCACCAGTGTCTTCGTGCTGTGGATTACTCTCCAAATTCAGTACGGCCAGCATCAGTGTTGGTCGCGTCACAAGTCCTTCTACTGTGCGAACGACTGCGCTTCGCACCTGTCCGTCTTTCCCACGATGAACGTCGATCACTTTGGTCAAGTATTACGTTTAGCAGCATCGTCTACAATTATCACCACGTCACCTACTGCTATCGGCTTGAGCTGCGGTTGGAACCATTTCGTGTGCCTTGTGATTGTAGGTAGATATTCTCTTAGCCACCTCTTCCAGAAACGGTCGGCAATTTGGCTAGCAACACGATACCCCTTTGCGAGTTGCGGACCAGACTGTTCCAGTGAACCGCTCTCACGTAGGCCACTAGAACTGCCTTTTAGAAAATGGTTCGGCGTTAATGCTTCCGATTCGGCGCTTTCTAAAGGCACATAGGTCAGAGGCCTTGAATTCAAAATTTGTTCTACGTCAGCAAACGCTCCTCTTAACACGTCTTCCTTCAGGCAGGACTTTGGCAATATTTCTGAAAGTATAGATTTAGTCGAACGTACCAGTCGCTCCCAAACGCCGCCCATGTGCGGTGAACTGGGAGGGTTAAACTTGAACTCCAACGTTGGGTACTGTTGCTCCACAGCTGAAGTTGATATCCGTTCTATGTGCGCCTTCAATACGCGGCTGGCTCGTCTAAAAATGTACCATTGTCCGTATGTAGTATGTAGTATGCTACGCGGCACCACTCTTCTGGCTAGAAACGCCTTCAACACGCAGAGAAATGAGTCGGTTGACAGTGAAGCAGCAAATTTCTAGGTAGCCCCTCGGGTCGTATGGCATGTGAATAACACAACCCATCTCTTCTCGTGCCTGCGACCCACTGAGACTTCAAATGGGCCGAAGCAGTCTACTCCAGTAGAGGTGAATGGTTGTGTGTGCGGTGATAACCTCTCCTTTGGTAAATCGCCCATCTTTGGTGGCACTGGTCGGGCCAGTCGAATGCGGCACGCTACACAGGCGTTCGCGACTTTTCTCAATAAAGCGCGTTAGCCGGTTATCCAGTACCGCTGTCGTACCTCGTTAACGACAATTTCATTGTGCAAATGGTAATTCTTCCTGTGATAGTACTCCACAATCAGGAACGTTACTCTATGCTTTTGCGGTAGTATAATGGGTCGTTTAGTGTCCAAATGTACGCCTTCAATTCTGTCGATTCGTCCTTTGATACGTAGCACTCCTAACTCGTCCAGGTAAGGAGTGCACTTAAATAGCTTATTTTTCCTATTTGTTAGGTCATGTCCTTGGTCTAAGCATCTGATCTCTTCTGGAAAATCCTCTTCTTGGCATACACGAATAAAAACCGCATCGGTTTCCACATCGCGGCTTATATCCAAAATGTTCCTCAGTTGTTCTCCGCAAGGCCTCTTACATATGCGTTGCAAAAAGTTTAGAATTCGCTTTTGTACCGCCCGTAGCTTTTCCAGAATTTCTCCAACACGCAATGCCACAAATTGATTGTATTTGCGGGCATCTGATCTAATCCAGCATAAAACGTCCTTTGAATCCGTCCAGAAAATACGCTGACATACTGTTACTGAGAGTTCTGGTTCGATGAATTTCGTCAGCAGTAAACCTAAAACAGCAGCCATCAGTTCCATCCGTGGTATTGAGACTGGCTTCAAGGGGGCCACTCGTGTCTTAGACGCTACCAGGGAACGGTGGACTATTCCTTCCACCTTAAAACCTTATCTTGCGTTTTTTCAAGGAATCCCACCTCCCTAGGCACGTCTCCTTCCTGGTTCTTGAGCGCTCTCACTAAGCTCGCAGAATTCGAGGTCTAGCGCTTCATGTTGAATCCACCCTCCAAGTGAATTCTCTGCACCTCCATTGCCAACTCCGTCATCTCGTCTTCGGTGTTTGTCGACTCGAGCCAGTCGTCAACAAACGTGTTTCTACAAATGGCCGCAACAGCTCTTGGAGATTCTTTTCTGAACCGCTCTGCGTTGCGATTATTTATGTAATTAGCTAAGGCCGGCGAGCAGGAAGCCCCGAATATGTATGGTGTAAGTCGGCAAGACGACTTACAATTTAATATGGCGTAGAAAAGGTCAGAGATAAGGAAGGTCCCTTAAAGCAGAGCCCGGTACTCATATGTGTACCCGTGTAACCGAACGGCTGCCGAAGTCCTCACACAAAAAAATCAAGAGCATGAGGGTGGATTTAGTTTTCTTCAGCATTTTGACGCAAGCAGATCTATGTCGCTTTGTTGAGAGAACACACATGAAAAAATTAATGCCTTCATTCTTTTTGTGTAACTGCCAACTTTTGCAAAAATATTATGATCTAATATTTTCAATTGAAAATTCAATTGAATTTACACGGTTATTGTAATATAAGATGAGAGAGATTATTAAAGAGACCGTAAATCATTCGTGGAGAATCCGACAACTGAGTCGCACGTCAAGGTAGATAAGTAGTCCAGTGTTATTTTTATAAGTATATACATAAAGTCTTAACAACATAATGGAATCCATTGTTATCAATCAATTAAAATATTAGTAAATAAAAAAATATAGTAACTAGAAAATTCAGGTTTGACGTGGGCCAGCTCCAAAAAAGCTCGCGAGATTGAGAATATATCCCGAGCCCTCTTACCAAACAATTAAACGCCGGTTTTGTGCTGTACTGCGCTATATTCAGTCGCACAATACGTGGGGCAAATCGCTCGGTTAGATCGGTTAGCTGAATTCTTTATTTCAATGTTAATTCAAATTTCTCACATGTTTTTATTTTATCTTACATTTGTGTTTTTCTCTCCATTTCACGTCTTTCCTGCTTGCCAAATTTTCTGTGACTAACGCGCCATCATAACGGGCTGCCGCTCCGTCACCAATGCAAGCAAAGACAAAGTAAATTCTAACTGTTCTTCTTCGAATGAGAGAGTAAGACATTCTACTGACGCGGGGCGGCAGTTAAGCCTGCACCGCAACATTCCCCACCCCGTAATTCACCAGTGTCTTCGTGCTGTGGATTACTCTCCAAATTCAGTACGGCCAGCATCAGTGTTGGTCGCGTCACAAGTCCTTCTACTGTGCGAACGACTGCGCTTCGCAGCTGTCCGTCTTTCCCACGATGAACGTCGATCACTTTGGCCAAGTATTACGTTTAGCAGCATCGTCTACAATTATCACCACGTCACCTACTGCTATCGGCTTGAGCTGCGGTTGGAACCATTTCGTGTGCCTTGTGATTGTAGGTAGATATTCTCTTAGCCACCTCTTCCAGAAACGGTCGGCAATTTGGCTAGCAACACGATACCCCTTTGCGAGTTGCGGACCAGACTGTTCCAGTGAACCGCTCTCACGTAGGCCACTAGAACTGCCTTTTAGAAAATGGTTCGGCGTTAATGCTTCCGATTCGGCGCTTTCTAAAGGCACATAGGTCAGAGGCCTTGAATTCAAAATTTGTTCTACGTCAGCAAACGCTCCTCTTAACACGTCTTCCTTCAGGCCGGACTTTGGCAATATTTCTGAAAGTATAGATTTAGTCGAACGTACCAGTCGCTCCCAAACGCCGCCCATGTGCGGTGAACTGGGAGGGTTAAACTTGAATTCCAACGTTGGGTACTGTTGCTCCACAGCTGAAGTTGATATCCGTTCTATGTGCGCCTTCAATACGCGGCTGGCTCGTCTAAAAATGTACCATTGTCCGATAGTATGCTACGCGGCACCCCTCTTCTGGCTAGAAACGCCTTCAACACGCAGAGAAATGAGTCGGTTGACAGTGAAGCAGCAAATTTCTAGGTAGCCCCTCGGGTCGTATGGCATGTGAATAACACAACCCATCTCTTCTCGTGCCTGCGACCCACTGAGACTTCAAATGGGCCGAAGCAGTCTACTCCAGTAGAGGTGAATGGTTGTGTGTGCGGTGATAACCTCTCCTTTGGTAAATCGCCCATCTTTGGTGGCACTGGTCGGGCCAGTCGAATGCGGCACGCTACACAGGCGTTCGCGACTTTTCTCAATAAAGCGCGTTAGCCGGTTATCCAGTACCGCTGTCGTACCTCGTTAACGACAATTTCATTGTGCAAATGGTAATTCTTCCTGTGATAGTACTCCACAATCAGGAACGTTACTCTATGCTTTTGCGGTAGTATAATGGGTCGTTTAGTGTCCAAATGTACGCCTTCAATTCTGTCGATTCGTCCTTTGATACGTAGCACTCCTAACTCGTCCAGGTAAGGAGTGCACTTAAATAGCTTATTTTTCCTATTTGTTAGGTCATGTCCTTGGTCTAAGCATCTGATCTCTTCTGGAAAATCCTCTTCTTGGCATACACGAATAAAAACCGCATCGGTTTCCACATCGCGGCTTATATCCAAAATGTTCCTCAGTTGTTCTCCGCAAGGCCTCTTACATATGCGTTGCAAAAAGTTTAGAATTCGCTTTTGTACCGCCCGTAGCTTTTCCAGAATTTCTCCAACACGCAATGCCACAAATTGATTGTATTTGCGGGCATCTGATCTAATCCAGCATAAAACGTCCTTTGAATCCGTCCAGAAAATACGCTGACATACTGTTACTGAGAGTTCTGGTTCGATGAATTTCGTCAGCAGTAAACCTAAAACAGCAGCCATCAGTTCCATCCGTGGTATTGAGACTGGCTTCAAGGGGGCCACTCGTGTCTTAGACGCTACCAGGGAACGGTGGACTATTCCATCCACCTTAAAACCTTATCTTGCGTTTTTTCAAGGAATCCCACCTCCCTAGGCACGTCTCCTTCCTGGTTCTTGAGCGCTCTCACTAAGCTCGCAGAATTCGAGGTCTAGCGCTTCATGTTGAATCCACCCTCCAAGTGAATTCTCTGCACCTCCATTGCCAACTCCGTCATCTCGTCTTCGGTGTTTGTCGACTCGAGCCAGTCGTCAACAAACGTGTTTCTACAAATGGCCGCAACAGCTCTTGGAGATTCTTTTCTGAACCGCTCTGCGTTGCGATTATTTATGTAATTAGCTAAGGCCGGCGAGCAGGAAGCCCCGAATATGTATGGTGTAAGTCGGCAAGACGACTTACAATTTAATATGGCGTAGAAAAGGTCAGAGATAAGGAAGGTCCCTTAAAGCAGAGCCCGGTACTCATATGTGTACCCGTGTAACCGAACGGCTGCCGAAGTCCTCACACAAAAAAATCAAGAGCATGAGGGTGGATTTAGTTTTCTTCAGCATTTTGACGCAAGCAGATCTATGTCGCTTTGTTGAGAGAACACACATGAAAAAATTAATGCCTTCATTCTTTTTGTGTAACTGCCAACTTTTGCAAAAATATTATGATCTAATATTTTCAATTGAAAATTCAATTGAATTTACACGGTTATTGTAATATAAGATGAGAGAGATTATTAAAGAGACCGTAAATCATTCGTGGAGAATCCGACAACTGAGTCGCACGTCAAGGTAGATAAGTAGTCCAGTGTTATTTTTATAAGTATATACATAAAGTCTTAACAATATAATGGAATCCATTGTTATCAATCAATTAAAATATTAGTAAATAAAAAAATATAGTAACTAGAAAATTCAGGTTTGAAGTGGGCCAGCTCCAAAAAAGCTCGCGAGATTGAGAATATATCCCGAGCCCTCTTACCAAACAATTAAACGCCGGTTTTGTGCTGTACTGCGCTATATTCAGTCGCACAATACGTGGGGCAAATCGCTCGGTTAGATCGGTTAGCTGAATTCTTTATTTCAATGTTAATTCAAATTTCTCACATGTTTTTATTTTATCTTACATTTGTGTTTTTCTCTCCATTTCACGTCTTTCCTGCTTGCCAAATTTTCTGTGACTAACGCGCCATCATAACGGGCTGCCGCTCCGTCACCAATGCAAGCAAAGACAAAGTAAATTCTAACTGTTCTTCTTCGAATGAGAGAGTAAGACATTCTACTGACGCGGGGCGGCAGTTAAGCCTGCACCGCAACATTCCCCACCCCGTAATTCACCAGTGTCTTCGTGCTGTGGATTACTCTCCAAATTCAGTACGGCCAGCATCAGTGTTGGTCGCGTCACAAGTCCTTCTACTGTGCGAACGACTGCGCTTCGCAGCTGTCCGTCTTTCCCACGATGAACGTCGATCACTTTGGCCAAGTATTACGTTTAGCAGCATCGTCTACAATTATCACCACGTCACCTACTGCTATCGGCTTGAGCTGCGGTTGGAACCATTTCGTGTGCCTTGTGATTGTAGGTAGATATTCTCTTAGCCACCTCTTCCAGAAACGGTCGGCAATTTGGCTAGCAACACGATACCCCTTTGCGAGTTGCGGACCAGACTGTTCCAGTGAACCGCTCTCACGTAGGCCACTAGAACTGCCTTTTAGAAAATGGTTCGGCGTTAATGCTTCCGATTCGGCGCTTTCTAAAGGCACATAGGTCAGAGGCCTTGAATTCAAAATTTGTTCTACGTCAGCAAACGCTCCTCTTAACACGTCTTCCTTCAGGCCGGACTTTGGCAATATTTCTGAAAGTATAGATTTAGTCGAACGTACCAGTCGCTCCCAAACGCCGCCCATGTGCGGTGAACTGGGAGGGTTAAACTTGAATTCCAACGTTGGGTACTGTTGCTCCACAGCTGAAGTTGATATCCGTTCTATGTGCGCCTTCAATACGCGGCTGGCTCCTCTAAAAATGTACCATTGTCCGATAGTATGCTACGTGGCACCCCTCTTCTGGCTAGAAACGCCTTCAACACGCAGAGAAATGACTCGGTTGACAGTGATGCAGCAAATTTCTAGGTGTACCGCTCGGGTCGTAAGGCATGTGAATAACACAACCCATCTCTACTCGTGCCTGCGACCCACTGAGACTTCAAATGGGCCGAAGCAGTCTACTCCAGTAGAGGTGAATGGTTGTGTGTGCGGTGATAACCTCTCCTTTGGTAAATCGCCCATCTTTGGTGGCACTGGTCGGGCCAGTCGAATGCGGCACGCTACACAGGCGTTCGCGACTTTTCTCAATAAAGCGCGTTAGCCGGTTATCCAGTACCGCTGTCGTACCTCGTTAACGACAATTTCATTGTGCAAATGGTAATTCTTCCTGTGATAGTACTCCACAATCAGGAACGTTACTCTATGCTTTTGCGGTAGTATAATGGGTCGTTTAGTGTCCAAATGTACGCCTTCAATTCTGTCGATTCGTCCTTTGATACGTAGCACTCTTAACTCGTCCAGGTAAGGAGTGCACTTAAATAGCTTATTTTTCCTATTTGTTAGGCCATGTCCTTGGTCTAAGCACCTGATCTCTTCTGGAAAGTCCTCTTCTTGGCATACACGAATAAAAACCGCATCGGTTTCCACATCGCGGCTTATATCCAAAATGTTCCTTAGTTGTTCTCCGCAAGGCCTCTTACATATGCCTTGCAAAAAGTTTAGAATTCGCTTTTGTACCGCCCGTAGCTTTTCCAGAATTTCTCCACACGCAATGCCACAAATTGATTGTATTTGCGAGCATCTGATCTAATCCAGCATAAAACGTCCTTTGAATCCGTCCAGAAAATACGCTGACATACTGTTACTGATAGTTCTGGTTCGATGAATTTTCGTCAGCCGTAAACCTAAAACAGCAGCCATTAGTTCCATCCGTGGTATTGAGACTGGCTTCAAGGGGGCCACTCGTGTCTTAGACGCTACCAGGGAACAGTGGACTATTCCATCCACTTCTGCTCGCAGGTACACAAGCACTGCATAGGCCTTGATGCTGGCGTCCACAAACGTGTGAATTTGTACTCGTCTTGCACAACAAACCTTGCAATCTTTACTTCGTTGATTTTGGGTAACAGCTTCACCAAAATTTTCCAGTCTTCTTGGTCCTTTTCTTGAAGAGATTCATCCCAATCCGTTCCTGCTCGCCAGATATTCTGCAAAATAATTTTAGCACGAACAGTGAAAAAGCCAAGCAATCCAAGTGGGTCGAAAATTGACATAACCACACTTAACACAGTTCTTTTGGACGGATAGTCTTTCGAAGCTCTTTCAAGCAAATTTGGCTTGACTACATACGTAAGTTGATCTGTCACGGGCAGCCACCACATGCCTAAAACCTTATCTTGCGTTTTTTCAAGGAATCCCACCTCCCTAGGCACGTCTCCTTCCTGGTTCTTGAGCGCTCTCACTAAGCTCGCAGAATTCGAGGTCTAGCGCTTCATGTTGAATCCACCCTCCAAGTGAATTCTCTGCACCTCCATTGCCAACTCCGTCATCTCGTCTTCGGTGTTTGTCGACTCGAGCCAGTCGTCAACAAACGTGTTTCTACAAATGGCCGCAACAGCTCTTGGAGATTCTTTTCTGAACCGCTCTGCGTTGCGATTCTTTATGTATTTAGCTAAGGCCGGCGAGCAGGAAGCCCCGAATGTCATAACCTGCATCTCGTACGTTTCCGCCGCTTTAGCCAAATTTCCACTGCGCCATAGAAATTTCTGAGCCGTCTGGTCCTCTGGGCGCACTCTTACTTGGTGAAACATCTCACTTATATCACCAGCCAATGCTACTGGCCGCTCCCGAAAACGTATTAGCACGCCAACTAGAGATGCCAGTATGTCCGGGCCCTTTAGCAAGACGTCGTTCAATGACGTGCCTTTGACTTTCGCAGCTGCATCCCAGACCAGCCTCGTCTTGTTCTTATTTGGGTTAGTGACTGTAAATATACGAAGAAACCATGAACTTTTACCCTTATTTAGCTCACTTTCTGTTAATCTCCGGATGTATCCCTTTTCATCCCCTTCATAGCTTTGCATAGTGTTCAACATAAAGCTTCTAGGGTGGATGTCCTTTGCCATTTTCGCTTCTAAACGCTGAAGACGCCTCATGGCCATTGAGTATGAATCAGGTAGATCTACTTTGTCGAACCACCATAACAGTCCAGTTTGCCAACGTTTGTCAATCGGGCAATAGCTTGTGGTCGCCTCCATAATCTGCAACGCGCGCTCGTCGTCTTTCGTTCTTAATGGCTTGCTTGCCACACGTGTTCCCGAAGACTTCTTACCGAAGTATTCTTTCATTGACGCATCCAGAGCGCGCATGCTGCTCTCTTCATTGCACTCACATATGTGCAATATGTGTGAGGATACTGGAGCGGCGTCGCTGTGCCGGCCATACACAGACCAGCCCAATCTACAGCGTGCCGCGACCACGTCGTCTCCTTCAGACTCCCGTATCTCGGGAGTTACGTTACAGTAACTTAAATTTGGTAAATACTGTAGATGGTTTCTCGAGGTTACCAGTTCGTCGGTAACTGTTTGCGTAGGCAAGTCTAGCTTACGTACCTTGCGCAAAGTCTTGAGTTCAAATCGCGTCACACCTTGACACATCGACGACACTCCGACACTCACATAGTTGGACGCGATTTGCGTTTGATTGACTTGACTGGTCCACTTTAAGCACAGTTCTTCGGCCGGGCCATCTAGTTCTAACTCGTCTGCCAGAGTTTCTTCAATCAAAGAGCAAGTGGCTCCCTCGTCCAGTAAGGTATATGTCTCTATATTTCGCTTCCTTCCGTATAACATGATTGGCATATATCTGAATAAAGCCTTGCTTGTTATATCTCCATGGAATAAAATTGGTGGATGAACTGGTTTATCCTCTTAACCGCTACTGTTCGTGGCGGGGCGGAAGGATCCTAAATAAAGTGCAAGTGGTTGGCGGGTGCCAATTTCTTCGGGTGGTGAGTGGTGAATTAATAACGCGCGATAACTTCGGTTAAAACAACTTATATTTTATTACTTATTATTCACAGGGTGCCCGACACACACGATATATGTTTCGGGTTAAAATATGTATATGTACAATTCGAAAAAGAGCAAATAAAATCGAAATGGAAAATAGAACGGGTGTTCGGGTTGAAAAGTCGTACGTAAGTGAAATGGCGGCACCCATCAGAAAAACTAGTCACCCCTCCTGGTGTGACCGTAGACGCCGAGGATCGAAAAACCCTCCTCACTCCTCACTGCTCTTCGCCGCTCACTGCTGTTCACCCGGTGGCGTGAACATACCGCCCCCCTTGCAACATGTTGCAATTGCCACCTTGGACATATGTAGGATGGGGGACGGCAGCATCCTGGAGCGCCTAGTTGCCCCAGGAGCCGGAGATGACCCAACCGAACACGGTGCTCTGGGCTGCGGGAGTACCGCTATGACCGGGCACACAGCCTGGTTGGATGACCTCAGGATAGAGGTCTGCCCTGAGCACTGCGGATACCGACGCCGGCCGATGGAAGTTGGGGTCGGCCAGGATCAGGGTGGAAAATTTTTCCCGGACCGGTGCCGCCACTTCCCGGGTGGGAGTGCGGATGTGCAGGTCCTCTTTGACGCGGAAGATGACATTCCGCCGGAACGTAGGGTCGATCCTGGACTCGAGGACGGCCGTGCAGGCTTGGTCGACCCCGACTTTGGTCACCGTCAACCCCAGGGACTGGGCAAAAGATGAATTGATGCGGCTCCCAGCCGCGCATGCGTCAAGGAGAACGCGGGTCTCGAAAGTTTTCGAGCCATTGCCCAACCTGAGGACCGCTGTTGGCATGACGGTCGTCGTCCTGGCTTGGAGCAGTGTGGAGAGGGAGATCTCTGGTGCGCCTTCCGGAGAAGCGGAGCGGTTGGACGAGGACCGGGAACGGGATGGTGATGCCGGTGCAGCACGTCTGGAGGAGGATGACTGGCTGCGACGCTGGGCTCCAGAGCGCTGTCTCGGCGGTTGGTCGGCCATATGGAGCAGCGTATGGTGCCTTTGCCCACATCGTCGGCAGCCGTGGCGAGTCCGACACGCGTCGGCGGAGTGCTCGTGCGCCAAGCAGTCTGGGCAATACTTGTTAATAAGTACCGCCCGGAGCCGCTTCTCCCCTCGGAGGTTCAGGAACCGCTGACACTGCCGGAGTGCATGAACCCCCCGGCAGACCCGGCACCGGTACACGTTCGTCCCGTGTGTAGCCGGACGCTTGCTGCGGCGGTGCGGCAGACGCTTGGGGGCCATGTTGCGGTGGAAGTGCGAACTGAAAGGGCTGTAACGAAAAAGATTACGTAGGGGGGAGTCGATTAGTCGCTGCACGGGAACGGACAACATGCACGGAGACGAGGACATTCGAACGGAATATAGAGGGATTGGACGTCACGATAGGTCTTTAGGCTCAGGACTCCTGTTGTCTGGCAACAGGATGAGCTTCGCTACGGGCCTTCGAATCGACCCACGCGCTGTTGTGACATCAGCCACTCGAACGAGGCCGTCTGCCCCGGGCAGAGTGCGCTCAATTCGCCCTAAGCGCCACTCATTGGAGGGGAGATTGTCTTCGGAGACGATCACTAGGTCCCCGGTTTGGAGGCTACGAGCCGGTGCTTTCCACTTGTTACGCTTGTGGAGCTCTTTGAGGTATTCACTCTTCCAGCGGCGGCAGAAAGTCTGCTGGATTGCCTTTAGTCGCTGCCAGCGATTGATCAGCGACATAGGCTCGACCAGGATCTCCGGTTCCGCGATGGACACGAGCGGCCCTCCAATCAGGAAATGTCCCGGGCTTAGGGCCAGCAGATCCTCTGGGTCCTCGCTCATGGGAGAAATTGGCCTGGAATTTAGGCACGCTTCGATCCGACACAGGAGAGTGGATAGCTCCTCGAACGTATACTTGACAGCCGAAGAGGACTTGTAGAACAAGGTCTTAAAACTTTTGACCCCGGCTTCCCATAGTCCTCCCATATGGGGCGCGCTCGGCGGAATGAACTGCCAGGATAGAATGTGCTGGGGAAATGCCTTCATTACACCCAGCTTGGTGGCGTTCAGGAAGTCTCTTTCGAGCGCCTTTGAGGCCCCTACGAAGGTTTTGCCATTGTCGGAGTAGATGCGCTGTGGACATTGTCTTCGTGCGACAAACCGGGAGAAGGCTGCTAGAAATCGTTCCGTGGTGAGGTCGGAGGTCGCCTCGAGGTGGATCGCCTTCGTGCTGAAACACACAAAGACGCAGACATAACCCTTCGTTATGAGGCACGCGCGCCCGGTGTAGTTTTTGATCTCAAACGGCCCTGCGAAGTCAACGCCCGTGTGGGTGAAGGGCCGGGAGTACGTGATGCGCTCTCGAGGAAGATCACCCATCATCTGAGTCTGCAGTCGTCGACGATGCACGATGCAGACCTTACACCCCTTGATGTGGGACTTCACTAGGTTCTTTATCCGTGGGATCCAGAACTTGGTGCGCAGATACCGAACCACCAGTTGATTGCCGCCATGCAACGTGATGCGGTGGACGAATTCAACAAGCAGGCGCGTGAAATGAGTATTGTAGGGGAGGAGAATCGGGTGACGTTCATCGTACCGGAGGGACTCAGCGGCCCGTAGTCGTCCACAGGCGCGGAGTATTCCATGCTGGTCGAGGAAGGGGTTTAAGTTGAGTAGCGTGCTGGATGTCGGAAGGGGTCGCCCTTCACCCAGGGCCCGTATCTCCGCGGTATATTCTCGGCGCTGGGAGGTCCGGATCAAGGCGCGCTCAGCGGAGAGCAATTCCTCATTGATGAGGTGGGCTGTGGGAGACGTCGATGTCCTTTTGGCGGCGAAGCGTAGGATGTACGCGGTGACTCGCAGTGCTTTACCGTAATCTGAGAATCGCTCGCTTATGTCATCGAGTAGGGTGGTCGCGGCGGTGTGGCACTGGACTCGTTGCTCCAGCTGGGTGTCTGGAACTTCCTTATGGAGAGTTGGCCAGTGCTCGGGGTCCCTCTGGAGCCAGTCCGGCCCATGCCACCAAAGGCTACTGGCCGATAACTCGGCCGCGGAGGTTCCGCGGCTTGCCAGACCAGCAGGGTTGTCCTCGGACCGGACATGTGACCAGCTTTGGCCACCGGTGCTCTTGGAGATGCTGGATACCCGATTGGCCACGAAAGTGGACCAGCTACATGGGGGTTTGTTGAGCTAGGCCAACACAATGGTGGAGTCGGTCCAAAACTGGGAAGTAGCAGGTGGGATCGGGAGTTCAGGGACGATCGACGCCCAGAGATCGGCTAGCAAAACCGCTCCGCACAACTCCAGCCGAGGCAGCGAGACTGTTTTGACTGGAGCCACGCGGGTCTTAGCCGTTAACAAATGGACGCTGACTTGATCGCGATACCGAACCCGCACATACAGGGCTGCTCCATACGCTTTCTGGGATGCGTCACAGAAGCCATGAAGCTCCCACGAGAGCGTATCGCTGGTGTTTAGCCAACGGGTAATGCGAAGTTGACTGAGGCCTGGGTAATCCTGCAGGAACTCGTGCCATTGCTGCAGCAGGAGAGGTGGCAGAACGTCATCCCAGCCCAGTTCGGTTATCCAGATTTGCTGCATAAAGATCTTTGCACGGATAACAAATGGGGCTAGCCAACCAGCGGGGTTGAAAAGTTTGGCGATATGGGACAGAAACTGCCTCTTCGAGATTGACTCCTGCAATGGTGGGTCCGCTACGGTGAAGAAAAAAACGTCCTCTGCGGCTTGCCAGCGGATTCCCAAGGTTTTTGCCGTGCTCGCGTCTTCCAGCTCGAGAAAGTCCTCTCGCAGCAGATGCTCTTTCGGGATAGCTTGAAGTAATTCCTTCTTATTGGAAGTCCACTTCCGAAGCGGGAGGCCCGCAGATTGGAGGGCAGCTTGAAGCTCTCGTATGGCGAGACGGGCGTCGTCTGCAGTGTGAGCGCCGGCAAGGACATCATCAACATACATGTAGTTCCGAAGGATTACGCTCGCCAGAGGGAACATCTCTTGCACGTCTTGGGCTAGTTGTAAAAGGACCCGGATCGCCAAGAATGGCGCGCAGTTAACCCCAAACGTGACGGTTTGTAGCTCGTAGTCTTGAATATTGCCGCAGCGATCCCGGTAGAGGATTCGCTGAAAGGGGGTATGCCTGGGGTCGACTCGGATTTGTCGATACATCTGTGTTATGTCAGCGTTGAAAACGAATCGAAAGAAACGCCATTTCAGTACTTGAAGCGTGAGATCGGCCTGAAGTGTAGGCCCCGTGTGCAAGACGTCATTAAGGCTGACGCCTCGTGTGGAGGGGCTTGACGCCTAAAATACCACGCGTACCTTGGTGGTGGTGCTATCGGGCTTAAACACAGCGTGATGGGGGAGATAGAAGTATTGGTCATCTTTAGGCGGCGTCACCCGACTCATATGGCCCAATTCCTCGTACTCTTGAATGATGGCATCGTACTGTGTTTTTAGGACGGGATCCTTGAGAAGGCGTGCTTCATTCCGCAGGAATTGAGCTAGCGCGATCGGTCTTAATTGCCCTAAATCGACGCTATTCGGACATTTGAACGGAAGGTATACAATATATTGGCCGTCCTTCCCTCTTCGGGTGGTCTCCTGGAAATTCCGCTCGCAGCATACATCATCCTCCTTTTCCGGCTTTGCAGGAAGGTCTTCCACCTCCCAAAACTTGGTGAGAAGTATATCAAGTTTTGCTTCTGGATTGACTCGCGTCCGTGCCGCGAAACCTAATCGAGTTACCGGAGTGTCAGGCATGATCGCTCCACACAGAACCCATCCAAAGATGGTTTCCAGTCCGACGAAATCACCCATATCCTTTTTGATCCGCTCTCCGAGGATGTGTGAAAACAGGTCTACACCAATAATCATGTCAATAGGCGCGGGCTTGTTGTAATATGGGTCAGCCAGGGGGCGGTCGAGGGACTGCTTTGGAACCGTGTTAAGAAATGGAGCCGTCGGGATGGCCCCCGATAATTTGGATACGACCAGGGCGGAGACCTCAATCTTGTTTAGCCTGTCACACGGAGGAGACAGCATCAGCAGACACACCTTGTCGGCGCATCCTCCATCACTCTGGCCCATGCCAGTAACTGCGGCGTCTACTGGATAAAAGGGGGGCTGAACCATGTTGAAGACACGTTCGGATAGGAAGGTTGAATCGGCTCCCGAGTCGATCAACGCCCGAATATGATGTTCCACCCCGCGATGGTGTAGAGTGACAATCGCCGTGCCTAAAAGCCCTCTGCCTGGAGTAGATGCAAAATAGCTTTGAGCATTTGTAAGCTGATTGCTCGTGGACGGACGCTCTGTAGCACCGAATGGTGTGGGTTGCGCGGCGGACGGCGACACGTCACTAGGGTGCAACAGGGTGTGATGTCGTTCCTTGCAGGTATGGCAATTATGCGCACTGGAGCATCCCTTCACTTGATGACCGCGGGCAAAACAATTTAAACAGAGTCCCTGCTGTCTGATGGTTTCCACACGCCTCTGAACAGGCATGTCAAGGAAACAAGGGCAGAGTCGTATTGGGTGATTCTCCCGATGGCAACGCTTGCAAGACGCTGGTTTGAGCTGGGCTTTCGCGGGAAACGCTTGAACCTTCATCGTCGTAGGGGACTTGCGGGTGCCACTGGGGATGGCTTGAACACTCGGCACCGACTTATGTTCTTCGGTGGCATCCAGGACACGATACCGATCGGTGAGAAATTGGTTCAAATCGTACCAAGTGGAGACGACAGTCTTGTTTGGCACTGATTGTTCCCACAGGAGGATTGTGGACTTCGGCAATTTGCTAGTGCATATGGCTATAAGCAAGACATCCCAATTCTCAGTGCTAACACCCGAACGCTCAAGAGCGGTAAGACTCCTTTGGAACGCAGTCTGCAGTTCTCGCAATGCCTTGCCCGATTCCAGCGCCACCGCGGGAATCTGAAGGAGTTGTCTGGCTTGAGTCATGACAAGCAGACGGCTGTTTTCGTACCGTGCTGTGAGGTTCTCCCATGCGGCCTGGAACCCTTCATTTGTCAGGGGGGACTTCGCCACGATGGTTCTCGCTTCCCCCCGAGTCTTGGCGTTCAAGTGATAGAGCTTCTCCACTTGAGACAAATACGGATTGGCGATGTAAATGGCAGCGAACAAATCGCGGAATGTGGGCCATGCTAGGCTGTCGCCATCAAAGGTCTCCACCTCACACGGAGGAACTCTATGACCCGGAGGTCCCGACGGAGCACTGGGCTGACGTCTAAGACTCGCCATCTCTGCCGAGAGCTGCTCGATGCGTTCTCCGAATAACGTCCCGCATCGCACATACGCCGCGTAAGCGGATTCGTGCTTCGCTTTGATGTGGCTTATGTTGGCTAGGCTGTCCTCGTCTGGTCGGGTCGACAGGGCCTTGTGACACCCGGAGTATTCCATCTCGACAGTTGCCCAAAGGGATTTGAGCTGCTCTAAGTGCATTTTAATGGAAAATAAGGGCACTTCAGAAGTTAGGGCTTCACTCTCACGAGCTTCGAACACAGTCAAAGCGTCGCATGCCAGAACGAAATCGGAGAGGGACATTCTTGATCGTTCTCTACGCTGTTGGGATACGGATCGGGTGACAGGAACGTCAGAACAGTGCGTCACAATAACGTGCGGAATCTGAGCCTCTACTGAAAGCTTGGAACGCCCTTTGAGTTCGCTGGCGTCTTTAGCCGAGACCATGCGCCCTTTAGGTAGGCTGGACGAAGACGGACGGGACCTTGGGGATTCGCACAGGCTGCGAGCAGACGTGGACTTGCGGGGAATGTCCGTACGCTTCACGACCACCGGAGTCTTCGGAGGCCGAGCCTTCTCCGGAGTTACAGAGGGAGACGTAAGACTGTTAGACTTCGGCGTAGTCTTGGACGGCTCCGTGGACATACTCAGGGGACGTCCTTACCGACGAAGACCGCGCTGGTGCGCTTTTGATTTCGGAAAGACAACGAAAAAAAAAAGAAAAACCAAGAGAAGTGGACTGTATGAGGGCGCAAGAATTTTCTCACTGTGCCCGCAGGATTGCGGGAGAATTCTCTTACGCGTGACTTGGAAACGGAGCCCTTTTTAATGGGGATATATGCGGAAAAATGTACGAACGCACGAATGCAGATCGAAAATTACACGTAGCTACAGAGGAGTGATTACAACACAAGTTTAGCTGGATTCGTAAGTAACGATGGGAGTACGTATAAGACAAAACACGCAAACGATGTATAGGCCAAGGATAAAATATGTGGTTTTATATAAATCTGGGTCGGGATATATAAATATGGGCCCGATAGTGCTGGAAAAAATATATATGTATTTATAAATATGGACGGATATATATATGCGCGCAAAATACTGGCCGAAAAAAATTATATATATAATTTATAAATATGGATGGATATATAAATATGGGCACGATAGTGCTGGAGAAAATATATATATATAGATTTATTTATAAATGTGAGCGGATATATATATGCGCAAATTGCCGGCCGGAAAAATTATATATAAAATTTATAAATATGGACGGATCTATAAATATGGGCCCGATAGTGTTGGAAAAAATATATATATATATTTATGAATATGGAAGGATCTATAAATATGGGCCCGATAGTGCTGGAAAAAATATATATGTATTTATAAATGTGGACGGATATATATATGCGCGCAAAATACTGGCCGAAAAAAAATTATATATATAATTTATAAATATGGATGGATATATAAATATGGGCACGATAGTGCTGGAGAAAATATATATATATATGGATTTATTTATAAATGTGGGTGGTTATATATGGGCGCAAAATACTGTCCGGAAAAGTCATATATGATTTATAAATACGGGTGGATATATAAATATGGGCACGATAGTGCTGGAAAAACGTATATATGAATTTATTTATATATATATATATATATAGCTATATATGGGCGAAAAAAAACAACCGGGAGTCGAAAATAATGTGGTTTGAATTTGGCGCGCTTGAGCCGCCTATCGATATCACGACTCGATTCACGTGCCACCACTACTTCGAAAACAGCTGTCGGTCGCTGTTTATAAATTTGTTTTTTTTTTGTTTTTGTCGTATTAATTGTTTTAATTATATATTTTTTTTCTTTGTGGTTGTGCGAAAAAGTAAAGAAATATAAAAAGAACAAACGAACGCTTTTACACACCGCGAGTGTTGTGCGCGAAAGGAAAAAAAAAAACAAAGTAAACGATCAGTGCATATGGACGGATTCTTTGATGTATGTATGTATGTATGTATGTACATGCATAAATACACAGGTAGGTATGTATGGATGTGCGCGTCGTTCACAAAAAAAAACGTAAGTAATTTGTGATTTCGATTTGTTAAATCAATGTGCGTCACCGAAATGAGTTATGTGTTGTGGATATGTGGATACATACATACATATGTGCGGCATCAATATATGTATGACGATGTATGTATGTAAGCAAGTGCACCGGCTTGCGGAGACGCGCGTGAGAAAATTAATTTGCAATTAAACCGATTCAAACCCACTTGAAATCGCGGTGCGTACGTTAATTGCTATTTCAAATTTGTTTCGTTTTGTGGTAAAGTGCGAATGAATGATATGTGCGTGGATATATACATATGCGCGTACATCACCAGATGACGATGTATGTATGTATGTATGTAAGTGGATATGCCGGTGGGCGAATACGCGCGTGAAGAAATTAATTGGGCACTGGAAATAATCCAAACACATAAGAAATCGCGGTGAACACTTGGATTACTATTTCCTTTTTTTTTTTTTTTTATAACACTTTAATAATTTCTTTGATTTTCTTTTACGCGGACTTGGCGAACAGCTGTGGAAAATACATGTACATGTAATGCCGCGAGTTTTGCATATGTATGTACGTATGAAAAAAATTGGACAAGTGCGGCTGAGACGAAAAACAGAAAGAAACCCCTGTGGTGGAATGGAAACCGAACGTTGGACACACACGTTATGGATTGGGAACTACCATGTACCCTTGGAATAGGTCAGGTATGTACATACAATATATATAAAAGTGTGCAGGTCGCTATGGAAGAGCGGGAAACCTCACACTTTTATTAGTATGTAGGGGCAAATGAAATGAATAATGAAATTTTGTACTTATCAGGAATTCCGCCGATGCAAGCTGGAGGAGCGGAAGGATATCCGGCTCGAAGGACCAATGTTCGTGGCGGGGCGGAAGGATCCTAAATAAAGTGCAAGTGGTTGGCGGGTGCCAATTTCTTCGGGTGGTGAGTGGTGAATTAATAACGCGCGATAACTTCGGTTAAAACAACTTATATTTTATTACTTATTATTCACAGGGTGCCCGACACACACGATATATGTTTCGGGTTAAAATATGTATATGTACAATTCGAAAAAGAGCAAATAAAATCGAAATGGAAAATAGAACGGGTGTTCGGGTTGAAAAGTCGTACGTAAGTGAAATGGCGGCGCCCATCAGAAAAACTAGTCACCCCTCCTGGTGTGACCGTAGACGCCGAGGATCGAAAAACCCTCCTCACTCCTCACTGCTCTTCACCGCTCACTGCTGTTCACCCGGTGGCGTGAACAGCTACCATATCTCCCACTCTATAGCCGTACTCAGCTTGACGTCTCTTATCGTAGTTCTTTTTATAAGCTTGTTGAGCGTTTTCAGTGTTTTCTTTTGCTCGACTACGCAACTCTTCGCGCTCGTTGTTAAACATTACTTCAAACGGTGATGACTTGAACGATGCATGCACATGGGAATTAATCGATTTCTGAACCTGTGGCACAAACTTGTACCATTTTGCCGAGTCATGAGCCGACAGTTTTGCGATGATACTCAGGATCGAATGGTTTACTCTTTCAACTTGGCCGTTACCTCTAGCAACACCTGTTGTTGTCCACACATGCTCCACTTTGTTTTCATTAAGAGACTCAGCAAAAGCATTAGATGTAAACGCTACTCCTCTGTAGCTGATTATACGCCTTGGGAAACCAAACACAGTAGACCAGTCGGTGATCTTTTTAATAACTTTTTCATAGCCGACTTAGTAGGGAAAAGCCATACAAATTTAGAAAAAGCATCCACAGCCATCAGAACATATTTGTATTGTTTCGCTGGCGACACGGACGCGAGTCCATCGAACCCAAATGATCTATATGAAGCGTATGCAGTGGCGTGTCCCCTTTCTCTATGCAGTGAAGATAGCCCTCTTGTTTGCCCAACTTTTTACTGAAAATAATACAACTTATACAATTAGCAATCACTTTAGCTACTTTCCTTTCAAGATTGGGGATCCAATATTGCTGCTGGATTGAGTGCAACGTCTTCGCCGTCGAAAAATGCCCCACTTCATGCGCCCCTTGAATCACGTCTCGTTCCATCAGCTTTGGAACAGCCAACAAATCATTGCCATGTACAACTTTAAAAAGGAGACCACCTTTCAGCTTGAAAGCTGAAATAGTCCACATGTATCATCTTATCACCCGGCCGGTCAAAATCCATTGCGAGACTTCTCTTGGTACGTCGCTTTTAGTGGTTGTCTGCTTAAACGCCGCACAGTCAGTAACAAGATCAAATTTCAAGCCTAAGAGATAGTGTCGAAACTTCTTGAGAGCGAGGTAGGCTGCTTTAACCTCCAGATAATAGCTATGACGCTTGGACTCTGCTTCTGTGCTCCAATAATAAACTGGAACCAAAGTGCTGCAGCAACACTGCTCCAAATCCGTCTTCGGATACATCCGTGTGGAGTTCGGTTGGCGCTTCTCTTGAGTAAATATGCAACACCGGGTCCATTACCAGTAGATTCTTTAGTGCTTGCAGCGATTGCTGCTCTGCTTCTCCAATATTAAAAACAGCTTCCTTCCTGAGTAAGTTCGTCAGCGGACGTGCGATTTGTGCGTACCCAGGCATACATTTTCGAAAAAACCCGGACGGACGGACGGTTTGACGGACATGGCTAGATCGACTCGGCTGTTGATACTGATCAAGAATATATGTACTTTATGGGGTCGGAAAAGCTTCCTATTGCCTGTTACATACATTTTGGCGACTTTAATATACCATTTCACCCTATGGGTGTATCGTATAAAAATATGTGTAATAGCCGGTACAAAATATGCATTCATTTTTTTGACATTTGGGTAAAAGGAACTTAAGGCCCATGACTGTACTTTGTTTTAATTTTTATTCGTTTCTTCACATACGATTTGCGCAGTGTAAAGCAGCTTACGCACACAAGCAAGTCCACACACAAAAATATCAAGAGCATGAGGGTGGATTTAGTTTTCTTCAGTATTTCGACGCAAGCAAATTTATGTCGCTTTGTTGAGAGAACACACGTGAAAAAATTGATCGCTGCTTTGCTTTCGCTATCTTTTTCTTGCATCAGATTATCGGCTGCGCTTGTTTTCTTGGTTTGAGACAGAATTTGACGAATTATCATTTTTTGCAGTGTAAGGCAGCATACGCACACAAGCAAGTGCACACATACAACTACATTTTTTTAGTTGAACATTCCCGTAGTAGGAGAGAGAGCAGAACAGAGAGCAGGACATAAGATCATTATATAAGTTGAGAAAGAGATTATTAAAGAGGCCGTAAATCACTCGTGGAGCATCCGGCAACTGAGTCGCACGTCAAGGTAGATAAGTAGTCCATATTCATATACATACATAAAGTCTTAACAATATATTGAACTCGATTGTTATCAATCAATTAAAATATTAGTAAAAAAATAAATATAGTAACGATCATTAAAACAACACTACATTTTTGGGGGCTTTTTTAAAGTAATTAACATATGTACATATAACACTGCGCGAGTTCATAGAAGACAAGGCAATCGACAGTTAAAGAGAGGTAAGAATTTGTATGAATTCTTGTATTCGCTAATGGAAATCGCGAAGCCGATCGAGATGACGAAAGTTTGTAGTTTGTATTTCGTAGAAGGTATTCCAGACATGAGAGCAAATTGTATCAGGCCAGAACAGTTGATGCGCTGAAAGTTCAAATAGAGACCTATTTAAAATCCAATGATCCTAGGAAATCAACAAAGCAACATTTGAGTCATCTTTTCATAAGCAAGGTAGTGATAATAGAGATAAAAGATCGACAACAAAAGGAGAACGCAAATGTTTTAAGTGTGGTGATCCATCGCACATGATGAGAGACTGTAAGTGTTTTAAGTGTGGCGAAACAGGACATCGTTCATTTGAATATAGGGAGTGAAAAGGAAGGAAAAGAAGACCACAAAGGATGAAAATTTACTATTTCGGGTATGGAATTGAAAGCAGTAACATATAAGACGATTAAGTTCAACGGTCTAATTGATACAGGAGCAAATTTAAGTCTCATAAGAAAAAGCGTGTTTGATATACTTGGAATTAATTTGTTAACAGGATATTCGAAGAGTCTTACAGGTATAGAAGGAAGTCATGTGGTGACTTTTGGTAGTTTTAGCATAACTGTTAAGATAGATGACATTCAGATGGAAATTGAGTTTCATGTCGTTCCTGATGAGGACATGACATATGAGGATATTTTGGGTAGAACCATATTAGATCACGTCGATTATGGTTGTGACAAAAGAAGGCACAAAGCTTGTGAGCAGCAGGGGAAAAGATTCACGATGTAAGTCGAAAGGATCTTGTGCTGCGTTTTCTAAGGGACTTGAAAGCATGTGTACAAATAGTGCGGAACAGAGTAAAGTGGAAGTCAAGAGTGACTTGTTACATATCAGTGTAGAAATCGCTAGTGAAGCAGTTGATTAGAAGTTACGAACTTATTAGAAATTCAAGCACACCTATAGAAATGAAGATTGTACTAACGGATGAGTTGCCAGTTTATCAGCATCCAAGGCGTCTAGATGAGTCTGATCAGAAAATTGTTGATAATACAGTACAGGAATGGTTGGAAGAGAAGATAATAAGGCTTGTACTTGTAACAAAGAAGAATGGGAAAAAGCGTCTGTGCTGCGATTACAGAAAGCTAAATGAGAAAGTGGTCCGAGATAATTTTCCTATGCCACAGAAGGGTACTGTATTAGAAAAACTTCAAGGTGCGTTAGTTTTTACTACTCTAGATCTAACAAACGGTACACAGCATTCGTAACGCAGAATGGTCAGTTTGAATTCCTATACGTACCTTTCGGAATTTCCAACCCTGCAGCAGTTTTTACAAGATTTATGGCAGTGATAAGGGATTCAGTGAAGAATCGTGTTGCAGTGGTGTATATGCACCATATAATTATACCAAGTGTAAACTTAAAAGGGTATTGAAGATAGCTACGGAAAATGGGTTGAGAATAAACTGGGACAAATGCCAAGTACTGCAGAGTAAAGTACATTTTTTGGGCTACATAGTTAAAAATGGAAGCATTGAGCCAAGTGAAGACGAATGCTGTTTCAAGATTTCCAATCCCACACGATAAGAAGTCAGAAGAAGTTCAATGATTTTTAGCGTTGATATCGTATTTTTGTAAGTTTATCGAAGGATACGCAGTAACAGCTAAGCCCTTGACTGACATTTTGCGAAACGACAATAAGTTTGAGTTTAATGAATTGCAGATGGTAGCATTCGAACAATTGATGTTATCGTTGATCAAAGGTCATGTTTTAAAGTTATATAATCTTAAGCTAGAGACTGAGATTCACACCGATGCCTCGAAATATCGTTTCGGAGTTGCTCTTTTACAGAAGGATTTAGAAGATGGTTTATTTTATCCGGTGCAGTATAAGAGTCGGAAAACTAAATCCTGCGAAGAGAAGTACGATTCATATGAACTTGAGGTTTTAGCAGTTATAGGAGCATTAATAAAGTGGCGTGTGTATGTGTTAGGGTTGAGATTCAAGAATGTAACAGATTGTGATGCGTTCACGAGGACAATGAAAAAGAAAGAGGTTGCGTTACGTGTAGCATGTTGAGCAATGTACCTACAATTTAATTATCAGATTGAACACCGTTCAGGTACAAAGATGCGGCATGTTGATGCCTTGAGACGTTTATTTTGGGTTCTTCTAACCGACACCATAACCCATAGACTGAGGGAAGCACAGTTGTCCGATGATTGGACTAAATTAATCAGAAGTTTAGTTCAAGAAAAAGGATATGAAGATTTTTATATTGAGACCGAAATATTGTTTAAAGACCCAAATCAAGAGCTTTTTGTCGTTCCCTCGCAGATGGAAAAAGAAATAATACAGATTGCGCACAAGCAAGGACATTTTGGAGCTAGAAAGACTCAGGATATTGTAGAAAAATCGTTTTATATCCCAAAATTAAAAGAAAAGGTAGCCCGTGTCGTTAAGTGTTGCGTCGAATGTCTTATTGTTAATGCCAAAACCGGTAAAAAGAAAGGATGTTTGATGCCAATAAGCAAATGAGATCAGCCATTCATGACGTAAAGTGGCAACTGCCAAGTAGAAAGGATGCATAATACAATAGTTCCAATGATTTCAAAGTTACAACAAGAGAATGAGGGAAACTGGTACAAGTATGTGGGTCGCGTGCAACGACTAGTTAATAATATTGATCCAAGAAGTACAAAAGTTACACCTTTTAAGATTTTGACAGGAATAGAGATGCGTAGTCCTGATATTCCTGAAATAAGAAAGCTGATAACTGATTCGCCAGTGGAAGAACTGTACTTTGGTCGCGAAGATATTAGAGCGGAGGCTCGGAAAAATATCGAAGAGATACAGAAAGAAATGAAAAAGGTCGTTTAACAAAAAGAGAAAATGGGAAAGCAAATATAATTTGAATGAATTAGTGGCGATTAAACGTACGCAGTATGGGACAGGACTTAAGTTGAGAGGTAAATACCTGGGACCCTATAAAGTCACAAATGTGAATAGGCACGGTCGATATGACGCTGAGAAAGTTGGCGATAGTGAAGGACCTTGAAAGACCTCGGTAGTGACGGAAGTCATAAAGCCTTGGCTAGGATCATTCGGGTCGAATGACTTGACAGGACAGCCGCCTGTTGAAAATGGTATGTCAGGCGGGCATAATAATCGTAATCGTATAGCGGCTAGTGAGCGAGAGAGAACGACACGCAACGGCCGTAGCTATCTGGTCGACTCACTCACTCGAAATCGTACTCTCGCATCGATCACATCGTGCTCACACAAAGTTGTAAGTAAGGCCAAATTAATATAATATAAATATATGTATTCTTAACACGAAGAATCTTATTAATAATAAAGACAAATAAATATAAGGAAATTACATCCTTTAATAATAATAAACAATACAATAAGAGGAAGTATAATCCCACAAACTGGGGGCTCAACCGGAATACTTCCATAAACTGGGGGCTCAACCGAATTTCAACAAGATTTTCGGCGCCGTTAGATCAAAATTGGTGGCTGAAGCTGGAAGCAGCTCGTGAAGGGTGATGACTCAAGTGGAAAAGATAGAGCAGACATCGGACACGAAGTTGATGATAACCATTGTTTCCTGTGGAAGCAGACAAACCTAGAGAGAAGACAGCGGACACGAAGTTTATGATAATAAGTGTTCACTGTGGATGCAGACAGCAGACACGAAATTGATGATAACCAGTGTTTACTGTGGAAGCAGATAGACCGAGAAAGCAGACAGCGGGCACAAAGTTAATGATAATTAGTGTTTACTGTGGAAGCAGACAGCAGACACGAAGTTGATGATAACCAGTGTTTACTGGTTAGAGCAGACTAAGACCAAGACCAGTGTTCACTGTGGAAGCAAACAAAAAAGAGAGCGAGAGAGAGAGAGCAGACAACGGACACGACAAACCGTTGCAAGAGAGCAGACGACGCTGATAAGACCAAACGAGAAGAAGGCAGCGGACACGAAGTTGAGAAATATGGTGTGAAAGCAGACAAAGAGAGACCAAGGCAACGAGTGGAAAACAACAGAGTGAGCTGCGACAACAGAGTGAGCTGCGACAGCAGAGTGAGTAGCTACAGAAAGCGAACCGAACATTCGCAAGAAGTATAGTGAGTTGCTACAATTATATTCAGTTGCTACATAGAGCAAGACAACTATAGTTGGGTGAGCTGCTATATTATTATTTTGAGTGCTGCTATATTATTATTTTGAGTGTGTACTTTGCTTGCACGACGAGACCGGTGGCAGAAATATTGACGAAATTGGTGCGAGCTGCAGAGAGCACATTTCTAAGAATCGCCTAAATAATCCATAACCTATCACAATGTGACCTACATTAACATAGTGTGTAAATTTTGCTAAGTTTGATTGAAATTTGATTAATTGATAGTAACCAACCATACGAATTTTGTTAAGCAATATACGTACAGGTAATTGTGTGAAATGGATCGAGGTGAGATTCTAACTTTGCGTATTGAGGAGTCGAGCAGTAAATTGAGGGAGTTAGGGCTAGAGACTACAGGCCTTAAAGCTGAGCTGCAAGCACGTCTACTCTACTTGACCTTATAGAAACTGAGAATGATGGGAAAGATGCAGATTTCGCTCCGGCTAGAACAATTCGAGACGTCCCGAGCACAGATGGGCAAAGATCATAGTTCACACAAAAAGATGTGGACGGAAGCGTTTCCGAATTTTGCGGATTATGTTCGAGTGACGTTGTACAGTGTACTTGGGAGCTAGAAGAATGCGCTTTAACCGTACAGTGGAGTCAATTACAGCTTTTTGTGTATGCCAAACAACTGTTAAAAGGAGCTGCATTATCGTTTATACGTAGTAAGAGAAATATTTGTAGTTGGGAGTACCTGAAAGAACCCTTAATGAACGAATTCAGAGTAAAGATTTCATCAGAAGAAGTAGAAGACAAGGCAATCGACAGTTAAAGAGAGGTGAAACTTTGTATGAATTCTTGTATTCGCTAATGGAAATCGCTAAGCCAATCGATTTAAATGACGAAAATTTGTAGTTTGTGTTTCGTAGAATGTATACCAGACATGAGAGCAAATAAGGCATTATTGTATCAGGCCAGAACAGTTGATGCGCTGAAAGTTCAAATAGAGACCTATTTAAAATCCAATGATCCTAGGAAATCAACAAAGCAACATTTGAGTCATCTTTTCATAAGCAAGGTAGTGATAATAGAGATAAAAGATCAACAACTAAAGGAGAACGCAAATGTTTTAAGTGTGGTGATCCATCGCACATGATGAGAGACTGTAACAAGAAAACGTTTACTTGTTTTAAGTGTGGCGAAACAGGCCATCGTTCATTTGAATATAGGGAGAGAAAAGGAAGGAAAAGAAGACCACAAAGGATGAAAATTTACTATTTCGGGCTTGGAATTGAAAGCAGTAACATATAAGCCGATTAAGTTCAACGGTCTAATTGATACAGGAGCAAATTTAAGTCTCATAAGAAAAAGCGTGTTTGATATACTTGGAATTAATTTGTTAACAGGATATTCGAAGAGTCTTACAGGTATAGAAGGAAGTCATGTGGTGACTTTTGGTAGTTTTAGCATAACTGTTAAGATAGATGACATTCAGATGGAAATTGAGTTTCATGTCGTTCCTGATGAGGACATGACATATGAGGATATTTTGGGTAGAACCATATTAGATCACGTCGATTATGGTTGTGACAAAAGAAGGCACAAAGCTTGTGAGCAGCAGGGGAAAAGATTCACGATGTAAGTCGAAAGGATCTTGTGCTGCGTTTTCTAAGGGACTTGAAAGCATGTGTACAAATAGTGCGGAACAGAGTAAAGTGGAAGTCAAGAGTGACTTGTTACATATCAGTGTAGAAATCGCTAGTGAAGTCAAGCAGTTGATTAGAAGTTACGAACTTATTAGAAATTCAAGCACACCTATAGAAATGAAGATTGTACTAACGGATGAGTTGCCAGTTTATCAGCATCCAAGGCGTCTAGATGAGTCTGATCAGAAAATTGTTGATAATACAGTACAGGAATGGTTGGAAGAGAAGATAATAAGGCTTGTACTTGTAACAAAGAAGAATGGGAAAAAGCGTCTGTGCTGCGATTACAGAAAGCTAAATGAGAAAGTGGTCCGAGATAATTTTCCTATGCCACAGAAGGGTACTGTATTAGAAAAACTTCAAGGTGCGTTAGTTTTTACTACTCTAGATCTAACAAACGGTACACAGCATTCGTAACGCAGAATGGTCAGTTTGAATTCCTATACGTACCTTTCGGAATTTCCAACCCTGCAGCAGTTTTTACAAGATTTATGGCAGTGATAAGGGATTCAGTGAAGAATCGTGTTGCAGTGGTGTATATGCACCATATAATTATACCAAGTGTAAACTTAAAAGGGTATTGAAGATAGCTACGGAAAATGGGTTGAGAATAAACTGGGACAAATGCCAAGTACTGCAGAGTAAAGTACATTTTTTGGGCTACATAGTTAAAAATGGAAGCATTGAGCCAAGTGAAGACGAATGCTGTTTCAAGATTTCCAATCCCACACGATAAGAAGTCAGAAGAAGTTCAATGATTTTTAGCGTTGATATCGTATTTTTGTAAGTTTATCGAAGGATACGCAGTAACAGCTAAGCCCTTGACTGACATTTTGCGAAACGACAATAAGTTTGAGTTTAATGAATTGCAGATGGTAGCATTCGAACAATTGAAGTTAGCGTTGATCAAAGGTCCTGTTTTAAAGTTATATAATCTTAAGCTAGAGACTGAGATTCACACCGATGCCTCGAAATATCATTTTGGAGTTGCTCTTTTACAGAAGGATTTAGAAGATGGTTTTTTTTATCCGGTGCAGTATAAGAGTCGGAAAACTAAATCCTGCGAAGAGAAGTACGATTCATATGAACTTGAGGTTTTAGCAGTTATAGGAGCATTAATAAAGTGGCGTGTGTATGTGTTAGGGTTGAGATTCAAGAATGTAACAGATTGTGATGCGTTCACGAGGACAATGAAAAAGAAAGAGGTTGCGTTACGTGTAGCATGTTGAGCAATGTACCTACAATTTAATTATCAGATTGAACACCGTTCAGGTACAAAGATGCGGCATGTTGATGCCTTGAGACGTTTATTTTGGGTTCTTCTAACCGACACCATAACCCATGGACTGAGGGAAGCACAGTTGTCCGATGATTGGACTAAATTAATCAGAAGTTTAGTTCAAGAAAAAGGATATGAAGATTTTTATATTGAGACCGAAATATTGTTTAAAGACCCAAATCAAGAGCTTTTTGTCGTTCCCTCGCAGATGGAAAAAGAAATAATACAGATTGCGCACAAGCAAGGACATTTTGGAGCTAGAAAGACTCAGGAAATTTGTAGAAAAATCGTATTATATCCCAAAATTAAAAGAAAAGGTAGCCCGTGTCGTTAAGTGTTGCGTCGAATGTCTTATTGTTAATGCCAAAACCGGTAAAAAGAAAGGATGTTTGATGCCAATAAGCAAATGAGATCAGCCATTCATGACGTAAAGTGGCAACTGCCAAGTAGAAAGGATGCATAATACAATAGTTCCAATGATTTCAAAGTTACAACAAGAGAATGAGGGAAACTGGTACAAGTATGTGGGTCGCGTGCAACGACTAGTTAATAATATTGATCCAAGAAGTACAAAAGTTACACCTTTTAAGATTTTGACAGGAATAGAGATGCGTAGTCCTGATATTCCTGAAATAAGAAAGCTGATAACTGATTCGCCAGTGGAAGAACTGTACTTTGGTCGCGAAGATATTAGAGCGGAGGCTCGGAAAAATATCGAAGAGATACAGAAAGAAATGAAAAAGGTCGTTTAACAAAAAGAGAAAATGGGAAAGCAAATATAATTTGAATGAATTAGTGGCGATTAAACGTACGCAGTATGGGACAGGACTTAAGTTGAGAGGTAAATACCTGGGACCCTATAAAGTCACAAATGTGAATAGGCACGGTCGATATGACGCTGAGAAAGTTGGCGATAGTGAAGGACCTTGAAAGACCTCGGTAGTGACGGAAGTCATAAAGCCTTGGCTAGGATCATTCGGGTCGAATGACTTGACAGGACAGCCGCCTGTTGGAAATGGTATGTCAGGCGGGCATAATAATCGTAATCGTATAGCGGCTAGTGAGCGAGAGAGAACGACACGCAACGGCCGTAGCTATCTGGTCGACTCACTCACTCGAAATCGTACTCTCGCATCGATCACATCGTGCTCACACAAAGTTGTAAGTAAGGCCAAATTAATATAATATAAATATATGTATTCTTAACACGAAGAATCTTATTAATAATAAAGACAAATAAATATAAGGAAATTACATCCTTTAATAATAATAAACAATACAATAAGAGGAAGTATAATCCCACAAACTGGGGGCTCAACCGGAATACTTCCATAAACTGGGGGCTCAACCGAATTTCAACAAGATTTTCGGCGCCGTTAGATCAAAATTGGTGGCTGAAGCTGGAAGCAGCTCGTGAAGGGTGATGACTCAAGTGGAAAAGATAGAGCAGACATCGGACACGAAGTTGATGATAACCATTGTTTCCTGTGGAAGCAGACAAACCTAGAGAGAAGACAGCGGACACGAAGTTTATGATAATAAGTGTTCACTGTGGATGCAGACAGCAGACACGAAATTGATGATAACCAGTGTTTACTGTGGAAGCAGATAGACCGAGAAAGCAGACAGCGGGCACAAAGTTAATGATAATTAGTGTTTACTGTGGAAGCAGACAGCAGACACGAAGTTGATGATAACCAGTGTTTACTGGTTAGAGCAGACTAAGACCAAGACCAGTGTTCACTGTGGAAGCAAACAAAAAAAGAGAGCGAGAGAGAGAGAGCAGACAACGGACACGACAAACCGTTGCAAGAGAGCAGACGACGCTGATAAGACCAAACGAGAAGAAGGCAGCGGACACGAAGTTGAGAAATATGGTGTGAAAGCAGACAAAGAGAGACCAAGGCAACGAGTGGAAAACAACAGAGTGAGCTGCGACAACAGAGTGAGCTGCGACAACAGAGTGAGTAGCTACAGAAAGCGAACCGAACATTCGCAAGAAGTATAGTGAGTTGCTACAATTATATTCAGTTGCTACATAGAGCAAGACAACTATAGTTGGGTGAGCTGCTATATTATTATTTTGAGTGCTGCTATATTATTATTTTGAGTGTGTACTTTGCTTGCACGACGAGACCGGTGGCAGAAATATTGACGAAATTGGTGCGAGCTGCAGAGAGCACATTTCTAAGAATCGCCTAAATAATCCATAACCTATCACAATGTGACCTACATTAACATAGTGTGTAAATTTTGCTAAGTTTGATTGAAATTTGATTAATTGATAGTAACCAACCATACGAATTTTGTTAAGCAATATACGTACAGGTAATTGTGTGAAATGGATCGAGGTGAGATTCTAACTTTGCGTATTGAGGAGTCGAGCAGTAAATTGAGGGAGTAAGGGCTAGAGACTACAGGCCTTAAAGCTGAGCTGCAAGCACGTCT
Organism: Drosophila paulistorum; assembly: GCA_018152135.1. Classification (NCBI taxonomy): domain Eukaryota; kingdom Metazoa; phylum Arthropoda; class Insecta; order Diptera; family Drosophilidae; genus Drosophila; species Drosophila paulistorum. The sequence goes on from JAECXG010000823.1 coordinate 4,171,205, forward strand.
ACTCTACTTGACCTTATAGAAACTGAGAATGATGGGAAAGATGCAGATCTCGCTCCGGCTAGAACAATTCGAGACGTCCCGAGCACAGATGGGCAAAGATCATAGTTCACACAAAAAGATGTGGACGGAAGCGTTTCCGAATTTTGCGGATTATGTTCGAGTGACGTTGTACAGTGTACTTGGGAGCTAGAAGAATGCGCTTTAACCGTACAGTGGAGTCAATTACAGCTTTTTGTGTATGCCAAACAACTGTTAAAAGGAGCTGCATTATCGTTTATACGTAGTAAGAGAAATATTTGTAGTTGGGAGTACCTGAAAGAACCCTTAATGAACGAATTCAGAGTAAAGATTTCATCAGAAGAAGTAGAAGACAAGGCAATCGACAGTTAAAGAGAGGTGAAACTTTGTATGAATTCTTGTATTCGCTAATGGAAATCGCTAAGCCAATCGATTTAAATGACGAAAATTTGTAGTTTGTGTTTCGTAGAATGTATACCAGACATGAGAGCAAATAAGGCATTATTGTATCAGGCCAGAACAGTTGATGCGCTGAAAGTTCAAATAGAGACCTATTTAAAAATCCAATGATCCTAGGAAATCAACAAAGCAACATTTGAGTCATCTTTTCATAAGCAAGGTAGTGATAATAGAGATAAAAGATCAACAACTAAAGGAGAACGCAAATGTTTTAAGTGTGGTGATCCATCGCACATGATGAGAGACTGTAACAAGAAAACGTTTACTTGTTTTAAGTGTGGCGAAACAGGCCATCGTTCATTTGAATATAGGGAGAGAAAAGGAAGGAAAAGAAGACCACAAAGGATGAAAATTTACTATTTCGGGCTTGGAATTGAAAGCAGTAACATATAAGCCGATTAAGTTCAACGGTCTTATTGATACAGGAGCAAATTTAAGTCTCATAAGAAAAAGCGTGTTTGATATACTTGGAATTAATTTGTTAACAGGATATTCGAAGAGTCTTACAGGTATAGAAGGAAGTCATGTGGTGACTTTTGGTAGTTTTAGCATAACTGTTAAGATAGATGACATTCAGATGGAAATTGAGTTTCATGTCGTTCCTGATGAGGACATGACATATGAGGATATTTTGGGTAGAACCATATTAGATCACGTCGATTATGGTTGTGACAAAAGAAGGCACAAAGCTTGTGAGCAGCAGGGGAAAAGATTCACGATGTAAGTCGAAAGGATCTTGTGCTGCGTTTTCTAAGGGACTTGAAAGCATGTGTACAAATAGTGCGGAACAGAGTAAAGTGGAAGTCAAGAGTGACTTGTTACATATCAGTGTAGAAATCGCTAGTGAAGTCAAGCAGTTGATTAGAAGTTACGAACTTATTAGAAATTCAAGCACACCTATAGAAATGAAGATTGTACTAACGGATGAGTTGCCAGTTTATCAGCATCCAAGGCGTCTAGATGAGTCTGATCAGAAAATTGTTGATAATACAGTACAGGAATGGTTGGAAGAGAAGATAATAAGGCTTGTACTTGTAACAAAGAAGAATGGGAAAAAGCGTCTGTGCTGCGATTACAGAAAGCTAAATGAGAAAGTGGTCCGAGATAATTTTCCTATGCCACAGAAGGGTACTGTATTAGAAAAACTTCAAGGTGCGTTAGTTTTTACTACTCTAGATCTAACAAACGGTACACAGCATTCGTAACGCAGAATGGTCAGTTTGAATTCCTATACGTACCTTTCGGAATTTCCAACCCTGCAGCAGTTTTTACAAGATTTATGGCAGTGATAAGGGATTCAGTGAAGAATCGTGTTGCAGTGGTGTATATGCACCATATAATTATACCAAGTGTAAACTTAAAAGGGTATTGAAGATAGCTACGGAAAATGGGTTGAGAATGGGTTGGTTGTAGCCGGTACAAAATATGCATTCATTTTTTTGACATTTGGGTAAAAGGAACTTAAGGCCCATGACTGTACTTTGTTTTAATTTTTATTCGTTTCTTCACATACGATTTGCGCAGTGTAAAGCAGCTTACGCACACAAGCAAGTCCACACACAAAAATATCAAGAGCATGAGGGTGGATTTAGTTTTCTTCAGTATTTCGACGCAAGCAAATTTATGTCGCTTTGTTGAGAGAACACACGTGAAAAAATTGATCGCTGCTTTGCTTTCGCTATCTTTTTCTTGCATCAGATTATCGGCTGCGCTTGTTTTCTTGGTTTGAGACAGAATTTGACGAATTATCATTTTTTGCAGTGTAAGGCAGCATACGCACACAAGCAAGTGCACACATACAACTACATTTTTTTTAGTTGAACATTCCCGTAGTAGGAGAGAGAGCAGAACAGAGAGCAGGACATAAGATCATTATATAAGTTGAGAAAGAGATTATTAAAGAGGCCGTAAATCACTCGTGGAGCATCCGGCAACTGAGTCGCACGTCAAGGTAGATAAGTAGTCCATATTCATATACATACATAAAGTCTTAACAATATATTGAACTCGATTGTTATCAATCAATTAAAATATTAGTAAAAAAATAAATATAGTAACGATCATTAAAACAACACTACATTTTTGGGGGCTTTTTTAAAGTAATTAACATATGTACATATAACACTGCGCGAGTTCATAGAAGACAAGGCAATCGACAGTTAAAGAGAGGTAAGAATTTGTATGAATTCTTGTATTCGCTAATGGAAATCGCGAAGCCGATCGAGATGACGAAAGTTTGTAGTTTGTATTTCGTAGAAGGTATTCCAGACATGAGAGCAAATTGTATCAGGCCAGAACAGTTGATGCGCTGAAAGTTCAAATAGAGACCTATTTAAAATCCAATGATCCTAGGAAATCAACAAAGCAACATTTGAGTCATCTTTTCATAAGCAAGGTAGTGATAATAGAGATAAAAGATCGACAACAAAAGGAGAACGCAAATGTTTTAAGTGTGGTGATCCATCGCACATGATGAGAGACTGTAAGTGTTTTAAGTGTGGCGAAACAGGACATCGTTCATTTGAATATAGGGAGTGAAAAGGAAGGAAAAGAAGACCACAAAGGATGAAAATTTACTATTTCGGGTATGGAATTGAAAGCAGTAACATATAAGACGATTAAGTTCAACGGTCTAATTGATACAGGAGCAAATTTAAGTCTCATAAGAAAAAGCGTGTTTGATATACTTGGAATTAATTTGTTAACAGGATATTCGAAGAGTCTTACAGGTATAGAAGGAAGTCATGTGGTGACTTTTGGTAGTTTTAGCATAACTGTTAAGATAGATGACATTCAGATGGAAATTGAGTTTCATGTCGTTCCTGATGAGGACATGACATATGAGGATATTTTGGGTAGAACCATATTAGATCACGTCGATTATGGTTGTGACAAAAGAAGGCACAAAGCTTGTGAGCAGCAGGGGAAAAGATTCACGATGTAAGTCGAAAGGATCTTGTGCTGCGTTTTCTAAGGGACTTGAAAGCATGTGTACAAATAGTGCGGAACAGAGTAAAGTGGAAGTCAAGAGTGACTTGTTACATATCAGTGTAGAAATCGCTAGTGAAGCAGTTGATTAGAAGTTACGAACTTATTAGAAATTCAAGCACACCTATAGAAATGAAGATTGTACTAACGGATGAGTTGCCAGTTTATCAGCATCCAAGGCGTCTAGATGAGTCTGATCAGAAAATTGTTGATAATACAGTACAGGAATGGTTGGAAGAGAAGATAATAAGGCTTGTACTTGTAACAAAGAAGAATGGGAAAAAGCGTCTGTGCTGCGATTACAGAAAGCTAAATGAGAAAGTGGTCCGAGATAATTTTCCTATGCCACAGAAGGGTACTGTATTAGAAAAACTTCAAGGTGCGTTAGTTTTTACTACTCTAGATCTAACAAACGGTACACAGCATTCGTAACGCAGAATGGTCAGTTTGAATTCCTATACGTACCTTTCGGAATTTCCAACCCTGCAGCAGTTTTTACAAGATTTATGGCAGTGATAAGGGATTCAGTGAAGAATCGTGTTGCAGTGGTGTATATGCACCATATAATTATACCAAGTGTAAACTTAAAAGGGTATTGAAGATAGCTACGGAAAATGGGTTGAGAATAAACTGGGACAAATGCCAAGTACTGCAGAGTAAAGTACATTTTTTGGGCTACATAGTTAAAAATGGAAGCATTGAGCCAAGTGAAGACGAATGCTGTTTCAAGATTTCCAATCCCACACGATAAGAAGTCAGAAGAAGTTCAATGATTTTTAGCGTTGATATCGTATTTTTGTAAGTTTATCGAAGGATACGCAGTAACAGCTAAGCCCTTGACTGACATTTTGCGAAACGACAATAAGTTTGAGTTTAAAGAATTGCAGATGGTAGCCTTCGAACAATTGATGTTATCGTTGATCAAAGGTCATGTTTTAAAGTTATATAATCTTAAGCTAGAGACTGAGATTCACACCGATGCCTCGAAATATCGTTTCGGAGTTGCTCTTTTACAGAAGGATTTAGAAGATGGTTTATTTTATCCGGTGCAGTATAAGAGTCGGAAAACTAAATCCTGCGAAGAGAAGTACGATTCATATGAACTTGAGGTTTTAGCAGTTATAGGAGCATTAATAAAGTGGCGTGTGTGGGACAATGATAAAGAAAGAGGTTCCGTTACGTGTAGCATGTTGAGCAATGTACCTACAATTTAATTATCAGATTGAACACCGTTCAGGTACAAAGATGCGGCATGTTGATGCCTTGAGACGTTTATCTTGGGTTCTCCTAACCGACACCATATCCCATAGACTGAGGGAAGCACAGTTGTCCGATGATTGGACTAAATTAATCAGAAGTTTAGTTCAAGAAAAAGGATATGAAGATTTTTATATTGAGACCGAAATATTGTTTAAAGACCCAAATCAAGAGCTTTTTGTCGTTCCCTCGCAGATGGAAAAAGAAATAATACAGATTGCGCACAAGCAAGGACATTTTGGAGCTAGAAAGACTCAGGATATTGTAGAAAAATCGTTTTATATCCCAAAATTAAAAGAAAAGGTAGCCCGTGTCGTTAAGTGTTGCGTCGAATGTCTTATTGTTAATGCCAAAACCGGTAAAAAGAAAGGATGTTTGATGCCAATAAGCAAATGAGATCAGCCATTCATGACGTAAAGTGGCAACTGCCAAGTAGAAAGGATGCATAATACAATAGTTCCAATGATTTCAAAGTTACAACAAGAGAATGAGGGAAACTGGTACAAGTATGTGGGTCGCGTGCAACGACTAGTTAATAATATTGATCCAAGAAGTACAAAAGTTACACCTTTTAAGATTTTGACAGGAATAGAGATGCGTAGTCCTGATATTCCTGAAATAAGAAAGCTGATAACTGATTCGCCAGTGGAAGAACTGTACTTTGGTCGCGAAGATATTAGAGCGGAGGCTCGGAAAAATATCGAAGAGATACAGAAAGAAATGAAAAAGGTCGTTTAACAAAAAAGAGAAAATGGGAAAGCAAATATAATTTGAATGAATTAGTGGCGATTAAACGTACGCAGTATGGGACAGGACTTAAGTTGAGAGGTAAATACCTGGGACCCTATAAAGTCACAAATGTGAATAGGCACGGTCGATATGACGCTGAGAAAGTTGGCGATAGTGAAGGACCTGGAAAGACCTCGGTAGTGACGGAAGTCATAAAGCCTTGGCTAGGATCATTCGGGTCGAATGACTTGACAGGACAGCCGCCTGTTGAAAATGGTATGTCAGGCGGGCATAATAATCGTAATCGTATAGCGGCTAGTGAGCGAGAGAGAACGACACGCAACGGCCGTAGCTATCTGGTCGACTCACTCACTCGAAATCGTACTCTCGCATCGATCACATCGTGCTCACACAAAGTTGTAAGTAAGGCCAAATTAATATAATATAAATATATGTATTCTTAACACGAAGAATCTTATTAATAATAAAGACAAATAAATATAAGGAAATTACATCCTTTAATAATAATAAACAATACAATAAGAGGAAGTATAATCCCACAAACTGGGGGCTCAACCGGAATACTTCCATAAACTGGGGGCTCAACCGAATTTCAACAAGATTTTCGGCGCCGTTAGATCAAAATTGGTGGCTGAAGCTGGAAGCAGCTCGTGAAGGGTGATGACTCAAGTGGAAAAGATAGAGCAGACATCGGACACGAAGTTGATGATAACCATTGTTTCCTGTGGAAGCAGACAAACCTAGAGAGAAGACAGCGGACACGAAGTTTATGATAATAAGTGTTCACTGTGGATGCAGACAGCAGACACGAAATTGATGATAACCAGTGTTTACTGTGGAAGCAGATAGACCGAGAAAGCAGACAGCGGGCACAAAGTTAATGATAATTAGTGTTTACTGTGGAAGCAGACAGCAGACACGAAGTTGATGATAACCAGTGTTTACTGGTTAGAGCAGACTAAGACCAAGACCAGTGTTCACTGTGGAAGCAAACAAAAAAGAGAGCGAGAGAGAGAGAGCAGACAACGGACACGACAAACCGTTGCAAGAGAGCAGACGACGCTGATAAGACCAAACGAGAAGAAGGCAGCGGACACGAAGTTGAGAAATATGGTGTGAAAGCAGACAAAGAGAGACCAAGGCAACGAGTGGAAAACAACAGAGTGAGCTGCGACAACAGAGTGAGCTGCGACAACAGAGTGAGTAGCTACAGAAAGCGAACCGAACATTCGCAAGAAGTATAGTGAGTTGCTACAATTATATTCAGTTGCTACATAGAGCAAGACAACTATAGTTGGGTGAGCTGCTATATTATTATTTTGAGTGCTGCTATATTATTATTTTGAGTGTGTACTTTGCTTGCACGACGAGACCGGTGGCAGAAATATTGACGAAATTGGTGCGAGCTGCAGAGAGCACATTTCTAAGAATCGCCTAAATAATCCATAACCTATCACAATGTGACCTACATTAACATAGTGTGTAAATTTTGCTAAGTTTGATTGAAATTTGATTAATTGATAGTAACCAACCATACGAATTTTGTTAAGCAATATACGTACAGGTAATTGTGTGAAATGGATCGAGGTGAGATTCTAACTTTGCGTATTGAGGAGTCGAGCAGTAAATTGAGGGAGTTAGGGCTAGAGACTACAGGCCTTAAAGCTGAGCTGCAAGCACGTCTACTCTACTTGACCTTATAGAAACTGAGAATGATGGGAAAGATGCAGATTTCGCTCCGGCTAGAACAATTCGAGACGTCCCGAGCACAGATGGGCAAAGATCATAGTTCACACAAAAAGATGTGGACGGAAGCGTTTCCGAATTTTGCGGATTATGTTCGAGTGACGTTGTACAGTGTACTTGGGAGCTAGAAGAATGCGCTTTAACCGTACAGTGGAGTCAATTACAGCTTTTTGTGTATGCCAAACAACTGTTAAAAGGAGCTGCATTATCGTTTATACGTAGTAAGAGAAATATTTGTAGTTGGGAGTACCTGAAAGAACCCTTAATGAACGAATTCAGAGTAAAGATTTCATCAGAAGAAGTAGAAGACAAGGCAATCGACAGTTAAAGAGAGGTGAAACTTTGTATGAATTCTTGTATTCGCTAATGGAAATCGCTAAGCCAATCGATTTAAATGACGAAAATTTGTAGTTTGTGTTTCGTAGAATGTATACCAGACATGAGAGCAAATAAGGCATTATTGTATCAGGCCAGAACAGTTGATGCGCTGAAAGTTCAAATAGAGACCTATTTAAAATCCAATGATCCTAGGAAATCAACAAAGCAACATTTGAGTCATCTTTTCATAAGCAAGGTAGTGATAATAGAGATAAAAGATCAACAACTAAAGGAGAACGCAAATGTTTTAAGTGTGGTGATCCATCGCACATGATGAGAGACTGTAACAAGAAAACGTTTACTTGTTTTAAGTGTGGCGAAACAGGCCATCGTTCATTTGAATATAGGGAGAGAAAAGGAAGGAAAAGAAGACCACAAAGGATGAAAATTTACTATTTCGGGCTTGGAATTGAAAGCAGTAACATATAAGCCGATTAAGTTCAACGGTCTAATTGATACAGGAGCAAATTTAAGTCTCATAAGAAAAAGCGTGTTTGATATACTTGGAATTAATTTGTTAACAGGATATTCGAAGAGTCTTACAGGTATAGAAGGAAGTCATGTGGTGACTTTTGGTAGTTTTAGCATAACTGTTAAGATAGATGACATTCAGATGGAAATTGAGTTTCATGTCGTTCCTGATGAGGACATGACATATGAGGATATTTTGGGTAGAACCATATTAGATCACGTCGATTATGGTTGTGACAAAAGAAGGCACAAAGCTTGTGAGCAGCAGGGGAAAAGATTCACGATGTAAGTCGAAAGGATCTTGTGCTGCGTTTTCTAAGGGACTTGAAAGCATGTGTACAAATAGTGCGGAACAGAGTAAAGTGGAAGTCAAGAGTGACTTGTTACATATCAGTGTAGAAATCGCTAGTGAAGTCAAGCAGTTGATTAGAAGTTACGAACTTATTAGAAATTCAAGCACACCTATAGAAATGAAGATTGTACTAACGGATGAGTTGCCAGTTTATCAGCATCCAAGGCGTCTAGATGAGTCTGATCAGAAAATTGTTGATAATACAGTACAGGAATGGTTGGAAGAGAAGATAATAAGGCTTGTACTTGTAACAAAGAAGAATGGGAAAAAGCGTCTGTGCTGCGATTACAGAAAGCTAAATGAGAAAGTGGTCCGAGATAATTTTCCTATGCCACAGAAGGGTACTGTATTAGAAAAACTTCAAGGTGCGTTAGTTTTTACTACTCTAGATCTAACAAACGGTACACAGCATTCCCGCCTTGGGAAACCAAACACAGTAGACCAGTCGGTGATCTTTTTAATAACTTTTTCATAGCCGACTTAGTAGGGAAAAGCCATACAAATTTAGAAAAAGCATCCACAGCCATCAGAACATATTTGTATTGTTTCGCTGGCGACACGGACGCGAGTCCATCGAACCCAAATGATCTATATGAAGCGTATGCAGTGGCGTGTCCCCTTTCTCTATGCAGTGAAGATAGCCCTCTTGTTCGCCCAACTTTTTACTGAAAATAATACAACTTATACAATTAGCAATCACTTTAGCTACTTTCCTTTCAAGATTGGGGATCCAATATTGCTGCTGGATTGAGTGCAACGTCTTCGCCGTCGAAAAATGCCCCACTTCATGCGCCCCTTGAATCACGTCTCGTTCCATCAGCTTTGGAACAGCCAACAAATCATTGCCATGTACAACTTTAAAAAGGAGACCACCTTTCAGCTTGAAAGCTGAAATAGTCCACATGTATCATCTTATCACCCGGCCGGTCAAAATCCATTGCGAGACTTCTCTTGGTACGTCGCTTTTAGTGGTTGTCTGCTTAAACGCCGCACAGTCAGTAACAAGATCAAATTTCAAGCCTAAGAGATAGTGTCGAAACTTCTTGAGAGCGAGGTAGGCTGCTTTAACCTCCAGATAATAGCTATGACGCTTGGACTCTGCTTCTGTGCTCCAATAATAAACTGGAACCAAAGTGCTGCAGCAACACTGCTCCAAATCCGTCTTCGGATACATCCGTGTGGGGTTCGGTTGGCGCTTCTCTTGAGTAAATATGCAACACCGGGTCCATTACCAGTAGATTCTTTAGTGCTTGCAGCGATTGCTGCTCTGCTTCTCCAATATTAAAAACAGCTTCCTTCCTGAGTAAGTTCGTCAGCGGACGTGCGATTTGTGCGTACCCAGGCATACATTTTCGAAAAAACCCGGACGGACGGACGGTTTGACGGACATGGCTAGATCGACTCGGCTGTTGATACTGATCAAGAATATATGTACTTTATGGGGTCGGAAAAGCTTCCTATTGCCTGTTACATACATTTTGGCGACTTTAATATACCATTTCACCCTATGGGTGTATCGTATAAAAATATGTGTAATAGCCGGTACAAAATATGCATTCATTTTTTTGACATTTGGGTAAAAGGAACTTAAGGCCCATGACTGTACTTTGTTTTAATTTTTATTCGTTTCTTCACATACGATTTGCGCAGTGTAAAGCAGCTTACGCACACAAGCAAGTCCACACACAAAAATATCAAGAGCATGAGGGTGGATTTAGTTTTCTTCAGTATTTCGACGCAAGCAAATTTATGTCGCTTTGTTGAGAGAACACACGTGAAAAAATTGATCGCTGCTTTGCTTTCGCTATCTTTTTCTTGCATCAGATTATCGGCTGCGCTTGTTTTCTTGGTTTGAGACAGAATTTGACGAATTATCATTTTTTGCAGTGTAAGGCAGCATACGCACACAAGCAAGTGCACACATACAACTACATTTTTTTAGTTGAACATTCCCGTAGTAGGAGAGAGAGCAGAACAGAGAGCAGGACATAAGATCATTATATAAGTTGAGAAAGAGATTATTAAAGAGGCCGTAAATCACTCGTGGAGCATCCGGCAACTGAGTCGCACGTCAAGGTAGATAAGTAGTCCATATTCATATACATACATAAAGTCTTAACAATATATTGAACTCGATTGTTATCAATCAATTAAAATATTAGTAAAAAAATAAATATAGTAACGATCATTAAAACAACACTACATTTTTGGGGGCTTTTTTAAAGTAATTAACATATGTACATATAACACTGCGCGAGTTCATAGAAGACAAGGCAATCGACAGTTAAAGAGAGGTAAGAATTTGTATGAATTCTTGTATTCGCTAATGGAAATCGCGAAGCCGATCGAGATGACGAAAGTTTGTAGTTTGTATTTCGTAGAAGGTATTCCAGACATGAGAGCAAATTGTATCAGGCCAGAACAGTTGATGCGCTGAAAGTTCAAATAGAGACCTATTTAAAATCCAATGATCCTAGGAAATCAACAAAGCAACATTTGAGTCATCTTTTCATAAGCAAGGTAGTGATAATAGAGATAAAAGATCGACAACAAAAGGAGAACGCAAATGTTTTAAGTGTGGTGATCCATCGCACATGATGAGAGACTGTAAGTGTTTTAAGTGTGGCGAAACAGGACATCGTTCATTTGAATATAGGGAGTGAAAAGGAAGGAAAAGAAGACCACAAAGGATGAAAATTTACTATTTCGGGTATGGAATTGAAAGCAGTAACATATAAGACGATTAAGTTCAACGGTCTAATTGATACAGGAGCAAATTTAAGTCTCATAAGAAAAAGCGTGTTTGATATACTTGGAATTAATTTGTTAACAGGATATTCGAAGAGTCTTACAGGTATAGAAGGAAGTCATGTGGTGACTTTTGGTAGTTTTAGCATAACTGTTAAGATAGATGACATTCAGATGGAAATTGAGTTTCATGTCGTTCCTGATGAGGACATGACATATGAGGATATTTTGGGTAGAACCATATTAGATCACGTCGATTATGGTTGTGACAAAAGAAGGCACAAAGCTTGTGAGCAGCAGGGGAAAAGATTCACGATGTAAGTCGAAAGGATCTTGTGCTGCGTTTTCTAAGGGACTTGAAAGCATGTGTACAAATAGTGCGGAACAGAGTAAAGTGGAAGTCAAGAGTGACTTGTTACATATCAGTGTAGAAATCGCTAGTGAAGCAGTTGATTAGAAGTTACGAACTTATTAGAAATTCAAGCACACCTATAGAAATGAAGATTGTACTAACGGATGAGTTGCCAGTTTATCAGCATCCAAGGCGTCTAGATGAGTCTGATCAGAAAATTGTTGATAATACAGTACAGGAATGGTTGGAAGAGAAGATAATAAGGCTTGTACTTGTAACAAAGAAGAATGGGAAAAAGCGTCTGTGCTGCGATTACAGAAAGCTAAATGAGAAAGTGGTCCGAGATAATTTTCCTATGCCACAGAAGGGTACTGTATTAGAAAAACTTCAAGGTGCGTTAGTTTTTACTACTCTAGATCTAACAAACGGTACACAGCATTCGTAACGCAGAATGGTCAGTTTGAATTCCTATACGTACCTTTCGGAATTTCCAACCCTGCAGCAGTTTTTACAAGATTTATGGCAGTGATAAGGGATTCAGTGAAGAATCGTGTTGCAGTGGTGTATATGCACCATATAATTATACCAAGTGTAAACTTAAAAGGGTATTGAAGATAGCTACGGAAAATGGGTTGAGAATAAACTGGGACAAATGCCAAGTACTGCAGAGTAAAGTACATTTTTTGGGCTACATAGTTAAAAATGGAAGCATTGAGCCAAGTGAAGACGAATGCTGTTTCAAGATTTCCAATCCCACACGATAAGAAGTCAGAAGAAGTTCAATGATTTTTAGCGTTGATATCGTATTTTTGTAAGTTTATCGAAGGATACGCAGTAACAGCTAAGCCCTTGACTGACATTTTGCGAAACGACAATAAGTTTGAGTTTAAAGAATTGCAGATGGTAGCCTTCGAACAATTGATGTTATCGTTGATCAAAGGTCATGTTTTAAAGTTATATAATCTTAAGCTAGAGACTGAGATTCACACCGATGCCTCGAAATATCGTTTCGGAGTTGCTCTTTTACAGAAGGATTTAGAAGATGGTTTATTTTATCCGGTGCAGTATAAGAGTCGGAAAACTAAATCCTGCGAAGAGAAGTACGATTCATATGAACTTGAGGTTTTAGCAGCTATAGGAGCATTAATAAAGTGGCGTGTGTGGGACAATGATAAAGAAAGAGGTTCCGTTACGTGTAGCATGTTGAGCAATGTACCTACAATTTAATTATCAGATTGAACACCGTTCAGGTACAAAGATGCGGCATGTTGATGCCTTGAGACGTTTATCTTGGGTTCTCCTAACCGACACCATATCCCATAGACTGAGGGAAGCACAGTTGTCCGATGATTGGACTAAATTAATCAGAAGTTTAGTTCAAGAAAAAGGATATGAAGATTTTTATATTGAGACCGAAATATTGTTTAAAGACCCAAATCAAGAGCTTTTTGTCGTTCCCTCGCAGATGGAAAAAGAAATAATACAGATTGCGCACAAGCAAGGACATTTTGGAGCTAGAAAGACTCAGGATATTGTAGAAAAATCGTTTTATATCCCAAAATTAAAAGAAAAGGTAGCCCGTGTCGTTAAGTGTTGCGTCGAATGTCTTATTGTTAATGCCAAAACCGGTAAAAAGAAAGGATGTTTGATGCCAATAAGCAAATGAGATCAGCCATTCATGACGTAAAGTGGCAACTGCCAAGTAGAAAGGATGCATAATACAATAGTTCCAATGATTTCAAAGTTACAACAAGAGAATGAGGGAAACTGGTACAAGTATGTGGGTCGCGTGCAACGACTAGTTAATAATATTGATCCAAGAAGTACAAAAGTTACACCTTTTAAGATTTTGACAGGAATAGAGATGCGTAGTCCTGATATTCCTGAAATAAGAAAGCTGATAACTGATTCGCCAGTGGAAGAACTGTACTTTGGTCGCGAAGATATTAGAGCGGAGGCTCGGAAAAATATCGAAGAGATACAGAAAGAAATGAAAAAGGTCGTTTAACAAAAAGAGAAAATGGGAAAGCAAATATAATTTGAATGAATTAGTGGCGATTAAACGTACGCAGTATGGGACAGGACTTAAGTTGAGAGGTAAATACCTGGGACCCTATAAAGTCACAAATGTGAATAGGCACGGTCGATATGACGCTGAGAAAGTTGGCGATAGTGAAGGACCTTGAAAGACCTCGGTAGTGACGGAAGTCATAAAGCCTTGGCTAGGATCATTCGGGTCGAATGACTTGACAGGACAGCCGCCTGTTGAAAATGGTATGTCAGGCGGGCATAATAATCGTAATCGTATAGCGGCTAGTGAGCGAGAGAGAACGACACGCAACGGCCGTAGCTATCTGGTCGACTCACTCACTCGAAATCGTACTCTCGCATCGATCACATCGTGCTCACACAAAGTTGTAAGTAAGGCCAAATTAATATAATATAAATATATGTATTCTTAACACGAAGAATCTTATTAATAATAAAGACAAATAAATATAAGGAAATTACATCCTTTAATAATAATAAACAATACAATAAGAGGAAGTATAATCCCACAAACTGGGGGCTCAACCGGAATACTTCCATAAACTGGGGGCTCAACCGAATTTCAACAAGATTTTCGGCGCCGTTAGATCAAAATTGGTGGCTGAAGCTGGAAGCAGCTCGTGAAGGGTGATGACTCAAGTGGAAAAGATAGAGCAGACATCGGACACGAAGTTGATGATAACCATTGTTTCCTGTGGAAGCAGACAAACCTAGAGAGAAGACAGCGGACACGAAGTTTATGATAATAAGTGTTCACTGTGGATGCAGACAGCAGACACGAAATTGATGATAACCAGTGTTTACTGTGGAAGCAGATAGACCGAGAAAGCAGACAGCGGGCACAAAGTTAATGATAATTAGTGTTTACTGTGGAAGCAGACAGCAGACACGAAGTTGATGATAACCAGTGTTTACTGGTTAGAGCAGACTAAGACCAAGACCAGTGTTCACTGTGGAAGCAAACAAAAAAAGAGAGCGAGAGAGAGAGCAGACAACGGACACGACAAACCGTTGCAAGAGAGCAGACGACGCTGATAAGACCAAACGAGAAGAAGGCAGCGGACACGAAGTTGAGAAATATGGTGTGAAAGCAGACAAAGAGAGACCAAGGCAACGAGTGGAAAACAACAGAGTGAGCTGCGACAACAGAGTGAGCTGCGACAACAGAGTGAGTAGCTACAGAAAGCGAACCGAACATTCGCAAGAAGTATAGTGAGTTGCTACAATTATATTCAGTTGCTACATAGAGCAAGACAACTATAGTTGGGTGAGCTGCTATATTATTATTTTGAGTGCTGCTATATTATTATTTTGAGTGTGTACTTTGCTTGCACGACGAGACCGGTGGCAGAAATATTGACGAAATTGGTGCGAGCTGCAGAGAGCACATTTCTAAGAATCGCCTAAATAATCCATAACCTATCACAATGTGACCTACATTAACATAGTGTGTAAATTTTGCTAAGTTTGATTGAAATTTGATTAATTGATAGTAACCAACCATACGAATTTTGTTAAGCAATATACGTACAGGTAATTGTGTGAAATGGATCGAGGTGAGATTCTAACTTTGCGTATTGAGGAGTCGAGCAGTAAATTGAGGGAGTTAGGGCTAGAGACTACAGGCCTTAAAGCTGAGCTGCAAGCACGTCTACTCTACTTGACCTTATAGAAACTGAGAATGATGGGAAAGATGCAGATTTCGCTCCGGCTAGAACAATTCGAGACGTCCCGAGCACAGATGGGCAAAGATCATAGTTCACACAAAAAGATGTGGACGGAAGCGTTTCCGAATTTTGCGGATTATGTTCGAGTGACGTTGTACAGTGTACTTGGGAGCTAGAAGAATGCGCTTTAACCGTACAGTGGAGTCAATTACAGCTTTTTGTGTATGCCAAACAACTGTTAAAAGGAGCTGCATTATCGTTTATACGTAGTAAGAGAAATATTTGTAGTTGGGAGTACCTGAAAGAACCCTTAATGAACGAATTCAGAGTAAAGATTTCATCAGAAGAAGTAGAAGACAAGGCAATCGACAGTTAAAGAGAGGTGAAACTTTGTATGAATTCTTGTATTCGCTAATGGAAATCGCTAAGCCAATCGATTTAAATGACGAAAATTTGTAGTTTGTGTTTCGTAGAATGTATACCAGACATGAGAGCAAATAAGGCATTATTGTATCAGGCCAGAACAGTTGATGCGCTGAAAGTTCAAATAGAGACCTATTTAAAATCCAATGATCCTAGGAAATCAACAAAGCAACATTTGAGTCATCTTTTCATAAGCAAGGTAGTGATAATAGAGATAAAAGATCAACAACTAAAGGAGAACGCAAATGTTTTAAGTGTGGTGATCCATCGCACATGATGAGAGACTGTAACAAGAAAACGTTTACTTGTTTTAAGTGTGGCGAAACAGGCCATCGTTCATTTGAATATAGGGAGAGAAAAGGAAGGAAAAGAAGACCACAAAGGATGAAAATTTACTATTTCGGGCTTGGAATTGAAAGCAGTAACATATAAGCCGATTAAGTTCAACGGTCTAATTGATACAGGAGCAAATTTAAGTCTCATAAGAAAAAGCGTGTTTGATATACTTGGAATTAATTTGTTAACAGGATATTCGAAGAGTCTTACAGGTATAGAAGGAAGTCATGTGGTGACTTTTGGTAGTTTTAGCATAACTGTTAAGATAGATGACATTCAGATGGAAATTGAGTTTCATGTCGTTCCTGATGAGGACATGACATATGAGGATATTTTGGGTAGAACCATATTAGATCACGTCGATTATGGTTGTGACAAAAGAAGGCACAAAGCTTGTGAGCAGCAGGGGAAAAGATTCACGATGTAAGTCGAAAGGATCTTGTGCTGCGTTTTCTAAGGGACTTGAAAGCATGTGTACAAATAGTGCGGAACAGAGTAAAGTGGAAGTCAAGAGTGACTTGTTACATATCAGTGTAGAAATCGCTAGTGAAGTCAAGCAGTTGATTAGAAGTTACGAACTTATTAGAAATTCAAGCACACCTATAGAAATGAAGATTGTACTAACGGATGAGTTGCCAGTTTATCAGCATCCAAGGCGTCTAGATGAGTCTGATCAGAAAATTGTTGATAATACAGTACAGGAATGGTTGGAAGAGAAGATAATAAGGCTTGTACTTGTAACAAAGAAGAATGGGAAAAAGCGTCTGTGCTGCGATTACAGAAAGCTAAATGAGAAAGTGGTCCGAGATAATTTTCCTATGCCACAGAAGGGTACTGTATTAGAAAAACTTCAAGGTGCGTTAGTTTTTACTACTCTAGATCTAACAAACGGTACACAGCATTCCCGCCTTGGGAAACCAAACACAGTAGACCAGTCGGTGATCTTTTTAATAACTTTTTCATAGCCGACTTAGTAGGGAAAAGCCATACAAATTTAGAAAAAGCATCCACAGCCATCAGAACATATTTGTATTGTTTCGCTGGCGACACGGACGCGAGTCCATCGAACCCAAATGATCTATATGAAGCGTATGCAGTGGCGTGTCCCCTTTCTCTATGCAGTGAAGATAGCCCTCTTGTTCGCCCAACTTTTTACTGAAAATAATACAACTTATACAATTAGCAATCACTTTAGCTACTTTCCTTTCAAGATTGGGGATCCAATATTGCTGCTGGATTGAGTGCAACGTCTTCGCCGTCGAAAAATGCCCCACTTCATGCGCCCCTTGAATCACGTCTCGTTCCATCAGCTTTGGAACAGCCAACAAATCATTGCCATGTACAACTTTAAAAAGGAGACCACCTTTCAGCTTGAAAGCTGAAATAGTCCACATGTATCATCTTATCACCCGGCCGGTCAAAATCCATTGCGAGACTTCTCTTGGTACGTCGCTTTTAGTGGTTGTCTGCTTAAACGCCGCACAGTCAGTAACAAGATCAAATTTCAAGCCTAAGAGATAGTGTCGAAACTTCTTGAGAGCGAGGTAGGCTGCTTTAACCTCCAGATAATAGCTATGACGCTTGGACTCTGCTTCTGTGCTCCAATAATAAACTGGAACCAAAGTGCTGCAGCAACACTGCTCCAAATCCGTCTTCGGATACATCCGTGTGGAGTTCGGTTGGCGCTTCTCTTGAGTAAATATGCAACACCGGGTCCATTACCAGTAGATTCTTTAGTGCTTGCAGCGATTGCTGCTCTGCTTCTCCAATATTAAAAACAGCTTCCTTCCTGAGTAAGTTCGTCAGCGGACGTGCGATTTGTGCGTACCCAGGCATACATTTTCGAAAAAACCCGGACGGACGGACGGTTTGACGGACATGGCTAGATCGACTCGGCTGTTGATACTGATCAAGAATATATGTACTTTATGGGGTCGGAAAAGCTTCCTATTGCCTGTTACATACATTTTGGCGACTTTAATATACCATTTCACCCTATGGGTGTATCGTATAAAAATATGTGTAATAGCCGGTACAAAATATGCATTCATTTTTTTGACATTTGGGTAAAAGGAACTTAAGGCCCATGACTGTACTTTGTTTTAATTTTTATTCGTTTCTTCACATACGATTTGCGCAGTGTAAAGCAGCTTACGCACACAAGCAAGTCCACACACAAAAATATCAAGAGCATGAGGGTGGATTTAGTTTTCTTCAGTATTTCGACGCAAGCAAATTTATGTCGCTTTGTTGAGAGAACACACGTGAAAAAATTGATCGCTGCTTTGCTTTCGCTATCTTTTTCTTGCATCAGATTATCGGCTGCGCTTGTTTTCTTGGTTTGAGACAGAATTTGACGAATTATCATTTTTTGCAGTGTAAGGCAGCATACGCACACAAGCAAGTGCACACATACAACTACATTTTTTTAGTTGAACATTCCCGTAGTAGGAGAGAGAGCAGAACAGAGAGCAGGACATAAGATCATTATATAAGTTGAGAAAGAGATTATTAAAGAGGCCGTAAATCACTCGTGGAGCATCCGGCAACTGAGTCGCACGTCAAGGTAGATAAGTAGTCCATATTCATATACATACATAAAGTCTTAACAATATATTGAACTCGATTGTTATCAATCAATTAAAATATTAGTAAAAAAATAAATATAGTAACGATCATTAAAACAACACTACATTTTTGGGGGCTTTTTTAAAGTAATTAACATATGTACATATAACACTGCGCGAGTTCATAGAAGACAAGGCAATCGACAGTTAAAGAGAGGTAAGAATTTGTATGAATTCTTGTATTCGCTAATGGAAATCGCGAAGCCGATCGAGATGACGAAAGTTTGTAGTTTGTATTTCGTAGAAGGTATTCCAGACATGAGAGCAAATTGTATCAGGCCAGAACAGTTGATGCGCTGAAAGTTCAAATAGAGACCTATTTAAAATCCAATGATCCTAGGAAATCAACAAAGCAACATTTGAGTCATCTTTTCATAAGCAAGGTAGTGATAATAGAGATAAAAGATCGACAACAAAAGGAGAACGCAAATGTTTTAAGTGTGGTGATCCATCGCACATGATGAGAGACTGTAAGTGTTTTAAGTGTGGCGAAACAGGACATCGTTCATTTGAATATAGGGAGTGAAAAGGAAGGAAAAGAAGACCACAAAGGATGAAAATTTACTATTTCGGGTATGGAATTGAAAGCAGTAACATATAAGACGATTAAGTTCAACGGTCTAATTGATACAGGAGCAAATTTAAGTCTCATAAGAAAAAGCGTGTTTGATATACTTGGAATTAATTTGTTAACAGGATATTCGAAGAGTCTTACAGGTATAGAAGGAAGTCATGTGGTGACTTTTGGTAGTTTTAGCATAACTGTTAAGATAGATGACATTCAGATGGAAATTGAGTTTCATGTCGTTCCTGATGAGGACATGACATATGAGGATATTTTGGGTAGAACCATATTAGATCACGTCGATTATGGTTGTGACAAAAGAAGGCACAAAGCTTGTGAGCAGCAGGGGAAAAGATTCACGATGTAAGTCGAAAGGATCTTGTGCTGCGTTTTCTAAGGGACTTGAAAGCATGTGTACAAATAGTGCGGAACAGAGTAAAGTGGAAGTCAAGAGTGACTTGTTACATATCAGTGTAGAAATCGCTAGTGAAGCAGTTGATTAGAAGTTACGAACTTATTAGAAATTCAAGCACACCTATAGAAATGAAGATTGTACTAACGGATGAGTTGCCAGTTTATCAGCATCCAAGGCGTCTAGATGAGTCTGATCAGAAAATTGTTGATAATACAGTACAGGAATGGTTGGAAGAGAAGATAATAAGGCTTGTACTTGTAACAAAGAAGAATGGGAAAAAGCGTCTGTGCTGCGATTACAGAAAGCTAAATGAGAAAGTGGTCCGAGATAATTTTCCTATGCCACAGAAGGGTACTGTATTAGAAAAACTTCAAGGTGCGTTAGTTTTTACTACTCTAGATCTAACAAACGGTACACAGCATTCGTAACGCAGAATGGTCAGTTTGAATTCCTATACGTACCTTTCGGAATTTCCAACCCTGCAGCAGTTTTTACAAGATTTATGGCAGTGATAAGGGATTCAGTGAAGAATCGTGTTGCAGTGGTGTATATGCACCATATAATTATACCAAGTGTAAACTTAAAAGGGTATTGAAGATAGCTACGGAAAATGGGTTGAGAATAAACTGGGACAAATGCCAAGTACTGCAGAGTAAAGTACATTTTTGGGCTACATAGTTAAAAATGGAAGCATTGAGCCAAGTGAAGACGAATGCTGTTTCAAGATTTCCAATCCCACACGATAAGAAGTCAGAAGAAGTTCAATGATTTTTAGCGTTGATATCGTATTTTTGTAAGTTTATCGAAGGATACGCAGTAACAGCTAAGCCCTTGACTGACATTTTGCGAAACGACAATAAGTTTGAGTTTAAAGAATTGCAGATGGTAGCCTTCGAACAATTGATGTTATCGTTGATCAAAGGTCATGTTTTAAAGTTATATAATCTTAAGCTAGAGACTGAGATTCACACCGATGCCTCGAAATATCGTTTCGGAGTTGCTCTTTTACAGAAGGATTTAGAAGATGGTTTTTTTATCCGGTGCAGTATAAGAGTCGGAAAACTAAATCCTGCGAAGAGAAGTACGATTCATATGAACTTGAGGTTTTAGCAGTTATAGGAGCATTAATAAAGTGGCGTGTGTGGGACAATGATAAAGAAAGAGGTTCCGTTACGTGTAGCATGTTGAGCAATGTACCTACAATTTAATTATCAGATTGAACACCGTTCAGGTACAAAGATGCGGCATGTTGATGCCTTGAGACGTTTATCTTGGGTTCTCCTAACCGACACCATATCCCATAGACTGAGGGAAGCACAGTTGTCCGATGATTGGACTAAATTAATCAGAAGTTTAGTTCAAGAAAAAGGATATGAAGATTTTTATATTGAGACCGAAATATTGTTTAAAGACCCAAATCAAGAGCTTTTTGTCGTTCCCTCGCAGATGGAAAAAGAAATAATACAGATTGCGCACAAGCAAGGACATTTTGGAGCTAGAAAGACTCAGGATATTGTAGAAAAATCGTTTTATATCCCAAAATTAAAAGAAAAGGTAGCCCGTGTCGTTAAGTGTTGCGTCGAATGTCTTATTGTTAATGCCAAAACCGGTAAAAAGAAAGGATGTTTGATGCCAATAAGCAAATGAGATCAGCCATTCATGACGTAAAGTGGCAACTGCCAAGTAGAAAGGATGCATAATACAATAGTTCCAATGATTTCAAAGTTACAACAAGAGAATGAGGGAAACTGGTACAAGTATGTGGGTCGCGTGCAACGACTAGTTAATAATATTGATCCAAGAAGTACAAAAGTTACACCTTTTAAGATTTTGACAGGAATAGAGATGCGTAGTCCTGATATTCCTGAAATAAGAAAGCTGATAACTGATTCGCCAGTGGAAGAACTGTACTTTGGTCGCGAAGATATTAGAGCGGAGGCTCGGAAAAATATCGAAGAGATACAGAAAGAAATGAAAAAGGTCGTTTAACAAAAAGAGAAAATGGGAAAGCAAATATAATTTGAATGAATTAGTGGCGATTAAACGTACGCAGTATGGGACAGGACTTAAGTTGAGAGGTAAATACCTGGGACCCTATAAAGTCACAAATGTGAATAGGCACGGTCGATATGACGCTGAGAAAGTTGGCGATAGTGAAGGACCTTGAAAGACCTCGGTAGTGACGGAAGTCATAAAGCCTTGGCTAGGATCATTCGGGTCGAATGACTTGACAGGACAGCCGCCTGTTGAAAATGGTATGTCAGGCGGGCATAATAACCGTAATCGTATAGCGGCTAGTGAGCGAGAGAGAACGACACGCAACGGCCGTAGCTATCTGGTCGACTCACTCACTCGAAATCGTACTCTCGCATCGATCACATCGTGCTCACACAAAGTTGTAAGTAAGGCCAAATTAATATAATATAAATATATGTATTCTTAACACGAAGAATCTTATTAATAATAAAGACAAATAAATATAAGGAAATTACATCCTTTAATAATAATAAACAATACAATAAGAGGAAGTATAATCCCACAAACTGGGGGCTCAACCGGAATACTTCCATAAACTGGGGGCTCAACCGAATTTCAACAAGATTTTCGGCGCCGTTAGATCAAAATTGGTGGCTGAAGCTGGAAGCAGCTCGTGAAGGGTGATGACTCAAGTGGAAAAGATAGAGCAGACATCGGACACGAAGTTGATGATAACCATTGTTTCCTGTGGAAGCAGACAAACCTAGAGAGAAGACAGCGGACACGAAGTTTATGATAATAAGTGTTCACTGTGGATGCAGACAGCAGACACGAAATTGATGATAACCAGTGTTTACTGTGGAAGCAGATAGACCGAGAAAGCAGACAGCGGGCACAAAGTTAATGATAATTAGTGTTTACTGTGGAAGCAGACAGCAGACACGAAGTTGATGATAACCAGTGTTTACTGGTTAGAGCAGACTAAGACCAAGACCAGTGTTCACTGTGGAAGCAAACAAAAAAGAGAGCGAGAGAGAGAGAGCAGACAACGGACACGACAAACCGTTGCAAGAGAGCAGACGACGCTGATAAGACCAAACGAGAAGAAGGCAGCGGACACGAAGTTGAGAAATATGGTGTGAAAGCAGACAAAGAGAGACCAAGGCAACGAGTGGAAAACAACAGAGTGAGCTGCGACAACAGAGTGAGCTGCGACAACAGAGTGAGTAGCTACAGAAAGCGAACCGAACATTCGCAAGAAGTATAGTGAGTTGCTACAATTATATTCAGTTGCTACATAGAGCAAGACAACTATAGTTGGGTGAGCTGCTATATTATTATTTTGAGTGCTGCTATATTATTATTTTGAGTGTGTACTTTGCTTGCACGACGAGACCGGTGGCAGAAATATTGACGAAATTGGTGCGAGCTGCAGAGAGCACATTTCTAAGAATCGCCTAAATAATCCATAACCTATCACAATGTGACCTACATTAACATAGTGTGTAAATTTTGCTAAGTTTGATTGAAATTTGATTAATTGATAGTAACCAACCATACGAATTTTGTTAAGCAATATACGTACAGGTAATTGTGTGAAATGGATCGAGGTGAGATTCTAACTTTGCGTATTGAGGAGTCGAGCAGTAAATTGAGGGAGTTAGGGCTAGAGACTACAGGCCTTAAAGCTGAGCTGCAAGCACGTCTACTCTACTTGACCTTATAGAAACTGAGAATGATGGGAAAGATGCAGATTTCGCTCCGGCTAGAACAATTCGAGACGTCCCGAGCACAGATGGGCAAAGATCATAGTTCACACAAAAAGATGTGGACGGAAGCGTTTCCGAATTTTGCGGATTATGTTCGAGTGACGTTGTACAGTGTACTTGGGAGCTAGAAGAATGCGCTTTAACCGTACAGTGGAGTCAATTACAGCTTTTTGTGTATGCCAAACAACTGTTAAAAGGAGCTGCATTATCGTTTATACGTAGTAAGAGAAATATTTGTAGTTGGGAGTACCTGAAAGAACCCTTAATGAACGAATTCAGAGTAAAGATTTCATCAGAAGAAGTAGAAGACAAGGCAATCGACAGTTAAAGAGAGGTGAAACTTTGTATGAATTCTTGTATTCGCTAATGGAAATCGCTAAGCCAATCGATTTAAATGACGAAAATTTGTAGTTTGTGTTTCGTAGAATGTATACCAGACATGAGAGCAAATAAGGCATTATTGTATCAGGCCAGAACAGTTGATGCGCTGAAAGTTCAAATAGAGACCTATTTAAAATCCAATGATCCTAGGAAATCAACAAAGCAACATTTGAGTCATCTTTTCATAAGCAAGGTAGTGATAATAGAGATAAAAGATCAACAACTAAAGGAGAACGCAAATGTTTTAAGTGTGGTGATCCATCGCACATGATGAGAGACTGTAACAAGAAAACGTTTACTTGTTTTAAGTGTGGCGAAACAGGCCATCGTTCATTTGAATATAGGGAGAGAAAAGGAAGGAAAAGAAGACCACAAAGGATGAAAATTTACTATTTCGGGCTTGGAATTGAAAGCAGTAACATATAAGCCGATTAAGTTCAACGGTCTAATTGATACAGGAGCAAATTTAAGTCTCATAAGAAAAAGCGTGTTTGATATACTTGGAATTAATTTGTTAACAGGATATTCGAAGAGTCTTACAGGTATAGAAGGAAGTCATGTGGTGACTTTTGGTAGTTTTAGCATAACTGTTAAGATAGATGACATTCAGATGGAAATTGAGTTTCATGTCGTTCCTGATGAGGACATGACATATGAGGATATTTTGGGTAGAACCATATTAGATCACGTCGATTATGGTTGTGACAAAAGAAGGCACAAAGCTTGTGAGCAGCAGGGGAAAAGATTCACGATGTAAGTCGAAAGGATCTTGTGCTGCGTTTTCTAAGGGACTTGAAAGCATGTGTACAAATAGTGCGGAACAGAGTAAAGTGGAAGTCAAGAGTGACTTGTTACATATCAGTGTAGAAATCGCTAGTGAAGTCAAGCAGTTGATTAGAAGTTACGAACTTATTAGAAATTCAAGCACACCTATAGAAATGAAGATTGTACTAACGGATGAGTTGCCAGTTTATCAGCATCCAAGGCGTCTAGATGAGTCTGATCAGAAAATTGTTGATAATACAGTACAGGAATGGTTGGAAGAGAAGATAATAAGGCTTGTACTTGTAACAAAGAAGAATGGGAAAAAGCGTCTGTGCTGCGATTACAGAAAGCTAAATGAGAAAGTGGTCCGAGATAATTTTCCTATGCCACAGAAGGGTACTGTATTAGAAAAACTTCAAGGTGCGTTAGTTTTTACTACTCTAGATCTAACAAACGGTACACAGCATTCGTAACGCAGAATGGTCAGTTTGAATTCCTATACGTACCTTTCGGAATTTCCAACCCTGCAGCAGTTTTTACAAGATTTATGGCAGTGATAAGGGATTCAGTGAAGAATCGTGTTGCAGTGGTGTATATGCACCATATAATTATACCAAGTGTAAACTTAAAAGGGTATTGAAGATAGCTACGGAAAATGGGTTGAGAATAAACTGGGACAAATGCCAAGTACTGCAGAGTAAAGTACATTTTTTGGGCTACATAGTTAAAAATGGAAGCATTGAGCCAAGTGAAGACGAATGCTGTTTCAAGATTTCCAATCCCACACGATAAGAAGTCAGAAGAAGTTCAATGATTTTTAGCGTTGATATCGTATTTTTGTAAGTTTATCGAAGGATACGCAGTAACAGCTAAGCCCTTGACTGACATTTTGCGAAACGACAATAAGTTTGAGTTTAATGAATTGCAGATGGTAGCATTCGAACAATTGAAGTTAGCGTTGATCAAAGGTCCTGTTTTAAAGTTATATAATCTTAAGCTAGAGACTGAGATTCACACCGATGCCTCGAAATATCATTTTGGAGTTGCTCTTTTACAGAAGGATTTAGAAGATGGTTTTTTTTATCCGGTGCAGTATAAGAGTCGGAAAACTAAATCCTGCGAAGAGAAGTACGATTCATATGAACTTGAGGTTTTAGCAGTTATAGGAGCATTAATAAAGTGGCGTGTGTATGTGTTAGGGTTGAGATTCAAGAATGTAACAGATTGTGATGCGTTCACGAGGACAATGAAAAAGAAAGAGGTTGCGTTACGTGTAGCATGTTGAGCAATGTACCTACAATTTAATTATCAGATTGAACACCGTTCAGGTACAAAGATGCGGCATGTTGATGCCTTGAGACGTTTATTTTGGGTTCTTCTAACCGACACCATAACCCATAGACTGAGGGAAGCACAGTTGTCCGATGATTGGACTAAATTAATCAGAAGTTTAGTTCAAGAAAAAGGATATGAAGATTTTTATATTGAGACCGAAATATTGTTTAAAGACCCAAATCAAGAGCTTTTTGTCGTTCCCTCGCAGATGGAAAAAGAAATAATACAGATTGCGCACAAGCAAGGACATTTTGGAGCTAGAAAGACTCAGGATATTGTAGAAAAATCGTTTTATATCCCAAAATTAAAAGAAAAGGTAGCCCGTGTCGTTAAGTGTTGCGTCGAATGTCTTATTGTTAATGCCAAAACCGGTAAAAAGAAAGGATGTTTGATGCCAATAAGCAAATGAGATCAGCCATTCATGACGTAAAGTGGCAACTGCCAAGTAGAAAGGATGCATAATACAATAGTTCCAATGATTTCAAAGTTACAACAAGAGAATGAGGGAAACTGGTACAAGTATGTGGGTCGCGTGCAACGACTAGTTAATAATATTGATCCAAGAAGTACAAAAGTTACACCTTTTAAGATTTTGACAGGAATAGAGATGCGTAGTCCTGATATTCCTGAAATAAGAAAGCTGATAACTGATTCGCCAGTGGAAGAACTGTACTTTGGTCGCGAAGATATTAGAGCGGAGGCTCGGAAAAATATCGAAGAGATACAGAAAGAAATGAAAAAGGTCGTTTAACAAAAAGAGAAAATGGGAAAGCAAATATAATTTGAATGAATTAGTGGCGATTAAACGTACGCAGTATGGGACAGGACTTAAGTTGAGAGGTAAATACCTGGGACCCTATAAAGTCACAAATGTGAATAGGCACGGTCGATATGACGCTGAGAAAGTTGGCGATAGTGAAGGACCTTGAAAGACCTCGGTAGTGACGGAAGTCATAAAGCCTTGGCTAGGATCATTCGGGTCGAATGACTTGACAGGACAGCCGCCTGTTGAAAATGGTATGTCAGGCGGGCATAATAATCGTAATCGTATAGCGGCTAGTGAGCGAGAGAGAACGACACGCAACGGCCGTAGCTATCTGGTCGACTCACTCACTCGAAATCGTACTCTCGCATCGATCACATCGTGCTCACACAAAGTTGTAAGTAAGGCCAAATTAATATAATATAAATATATGTATTCTTAACACGAAGAATCTTATTAATAATAAAGACAAATAAATATAAGGAAATTACATCCTTTAATAATAATAAACAATACAATAAGAGGAAGTATAATCCCACAAACTGGGGGCTCAACCGGAATACTTCCATAAACTGGGGGCTCAACCGAATTTCAACAAGATTTTCGGCGCCGTTAGATCAAAATTGGTGGCTGAAGCTGGAAGCAGCTCGTGAAGGGTGATGACTCAAGTGGAAAAGATAGAGCAGACATCGGACACGAAGTTGATGATAACCATTGTTTCCTGTGGAAGCAGACAAACCTAGAGAGAAGACAGCGGACACGAAGTTTATGATAATAAGTGTTCACTGTGGATGCAGACAGCAGACACGAAATTGATGATAACCAGTGTTTACTGTGGAAGCAGATAGACCGAGAAAGCAGACAGCGGGCACAAAGTTAATGATAATTAGTGTTTACTGTGGAAGCAGACAGCAGACACGAAGTTGATGATAACCAGTGTTTACTGGTTAGAGCAGACTAAGACCAAGACCAGTGTTCACTGTGGAAGCAAACAAAAAAGAGAGCGAGAGAGAGAGAGCAGACAACGGACACGACAAACCGTTGCAAGAGAGCAGACGACGCTGATAAGACCAAACGAGAAGAAGGCAGCGGACACGAAGTTGAGAAATATGGTGTGAAAGCAGACAAAGAGAGACCAAGGCAACGAGTGGAAAACAACAGAGTGAGCTGCGACAACAGAGTGAGCTGCGACAACAGAGTGAGTAGCTACAGAAAGCGAACCGAACATTCGCAAGAAGTATAGTGAGTTGCTACAATTATATTCAGTTGCTACATAGAGCAAGACAACTATAGTTGGGTGAGCTGCTATATTATTATTTTGAGTGCTGCTATATTATTATTTTGAGTGTGTACTTTGCTTGCACGACGAGACCGGTGGCAGAAATATTGACGAAATTGGTGCGAGCTGCAGAGAGCACATTTCTAAGAATCGCCTAAATAATCCATAACCTATCACAATGTGACCTACATTAACATAGTGTGTAAATTTTGCTAAGTTTGATTGAAATTTGATTAATTGATAGTAACCAACCATACGAATTTTGTTAAGCAATATACGTACAGGTAATTGTGTGAAATGGATCGAGGTGAGATTCTAACTTTGCGTATTGAGGAGTCGAGCAGTAAATTGAGGGAGTTAGGGCTAGAGACTACAGGCCTTAAAGCTGAGCTGCAAGCACGTCTACTCTACTTGACCTTATAGAAACTGAGAATGATGGGAAAGATGCAGATTTCGCTCCGGCTAGAACAATTCGAGACGTCCCGAGCACAGATGGGCAAAGATCATAGTTCACACAAAAAGATGTGGACGGAAGCGTTTCCGAATTTTGCGGATTATGTTCGAGTGACGTTGTACAGTGTACTTGGGAGCTAGAAGAATGCGCTTTAACCGTACAGTGGAGTCAATTACAGCTTTTTGTGTATGCCAAACAACTGTTAAAAGGAGCTGCATTATCGTTTATACGTAGTAAGAGAAATATTTGTAGTTGGGAGTACCTGAAAGAACCCTTAATGAACGAATTCAGAGTAAAGATTTCATCAGAAGAAGTAGAAGACAAGGCAATCGACAGTTAAAGAGAGGTGAAACTTTGTATGAATTCTTGTATTCGCTAATGGAAATCGCTAAGCCAATCGATTTAAATGACGAAAATTTGTAGTTTGTGTTTCGTAGAATGTATACCAGACATGAGAGCAAATAAGGCATTATTGTATCAGGCCAGAACAGTTGATGCGCTGAAAGTTCAAATAGAGACCTATTTAAAATCCAATGATCCTAGGAAATCAACAAAGCAACATTTGAGTCATCTTTTCATAAGCAAGGTAGTGATAATAGAGATAAAAGATCAACAACTAAAGGAGAACGCAAATGTTTTAAGTGTGGTGATCCATCGCACATGATGAGAGACTGTAACAAGAAAACGTTTACTTGTTTTAAGTGTGGCGAAACAGGCCATCGTTCATTTGAATATAGGGAGAGAAAAGGAAGGAAAAGAAGACCACAAAGGATGAAAATTTACTATTTCGGGCTTGGAATTGAAAGCAGTAACATATAAGCCGATTAAGTTCAACGGTCTAATTGATACAGGAGCAAATTTAAGTCTCATAAGAAAAAGCGTGTTTGATATACTTGGAATTAATTTGTTAACAGGATATTCGAAGAGTCTTACAGGTATAGAAGGAAGTCATGTGGTGACTTTTGGTAGTTTTAGCATAACTGTTAAGATAGATGACATTCAGATGGAAATTGAGTTTCATGTCGTTCCTGATGAGGACATGACATATGAGGATATTTTGGGTAGAACCATATTAGATCACGTCGATTATGGTTGTGACAAAAGAAGGCACAAAGCTTGTGAGCAGCAGGGGAAAAGATTCACGATGTAAGTCGAAAGGATCTTGTGCTGCGTTTTCTAAGGGACTTGAAAGCATGTGTACAAATAGTGCGGAACAGAGTAAAGTGGAAGTCAAGAGTGACTTGTTACATATCAGTGTAGAAATCGCTAGTGAAGTCAAGCAGTTGATTAGAAGTTACGAACTTATTAGAAATTCAAGCACACCTATAGAAATGAAGATTGTACTAACGGATGAGTTGCCAGTTTATCAGCATCCAAGGCGTCTAGATGAGTCTGATCAGAAAATTGTTGATAATACAGTACAGGAATGGTTGGAAGAGAAGATAATAAGGCTTGTACTTGTAACAAAGAAGAATGGGAAAAAGCGTCTGTGCTGCGATTACAGAAAGCTAAATGAGAAAGTGGTCCGAGATAATTTTCCTATGCCACAGAAGGGTACTGTATTAGAAAAACTTCAAGGTGCGTTAGTTTTTACTACTCTAGATCTAACAAACGGTACACAGCATTCGTAACGCAGAATGGTCAGTTTGAATTCCTATACGTACCTTTCGGAATTTCCAACCCTGCAGCAGTTTTTACAAGATTTATGGCAGTGATAAGGGATTCAGTGAAGAATCGTGTTGCAGTGGTGTATATGCACCATATAATTATACCAAGTGTAAACTTAAAAGGGTATTGAAGATAGCTACGGAAAATGGGTTGAGAATAAACTGGGACAAATGCCAAGTACTGCAGAGTAAAGTACATTTTTTGGGCTACATAGTTAAAAATGGAAGCATTGAGCCAAGTGAAGACGAATGCTGTTTCAAGATTTCCAATCCCACACGATAAGAAGTCAGAAGAAGTTCAATGATTTTTAGCGTTGATATCGTATTTTTGTAAGTTTATCGAAGGATACGCAGTAACAGCTAAGCCCTTGACTGACATTTTGCGAAACGACAATAAGTTTGAGTTTAATGAATTGCAGATGGTAGCATTCGAACAATTGAAGTTAGCGTTGATCAAAGGTCCTGTTTTAAAGTTATATAATCTTAAGCTAGAGACTGAGATTCACACCGATGCCTCGAAATATCATTTTGGAGTTGCTCTTTTACAGAAGGATTTAGAAGATGGTTTTTTTTATCCGGTGCAGTATAAGAGTCGGAAAACTAAATCCTGCGAAGAGAAGTACGATTCATATGAACTTGAGGTTTTAGCAGTTATAGGAGCATTAATAAAGTGGCGTGTGTATGTGTTAGGGTTGAGATTCAAGAATGTAACAGATTGTGATGCGTTCACGAGGACAATGAAAAAGAAAGAGGTTGCGTTACGTGTAGCATGTTGAGCAATGTACCTACAATTTAATTATCAGATTGAACACCGTTCAGGTACAAAGATGCGGCATGTTGATGCCTTGAGACGTTTATTTTGGGTTCTTCTAACCGACACCATAACCCATAGACTGAGGGAAGCACAGTTGTCCGATGATTGGACTAAATTAATCAGAAGTTTAGTTCAAGAAAAAGGATATGAAGATTTTTATATTGAGACCGAAATATTGTTTAAAGACCCAAATCAAGAGCTTTTTGTCGTTCCCTCGCAGATGGAAAAAGAAATAATACAGATTGCGCACAAGCAAGGACATTTTGGAGCTAGAAAGACTCAGGAAATTTGTAGAAAAATCGTATTATATCCCAAAATTAAAAGAAAAGGTAGCCCGTGTCGTTAAGTGTTGCGTCGAATGTCTTATTGTTAATGCCAAAACCGGTAAAAAGAAAGGATGTTTGATGCCAATAAGCAAATGAGATCAGCCATTCATGACGTAAAGTGGCAACTGCCAAGTAGAAAGGATGCATAATACAATAGTTCCAATGATTTCAAAGTTACAACAAGAGAATGAGGGAAACTGGTACAAGTATGTGGGTCGCGTGCAACGACTAGTTAATAATATTGATCCAAGAAGTACAAAAGTTACACCTTTTAAGATTTTGACAGGAATAGAGATGCGTAGTCCTGATATTCCTGAAATAAGAAAGCTGATAACTGATTCGCCAGTGGAAGAACTGTACTTTGGTCGCGAAGATATTAGAGCGGAGGCTCGGAAAAATATCGAAGAGATACAGAAAGAAATGAAAAAGGTCGTTTAACAAAAAGAGAAAATGGGAAAGCAAATATAATTTGAATGAATTAGTGGCGATTAAACGTACGCAGTATGGGACAGGACTTAAGTTGAGAGGTAAATACCTGGGACCCTATAAAGTCACAAATGTGAATAGGCACGGTCGATATGACGCTGAGAAAGTTGGCGATAGTGAAGGACCTTGAAAGACCTCGGTAGTGACGGAAGTCATAAAGCCTTGGCTAGGATCATTCGGGTCGAATGACTTGACAGGACAGCCGCCTGTTGGAAATGGTATGTCAGGCGGGCATAATAATCGTAATCGTATAGCGGCTAGTGAGCGAGAGAGAACGACACGCAACGGCCGTAGCTATCTGGTCGACTCACTCACTCGAAATCGTACTCTCGCATCGATCACATCGTGCTCACACAAAGTTGTAAGTAAGGCCAAATTAATATAATATAAATATATGTATTCTTAACACGAAGAATCTTATTAATAATAAAGACAAATAAATATAAGGAAATTACATCCTTTAATAATAATAAACAATACAATAAGAGGAAGTATAATCCCACAAACTGGGGGCTCAACCGGAATACTTCCATAAACTGGGGCTCAACCGAATTTCAACAAGATTTTCGGCGCCGTTAGATCAAAATTGGTGGCTGAAGCTGGAAGCAGCTCGTGAAGGGTGATGACTCAAGTGGAAAAGATAGAGCAGACATCGGACACGAAGTTGATGATAACCATTGTTTCCTGTGGAAGCAGACAAACCTAGAGAGAAGACAGCGGACACGAAGTTTATGATAATAAGTGTTCACTGTGGATGCAGACAGCAGACACGAAATTGATGATAACCAGTGTTTACTGTGGAAGCAGATAGACCGAGAAAGCAGACAGCGGGCACAAAGTTAATGATAATTAGTGTTTACTGTGGAAGCAGACAGCAGACACGAAGTTGATGATAACCAGTGTTTACTGGTTAGAGCAGACTAAGACCAAGACCAGTGTTCACTGTGGAAGCAAACAAAAAAGAGAGCGAGAGAGAGAGAGCAGACAACGGACACGACAAACCGTTGCAAGAGAGCAGACGACGCTGATAAGACCAAACGAGAAGAAGGCAGCGGACACGAAGTTGAGAAATATGGTGTGAAAGCAGACAAAGAGAGACCAAGGCAACGAGTGGAAAACAACAGAGTGAGCTGCGACAACAGAGTGAGCTGCGACAACAGAGTGAGTAGCTACAGAAAGCGAACCGAACATTCGCAAGAAGTATAGTGAGTTGCTACAATTATATTCAGTTGCTACATAGAGCAAGACAACTATAGTTGGGTGAGCTGCTATATTATTATTTTGAGTGCTGCTATATTATTATTTTGAGTGTGTACTTTGCTTGCACGACGAGACCGGTGGCAGAAATATTGACGAAATTGGTGCGAGCTGCAGAGAGCACATTTCTAAGAATCGCCTAAATAATCCATAACCTATCACAATGTGACCTACATTAACATAGTGTGTAAATTTTGCTAAGTTTGATTGAAATTTGATTAATTGATAGTAACCAACCATACGAATTTTGTTAAGCAATATACGTACAGGTAATTGTGTGAAATGGATCGAGGTGAGATTCTAACTTTGCGTATTGAGGAGTCGAGCAGTAAATTGAGGGAGTAAGGGCTAGAGACTACAGGCCTTAAAGCTGAGCTGCAAGCACGTCTACTCTACTTGACCTTATAGAAACTGAGAATGATGGGAAAGATGCAGATCTCGCTCCGGCTAGAACAATTCGAGACGTCCCGAGCACAGATGGGCAAAGATCATAGTTCACACAAAAAGATGTGGACGGAAGCGTTTCCGAATTTTGCGGATTATGTTCGAGTGACGTTGTACAGTGTACTTGGGAGCTAGAAGAATGCGCTTTAACCGTACAGTGGAGTCAATTACAGCTTTTTGTGTATGCCAAACAACTGTTAAAAGGAGCTGCATTATCGTTTATACGTAGTAAGAGAAATATTTGTAGTTGGGAGTACCTGAAAGAACCCTTAATGAACGAATTCAGAGTAAAGATTTCATCAGAAGAAGTAGAAGACAAGGCAATCGACAGTTAAAGAGAGGTGAAACTTTGTATGAATTCTTGTATTCGCTAATGGAAATCGCTAAGCCAATCGATTTAAATGACGAAAATTTGTAGTTTGTGTTTCGTAGAATGTATACCAGACATGAGAGCAAATAAGGCATTATTGTATCAGGCCAGAACAGTTGATGCGCTGAAAGTTCAAATAGAGACCTATTTAAAATCCAATGATCCTAGGAAATCAACAAAGCAACATTTGAGTCATCTTTTCATAAGCAAGGTAGTGATAATAGAGATAAAAGATCAACAACTAAAGGAGAACGCAAATGTTTTAAGTGTGGTGATCCATCGCACATGATGAGAGACTGTAACAAGAAAACGTTTACTTGTTTTAAGTGTGGCGAAACAGGCCATCGTTCATTTGAATATAGGGAGAGAAAAGGAAGGAAAAGAAGACCACAAAGGATGAAAATTTACTATTTCGGGCTTGGAATTGAAAGCAGTAACATATAAGCCGATTAAGTTCAACGGTCTTATTGATACAGGAGCAAATTTAAGTCTCATAAGAAAAAGCGTGTTTGATATACTTGGAATTAATTTGTTAACAGGATATTCGAAGAGTCTTACAGGTATAGAAGGAAGTCATGTGGTGACTTTTGGTAGTTTTAGCGTCGTTGTCGTTCCTGATGAGGACATGACATATGAGGATATTTTGGGTAGAACCATATTAGATCACGTCGATTATGGTTGTGACAAAAGAAGGCACAAAGCTTGTGAGCAGCAGGGGAAAAGATTCACGATGTAAGTCGAAAGGATCTTGTGCTGCGTTTTCTAAGGGACTTGAAAGCATGTGTACAAATAG
The DNA here is from genome assembly GCA_018152135.1 of Drosophila paulistorum. Lineage (NCBI taxonomy): Eukaryota > Metazoa > Arthropoda > Insecta > Diptera > Drosophilidae > Drosophila > Drosophila paulistorum. The sequence continues at coordinate 4,205,686 of JAECXG010000823.1, forward strand.
TGCGGAACAGAGTAAAGTGGAAGTCAAGAGTGACTTGTTACATATCAGTGTAGAAATCGCTAGTGAAGTCAAGCAGTTGATTAGAAGTTACGAACTTATTAGAAATTCAAGCACACCTATAGAAATGAAGATTGTACTAACGGATGAGTTGCCAGTTTATCAGCATCCAAGGCGTCTAGATGAGTCTGATCAGAAAATTGTTGATAATACAGTACAGGAATGGTTGGAAGAGAAGATAATAAGGCTTGTACTTGTAACAAAGAAGAATGGGAAAAAGCGTCTGTGCTGCGATTACAGAAAGCTAAATGAGAAAGTGGTCCGAGATAATTTTCCTATGCCACAGAAGGGTACTGTATTAGAAAAACTTCAAGGTGCGTTAGTTTTTACTACTCTAGATCTAACAAACGGTACACAGCATTCGTAACGCAGAATGGTCAGTTTGAATTCCTATACGTACCTTTCGGAATTTCCAACCCTGCAGCAGTTTTTACAAGATTTATGGCAGTGATAAGGGATTCAGTGAAGAATCGTGTTGCAGTGGTGTATATGCACCATATAATTATACCAAGTGTAAACTTAAAAGGGTATTGAAGATAGCTACGGAAAATGGGTTGAGAATAAACTGGGACAAATGCCAAGTACTGCAGAGTAAAGTACATTTTTGGGCTACATAGTTAAAAATGGAAGCACTGAGCCAAGTGAAGACGAATGCTGTTTCAAGATTTCCAATCCCACACGATAAGAAGTCAGAAGAAGTTCAATGATTTTTAGCGTTGATATCGTATTTTTGTAAGTTTATCGAAGGATACGCAGTAACAGCTAAGCCCTTGACTGACATTTTGCGAAACGACAATAAGTTTGAGTTTAATGAATTGCAGATGGTAGCATTCGAACAATTGAAGTTAGCGTTGATCAAAGGTCCTGTTTTAAAGTTATATAATCTTAAGCTAGAGACTGAGATTCACACCGATGCCTCGAAATATCATTTTGGAGTTGCTCTTTTACAGAAGGATTTAGAAGATGGTTTTTTTATCCGGTGCAGTATAAGAGTCGGAAAACTAAATCCTGCGAAGAGAAGTACGATTCATATGAACTTGAGGTTTTAGCAGTTATAGGAGCATTAATAAAGTGGCGTGTGTATGTGTTAGGGTTGAGATTCAAGAATGTAACAGATTGTGATGCGTTCACGAGGACAATGAAAAAGAAAGAGGTTGCGTTACGTGTAGCATGTTGAGCAATGTACCTACAATTTAATTATCAGATTGAACACCGTTCAGGTACAAAGATGCGGCATGTTGATGCCTTGAGACGTTTATTTTGGGTTCTTCTAACCGACACCATAACCCATAGACTGAGGGAAGCACAGTTGTCCGATGATTGGACTAAATTAATCAGAAGTTTAGTTAAAGAAAAAGGATATGAAGATTTTTATATTGAGACCGAAATATTGTTTAAAGACCCAAATCAAGAGCTTTTTGTCGTTCCCTCGCAGATGGAAAAAGAAATAATACAGATTGCGCACAAGCAAGGACATTTTGGAGCTAGAAAGACTCAGGATATTGTAGAAAAATCGTATTATATCCCAAAATTAAAAGAAAAGTTAGCCCGTGTCGTTAAGTGTTGCGTCGAATGTCTTATTGTTAATGCCAAAACCGGTAAAAAGAAAGGATGTTTGATGCCAATAAGCAAATGAGATCAGCCATTCATGACGTAAAGTGGCAACTGCCAAGTAGAAAGGATGCATAATACAATAGTTCCAATGATTTCAAAGTTACAACAAGAGAATGAGGGAAACTGGTACAAGTATGTGGGTCGCGTGCAACGACTAGTTAATAATATTGATCCAAGAAGTACAAAAGTTACACCTTTTAAGATTTTGACAGGAATAGAGATGCGTAGTCCTGCTATTCCTGAAATAAGAAAGCTGATAACTGATTCGCCAGTGGAAGAACTGTACTTTGGTCGCGAAGACATTAGAGCGGAGGCTCGGAAAAATATCGAAGAGATACAGAAAGAAATGAAAAAGGTCGTTTAACAAAAAGAGAAAATGGGAAAGCAAATATAATTTGAATGAATTAGTGGCGATTAAACGTACGCAGTATGGGACAGGACTTAAGTTGAGAGGTAAATACCTGGGACCCTATAAAGTCACAAATGTGAATAGGCACGGTCGATATGACGCTGAGAAAGTTGGCGATAGTGAAGGACCTTGAAAGACCTCGGTAGTGACGGAAGTCATAAAGCCTTGGCTAGGATCATTCGGGTCGAATGACTTGACAGGACAGCCGCCTGTTGGAAATGGTATGTCAGGCGGGCATAATAATCGTAATCGTATAGCGGCTAGTGAGCGAGAGAGAACGACACGCAACGGCCGTAGCTATCTGGTCGACTCACTCACTCGAAATCGTACTCTCGCATCGATCACATCGTGCTCACACAAAGTTGTAAGTAAGGCCAAATTAATATAATATAAATATATGTATTCTTAACACGAAGAATCTTATTAATAATAAAGACAAATAAATATAAGGAAATTACATCCTTTAATAATAATAAACAATACAATAAGAGGAAGTATAATCCCACAAACTGGGGGCTCAACCGGAATACTTCCATAAACTGGGGGCTCAACCGAATTTCAACAAGATTTTCGGCGCCGTTAGATCAAAATTGGTGGCTGAAGCTGGAAGCAGCTCGTGAAGGGTGATGACTCAAGAGGAAAAGATAGAGCAGACATCGGACACGAAGTTGATGATAACCATTGTTTCCTGTGGAAGCAGACAAACCTAGAGAGAAGACAGCGGACACGAAGTTTATGATAATAAGTGTTCACTGTGGATGCAGACAGCAGACACGAAATTGATGATAACCAGTGTTTACTGTGGAAGCAGATAGACCGAGAAAGCAGACAGCGGGCACAAAGTTAATGATAATTAGTGTTTACTGTGGAAGCAGACAGCAGACACGAAGTTGATGATAACCAGTGTTTACTGGTTAGAGCAGACTAAGACCAAGACCAGTGTTCACTGTGGAAGCAAACAAAAAAAGAGAGCGAGAGAGAGAGAGCAGACAACGGACACGACAAACCGTTGCAAGAGAGCAGACGACGCTGATAAGACCAAACGAGAAGAAGGCAGCGGACACGAAGTTGAGAAATTTGGTGTGAAAGCAGACAAAGAGAGACCAAGGCAACGAGTGGAAAACAACAGAGTGAGCTGCGACAACAGAGTGAGTAGCTACAGAAAGCGAACCGAACATTCGCAAGAAGTATAGTGAGTTGCTACAATTATATTCAGTTGCTACATAGAGCAAGACGACTATAGTTGGGTGAGCTGCTATATTATTATTTTGAGTGTGAGTTACTTTGCTTGCACGACGAGACCGGTGGCAGAAATATTGACGAAATTGGTGCGAGCTGCAGAGAGCACATTTCTAAGAATCGCCTAAATAATCCATAACCTATCACAATGTGACCTACATTAACATAGTGTGTAAATTTTGCTAAGTTTGATTGAAATTTGATTAATTGATAGTAACCAACCATACGAATTTTGTTAAGCAATATACGTACAGGTAATTGTGTGAAATGGATCGAGGTGAGATTCTAACTTTGCGTATTGAGGAGTCGAGCAGTAAATTGAGGGAGTTAGGGCTAGAGACTACAGGCCTTAAAGCTGAGCTGCAAGCACGTCTACTCTACTTGACCTTATAGAAACTGAGAATGATGGGAAAGATGCAGATTTCGCTCCGGCTAGAACAATTCGAGACGTCCCGAGCACAGATGGGCAAAGATCATAGTTCACACAAAAGATGTGGACGGAAGCGTTTCCGAATTTTGCGGATTATGTTCGAGTGACGTTGTCCAGTGTACTTGGGAGCTAGAAGAATGCGCTTTAACCGTACAGTGGAGTCAATTACAGCTTTTTGTGTATGCCAAACAACTGTTAAAAGGAGCTGCATTATCGTTTATACGTAGTAAGAGAAATATTTGTAGTTGGGAGTACCTGAAAGAACCCTTAATGAACGAATTCAGAGTAAAGATTTCATCAGAAGAAGTAGAAGACAAGGCAATCGACAGTTAAAGAGAGGTGAAACTTTGTATGAATTCTTGTATTCGCTAATGGAAATCGCTAAGCCAATCGATTTAAATGACGAAAATTTGTAGTTTGTGTTTCGTAGAATGTATACCAGACATGAGAGCAAATAAGGCATTATTGTATCAGGCCAGAACAGTTGATGCGCTGAAAGTTCAAATAGAGACCTATTTAAAATCCAATGATCCTAGGAAATCAACAAAGCAACATTTGAGTCATCTTTTCATAAGCAAGGTAGTGATAATAGAGATAAAAGATCAACAACTAAAGGAGAACGCAAATGTTTTAAGTGTGGTGATCCATCGCACATGATGAGAGACTGTAACAAGAAAACGTTTACTTGTTTTAAGTGTGGCGAAACAGGCCATCGTTCATTTGAATATAGGGAGAGAAAAGGAAGGAAAAGAAGACCACAAAGGATGAAAATTTACTATTTCGGGCTTGGAATTGAAAGCAGTAACATATAAGCCGATTAAGTTCAACGGTCTTATTGATACAGGAGCAAATTTAAGTCTCATAAGAAAAAGCGTGTTTGATATACTTGGAATTAATTTGTTAACAGGATATTCGAAGAGTCTTACAGGTATAGAAGGAAGTCATGTGGTGACTTTTGGTAGTTTTAGCATAACTGTTAAGATAGATGACATTCAGATGGAAATTGAGTTTCATGTCGTTCCTGATGAGGACATGACATATGAGGATATTTTGGGTAGAACCATATTAGATCACGTCGATTATGGTTGTGACAAAAGAAGGCACAAAGCTTGTGAGCAGCAGGGGAAAAGATTCACGATGTAAGTCGAAAGGATCTTGTGCTGCGTTTTCTAAGGGACTTGAAAGCATGTGTACAAATAGTGCGGAACAGAGTAAAGTGGAAGTCAAGAGTGACTTGTTACATATCAGTGTAGAAATCGCTAGTGAAGTCAAGCAGTTGATTAGAAGTTACGAACTTATTAGAAATTCAAGCACACCTATAGAAATGAAGATTGTACTAACGGATGAGTTGCCAGTTTATCAGCATCCAAGGCGTCTAGATGAGTCTGATCAGAAAATTGTTGATAATACAGTACAGGAATGGTTGGAAGAGAAGATAATAAGGCTTGTACTTGTAACAAAGAAGAATGGGAAAAAGCGTCTGTGCTGCGATTACAGAAAGCTAAATGAGAAAGTGGTCCGAGATAATTTTCCTATGCCACAGAAGGGTACTGTATTAGAAAAACTTCAAGGTGCGTTAGTTTTTAACGGTACACAGCATTCGTAACGCAGAATGGTCAGTTTGAATTCCTATACGTACCTTTCGGAATTTCCAACCCTGCAGCAGTTTTTACAAGATTTATGGCAGTGATAAGGGATTCAGTGAAGAATCGTGTTGCAGTGGTGTATATGCACCATATAATTATACCAAGTGTAAACTTAAAAGGGTATTGAAGATAGCTACGGAAAATGGGTTGAGAATAAACTGGGACAAATGCCAAGTACTGCAGAGTAAAGTACATTTTTGGGCTACATAGTTAAAAATGGAAGCACTGAGCCAAGTGAAGACGAATGCTGTTTCAAGATTTCCAATCCCACACGATAAGAAGTCAGAAGAAGTTCAATGATTTTTAGCGTTGATATCGTATTTTTGTAAGTTTATCGAAGGATACGCAGTAACAGCTAAGCCCTTGACTGACATTTTGCGAAACGACAATAAGTTTGAGTTTAATGAATTGCAGATGGTAGCATTCGAACAATTGAAGTTAGCGTTGATCAAAGGTCCTGTTTTAAAGTTATATAATCTTAAGCTAGAGACTGAGATTCACACCGATGCCTCGAAATATCATTTTGGAGTTGCTCTTTTACAGAAGGATTTAGAAGATGGTTTTTTTATCCGGTGCAGTATAAGAGTCGGAAAACTAAATCCTGCGAAGAGAAGTACGATTCATATGAACTTGAGGTTTTAGCAGTTATAGGAGCATTAATAAAGTGGCGTGTGTATGTGTTAGGGTTGAGATTCAAGAATGTAACAGATTGTGATGCGTTCACGAGGACAATGAAAAAGAAAGAGGTTGCGTTACGTGTAGCATGTTGAGCAATGTACCTACAATTTAATTATCAGATTGAACACCGTTCAGGTACAAAGATGCGGCATGTTGATGCCTTGAGACGTTTATTTTGGGTTCTTCTAACCGACACCATAACCCATAGACTGAGGGAAGCACAGTTGTCCGATGATTGGACTAAATTAATCAGAAGTTTAGTTAAAGAAAAAGGATATGAAGATTTTTATATTGAGACCGAAATATTGTTTAAAGACCCAAATCAAGAGCTTTTTGTCGTTCCCTCGCAGATGGAAAAAGAAATAATACAGATTGCGCACAAGCAAGGACATTTTGGAGCTAGAAAGACTCAGGATATTGTAGAAAAATCGTATTATATCCCAAAATTAAAAGAAAAGTTAGCCCGTGTCGTTAAGTGTTGCGTCGAATGTCTTATTGTTAATGCCAAAACCGGTAAAAAGAAAGGATGTTTGATGCCAATAAGCAAATGAGATCAGCCATTCATGACGTAAAGTGGCAACTGCCAAGTAGAAAGGATGCATAATACAATAGTTCCAATGATTTCAAAGTTACAACAAGAGAATGAGGGAAACTGGTACAAGTATGTGGGTCGCGTGCAACGACTAGTTAATAATATTGATCCAAGAAGTACAAAAGTTACACCTTTTAAGATTTTGACAGGAATAGAGATGCGTAGTCCTGCTATTCCTGAAATAAGAAAGCTGATAACTGATTCGCCAGTGGAAGAACTGTACTTTGGTCGCGAAGACATTAGAGCGGAGGCTCGGAAAAATATCGAAGAGATACAGAAAGAAATGAAAAAGGTCGTTTAACAAAAAAGAGAAAATGGGAAAGCAAATATAATTTGAATGAATTAGTGGCGATTAAACGTACGCAGTATGGGACAGGACTTAAGTTGAGAGGTAAATACCTGGGACCCTATAAAGTCACAAATGTGAATAGGCACGGTCGATATGACGCTGAGAAAGTTGGCGATAGTGAAGGACCTTGAAAGACCTCGGTAGTGACGGAAGTCATAAAGCCTTGGCTAGGATCATTCGGGTCGAATGACTTGACAGGACAGCCGCCTGTTGGAAATGGTATGTCAGGCGGGCATAATAATCGTAATCGTATAGCGGCTAGTGAGCGAGAGAGAACGACACGCAACGGCCGTAGCTATCTGGTCGACTCACTCACTCGAAATCGTACTCTCGCATCGATCACATCGTGCTCACACAAAGTTGTAAGTAAGGCCAAATTAATATAATATAAATATATGTATTCTTAACACGAAGAATCTTATTAATAATAAAGACAAATAAATATAAGGAAATTACATCCTTTAATAATAATAAACAATACAATAAGAGGAAGTATAATCCCACAAACTGGGGGCTCAACCGGAATACTTCCATAAACTGGGGGCTCAACCGAATTTCAACAAGATTTTCGGCGCCGTTAGATCAAAATTGGTGGCTGAAGCTGGAAGCAGCTCGTGAAGGGTGATGACTCAAGAGGAAAAGATAGAGCAGACATCGGACACGAAGTTGATGATAACCATTGTTTCCTGTGGAAGCAGACAAACCTAGAGAGAAGACAGCGGACACGAAGTTTATGATAATAAGTGTTCACTGTGGATGCAGACAGCAGACACGAAATTGATGATAACCAGTGTTTACTGTGGAAGCAGATAGACCGAGAAAGCAGACAGCGGGCACAAAGTTAATGATAATTAGTGTTTACTGTGGAAGCAGACAGCAGACACGAAGTTGATGATAACCAGTGTTTACTGGTTAGAGCAGACTAAGACCAAGACCAGTGTTCACTGTGGAAGCAAACAAAAAAGAGAGCGAGAGAGAGAGAGCAGACAACGGACACGACAAACCGTTGCAAGAGAGCAGACGACGCTGATAAGACCAAACGAGAAGAAGGCAGCGGACACGAAGTTGAGAAATTTGGTGTGAAAGCAGACAAAGAGAGACCAAGGCAACGAGTGGAAAACAACAGAGTGAGCTGCGACAACAGAGTGAGTAGCTACAGAAAGCGAACCGAACATTCGCAAGAAGTATAGTGAGTTGCTACAATTATATTCAGTTGCTACATAGAGCAAGACGACTATAGTTGGGTGAGCTGCTATATTATTATTTTGAGTGTGAGTTACTTTGCTTGCACGACGAGACCGGTGGCAGAAATATTGACGAAATTGGTGCGAGCTGCAGAGAGCACATTTCTAAGAATCGCCTAAATAATCCATAACCTATCACAATGTGACCTACATTAACATAGTGTGTAAATTTTGCTAAGTTTGATTGAAATTTGATTAATTGATAGTAAACAACCATACGAATTTTGTTAAGCAATATACGTACAGGTAATTGTGTGAAATGGATCGAGGTGAGATTCTAACTTTGCGTATTGAGGAGTCGAGCAGTAAATTGAGGGAGTAAGGGCTAGAGACTACAGGCCTTAAAGCTGAGCTGCAAGCACGTCTACTCTACTTGACCTTATAGAAACTGAGAATGATGGGAAAGATGCAGATTTCGCTCCGGCTAGAACAATTCGAGACGTCCCGAGCACAGATGGGCAAAGATCATAGTTCACACAAAAAGATGTGGACGGAAGCGTTTCCGAATTTTGCGGATTATGTTCGAGTGACGTTGTACAGTGTACTTGGGAGCTAGAAGAATGCGCTTTAACCGTACAGTGGAGTCAATTACAGCTTTTTGTGTATGCCAAACAACTGTTAAAAGGAGCTGCATTATCGTTTATACGTAGTAAGAGAAATATTTGTAGTTGGGAGTACCTGAAAGAACCCTTAATGAACGAATTCAGAGTAAAGATTTCATCAGCAGAAGTTCATAGAAGACAAGGCAATCGACAGTTAAAGGGAGGTGAAACTTTGTATGAATTCTTGTATTCGCTAATGGAAATCGCTAAGCCAATCGATTTAAATGACGAAAATTTGTAGTTTGTGTTTCGTAGAATGTATACCAGACATGAGAGCAAATAAGGCATTATTGTATCAGGCCAGAACAGTTGATGCGCTGAAAGTTCAAATAGAGACCTATTTAAAATCCAATGATCCTAGGAAATCAACAAAGCAACATTTGAGTCATCTTTTCATAAGTAAGGTAGTGATAATAGAGATAAAAGATCAACAACTAAAGGAGAACGCAAATGTTTTAAGTGTGGTGATCCATCGCACATGATGAGAGACTGTAACAAGAAAACGTTTACTTGTTTTAAGTGTGGCAAAACAGGCCATCGTTCATTTGAATATAGGGAGAGAAAAGGAAGGAAAAGAAGACCACAAAGGATGAAAATTTACTATTTCGGGCTTGGAATTGAAAGCAGTAACATATAAGCCGATTAAGTTCAACGGTCTTATTGATACAGGAGCAAATTTAAGTCTCATAAGAAAAAGCGTGTTTGATATACTTGGAATTAATTTGTTAACAGGATATTCGAAGAGTCTTACAGGTATAGAAGGAAGTCATGTGGTGACTTTTGGTAGTTTTAGCATAACTGTTAAGATAGATGACATTCAGATGGAAATTGAGTTTCATGTCGTTCCTGATGAGGACATGACATATGAGGATATTTTGGGTAGAACCATATTAGATCACGTCGATTATGGTTGTGACAAAAGAAGGCACAAAGCTTGTGAGCAGCAGGGGAAAAGATTCACGATGTAAGTCGAAAGGATCTTGTGCTGCGTTTTCTAAGGGACTTGAAAGCATGTGTACAAATAGTGCGGAACAGAGTAAAGTGGAAGTCAAGAGTGACTTGTTACATATCAGTGTAGAAATCGCTAGTGAAGTCAAGCAGTTGATTAGAAGTTACGAACTTATTAGAAATTCAAGCACACCTATAGAAATGAAGATTGTACTAACGGATGAGTTGCCAGTTTATCAGCATCCAAGGCGTCTAGATGAGTCTGATCAGAAAATTGTTGATAATACAGTACAGGAATGGTTGGAAGAGAAGATAATAAGGCTTGTACTTGTAACAAAGAAGAATGGGAAAAAGCGTCTGTGCTGCGATTACAGAAAGCTAAATGAGAAAGTGGTCCGAGATAATTTTCCTATGCCACAGAAGGGTACTGTATTAGAAAAACTTCAAGGTGCGTTAGTTTTTACTACTCTAGATCTAACAAACGGTACACAGCATTCGTAACGCAGAATGGTCAGTTTGAATTCCTATACGTACCTTTCGGAATTTCCAACCCTGCAGCAGTTTTTACAAGATTTATGGCAGTGATAAGGGATTCAGTGAAGAATCGTGTTGCAGTGGTGTATATGCACCATATAATTATACCAAGTGTAAACTTAAAAGGGTATTGAAGATAGCTACGGAAAATGGGTTGAGAATAAACTGGGACAAATGCCAAGTACTGCAGAGTAAAGTACATTTTTTGGGCTACATAGTTAAAAATGGAAGCACTGAGCCAAGTGAAGACGAATGCTGTTTCAAGATTTCCAATCCCACACGATAAGAAGTCAGAAGAAGTTCAATGATTTTTAGCGTTGATATCGTATTTTTGTAAGTTTATCGAAGGATACGCAGTAACAGCTAAGCCCTTGACTGACATTTTGCGAAACGACAATAAGTTTGAGTTTAATGAATTGCAGATGGTAGCATTCGAACAATTGAAGTTAGCGTTGATCAAAGGTCCTGTTTTAAAGTTATATAATCTTAAGCTAGAGACTGAGATTCACACCGATGCCTCGAAATATCATTTTGGAGTTGCTCTTTTACAGAAGGATTTAGAAGATGGTTTTTTTTATCCGGTGCAGTATAAGAGTCGGAAAACTAAATCCTGCGAAGAGAAGTACGATTCATATGAACTTGAGGTTTTAGCAGTTATAGGAGCATTAATAAAGTGGCGGGTGTATGTGTTAGGGTTGAGATTCAAGAATGTAACAGATTGTGATGCGTTCACGAGGACAATGAAAAAGAAAGAGGTTGCGTTACGTGTAGCATGTTGAGCAATGTACCTACAATTTAATTATCAGATTGAACACCGTTCAGGTACAAAGATGCGGCATGTTGATGCCTTGAGACGTTTATTTTGGGTTCTTCTAACCGACACCATAACCCATAGACTGAGGGAAGCACAGTTGTCCGATGATTGGACTAAATTAATCAGAAGTTTAGTTAAAGAAAAAGGATATGAAGATTTTTATATTGAGACCGAAATATTGTTTAAAGACCCAAATCAAGAGCTTTTTGTCGTTCCCTCGCAGATGGAAAAAGAAATAATACAGATTGCGCACAAGCAAGGACATTTTGGAGCTAGAAAGACTCAGGATATTGTAGAAAAATCGTATTATATCCCAAAATTAAAAGAAAAGTTAGCCCGTGTCGTTAAGTGTTGCGTCGAATGTCTTATTGTTAATGCCAAAACCGGTAAAAAGAAAGGATGTTTGATGCCAATAAGCAAATGAGATCAGCCATTCATGACGTAAAGTGGCAACTGCCAAGTAGAAAGGATGCATAATACAATAGTTCCAATGATTTCAAAGTTACAACAAGAGAATGAGGGAAACTGGTACAAGTATGTGGGTCGCGTGCAACGACTAGTTAATAATATTGATCCAAGAAGTACAAAAGTTACACCTTTTAAGATTTTGACAGGAATAGAGATGCGTAGTCCTGCTATTCCTGAAATAAGAAAGCTGATAACTGATTCGCCAGTGGAAGAACTGTACTTTGGTCGCGAAGACATTAGAGCGGAGGCTCGGAAAAATATCGAAGAGATACAGAAAGAAATGAAAAAGGTCGTTTAACAAAAAGAGAAAATGGGAAAGCAAATATAATTTGAATGAATTAGTGGCGATTAAACGTACGCAGTATGGGACAGGACTTAAGTTGAGAGGCAAATACCTGGGACCCTATAAAGTCACAAATGTGAATAGGCACGGTCGATATGACGCTGAGAAAGTTGGCGATAGTGAAGGACCTTGAAAGACCTCGGTAGTGACGGAAGTCATAAAGCCTTGGCTAGGATCATTCGGGTCGAATGACTTGACAGGACAGCCGCCTGTTGGAAATGGTATGTCAGGCGGGCATAATAATCGTAATCGTATAGCGGCTAGTGAGCGAGAGAGAACGACACGCAACGGCCGTAGCTATCTGGTCGACTCAATCACTCGAAATCGTACTCTCGCATCGATCACATCGTGCTCACACAAAGTTGTAAGTAAGGCCAAATTAATATAATATAAATATATGTATTCTTAACACGAAGAATCTTATTAATAATAAAGACAAATAAATATAAGGAAATTACATCCTTTAATAATAATAAACAATACAATAAGAGGAAGTATAATCCCACAAACTGGGGGCTCAACCGGAATACTTCCATAAACTGGGGGCTCAACCGAATTTCAACAAGATTTTCGGCGCCGTTAGATCAAAATTGGTGGCTGAAGCTGGAAGCAGCTCGTGAAGGGTGATGACTCAAGAGGAAAAGATAGAGCAGACATCGGACACGAAGTTGATGATAACCATTGTTTCCTGTGGAAGCAGACAAACCTAGAGAGAAGACAGCGGACACGAAGTTTATGATAATAAGTGTTCACTGTGGATGCAGACAGCAGACACGAAATTGATGATAACCAGTGTTTACTGTGGAAGCAGATAGACCGAGAAAGCAGACAGCGGGCACAAAGTTAATGATAATTAGTGTTTACTGTGGAAGCAGACAGCAGACACGAAGTTGATGATAACCAGTGTTTACTGGTTAGAGCAGACTAAGACCAAGACCAGTGTTCACTGTGGAAGCAAACAAAAAAGAGAGCGAGAGAGAGAGAGCAGACAACGGACACGACAAACCGTTGCAAGAGAGCAGACGACGCTGATAAGACCAAACGAGAAGAAGGCAGCGGACACGAAGTTGAGAAATTTGGTGTGAAAGCAGACAAAGAGAGACCAAGGCAACGAGTGGAAAACAACAGAGTGAGCTGCGACAACAGAGTGAGTAGCTACAGAAAGCGAACCGAACATTCGCAAGAAGTATAGTGAGTTGCTACAATTATATTCAGTTGCTACATAGAGCAAGACGACTATAGTTGGGTGAGCTGTTATATTATTATTTTGAGTGTGAGTTACTTTGCTTGCACGACGAGACCGGTGGCAGAACTATTGACGAAATTGGTGCGAGCTGCAGAGAGCACATTTCTAAGAATCGCCTAAGTAATCCATAACCTACCACAATGTGACCTACATTAACATAGTGTGTAAATTTTGCTAAGTTTGATTGAAATTTAAATAATTGATACTAATACTAGCTACTGATACTAACTTGCAGGTTACACAGGCAGAATCAAGGAGTCTATTGCTAAAGGTGGTGGCTTAAAATATGGATGTGATGCTGGCTGGGAGATCGAGAATGAGATGCGCTCTTTCATGAGGCGGACTAAAGATAGTTTTGACTTTTTAGGGGCAGGTTTTAATAAACTCCAAGCGGAGTTTACTGCGGTGGAGTCTCAGTTCAGGAGTTTATCGCTTATGAATGAGTTTCCGAAACGTAAAAGGACCAGTCCTTGGGGTGTTTCTGTATCTGTAGATCCGCCAGCGTCTCTTATCGTCCCCGACCGGTCTCATGCTCCGTCCACTCCTAATGTTGTGAATGCTATTAGTACGGAATTACCGGTATCAACTGGGAATGATTTCTTAAAAACGATGCCTATTGTAGTGTCCGATGTGTGCGGGCAATTACCCATTCCAATGGAAATTGCCGATAGTTCTAAAAGTATCGAGGGCCCCGTAAACAAGTTGACTGCTGCAGTTTAGTTACCTCTAAAAGTATCGATGGCCCCGTAAACAAGTTGACTGCTGCAGTGGGTGACTTGTCCAACGTTGCTGCTGCGGCTGACTCTTTGGGACCGCGGCCTCTCGTTGGCATACCACCAAAGAAACATATATTTGTTTCTAGACTAGACCCTGTTGTCACATCTGACGACGTAATAGCCTATATTCGAAGAAAGTTAACGTCTCGAATATTGCGGTGGAAAAGTTTAAATTTTCTTATTCTCGGGACATTTCGTCCTTTAAAATTAGTGTTTCTGCCAATATCTTCGACACTATATGTCGAGAAGATTTTTGGCCGAAACATATAATAGTTAAGGAATTCGCTTGCCAACAACAACAACTAATACTATTAATGCCACATCAGCATCTGCTGGTATTGCTGATGCATCGGTTTTTTCCACAAACTTTTCTATATTCAGACGTGACCGGGATTCTCGCATAGGTTGTGGCGTTCTGATAGCTATTGATGCTCCTTTATCCACTGAAATGATTCAATTTTCTAGTACCCAGGAGATTGAGTTTGTCGGTGTTAAAGTACATTTTAAATCTTTCAATGCTTTCATTACTTGTTCCTATATTCCACCATTGTCAGACATGGTGGTATATTTAAATCATTTAGAGGCAATTCAGTTTGTCGCCTCTTTAGTTTCCAGTCAAGACATTGTGAGGAACATTATAATTAATTATAATATCCTACACAACAAGCCAGCAGCAACACAATCAAACGGTGCAAAGGATGCACCAGATACAAGATCCAGCCGAGACACAAACCAAACATACGATATACGACCGAACCTGCTGCTGATAGTACGAACCGATTCAATATAAGTGGTCTACGATCAAACTTGGCCAGTCGAACCACACGCAACCGCTGGCGATTTCGTACAAGCTGGAAGATGCGTGGGAAGCATACATGCACACATGCGATGAGCAACCAAGTCCAACATGGCTCGATCGAATCAACTCGAACCCATGATTTACGATCAAGCATGACCGGTCGAACCGCATGCGACCGCTTGCGATTTCGTACAAGCGGGAAGATGCGTGGGAAGCATAATGCCAAAAACCGATATGCACACACATGATATGGGCAACCAAGTCCAACATGGCTCGATCGAATCAACTCGAACCCATGATTTGCGATCAAGCATGACCGATCGAACCGCATGCGACCGCTGGCAATTTCGTACAAGCGGGAAGATGCGTGGGAGGCATAATGCATAATATCGGCTGTATAAGAGTAAATGAAACCAGGCTTGAGGGCATAATTGCATGCAAAAAGGGGGCATTGGCCTTATAAGATAAATCAAGAGCACAGAGAGGCAAATATAGAGATGCATGCATTAGCATACTGTACTTATGAGTATACGCTGAATAAGCATACACGCACGTTACACGTACACTATGCGTGAGTGACAGCGAGGGAGAGTACCGGTGGCCAATAGGGTGATCTCTGTCTACGTCACGCACATGAGAAGGAAAGCAGTTAGATTGCGAGCAGCCAAAAATCTTGTGAGCGAAAGAGAACAAAAGTGAGGGCCAAGCAAGCCCGTGAGACGGGTGCGGGGCATGCATGAACATATGAAACGATAATGGTTTGTAGATTGGATAGGGGAATATGCAAACCGAAGGGGGAGGGATGAACAATGGGGAAGCCCTCTATCTAATAGATACGATATGCGTATGAAAGTGCATTGCATGGGAAATCGAACAATGTTATATATCAAATTAATCAGGCTAATTATTATTAAACAATGGTTTAAGTTAATACAACTAGTATATATGTATATAATTATAATATGGAAAGAATATGGGCGAAATTGGGTATGACGAGTGGATCAAAGGGAGCGACGGACAACGGCAGCGCTGACAGAGAAAGAAAGCAGAAAGAGTCAACGGGATACGATGGGCGGCCAATAGAAAGGCGACGCCAATGGGTGAAAGTGATGGAAGCACATAGATACAAGGGAGCTAGACAAGGACATGGAAATGAATGGGCGCGCAGCCACAAAGAAAGTGGACACATATGCGTCAGGAATGCGGGACTTTCACCTCGCATGGCAACAAGTGGATGCGTGGGTGAAAGTAGACGGCCGATGGAAAATTACCAGCTGTATAGCGGTATTACACCAGCCAGCGCCTGAGGCTAGAGGAGCTGCCTATATATAGGCGGCGCAAAATCAGATCAAGTCATCAAGTCGTGATCAAGTAACAAGTAATTAAGGCCTTACGAGTAACCTTAAGAACTTATCAAGGAAACACAAGGAGCAAAGGAACGCTAGGAACTATACAGGCCTTACGAGTAACCTGTCAAGTTCACCAGATAGCAACAAGTCTTTAAATTAGGACAACAAACACCGTACCCAAGCTAGAGTAAATTTGAGAGAAGCCAAGCATTTCCAGGAGTATCCAAAGTCAGTGGTAGGCACGAGGATATATCCTACTGCCGAAATTCCAGGATCTATATATTCCGATGAGTACCAATTGCTGAGGAACATCCTGCTTCGTGATAATAGCTACGGATAATAGCTATTTGTCCCAAAGCCATAAAGCAAAAGCCATCTCAACGAGCCTAGCGAAAGGGGTGCAGAGGTGTGGAACACAAGTCGAACACACGATATAGGCCGAAACGACAACCAGCAACGGCTACAGGAGCAAGAGGAAAGCGAGAAGAGACGACGAGGGATTCGAAGTAACTCATCAACGCTGCCCAAATCCAGATCTACCGTAGAGAAACCGTCATATCCACCCGAGCCCACTAGTGATTTTGAATAAACATACATATAAGCATTAACAACTGAAATCAAACGTGTTTTTAATTTCACCGGGGCACAAAAATAAATTTGTTGTGCCGAACCTAGCCCAAGAGATATTGTAAATATCCCGAAGGACGAAAAAGGATCGTTGCAACATGCTCATAGTTGTAGGTGATTTTAGTTTGCCCGCTTTAGCATGGTCACTAAAAGATGAACCTACCATGTTGCTGCCCTCTTTGTCACATGACTTTATTGATGGCCTTCTAGGCTTATCTTTATCCCAAGTCAATCCTGTCTTAAATTCTAATGGAAATTCCTTAGATCTTATTTTTGTATTGGATTCTTCTTATTGTGAGGTTTCTAGGATCGAACCATTTGTTCTTCCAGAAGACAAATTTCATCCTACATTAAATTTAAAAATTGATCTGCCCTTGCTTTCACCATAACTTGGTTCATATGAGTTACCTCTAACTAGGTGCTTTCGTAAGACTGACTTTGTCACCCTTAATGAAAACATTACCACTACCGATTGGTCTTATCTGTACAATTGTAGCGATATGAACTCAGATGTTCGTTTTTTCTATGATACTCTGAATTCACTCTTTGATATTTGTGTGCCTCTTGGTAGGCACGAGCGGCTTAACAAACCTCCCTGGTTCTCTCGTGAGTTATCCAATTTGAAAAATGTGAAGACACGATATTATAAGAAGTTTCAAAAAACACGTCGTTCATCAGATTATGCTCTGTATACAGTCGCTCGTTCAAAATTCATGATGCTTAATACACAATGCTATAAGAACTATCTTCAGCGGTGTAAGCTTCAGTTTTCTTCTGACCCTAAACAATTTTATAATTTTGTCAATTCTAAACGTAAGACCTCTGTGCACCCATCTTTTTTGTTTTTCAAAATAAAAACGCGAGCACTGATCGAGCCGAAATGTTTGCGAGTTTTTTTAAAACAACTTATTCCTCAACGGATTATCGAGCAAGTCCATATCCTTATCATTTAGAAAAGGCTAATTGCATTTTCAATCCAGTGTTTGATGAAAGTTCTATTCTTAGCGAACTTAAATTAGTTAAACCTGTTTATTCTCCGGGGCCAGATGGTCTTCCTGGATGTGTACTCAGGTTCTGTGCAAACGCATTATGTAAACCCATTTTAAAATTGTTCCTACTGTCTGTCGAATCTTCCTCTTTTCCATCTATTTGGAAGGAGTCGTATATCATTTCTCTGCATAAAAATGGCAAAAAGTCCGAAGCCTCTAACTATAGGGATATCTCAAAAATGTCTGCTATTCCGAAAGCTTTTAAGAAAATTATAACTTCTCAATTGCAACATTTTTGCAGCTCTATTATTTCGCCATCCCAACATGGATTTGTGAAACGTAAATCTACAACCACTTACCTTTTAGAATTTACATCAATAATTATCAAGGGATTCAAAAATGGTAAACAAACTGATGTCATATACACTGACTTCAGCAAAGCCTTTGATTCCGTTAATCATACCCTATTACTTTCTAAGCTGAGCGACATTGGGTTTCTACCCCTTTTCCTTTCTTGGGTTCGAGAATATTCAACAAATAGAAAACAGATGGTACTTTTTAAGTCATCTTTTTCCGATTCCATTCCTGTGACTTCTGGTGTACCTCAAGATAGTCATCTTGGCCCTCTGCTTTTCACACTATTCATTAACGATCTTCCATCAGTCATTGTTCATTCGCGTGTGCCTTTGTATGCTGACGATGTCAAGCTTTGTCTTGCTTATAAAGATACAGATTCATTTAGTCGGCTACAAGCTGATCTTAAAAACTTTCAATCCTGGTGCCAGTTTAATTTACTAAATCTGAACACTACCAAATGTAAGGTAATGACTTTTTTTCGTAACTCTCCTCAACTGGTCACTTATTTTCTAAACAATAGTCCTTTAGAACGTCTAAATAATATGAATGATTTGGGCGTACTTATGGACCATAAGTTAAATTTTAACACCCATATTTCCACCACGGTCGCAAAGGCCATGAGAGTCCTGTGTTTCATTAAAAGATGGTCAAAAGAATTTGATGACCCCTATGCAACTAAAGTTCTTTTTACTTCGCTTGTCCGTCCTATTTTAGAGTATGGATCTTGCATTTGGTCACCTCAATATGAGTCGCACCAGATTAGATTTGAGTCCGTTCAAAAGAAGTTCTTCGTATTCTAGTAGACTTCTCTTGATTAACCTTCCTTCCCTAACTAACCGTAGAATTATGCTTGGTGTTATTTTTATGCACAAGCTCCTAATAGGCGATATCGACTCGCCTGAGTTATTAGCTCCGGTAAATCTGTCGGTACCATGTAGACGGAGTAGACATCCTTTGATACCTTTATCCCTTAGTCTAACTATTCCCTGCATGAACCTTTTAGGGTCCTCTGCTCTGATTACAACCTTCTATTCCCTGTAATCGGCTCAGAGTTTTCTATTAACATGATTAAAACTTCTATCATATCCCATTTAGTTAATAGATAGCTATAGTATTATATATTTATTTGTTTGTATGTTTTTTCTATTGTGCGATTCGTGCCGTGCGTTATACGGCTGCACCCCTCGGTAGGTCGGGTGGGAGGTGGGCAGTTATCTGCTTGGGCTCGCGCGTAACAGGCTTTCTCCTGAAGTCGTAGGGGCCACTTGAACGTACTGCGCATAGTATCGTCAACGTCCGCTATTATTAACCAACCATACGAATCTTGTTAAGCAATTACGTACAGGTAATTGTGTGAAATGGATCAAGGTGAGATTCTAACTTTGCGTATTGAGGAGTTCCGCAGTAAATTGAGGAAGTTAGGGCTAGAGACTACAGTCCTTAAAGCTGAGCTGCAGGCACTTCTACTCGCTCATTTTGACCTTATAGAAACTGAGAATGATGGGCAAAAGGCAGATTTAACCGTACAGTGGAGTCAATTACAGCTTTTTGTGTATGCCAAACAACTGTTAAAAGGAGCTGCATTATTGTTTATACGTAGTAAGAGAGATATTTGTAGTTGGAAGTGCCTGAAAGTAGCCTTAAAGAACGAATTCAGAGTAAAGATTTCATCAGCAGAAGTTCATAGAAGACAAGGCAATCGACAGTTAAAGAGAGGTTAAAATTTGTATGAATTCTTTTATTCGCTAATGGAAATCGCGAAGCCGATCGATTTAGATGACGAAAGTTTGTAGTATGTATTTCGTAGAAGGTATACCAGACATTAGAGCAAATAAGGCATTATTGTATCAGGCCAGAACAATTGATGCGCTGAAAGTTAAAATGGAGACTTTTTTCTAAATCCAATGATACTAGGAAGTCAATAAAGAAAGCAGCATTTGAGTCATCTTTTCACAAGCAAGGTAGCGATAATAGTGAGAAAAGATCGTTAACAAAAGGAGAACGCAAATTTTACACAAGTTTTAAGCGTGGTGATCCGTCGCACATGATGAGAGACTGTAACAAGAAAACGTTTACTTGTTTTAAGTGTGGCGAAACAGGCCATCGTTCATTTGAATATAGGGAGAGAAAAGGAAGGAAAAGAAGACCACAAAGGATGAAAATTTACTATTTCGGGCTTGGAATTGAAAGCAGTAACATATAAGCCGATTAAGTTCAACGGTCTTATTGATACAGGAGCAAATTTAAGTCTCATAAGAAAAAGCGTGTTTGATATACTTGGAATTAATTTGTTAACAGGATATTCGAAGAGTCTTACAGGTATAGAAGGAAGTCATGTGGTGACTTTTGGTAGTTTTAGCATAACTGTTAAGATAGATGACATTCAGATGGAAATTGAGTTTCATGTCGTTCCTGATGAGGACATGACATATGAGGATATTTTGGGTAGAACCATATTAGATCACGTCGATTATGGTTGTGACAAAAGAAGGCACAAAGCTTGTGAGCAGCAGGGGAAAAGATTCACGATGTAAGTCGAAAGGATCTTGTGCTGCGTTTTCTAAGGGACTTGAAAGCATGTGTACAAATAGTGCGGAACAGAGTAAAGTGGAAGTCAAGAGTGACTTGTTACATATCAGTGTAGAAATCGCTAGTGAAGTCAAGCAGTTGATTAGAAGTTACGAACTTATTAGAAATTCAAGCACACCTATAGAAATGAAGATTGTACTAACGGATGAGTTGCCAGTTTATCAGCATCCAAGGCGTCTAGATGAGTCTGATCAGAAAATTGTTGATAATACAGTACAGGAATGGTTGGAAGAGAAGATAATAAGGCTTGTACTTGTAACAAAGAAGAATGGGAAAAAGCGTCTGTGCTGCGATTACAGAAAGCTAAATGAGAAAGTGGTCCGAGATAATTTTCCTATGCCACAGAAGGGTACTGTATTAGAAAAACTTCAAGGTGCGTTAGTTTTTACTACTCTAGATCTAACAAACGGTACACAGCATTCGTAACGCAGAATGGTCAGTTTGAATTCCTATACGTACCTTTCGGAATTTCCAACCCTGCAGCAGTTTTTACAAGATTTATGGCAGTGATAAGGGATTCAGTGAAGAATCGTGTTGCAGTGGTGTATATGCACCATATAATTATACCAAGTGTAAACTTAAAAGGGTATTGAAGATAGCTACGGAAAATGGGTTGAGAATAAACTGGGACAAATGCCAAGTACTGCAGAGTAAAGTACATTTTTTGGGCTACATAGTTAAAAATGGAAGCACTGAGCCAAGTGAAGACGAATGCTGTTTCAAGATTTCCAATCCCACACGATAAGAAGTCAGAAGAAGTTCAATGATTTTTAGCGTTGATATCGTATTTTTGTAAGTTTATCGAAGGATACGCAGTAACAGCTAAGCCCTTGACTGACATTTTGCGAAAGGACAATAAGTTTGAGTTTAATGAATTGCAGATGGTAGCATTCGAACAATTGAAGTTAGCGTTGATCAAAGGTCCTGTTTTAAAGTTATATAATCTTAAGCTAGAGACTGAGATTCACACCGATGCCTCGAAATATCATTTTGGAGTTGCTCTTTTACAGAAGGATTTAGAAGATGGTTTTTTTTATCCGGTGCAGTATAAGAGTCGGAAAACTAAATCCTGCGAAGAGAAGTACGATTCATATGAACTTGAGGTTTTAGCAGTTATAGGAGCATTAATAAAGTGGCGTGTGTATGTGTTAGGGTTGAGATTCAAGAATGTAACAGATTGTGATGCGTTCACGAGGACAATGAAAAAGAAAGAGGTTGCGTTACGTGTAGCATGTTGAGCAATGTACCTACAATTTAATTATCAGATTGAACACCGTTCAGGTACAAAGATGCGGCATGTTGATGCCTTGAGACGTTTATTTTGGGTTTGATACGTTTCGGAAGCAATTGTTCGCTGGGTAAGGAGTTGTTAGTTGGCAGTTGCTCTCGTTGGTCGTCAGCCGAAGTGAAAAGTTGCATCAAAGTTGTGTAAAAAGTCGATTTAAATCTATTACTTGCATCATATATATTTACTCTGTATTATCATGAACCTATTATATAACTAATGCTAAGTAAATAATGCTAAGTTGTTATATGCTGCTAAAAAGTTGTTAAAGTTGTTACAAGTAGCTAAAAACATTAAGACAGAAGAAAAAAACCGCGAAATACCATGTCGACGCCTAAGACGAAGAAACCGGTTGCAAAGCCGGTAGTAAAACGTGAAAGTCAAAAAGAGATAGGAGATATTAAACATAAAACAACAAGTATGAGCGAGAAAGCAGAACACAGGACGCCGATTCCAATTCAAAGCGAGATGGCAGATGAACTTAAAGTGTGTCCAAACGAATTTCATATGGAGGAAGCTGGACAGTCTGCAGAGGCCAAAATGGAACAAATAATACAGCTGCTGAGTCTATAAATTGTTTCTGATGAGAAACGTGATGGTCAAATGAAAATTTCTGCGGACAATTTTGGAAAAGTTGTGGGCGAATATGATGGAAAATCTATACAAGTGAATAAGTGGTTGGAAATATTTGAAAGAAATGCCGAAGTTTATGACCTTAGTGAGTGCCAGAGCTAAAATGAGTTGTGCAGCCCAACTGTTTCTAGAATCCGAAAATATTTGCAATTATAAAGAATTTAAAAGCGAACTAGTGGAGGAGTTTGCATGCAACTACAATAGTGCTGACATTCATTAGCTGTTGCAAGAGAGAAAGAGAAAGAACAGTAAAACACTGCATGAGTACTTACTTCAAATGCAAAAGTTAGCTTCACTTGGTTATGTTGAAGATACAGCTGTTATAAGCCGCGTAGTCAATGGTCTGGCTATAAAAAATGAATATAAGGTTGCAATGTATCGTTGTAAGTCTTTTAAGGCTTTGAAAGAAGAGTTCGATATCTATAATCGTTTGAAGAAGGTCAATAAAGAACAACAGAAACCATTTTTCAAGCAGAATAACGGACAAATGGCTAAAAAAGAGTATTGATTCAACTGCGGATCGAGAAACCATAAGCGTAATAAATGTGACGCCGAAACGAAATGCTTCAAGTGCAACCAAAAAGGACATATTTCCCGTGACTGTCCTGAAAATGCTGATAAAGTTCGTGTTGTTTCCAATCGCAGTCGTTTGAAGAAAATACGTATAAATGGTGTTGAAGTCGAATGTCTAGTAGATACAGGATCAGACTTCTCAGTGATCAAGGAGAGTATTTTCAAAAGATTAAAAAACGTGGCGCTAATCGAAGATATACGTGTGTTGCACGGTCTAGGCAATGGTACAGCGAAGCCTATTGGACACTTCATTGCAGATGTGGTCGTGGATAAGTTGAACACAAACCAAAAGTTAATAGTACTTCCGAATAACCAGATTGATTATGATGGACTGTTGGGGGATGATTTGATCAAAAAGTTCCGTTTGGTGGTAAGCAAGGTAAGCAAGGATATCCCTTACTGGAGGAGAACTCAGATGAAATGCCATTGAACGAGTTTGCACTTATATATAATGTCACAGAAGAATCTTCCTTTATAGCTCCGCCAGAATATCGCAAAGAGGTTAAAAAGATGGGTCACCAGAGGTTGTAAAGCAGTGCCCGATTCAATTGAAGATTATTCCTGATGGAGTAATCAAGCCATTTCATCACTCACCGAGTCGCCTAGCAGCAGATGAAGCCAGTGAGGTAAAGAAGCAAGTCGAGCAATGAATCGAACAAGGGATCGTTCGAAAGTCATCTTCAAATGTCGCCAGCAGAGTAGTCGTCGTGAAGAAAAAAGATGGAACACTTCGAGTTTGCGTGTCCTACAGAAAGCTGAATAAAATGGTATTGGTTGATTTTTTCCCCGTGCCGATTATAGAGGAGGTGTTGGAAAAGCTACAACCGGCGAAATGGTTTACCATAATGGATCTGGAAAATGGATTTTTTCATGTCCCTATTGAAGAGCAAAGCAAGCCGTATACATCATTTGTCACAAAAGAGGGATTGTTCGAGTTTAATAAAGCGCCTTTTGGTTTTAAAAACTCTCCAGCGGCGTTTATTAGGTTCGTTAATCAGATTTTTCAAAAACTAATTAACTCTGGTGTAATGCAGCTCTACATAGATAACATAATTGTGTATGCCGAGACGGCAGCCCAATTCGGCTTAAAGATGAGACGGAAGAAGTGCAGTTTCATGCAGCCACGCATAAGTTTTTGGTCATATTATTGAAAACGGACGAATCTGGCCTGGCAAGGAGAAAACAGCAGCTGTCAGTCGATTTGATACGCCGAAGGACATAAAATCAGATCAAGCTTTTCTGGGACTTACAGGGTTTTTTCGAAAATGTATCCCTCGGTACGCACAAATCGCACGTCCGCTGACGAACTTACTCAGGAAGGAAGCTGTTTTTAATATTGGAGAAGCAGAGCAGCAATCGCTGCAAACACTAAAGAATCTACTGGTAATGGACCCGGTGTTGCATATTTACTCAAGAGAAGCGCCAACCGAACTCCACACGGATGTATCCGAAGACGGATTTGGAGCAGTGTTGCTGCAGCACTTTGGTTCCAGTTTATTATTGGAGCACAGAAGCAGAGTCCAAGCGTCATAGCTATTATCTGGAGGTTAAAGCAGCCTACCTCGCTCTCAAGAAGTTTCGACACTATCTCTTAGGCTTGAAATTTGATCTTGTTACTGACTGTGCGGCGTTTAAGCAGACAACCACTAAAAGCGACGTACCAAGAGAAGTCTCGCAATGGATTTTGACCGGCCGGGTGATAAGATGAGACATGTGGACTTCTTCAGCTTTCAAGCTGAAAGGTGGTCTCCTTTTTAAAGTTGTACATGGCAATGATTTGTTGGCTGTTCCAAAGCTGATGGAACGAGACGTGATTCAAGGGGCGCATGAAGTGGGGCATTTTTCGACGGCGAAGACGTTGCACTCAATCCAGCAGCAATATTGGATCCCCAATCTTGAAAGGAAAGTAGCTAAAGTGATTGCTAATTGTATAAGTTGTATTATTTTCAGTAAAAAGTTGGGCAAACAAGAGGGCTATCTTCACTGCATAGAGAAAGGGGACACGCCACTGCATACACTTCATATAGATCATTTGGGTTCGATGGACTCGCGTCCGTGTCGCCAGCGAAACAATACAAATATGTTCTGATGGCTGTGGATGCTTTTTCTAAATTTGTATGGCTTTTCCCTACTAAGTCGGCTATGAAAAAGTTATTAAAAAGATCACCGACTGGTCTGCTGTGTTTGGTTTCCCAAGGCGTATAATCAGCTACAGAGGAGTAACGTTTACATCTAATGCTTTTGCTGAGTCTCTTAATGAAAACAAAGTGGAGCATGTGTGGACAACAACAGGTGTTGCTAGAGGTAACGGCCAAGTTGAAAGAGTAAACCATTCGATCCTGAGTATCATCGCAAAACTGTCGGCTCATGACTCGGCAAAATGGTACAAGTTTGTGCCACAGGTTCAGAAAGCGATTAATTCCCATGTGCATGCATCGTTCAAGTCATCACCGTTTGAAGTAATGTTTAACAACGAGCGCGAAGAGTTGCGTAGTCGGACAAAAGAAAACACTGAAAACGCTCAACAAGCTTATAAAAAGAACTACGATAAGAGACGTCGAGCTGAGTACGGCTATAGAGTGGGAGATATGGTAGCGGTTAAGAGGATAAACCAGTTCATCTACCAATTTTATTCCATGGAGATATAACAAGCAAGGCTTTATTCAGATATATGCCAATCATGTTATACGGAAGGAAGCGAAATATAGAGACATATGCCTTACTGGACGAGGGAGCCGCTTGCTCTTTGATTGAAGAAACTCTGGCAGACGAGTTAGGACTAGATGGCCCGGCCGAAAAACTGTGCTTAAAGTGGACCAGTCAAGTCAATCAAACGCAAATCGCGTCCAACTATGTGAGTGTCGGAGTGTCGTCGATGTGTCAAGGTGTGACGCGATTTGAACTCAAGACTTTGCGTACGGTACGTAAGCTAGACTTGCCTACGCAAACAGTTACCGACGAACTGGAAACCTCGAGAAACCATCTACAGTATTTACCAAATTTAAGTTACTGTAACGTAAAAGCAAGCTTAATTATTGGTCTGGATAATTTGAAAGTTTGTGTGCCTTTGGAGATACGGGAGTCTGAAGGAGACGACGTGGTCGCGGCACGCTGTAGATTGGGCTGGTCTGTGTATGGCCGGCACAGCGACGCCGCTCCAGTATCCTCACACATATTGCACATATGTGAGTGCAATGAAGAGAGCAGCATGCGCGCTCTGGATGCGTCAATGAAAGAATACTTCGGTAAGGAGTCTTCGGGAACACGTGTGGCAAGCAAGCCATTAAGAACGAAAGACGACGAGCGCGTTGCAGATTACGGAGGCGACCACAAGCTATTGCCCGATTGACAAATGTTGGCAAACTGGACTGTTATGGTGGTTCGACAAAGTAAATCTACCTGATTCATACTCAATGGCCATGAGGCGTCTTCAGCGTTTAGAAGCGAAAGTGGCAAAGGACATCGACCCTAGAAGCTTTATGTTGAACACTATGCAAAGCTATGAAGGGGATGAAAAGGGATACATCCGGAGATTAACAGAAAGTGAGCTAAATATGGGTAAAAGTTCATGGTTTCTTCCTATATTTACAGTCACTAACCCAAATAAGAACAAGACGAAGCTGGTCTGGGATGCAGCTGCGAAAGTCAAAGGCTCGTCATTGAACGACGTCTTGCTAAAGGGCCCGGACATACTGGCATCTCTAGTTGGCGTGCTAATACGTTTTCGGGAGCGGCCAGTAGCATTGGCTGGTGATATAAGTGAGATGTTTCACCAAGTAAGAGTGCGCCCAGAGGACCAGACGGCTCAGAAGTTTCTATGGCGCAGTGGAAATTTGGCTAAAGCGGCGGAAACGTACGAGATGCAGGTTATGACATTCGGGGCTTCCTGCTCGCCGGCCTTAGCTAAATACATAAAGAATCGCAACGCAGAGCGGTTCAGAAAAGAATCTCCAAGAGCTGTTGCGGCCATTTGTAGAAACACGTTTGTCGACACCGAAGACGAGATGACGGAGTTGGCAATGGAGGTGCAGATAATTCACTTGGAGGGTGGATTCAACATGAGGCGCTAGACCTCGAATTCCGCGAGCTTAGTGAGAGCGCTCAAGAACCAGAAAGGAGACGTGCCTAGGGAGGTGGGATTCCTTGAAAAAACGCAAGATAAGGTTTTAGGCATGTTGTGGCTGCCCGTGACAGATCAACTTACGTATGTAGTCAAGCCAAATTTGCTTGAAAGAGCTTCGAAAGACTATCCGACCAAAAGAACTGTGTTAAGTGTGGTTATGTCAATTTTCGACCCACTTGGATTGCTTGGCTTTTTCACTGTTCGTGCTAAAATTATTTTGCAGAATATCTGGCGAGCAGGAACGGATTGGGATGAATCTCTTCAAGAAAAGGATCAAGAAGATTGGAAAATTTGGGTGAAGCTGTTACCCAAAATCAACGAAGTAACGATTGCAAGGTTTGTTGTGCAAGACGAGTACAACTTCACACGTTTGTGGACGCCAGCATCAACGCCTATGCAGTGCTTGTGTACCTGCGAGCAGAAGTGGATGGAATAGTCCACTGTTCCCTGGTAGCGTCTGCGTAGTGGCCCCCTTGAAGCCAGTCTCAATACCACGGATGGAACTAATGGCTGCTGTTTTAGGTTTACGGCTGACGAAAATTCATCGAACCAGAACTATCAGTAACAGTATGTCAGCGTATTTTCTGGACGGATTCAAAGGACGTTTTATGCTGGATTAGATCAGATGCTCGCAAATACAATCAATTTGTGGCATTGCGTGTGGAGAAATTCTGGAAAAGCTACGGGCGGTACAAAAGCGAATTCTAAACTTTTTGCAAGGCATATGTAAGAGGCCTTGCGGAGAACAACTAAGGAACATTTTGGATATAAGCCGCGATGTGGAAACCGATGCGGTTTTTATTCGTGTATGCCAAGAAGAGGATTTTCCAGAAGAGATCAGGTGCTTAGACCAAGGACATGGCCTAACAAATAGGAAAAATAAGCTATTTAAGTGCACTCCTTACCTGGACGAGTTAAGAGTGCTACGTATCAAAGGACGAATCGACAGAATTGAAGGCGTACATATGGACACTAAACGACCCATTATACTACCGCAAAAGCATAGAGTAACGTTCCTGATTGTGGAGTACTATCACAGGAAGAATTACCATTTGCACAATGAAATTGTCGTTAACGAGGTACGACAGCGGTACTAAATAACCGGCTTACGCGCTTTAGTGAGAAAAGTTGCGAACGCCTGTGTAGCGTGACGTATACGAGTGACCCGACCAGTGCCACCAAAGATGGGCGATTTACCATTTGTGAGGTTATCACCGCACACACAACCATTCACCTTTACTGGAGTGGACTGCTTCGGCCCATTTGAAGTCTCAGTGGGTCGCAGGCACGAGAAGAGATGGGTTGTGTTATTCACATGCCTTACGACCCGAGCGGTACACCTAGAAATTTGCTGCATCACTGTCAACCGACTCATTTCTCTGCGTGTTGAAGGCGTTTCTAGCCAGAAGAGGGGTGCCGCGTAGCATACTATCGGACAATGGTACATTTTTAGAGGAGCCAGCCGCGTATTGAAGGCGCACATAGAACGGATATCAACTTCAGCTGTGGAGTTCAACGTTGGAGTTCAAGTTTAACCCTCCCAGTTCACCGCACATGGGCGGCGTTTGGGAGCGACTGGTACGTTCGACTAAATCTATACTTTCAGAAATATTGCCAAAGGCCGGCCTGAAGGAAGACGTGTTAAGAGGAGCGTTTGCTGACGTAGAACAAATTTTGAATTCAAGGCCTCTGACCTATGTGCCTTTAGAAAGCGCCGAATCGGAAGCATTAACGCCGAACCATTTTCTAAAAGACAGTTCTAGTGGCCTACGTGAGAGCGGTTCACTGGAACAGTCTGGTCCGCAACTCGCAAAAGGGGTATCGTGTTGCTAGCCAAATTGCCGACCGTTTCTGGAAGAGGTGGCTAAGAGAATATCTACCTACAATCACAAGGCACACGAAATGGTTCCAACCGCAGCTCAAGCCGATAGCAGTAGGTGACGTGGTGATAATTGTAGACGATGCTGCTAAACGTAATACTTGGCCAAAGTGATCGACGTTCATCGTGGGAAAGACGGACAGGTGCGAAGCGCAGTCGTTCGCACAGTAGAAGGACTTGTGACGCGACCAACACTGATGCTGGCCGTACTGAATTTGGAGAGTAATCCACAGCACGAAGACACTGCTGAAGTACGGGGTGGGGAATGTTGCGGTGCAGGCTTAACTGCCGCCCCGCGTCAGTAGAATGGCTTACTCTCTCATTCGAAGAAGACTTGCATTGGTGACGGAGTGGCAGCCCGCTATGATGGCGCGATAGTCACAGAAAATTTGGCAAGCAGGAAAGACGTGAAAAGGAGAGAAAAACACAAATGTAAGATAAAATAAAAACATGTGAGAAATTTGAATTAACATTGAAATAAAGATTTCAGCTAACCGATCTAACCGAGCGATTTGCCCCACGTATTGTGCGACTGAATATAGCGCAGTACAGCACAAAACCGGCGTTTAATTGTTTGGTAAAAGGGCTCGGGATATATTCTCAATCTCGCGAGCTTTTTTGGAGCTGGCCCACGTCAAACCTGAATTTTCTAGTTACTATATTTTTTTATTTACTAATATTTTAATTGATTGATAACAATGGATTCCATTATGTTGTTAAGACTTTATGTATATACTTATAAAAATAACACTGGACTACTTATCTACCTTGACGTGCGACTCAGTTGTCGGATTCTCCACGAATGATTTACGGTCTCTTTAATAATCTCTCTCATCTTATATTACAATAACCGTGTAAATTCAATTGAATTTTCAATTGAAAATATTAGATCATAATATTTTTGCAAAAGTTGGCAGTTACACAAAAAGAATGAAGGCATTAATTTTTTCATGTGTGTTCTCTCAACAAAGCGACATAGATCTGCTTGCGTCAAAATGCTGAAGAAAACTAAATCCACCCTCATGCTCTTGATTTTTTTGTGTGAGGACTTCGGCAGCCGTTCGGTTACACGGTTACACATATGAGTACCGGGCTCTGCTTTAAGGGACTTTCCTTATCTCTGACCCTTTCTACGCCATATCTAGCATGTTACGATCCGAGATACTTTGGTTTTAGTTTATGTTTTACGGCAAACTGTCTTCTCTTTATATTCACGAAGTCGTTAATATTATATTCTGAATATTGTTCCGAGCCTCTTTACGTAAATTTTCTCGTTCTTCTTCTAATTTTCCATAAATCTTTTAACTCAGAAACATCTACGGATCTCATGTCTAATCCTCAACATTAATAATCCACTGCTAAACGTTACCTAAATGTCTATACCAAGAACTAGGATTATCTACACTCAATTGGCCAGAAGGGAAACGACTATTTTGTGCATTCGTTCCACTTGTCCATTACGAGTTGGCACACCTGCAGTAAACAACAAATGCTGTATGTTATTTCGATCACAATAATCTTTAAATGAGTGAGCGATGAACGCGGTTGCCCTATTAAGATAGGGATTATTATACATGGATTACCAAAATTCACAGCTTGTCCTTCCATGCAAGTAATCACCTCTTCAGTCCCTGTACTGCGAGTTGGATATAGCCAAACATACTTTGAGAAACCGTCAACTAATACCAGAATATGATTACATCGTTTTTTCGTTATTTTCATTGGCCCTACGTGATCTAGGCCTTAGCATTTACCAAAATACACTCTACACAGTTCGCTACCACTCGATAAACCTTATATTTTAACTTTGAGATGAATTAAGACTATTCAATCAGTTTTTGAGTTTTTTAACGGATAAATGTCCTTGATTATGTGCGATTTGTATAGTTTTATTTTTCATTTGAGCTGGCACTACATGATCTGGATACTTGAACAAAATCTGGATGGATTTAGGTGATTTTAACTAGCCTAATGTTTCTTGGCTTGCTGATGATAATCTATCTTTCTTAATTCCTTCATCTCAACATGTTTTTCTTGATAGCCTACTTGAATGTCCGCTACATCAGTTGAATTCTTTTCTTAACTCTTTTAAAAGAATCCTTGGTCTTGTTTTTGTCTCGGATCCCACTGTTAGTGCTGTATCACAAACACAGCCCCTAGTGAAGCCTGAAGATACTTATCACCCTACCATTGAAATTACTATTTCTTACAATTCCGTTAATAATTCATTCAATAACATCTCAAATTCTCGTCGCAGATGTTTTCGTAAAACAAATTTCAATCTTCTTAACAGCCTTATTTTCTCTTTTGATTGGTCATTTCTATTTGAGTGCTGTGATATAGATTGTGCAGTAAATTTTTTCTACTCTGCTCTTAATTCTCTAATTGATAAATGCGTTCCTTATGTGAATGTCTCTACCGTCTCCAATGCGCCAGTCTGGTTCACACGTAGGCTCTCTAATCTCCGTAACATTAAATCGAGATATTTTAAAAGATTTAAAAAAACTGGTTCGCGACTTGACTATGCAAATTATTGTATAGCCAAATCTCAATTTTGCCTTTTAAATACTCAATGCTACAATAATTATATCGTTCGCTGTAAGGTAGAATTTTATAAGAACCCCAAAAGATTTTATAACTTTGTTAATTCCAAAAAACGCTCTAATTTACTACCTTCCACCTTCAGACTTAATGACCAGACTGCTAATTGTGATTCAGATATTGCAGATCTGTTTGCTAAATTCTTTCAGTCGACTTATTCTTCTACTGCTTCGGATCCCACACCTTATCCCTTCACAATTCCACATTTAAATTGTATGTTTTTTCCTAATATTACTGAAGACTGTATTATCTCTAGCTTGTCATCTATGACGTCTTCCTTCGTATCCGTAATATACCTAGTTGCATCCTTAAAATGTGTTCGATTTCCCTATCTAAGCCTTTATCTCGGTTATTCTTTATATCGAGTGAGACTTGTCGCTTCCCTGATATTTGGAAGGAGTCTTTTATTATTCCGCTTTTTAAAAAGGGTAACAAATCGGATATTTCTAACTACCGTGGCATTGCCAAACTTTCGGCAATACCTAAGCTGTTTGAGAAAATTATTACGTCTTCCCTTCAACACCTATCCAGATCCGCTATTTCTGCTTGTCAGCATGGCTTCATGAAAGGTCGTTCGTCGCTTACCAACCTTTTAGAATTGACTACCCTTGTACACCATGGCTTCCGTAAAAAGTGTCAAACTGATGTTATTTATACTGACTTTAGTAAGGCTTTCGATACGGTTGATCATTCCTTGCTTCTCATGAAACTTAACATCATGGGTTTTTCCCCGAAACTATTGGCTTAGTTAAAGTCGTATCTTATTGGCAGAACCCAAAGGGTGTCTTTTCGTTCCTCGATATCTAAAACTGTTCGAGTTACGTCAGGTGTCCCCCAAGGCAGTCTTCTGGGCCCACTGTTATTTACCTTGTTTTTAAACGATTTGCCTTTGGCCTTGGCTCATTCACGCGTGCTCATGTTTGCGGATGACGTCAAGATTTGTTATTCATATAATGATCCTTCTTTCCAACAGTACTTGCAATCAGATCTCGATGCGTTCTGTGTTTGGTGTCACGTTAATAAATTACACCTTAATGCCTCTAAATGCTCTTTTATGACTTTCAGTCGTTTGTCGCCGTTCCTAGCTCATTACTCTATTAAGTCTATTCTGTTAGATTGTGTACCATCATTTAAAGACTTAGGCGTTATGTTTGACCCAAAACTTTCTTTTAATATTTATATATCTTAAATTGTTAATAGACAAAGGTTTTATACACTTCGTTAGTTCGCCCTACTCTAGAATATTGCTCACCAGTGTGGAACCCTCAATATGATGTTCACCAGCGTAGTATTGAATCGGTACAGAAGCAATTCCTTAAGTTTGCGTTACGCGGTCTTAATTGAGACCCGAATCTTCGCCTACCTTCTTATTCTGACAGACTTCTTCTTATTAATCTTCCTTCACTTTACAACCGTAGGCTCGTATTTGGGATTCTCTTTCTACATAAAGTAGTCAACGGCGAAGTCAGTTCTAGCAATTTACTAGATACGCTATATTTTTGTGTTCCCTCACGTCGGACCAGAAACTTTTTTCCTCTTCACCTTAGTAGATGTTTGACTAACTACTCTCTTCACGAACCTCTTCGTGTTCTTTGCCAATCTTTTAACAACCTTTCTCACATTATTTCTCCTCAACTATCTGTCACTTCTCTTCGCGCTATACTTTTTAATTATCTACAGCGTAACCACTGAAAGTATTCTGGACTGGATATTGGATTGGCTGCAACTCATCCCTGACCACATTGGCTGTGAATCGGGGCATAGCTGGCACCTTGTTGCAAATAAAACACCTCCACCGGGTCGGGGATGTTGTGCATAAAGCTAAGCTACCTTCATGAATTAATTACTATCTGTATTTTAGCTTAAGCTTTTTTGTCGATTGCTGACTTAGTTGACGTAAATAAATAAATAAGAATTATGATATTCTGCTTAGTGCATCTACGTGTTTCATTTTCGATCCCGACATATGTTCTATTTCAAAATCGAAGTCTTGCAAAAACATTACCCATCTTGCAGCGCTCAGTGGTATCTCTTTCTTTTTCATGCATTACAATCAGTAATGATTTTAAACATCATTTCTAAAACATATTTCCCGCCATTTCGTCATCGCCTTAATAGTCGCCATTACTTTAAATTCATACAAATGATATTTCTTCTCACAAGGCTTTGTTTTACTGGGTGCACAACATGTTATCCTCAGATTCATTCTGCCCCGAAAACAAATTTAGATGCATCAGTGTGAACTTCTGTAGCAAGTTCTGGATTATACAACCTTAAATCTGGTTTACTAATCAATGCAGTTTTTACATGCTGTATAGCTACTAGCTGTTAATCCTTGAATTCGAATATAGAAGCAAATCTGACAAGGGTTTGGCAATTACCCCATATCCTTCCATAAATTTCCGCAAATAGGAGGTGAGACCTAAAAATCTTTGCACTGCCTTTTTATCCCTGGCTACTGGAAAATTAGCGACAGCCGTGGTTTTTTCTCGCTTGGCCTG
The DNA here is from genome assembly GCA_018152135.1 of Drosophila paulistorum. NCBI lineage: Eukaryota > Metazoa > Arthropoda > Insecta > Diptera > Drosophilidae > Drosophila > Drosophila paulistorum. The sequence continues at coordinate 4,239,980 of JAECXG010000823.1, forward strand.
ATAGTCCCATTTTCAAAAATATATGCCAAGATATTACCTTTTGCTTTTAGAATCTGACTCTTCGATCAATTAATACGTAACACATTTCTTGCAGCCACGCCTAAAATCTTACTGAATTTTTGATGACCCTCTTCAATATCTTTACTCACACGTCACTGACATTATGAATCGGTTAAACATTGCAGGCTGCACTACATTTACACCATCGGCAATTTATTTTGATTTAATTTTCTTCAAGCAGTATATAAGTTATCATATAAAGCTTTAAGACTCAAAAGCTTGCGCAGGTCGCAGGTGATATCAGGTGATATCTACACTCGAGGCTTTTGTCCCACAAAGCTGGTATATTGCAGCTGATAGCAGCTTGAGCTTGGTCGGCTTGAAGCCCGGACCTACGTGTGCCAATGCAGTATCAAAAAGAACTCAAAAGAAACTACACGCAAAACTAAAGCGGTCGATGTCTAATATAAATTAACCTAACCTTAATAAATAAAGTGGAATAAAATGGAAAGCAACGAAACTATTAACTGACGCCCAAAGGAAAAACCTGTAACAACGGAAAACTGGAAACTATGGAAAAATCTTCGCAAAGTTGGATAAAGAAATTAAAATTCATCAAAATTTTTGTAAGCGTTTTGCTCACAGTGTATGAATTTTTTCAAACACCTGCTAAAAAAAAAAATTATTTTTTTCCCACAATTATTTATTTCAATTTTTATTTTATTTTATTTTTTTTTTTGTTTTTTGTAAAAATTAAGTAAGTAAAACAAATATTTCAAATTTGTAATACCAAATGCATTTGCCTATTTTAAAAAATTCTGTTCCCATGCTTTTTACAAGCATATATCAGTATCTCGCTTACTCATGCATATGCCCCCACCCGCCAACGGCCAACTCCGGCGGTATGAAAAACCTTTATATGCATCACTTAGCTATTTTTAGTTCGATTTTGATCAATCAAATCAATAGTAGTTTGCTGGGTGTTAGTATTAAATTAAAGTGTGCCAACTTTGATTGCACAAGGTATAAAATTACGGGAGATAATCGAGTTTTTCAAATTTCGGGGGCCGAAAGGAGCGTAGCAAAATCTTTATATATACAAAATGCGCGCATTTACTAAGCAAAAGGGGTCGGAAAAGCTTACTTCTACCTGTTACATACATTTTGGCGACTTTAATATACCATTTCATCCTATGGGTGTATGGTATTTTACGGACAACTAAATTTTAACGAGATTAGCTTAAATATGAATGCAGATCAGATTGGATTGTTTGTAGGGGAAGCAGTTGAAAATACACGAAGAGAGTTTCAAAACGAATTGGATAATATAAAAAATCAAATTGTAAGCTCTCGGATTTTATTCTTTATTCAAAATTAATTGGACATGTGGTCTTATTGCCAATATTCGAGAGAGTATGCCTGTAACCCGCCTCAGTATATTATACCCTCTTAGTGTGACCAAATTCGGTTATCGGGGAAATAATCACTGAGGAGAGGAGCGGGCTTATTTAAAATATTCTTAATGTTTACATTCGGCCAATCCTGACATTTGATCGACCTGGATCATACAATTTAACATACAATATATGTACATACATATTACAAACAGAAACTCACAGTTTTATCACACGCATGCATCACGGCTTTAGTCGGGCTGATTCTAAGACAATTACGGCAATTGAGTAAGTTGACAATCGTCAATATCGGTGACTTTTGGAAAGACTCGATTTATTTTATAAGGACCACGGTACTTAGGAGCGAACTTTTTTCACGACCCGGGAGTGACATCAACATTGCGAATGGCCACAAATTCATTGACTCTATAGGATAATGGTGCCTTATGCCTTGAGGCGTACCGCTTTTCATTTCGCTCCTGCGTTAATTGAATTTTCGCACTTGCCTCTTGCCTAGTGGCCTCAAGGTTGCAGGGGTTTTATGAACTAAATTTCTCGTCAAGATACTCAACCAAACGACAACATTGACGGAGTTTTACCGGTACTACTCTGCACTGAGTTATTGATAGCGAACTCCACACGATTAACTAATCTATACCAATCGGCTTGAGCTAAAGATTCTGACAGCTTTCCCAACATTGGGGTCAACACACGGTTCACACGCTCGACCTGCTCATTAGCTTGAGGCGCGGCAGTCCCTACTTTAATATGGTGAATATTTCGACTCTCTACAAATTCAGCAAACTCGAGCGACGTAAAACACGTACCTCTGTCGGATATAGCTCTTCTTAGTCGGCTATAATAATCAAAATATTTTTCTATCGCGGCGGTAACTTCTTTGGTACTAGTGGAATTTACGGGGTACAATTGAACAAACTTTGTAAATGCGCCAATCACTACCAAAAGGTGCTTTCTTTTTGATGTGACACTCGGTAAGGGGCCTAAGTGGTCAACAAGGATAGTATCAAATGGAATCGGACTCTTCGGAATACTATGCAAGGTTCTATTATCTGCCGTGTATCCTACTTCCCAGAACTATAGGAAGTAGGATACACGGCAGACAATCCTTTATAAATGCTTCGACTTTTGAATTCATTAACGGGGAACCAGTACTTTTCATTCAAATTCTCAACGCCTAAATGGCCCAGTTTCTCGTGACACCTTCTTATTAATTCCACTTGCATTCGATTCTGTGCATACAAACGCAGTCATTCCCTAGCATTTCTTTTGTACACTATACCATCAATTAACTCAAATCCAACATCATCGCCTTTTTCTAAATTTTCTCTTGCAATCAGTCTGTCTTTGCATGAGAGAGGCACCAAAGCCATTTGAACTGGCGTCAGTATGCAACTAAGTTTCGTAATTAGGGTTAAAGAAAGCTAATACGGGCGGACTAGATAAAGCGGATCTTAACGTAACAAATGCATTTTTAGCGGTTTTGTTCATCGTAAATGGACCACCTTGTTTAAGCAACTCAGTTAACGGTTTGGCTATGCGGCAGAAATTCGGAACAAATTTGCGAAAAGAAAATATGCCCAAGCAGGAATGTAATGCTTTGCTGCTAAGTGGTTCTTGGTATTCTTGAATAGCTTTTATATATGTATTATTTGGTAAAATTTGATAAACTGACTTCATATACTAAATAATCTATTCGCTTCTGTTGGAAAATGCTTTTCTTTAAATTCAGCTCTAAATTGAACTCAATAAAACGATCTAACAGTTTTGCTAACAACTTAAGATGCTGATCCACTGTGCGAGTGGCAAGAATAATATCGTACATATACACCACATGTTCTCGGTCTCTAATCATATAACTAAGTATGTTCGATATAAATCTCTGAAATACAGCTGGCCCGTTCTTTAGACCAAAAGGCATTCTCAGATATTCGAACTGCCCATCGGATGTTACAAATGCGGTGTATTTAATTGAATCCTCTTCCATGCCTACATGGTAAAAACCACTTTTCAAATCTATGATGGAGAATGCGGTCTTGGCTTCCAGGTATTCTAGGCAACGGGAAATTATCCCTCACAGTCTTCTTATTTAAACCTCGATAATCAACGCACATTCGTATATTGCCATCTTTTTTCCGCACTGGAACAATGGGGGACTTATAGGGGGAATTGCTTGGTCGGATTACATTATTAGCTAACAGTTCACTAACTGTTTTAGAACGATTACTCTTTCACGATATGATAATCTTCTAGGACTACTATGAAATGGTGTTGTATCCGTCAGACATATTCTCATTATATCTTTGTGCGAGCCGTAATTAATTGAAAATCTGTCAGCGTAATGCTCACTCACAATATCTCGGCACTCATGCATCGCACCTAATCCAAATTCAGTACCAAGAGTAGTATTCCCAGTAGTAGCCATATCGAAACGGGGATGCATTCGTGTTTACATTAGGGTTATTACGATTATTATGCAGATCGGTTCCAGTCCAAACTGGAATGGTTAGAGATATTAAAATAACTAAGCGGAAGCTAAGCCCGCAAAAGAAAAACAGTGGCAATACGCCGAAAATAACCAAACCAAATGAACGAGTAGCACTTCTAAGCGGAAATCGTTTTAAAATTCTTGCCGATCAGCAAGACGATCAAGCCGGCGCTTTAGATAAAGTTAAATCGTCTAGACCACCCCCTCTATACATCCGCGGAGCCAACTGCAGCGCCCTGATTTCGAAGCTAGTAGAAAGAGTAGGGGCAAATAACTTTGTTGTAACCCCTCTCCACAGGGGTAACATAAAAGAAATTAAATGTCAAACCCAAACTGAGAACAATTTCGGCATCATCGAAAAGTACCTCCGCAATGCTAACATCAACTTCTATACCCACCAACTAAAAAGCAGTAAAGGGCTCCAGGTTTATGTTAAAGGGGATCGACTCAACTCATGAAATAAGAATTCTTCGCCAAGGCTGTTAGATCATCTAATATGCCTGCTACAACCAGTCCTAGTGTATCCTTTGCTAGTGTACTCCGAACTGGACAGACGGAGCCCGCGAAAAAGACCCCGTCACTCCACCATCACCAGAACTTGGCCAGCAAACTCCAAGTGGTTTAGAGGCCCTATTGATCTCACTTAATCAAAACATGACCGCTTTTATGACGTTCATGCAAAACTGTATGCAGGAACTGATGCGGAATCAAAACCTGCTTATCGAGAATAAATAATGGCTTTCCTACGTCTATGTCTTTTGAATGCTAACGGCATCTCCAAGCACAAAAATGAACTACAACTACAACTAGACTCAAGTGAAATCGCCGTTTTGCTGATATCGGATATTTAACATCAAAAAAAAATTTTCAAATACCAAAATATACCTTCTACGACTCAAGTTAAATTGCCATTTTGCTGATATCGGATATTTAACATCAAAAAATAATTTTCAAATACCAAAATATACCTTCTACGCAACAAACCATCCAGACGGAAAAGCTCATGGCGGAACTGGTATCCTAATCAAAAACCGTATAAAACACTCGTTCCTCAACAGATTTGAAACACAGCACCTACAAGCAACTGCTATATACGTCCAAACCAGCTGCGGCAACACTACATTGGTTGCCTTGTACTGCCCACCACGCTTCTCAATCTCGATCTGAAAAGGAATTTACCGATTTCTTTAACACACTCGGAGATCGCTTCATTGCAGCAGGGGACTATAACGCCAAACATACGCACTTGGGATCTCGCCTCGTAAATCCTAAAGGCAAGCAAATGCACAACACAATAGTAAACATATTCAATAAGATGGATTGCGTCTCACCGGGTAGGCCTACTTATTGGCCCACAGAACCACAAAAAGTGCCTGACTTGATTGATTTCGGAATAACCAAGAGGATTCCGCGTAATCGGATCACTGCGGAAACACTGCTGGATTTAACCTCCAATCACTCACCAGTGCTAATCACACTATTAACAAGACCTCAAGTACTTGATCGCCCATATAGGCTTACTAACAACAAAAGAAATTGGCTTTAATTTAAAATGTACATGAGTGCTCACATTGACTGTAGGCCGAAACTGGATGCTGCAGAGGACATTGACATGTGCGTCTCTGCACTTGAGTCGATGCTGGGAGCTGCAGCAAGAGTATCTACTCCACATGCCTCTACTTACGCTAAACCTGTTGACAGGCCTACGAACCGGCGGCTAAAACAATTAGTAACGGAAAAACGACGTCTAAGAAGAGAATGGCAGATTAGTCGATCACCAGCAGCAAAACTTCGCAACCTCTCCAAGGAGTTAAGACAAGAGGAAATCTGGGCTCAAAGGATAAAAAAGAATACATAGAAAAGCTCAGTCCAACCAGCACTAAACATCCTCTATGGAAAGCCCACCCAACTTTAAGCGCTCCTACAGAGACAGTTTCACCAATAAGAGGTCCAACCGGTAAATGGGCCCGCAGTGACGAAGAGATGGCATCCGTATTCGCCACAGATCTTAATATGGTTTTCCAGCCAAATCCAACATAAAACTCATTTGTACTTCCCCCTTCGAGCACATTAACGGATAGTGAGTACTCGAAACTCCAATCGGATGAGATCACTGCAGTTATTAAAAACCACATAAAGCCGAACCAAGCCCCTGGCCATGACCTAATCACACCGAAAATGATCCTAGAACTTCCTACCATCGCAATACAATACATCTGCAACTGTTTAACGCTATAATAAGAATTGGATACTTCCCAATAGCATGGAAAAGGTCCACTTTCATCATGATTCTTAAAGTGGGAAAGGACAAAACCCAGGCATCATCCTATAGGCCAATTAGTTTGCTGCCATGTTCGCGAAAAACATGGAACAATTGAACAAGTCAATCGCATAACATCCGAAATTCGAATAGCGTTCGAACTAAAAGAATACTGTGCGGCTGTCGTTCTCGACGTTACCCAGACTATCGATAGACTTTGGCTGGAGGGTCTGATGTTCAAATTCCGGCAAAAACTCCTACAGTACACCCACAAACTCATGGAATACCTTCACAATATGAAATTTGCAGTAAGATGTAATGGCTCCGTCGTTGATAGAAGAATGTCTAGCAACCTGACGCATCCAGGTCGAGCAGAAATGCAAACATGTTACATTTACGCTTAACAGAAGAAACTGTCCAGCTCTAATGCTAAACAACGTACCAATTCCTCAAGCCATAGATGCCACTTACCTTGGCATTCACCTAGACAGAAGACTAACTTGGCGCAAGCACATCGAAGCAAAAAAGTCACAGCTTAAACTGAAAGCGAGTAGCTTACATTGGATCATCAATACTCGGTCCCCTCTACGTCTTGAGCATAAAGTCCTCCTATACAACTCCGTACTGAAACCCATCTGGACTTACGGTGCCGTACTATGGGAAAATGCAAGTACCAGCAATGTCGACATTATACAAAGGGCGCAGTCGAAGATTTTAAGATCAATCACGGGTGCTCCGTGGTTCATACGGAACGACAACATTCAAAATTACTTAAATATACCTAGCGTAAAATCTGAAATAGGTAGTATTCTGCGAAACTGGATGCACACCAGAATGTTCTTGACAATTCCCTTATGCGAACTAATAATAGACGAGTTTTAAACGAAATGACAGACCAACCCATAAATAAGTGATTAGGGCCGCCTGCAATATCCACTGGATTTATCTTAAGTACTAGATTACGAAAAATATCTCAAACTTGTTGTTAGGCTCTAATTACAGAGTAGATTCAACAAATATATATTAAACATAAAAAAAAAAAAAATCCGGCATCAACGCTCTTCTGGCGAAACTTACTGGGTTTCCGGAATCTAATAGGGCAAAAATATTATTAATATCGGTGCATCCCCCTTTACAAGATATTCTTAAACTTACTTATTGAATAAATGACTCATCAATGGAGTCCGGGCCTTCACTAGCGCTCATAGCGGCGATCTGAGTACGCATTGGACAATTCCGGTATTGATCGCCCACTTTGAAGCACCGAAAACAACTTCCTTTTGGGCTCTCTGGGCGTGGACAAGTGACCAACAAGTGCTGAAGTGACTAATCTGGCGGCAATTGTAACATTTCATCTCCTTTACAGCAGACGTAGTGGCTTGCGCACGGTCTGAAGTCGGACGAGCTTGAGGAACGTAGTTTTTTGGTGGTGGCTGAACTGTCTGAAAACGCATCATCTTCTCTCGGAAATCTTTGAGAGAAGTACAATAGTACAACGGTGCGGACAATCCGGTTCCGGCAATTATATTCCGGTCTGGTTATATTCGGTCCGGTCCGGTTGTATTCTCCTCCAGCTCCATAACATGCGTTTTTAGCTCAATCAGGTTCTTACGTGCTGTATACAATTCGATGGTACTAAGAATCGAAGCCAATTCGTCAGTTTCTCTCGCATGTGCGCTTTCACGAACATGCACGTTCGCGTCTGGTCCTACAGATGCAACTAGTTAGCACCCACTTGATCCGGTGTACTCGGCTGCTCACTGTTTCCTAAGCCGCGCTGCTCAATAGAAGGCTCCGGACCAACATCCGCAAGTTGTCCGGCGAGCACATTCGCAGACACTGCTGGGCTGATTGCCTGCTCTTCGGGTACATCACTTTCTCCAGACGCTTCCAATTGATTCTCCGACATGACTGCTTTTACCAATGCTCTCAATTGGTAAATTGACGCTTATTTGACACAAGGTACTTCTTTGGCCGCTAGCAACTCAAACAATGCGGTTTTATTTAATTTAATGATCTCGGTGTATTTCATAAAAAGACATATATTCTCCAAAATGACAAACTTATTGATCTCGAATGGCTCGATCAAAAAGACAGAAACAAATACGGCCAAGTTAATCAACTAGCTACATAAGGGTGAACTCCTCCAAACGTTTGACATCTTGCTTTAGTATGGCTGAGATGTTGGCTGCCATTATTCATCTGTACCCTCCCGTCCATGGCTAATAACAAAATACAAAAATTACCCAGGCCGACATGATTTTTGCTGACGTTAACTTGAGAGGTGTTCTTAACTAATTCGGGTACGTTGATTCTCGCTGCATACTTGGTTTTTGTCCATCACGTCCAGATTCTGTGAAATCAGGGGATCTGGGATCGGAAAATGGGCACCCAAAATTATACTATAGAAAGTTTAAAACAAAATTTTTAACTTTTTTGTCAGATTTCGGAATATCCTGTGTAAAAAAAACAGCTCTTGTTTGCAAACATTACTAATAAACAATTGGTAAGTTCTATAAGAGTTCCATAATTCTTTCAAATTAACCAGAGGGCCGGGGCTAACTTCGACCGCGTCAAAGTTTGTATACCCTTACAAGTTTGTTAGTAACTCTTTTATCTAAACTAACTGTTTTATCTAAAAGGGTAATGTTTCCGAAAGAACGGCCTTCAATCTTAGCATAGGATGTAACGAACTTTCTGATGAAAGTCACTGTTTTCCACCGATCCTTCCTATGGGAGCTATATGATATAGTTACACGATCTTTACCAAATTCGGCGCAGTCATTAACAGATATATTGCAAAAAGGGTATATGATTTTGGTCAGAAGTGTGCAACGCATAGAAGCATCTCCGACCATATAAAGTATATATATTCTTGATCAGCACGACGAGACGAGTTCAAATAACCATGTCCGTCCGTCCGCCCGTCCATAAACCACTGTTATTCATCATCATAATTTGGTCCATCGAGCCGGATCGTTGGGCATTGTTTGTTTGTTACTCATTGGTTAATAATTTGTTGCAACTTGGTGGCAATTGAATATTAACCTCAAAGTTAGTAGTCGATAGTTCTGGCCTACTATCGAAAAGGCAATCGCGTGCTTATTGGAAAAAACGCGGGTTCACACTGTGGCGCCACACGCCTATCGATATCTGTTGTCGATATAAACGACGAGATCGTGAGAGAACACGTCTCTAGAAGAAAGAAGCGTCTTGAAATTTTGGTCCACACAAGCAGTGGAATTTCTTGATATTTCATCATGGAGGAAATGAAAACTTTGATCAAGGCCAGAGGACGATTGAAGTTAACAATTAGCCGCATATATACATATGCAGAGGATCCAGCACAGGATGCAGACGTCTTTACAATTGACACCAAATTGGAAACCTTGTCCAATGCGTGGGAGGAGTTCGTCAAGTCTGGTGACGAACTGGCTAAATACGACAAACTGGAGGGTTACGTGGACCCTGCAGAAGATTACGACGTATACGAAGATAAACATGAAACGCCGAGTGCTCGTCTTAAGGCTTTACGAGCTGATGTGGCATCGTCTGGCAAGTTGGAAGAATGCGGTGCGGCTGGCAACGGTGGTTCGCTTGTCCAGGAAGTTCTTCAACAGATGCACAATCAGCAGCAACAAATGCAACTGCAGATGCAACGTCAAATGGAGCATCAACAACTGCAGATGCAACGTCAAATGGAACAACAGCAACTATTGGTTGAGAGATTGCTCTCGCCACAGCAATCTACGTCTTCGTCAGGCTCACAGTCGGTAGCAGCGCCGACATCAAGAGATTGTGAGCTACCCAAAATCCACATCAAGCCCTTTGGTGGAGATTACAAGGAATGGCATGCTTTCAAGGACCTGTTTGAGAGTACCATTCATGGAAAGGCAACACTAACGAATATACAGAAGTTTCATCACCTGAAGTCATGTGTCATAGGAGAAGCAGCAATACTCATCCAGCACTTGCCTGTCGTAGAAGCTAATTACGAGGTGGCATGGAAATCGTTGAGTGATCGCTACGAAAAGCCCCGTTATTTGGTGAACTTGCTTATGGATACATTCACCGCCTTGCCTAAGGCTGTTGGGCAAAACTCAGCATCGCTACGCGCTCTGACGTTCGGAGCCAGTGATGTTATTCGGGCTTTAGACGCTTCTGGACAATCAGGCCGTGACTGTTGGATCATATACTTGCTCATCAACAAGGTTGATGAGGCTACCCGACGGGAATGGATCGACAAAAGCCAGGATATTGAAGATCCTACCATTGAAGAGTTGCTCAAGTTTTTGGACTCACGATGCGATCGCCTTGAGCTCAGTCAGGTTGTCGATCATGCAGCGAGCAAACCGAGGGATGAAAAGGGAAAAAGGCAAGCACGCACCATGCTTGCCATTACAGGTAATTGTATGAAATGTCATAGCACTGAGCACATACTGTCGGCTTGTCCTCAATTCCAGAGCTTGGATGCCAAGCAACGTTACACCTTTGCGAAGGAGAAGCACCTGTGCTTTAATTGTTTGAGAATCGAAGCCTTCTTGCAAGCACTGGAGTAACCGAAGCAAGCACTGCAAGCGCCGCCATTATTCTATGCTGCATCCTGAGGGCTATTCTACACAGCATAAGAGCGCAGAACAGCACCAAGGCAACCCAAGCCAGGCTTGGAGGAAGCATCAGCGGCATCAGCAGTAGCCATGATGAATGTTACCAGACCCCGTAAGCCAAATGGGCAAAGAAGAAGTACGCTACCAACTGCATTGGTACACGTGCGAAATTCCCAAGGAGCCTTGCATACGTGCCGTATTTTACTGGATAGCGCCTCAGACTTGTCTTTCATTTCGGAAAGATGCGTACAGACTTTGGGGCTTGCACGTTCGCCATTTCGAGTTGCCACATCGGGCATCTCAGACGTCAAGACGGGAATAACCAGAGGTTTCTGCTCTGCTCAGACGATGTCTCGTGTGTCGAGTCATTCCATCGATATAAATGCGCACGTTTTAGGAAAGATCACCTCACCAATGCCACGTGAAAATATTGATGCTTCATCACTGTCGGTATTTAATGGATACCGAATGGCTGACCCGGACTTCAGAACTACCGCTTCAATCGACATTTTGCTGGGCAATGATTACATCTGGTTAGTTCTCACCGGGGAGAAGTTATGCGATGGTCAAGGACACCCTATTGCAGTCAACAGCATATTCGGATGGGTAATCACATCGGTGTACACCTCAAGATTGCCAACACCATCTACGTCATTGCTGACTACGGTCAATATAGATGGACTACTGCAAAGATTCTGGGAACTAGAGGAAGTTCCATCACGCACAGCTGTAAACGAAGAGGATGAAAGGGTCGAGACGCACTTCCGGTGCACGCACACTCGCAACTCGAATGGAAGATACATTGTCGATTTGCCGTTCAAGGAAGAAAACCCACAATTTGCGGATACATTTCAAGGAGCTAGATCGCGCTTTTTCGCAGTCGAGCGTCGTCTAACGAAGGATGCCAGCCTGAAGTTAAAATATACTCAGTTCATGAGAGAGTATATCCAGCTGGGTCACATGCAGGAAGTAGCTGTAGACGAAGCCACAAACGTCTCTAAGATGTCATTCTATTTGCCACACCATCCAGTCATAGGTGCCAAGCTTCGGGTGGTGTTCGACGGTTCATTTCAAGATCGGGATGGACAATCTCTTAACGATGCACTTCATATTGGCCCATGTATACAACGCAACCTGTTCAACGTTTGTCTGCGTTTTCGAATGCACAGATTCGTATTTTCTGCGGACATCGTCAAGATGTTTAGACAGATTTCAGTAGCGCCTAAACATCAAGATTTTCAACGAATCCTTTGGAGAGAAGACCCTGTGGCACCATTGAAGCATTACAAATTGACCACAGTCACCTATGGCACGGCATGTGCACCGTTTCTGGCAGTTAGAGTGCTGGAACAACTGGCAAATAATCACGAACACGAGTTTCCAAGGGCTGCTAGAATACTTTCGGATGATTTCTACGTCGATGACGTACTGACAGGAGCCATGAACGAACATGAATTGCTCGAAATTAAGGAAGAGCTGGTACTTCTTTTGTCTCGGGCACAATTGGAGCAAAGCAAATGGGTCTCGAATAGTAAACGGATTGCCAGCCACGACGGCAATGACATTGATTTCTCAAGGATGGCAGCCAAGGTGCTTGCGCTGCATTGGCGTCCTGGAGAAGATGTCCTAACATACAAGGTTTCATTATCGGAACATATGAGTTGTACTAAACGACAAATGCTGTCTGACACGGCACGCATATTTGACCCACTCGGTATTTTGGCGCCAGTGGTGATCAAGTTTAAAATCCTGCTTCAGGAATTATGGCTGCTTAATCTGGATTGGGACTCGGAACTGCCAACAAAGCAAGCGCACTTATGGCAAACATTCAGAAAAGACATTTTCACGTTAAGGAACCTGAAGATACCACGATTTGTAGACAATCAACCCGATGACATCGAACTGCATGGACTTTTAGATGCTTCGTTAAAGGCTTACTCTGCTGTCATTTACAACCGTGTGACACACCTAGATGGAAGCATTGGAGTGGCACTCATTGCAGCCAAAACAAGAGTTTCACCACTAAAGCAGAAATCGCTACCACGATTGGAACTTTGCGGAGCTCTACTGTTAGCTCGAGCTGCTTTGCTGCTTTGTTCCAAGCAGTAAAATCTGGTCTGCGCCAGAAGGATGCTAAGATCTACGCATGGACAGATGCGACAATCGTTTTGTCATGGCTTTCGCATCAACCCTGTAAACTGAAAACATTTTTTGCCAACCGAACGGCAGAAATACTAGAGACCATACCACGTAGCGCTTGGAGACATGTCAGCACTAAGGAAAATCCTGCGGATTGTGCATCACGAGGCATGCTACCGAGTGAGTTAATGAACTTTGATTTATGGTGGAAGGGACCATCTTGGCTGCACGACTGTACACTATACTCAGAGACAATGAATAGACCACAAACTTGCTGCTCAATTGTAAAGACAGCAGCAGAACTTGGCAACTATTCCAAGATCTTGGCAACTATTCCAAGGATATTGAAGATTCCCCATTTGATGTACTACTCGAAAGAATATCGTCTTGGACCAGACTGATTCGAGTGGTCGCATATGTATTTCGCTTTGTTCATCGAATCAAATCAAGCCAGCCTAAATATTCCGGACCTCTAAGGTTTGATGAAATTACCAAGGCAAGAAAGTTTTGCCTACGACAGGCACAAAATCGATTCAATGACGATAGACAGCTGCTCTTGAGGAAGCAACCTTTGGAGCGCCGATCAACTTTAGGCAAACTATCTCCCTTCGTTGACGAAGATGGAATTGTACGTGTGGGTGGACGTTTGGAAAGGTCGCCAAGCACCCAGTGGTTTTGCCGAACAATAACGTCGTTTCGGAAGCCCTTGCAGAGCAAGGCATTAAATGGAATTTCATTCCCCCATATTCACCACACTGGGGTGGTAAGTGGGAGTCGGCAGTACGCTCGGTTAAGCTGCACTTGCGACGAGTAATAGGAACCACAGTCCTCACCTTTGAGCAGATGCACACACTGCTCTCGCAAATAGAATCAGTCGTTAATTCGCGACCATTGTGCACAACATCGGATACTGACTTACACACTTCTTAATTGGCAGAACTTATACAGCAGTTCCTGAAGACAGCAATTTGCAGATTCCGACCAATCGATTGAGCTACTGGCAGCATACTCAAGCAATGCTTCAAGGATTTTGGAAGCGTTGGCATCAAGAATATTTGACATCGCTGCAGCAGCGCCCGAAATGGACCACCAAGTTACCAAACATTGCAATCGGTAACCTTGTACTGATCAAGGACTCTAACGCGCCTCCATCAGCATGGCTCTTAGGACCGTAACTCAGGTGTTCGCAGGAGATGATGGCCTCGTTCGAGCGGTGCAGATTCTCACCAAATCAGGAGAAGTCACCCTATCACGAAGATTGCAGCCCTACCGGATTCAGAAACGGAGTTTCAGGGGGTGCGGGATGTTGAGGAACCAATTGTCATTTTACTTATATTTCTCCATATATTCATACTCTAAGTCTCATGAATGATCTTGCACATCTTACAATGCCTTTGTTTTTGTATTTTTATAAGTTTTTCTGGAATATGCTGGCGTCAGTCTGATATTCTCTGTCTCTGTCTCTCTTATACAACCTATATGACCTACGTAGATGCGTAGGAATTGAAAATTTAGTAATAAGCAAGCAAACGAACGATCAAGACGTGTTCTAGCAGTGGCAGACACAGTTCAGTACAGTTACAGTGAAAATAAAGTTAAGTTCTTATGAGATACTAAACACAGTGGTTTATTCATCATCAGTCGTGATGCAGATTGATGCAATAAAACAGTTAAAATTTTCTACAAGGTTATTAAAAAAAAATTTAATCGCGACACCGAAATGATTGATAGCCCTTATATCTTTCAATAATTTTAATTTAATTTAATTCAAAAATTTCATGATCATTTGTTTTGCTTTAAATGTTTAATACCGACATACAAACTCACAAAAAAATTGACTCTAATGTATGTGCGCTGAAAAAGCGTATCTTTCTATCCGTCATAGAATTTACACTTTTAATTATAATAAAAATTTTCGTTTCTTCTGCAACAATTATTTTCGTTTGCAACCCCGACAACCAAAATTAATTAATTTTTTCTTTCAATAACGTTTCTTATGATTTACAAAAAAAACTTTCTGTATGACCACTTTATAATTTGCCCTCCTTTTACACACGAATTTTTGCTTTGTGACAGCTAACATTTAAACTGGTCGAGCTATGACGTCACTGTTGACTGATGTTTAACATGTTTTCGGGGGACGAACGCAATTCGTCGTTATGCCAGAGTAATAAAAAGAGGTGGAAGTGCGGGTGGTATGTTCCTATATACCCTTTCCCTCCTATTCTCAAAGCCTTCCCTTTATGAAGTTAGCTGCGGTTACGCTGCAAAGCTTCTACAGAGATGCATTATTACTATAAACGGTTATGAATTCGCCGCATATATGTGATCGCACTCGACAGTTGGCGATAAACTCAAATGTGCGTCGTCGCAACCATTACAAACACAGGTAATTCTGACAACTACCAGGAAGATTAACTTTAATTTTAAGGTCGAATGTCCTTAGCATGATAAGTTGCAATTACTTTCCTTTGCAAGGTTTCCAATGAATTATATGCATTTCCAAATTTCATCTTAGCTTGGCATTGCGAGAACTGAGGTCCTAACTTCTTATTATAGTTCTGACTAAAATTGCTCAAGTTACAATTTCTTTTAAAAACTTCTTGGCCGACCTTAAATGAAACTGGACTGGATCTTGAATTATATTGCTTTACATTGCATTCCTATGCTTTTTTACTATTGTCTTGAATATTCTTGCAAATCAAAGTAAGCGTATCTGGTCTACTAAAGGGTAGAGATTCTTCTAGCAACTGTAAAGTTCTCAATAGTTTTATAAACTATTATATTTTATATTCGTCACCATGATTAATCATATTAAATCCAAATAGAGCCTTATATGGTGAACATCCTAGAGACTGATGAACTGCTGACCTAAGACCACAAGATACATTTGTTAAATATTTATCCCATTCTCGTTGATCCTGTTTTTAATATGAGCGCACAGCGGACAATAGTGATCTATTAACTTTTTCAGTGAGTATAGAGAGAATATGCTTAATTGCGTATTTAGATAGAAAGGCTTGAAAGGCAATAGACTTGAACTTTGCGTATTTAGATAGAAAGGCTTGAAAGGCAATAGACTTGAACTTTGATCCATTGTCGCTGATAATAATTTCTGGTACTCCATGACAGTGAATGATTTGCTTTTCTAAAAATTCCTGAATCAAATTTGATGTAAATTTTTTCATGGGGCAAAGCCAATGGTATCTGCTAAAGTGATCAAGAACTATGAGCAAACCAATATGCCCTGTTTTACTTCGCGGATATGGTCCAAGTAAGTCAATATACAATTTTAGAAACGGTCTGACTGAAACACTTTGTACTCCCATGGGAGGTCTTCATATTTTGTTTGGAGCTTTCGTTTCTTTACAGGTGGCACAAGTGCTTATATATTCTCGATTCTGTTTGTATAATCCTGGCCAAAATAGATTTCTTCTTAATCGCTCTATAGTTTTTTGGACACCTCCATGAGCCGATAACATATTATCATGAGCTTGCTCTATGGCTATTAATCTTAATTTCTCCGGTACCCATAATTTCCAGCAGAACGAATTATCTTCTTCACTACCAGGTGAATGTTCAGTTCGAATATATACAAATTTATCCGTGACTTGTAAGTCTGGGAATTTTTCTACATTCTCACATACCCGTTGTTTCAGTTCTAAATATTCCTTATCTAAAAAAGCTGATGATTCCAAATCTATTATTGGTTCCATCTTTTCCAGAGATTCTAAGTCTGCTCCCCAAATTCTTGACAATACATCTGGAACTATATGATACTTTCCTTTTCGGTGTGAAATCGTAAACTTAAACATAATAAACTTAATATCCATCTGGCTAATCGTCCTGATACGATTTGTTGTCTTAATAGCCATAATAAACTTGAGTAATCCGTCACAACTCCTGTAACTCCAAATAACATCGAAATTTTCTATGGCTAAAATGACCGCTAAGCATTCGCGTTCTGTTACGCTATAATTTCTTTGCGCCTTGCTTAGTTTCTTAGACATGTATGCTATAGTTTTTTTTCTTGATTATCGGACAACTGAACTAAAACTGCTCCAACCCCTTTATCGCAAGCATCACAATGTACGTAGAATTTCTGATAGAAATTTGGATTTGCTAATACCGGAGCCATGGTTAAAAGAAATTTAAGTTTATCCATTGCTTCCTGAGCATCTAACGTCCACTTAAATGTTTTTTTTGTAGCCAGTATATCGGTAATTGGGCAGGTAATTTCTGCAAAGTTTCTGATAAACCTTCGGTATCAACCACAAACTCCTAAAAACCCACGAACTCAAATTCTTCAGCGTTGGCCAATTTAAAATACAGGAAATCTTGGAAGTATCTGTGAAAATTCCGCCGCTACCTACTACATAGCCCAAATAATATATTTTTGTCACACAGAATTGGCTCTTGGCCAAGTTAAGCGTCAAATTCGCTTTACGAAACTGTTCTGCTATTCTTACCAGAACTACTAAATGAGACTGAAAATCAGATGTTACAATGCATAGGTCATCAAGATAACCAAAAGCACAATGATGTAACTCTGGTGGAATAATTTCATCCATCAGGCGACATATGGTTGCAGCGGCATTACAGAGTCCAAAAGGCATAACTGTAAACTGATACAATGGCCTTTCCGGAACTGTGAATGCTGTTAACGCCTTCGATTGCTCTGTCAGACATATCTGCCAATAAGCGTCTTTTAAATTAAGTTTTGAAATGATATTTGCTTTCGGTAATCTAGCAAACATACCCTCGATGCTTTGCAATGGATATGCATCTTTGTCAGTTACATCATTAACTTTTCGAGCGTCCAAGTATAATCTCACTTTGTTAGGCTTCACTACCATTCTCATTGGAGAGCTAATATTTCTGCTTTACTGGTTTGGCTTCACCTACATCAATGTGGTGTTCTAGACGTGCGTCCAAGGCCTGTTTTTTAAAGTTAGGAGACAACTCTTTGACTATCTCTAATTGTTGAAACTCTTTTTCGGTTAACGGACATGTTTCTGTTTCTTTATCTAATTAGAACTCAGATACGCGTTCTACTGAACTTATGATTTCTGGAGCTAGATTAAAAATCCTCCAAAAATCTATGCCTAGTGTCAGACGTTGCTTGATAGAAGGTATAACATATAATTCCATATCTTTCTCTTGGTCCTTATATTGAAGCTTTACTTTCATTACCCCTAAGACCATATGAGGCTTTCCATCAGCTGTTTTCACATTGGAACCCATGCATTTAAATTGTTTATATTTCGACCATTCTTGCTGGGCTAAATCTGCACCCACACAACTTACATTTGCACCAGTGTCTAGCAAACCCAATTCACAAAATTGTAAAAAGGAGGCTTGTGCATAACTACGCATTTCAGTTTCGTCTTGGAATATTGTAGATATAAGTGTCTTACTTTATATATATCTTATTTTATATTTCTAAACAAACTTCCCTATTTGCCGGTTTTCCGAATGCTTCTTGCAGTCCAAACAATTGGGCACCCGTAACAAGATATTCTTCTCTCCTCTAAGCAATCTTCCCACTTATGGCCTTGAGTACAACAATTCCAACAAGATAATTTCTCAGTGTTTTTCTGCAGAGCTGCTACTTGAGGATGCTCTTCCATGGTGCTTACTTCTTCCTCTACTGCATATACTCCGTGTGATCCTATATCTTTTCCTCGTGTATTTGAAAACTTGGAACGACTAGATTCTTTAAGCAAATTCTCTCTCTTTTGTACCAGATGATGTAAGTGACTGATTGACTGGATTTCCTCGAAAAGTAGTCGATCCTTCAGATCAGCTAATGAATTACCTTGTACAATTTCTACTAATTCGTCTTCTTGCAATCTTGTAGGCAATCGATCCATTAATTGACATATTGCTTCATAAATACCTTCGAAAGTTTCCCCCGGTTTCTATTTGCTAGCTCTTATTTGTTCTCTTATTTCATAATTGGACCGACTATCCTTATATTGATGGCGTATCGCTAAACAAAACTCTGGCCAGGTAAGATGGTCAATTCCCTTATGGTATCGCCAGTACCAATCTTTAGCTTTACCAATCAGAACAATGTGTATGTTTCGACACAAAGCTTCAAAATCTTCTCCTATATATTCTCGCGTCAACGTTTTTGCTCTATATAAAAAGTCTTCTACAGGTAAGCCGTTAGAAGATCCATCAAAATGCATTCCCCATTTCTGAATCACCTCCGCAACTTAATTTGTGCCTATTAATTGATAATGTGTTCTTCTGCTACTGCTCGGCGATCTGTTTAGTCGAATATGACTGTTTGGTTGCGCGTTGCTACTTATTGAAGAAATAACCGTTTCTACTGTCTGCTGAATAAAAGATTCCATTTCCGATCGATTTAATTCATTACGTTAAGGCTGATTAACGGGATGTCGTGTGTTCCTTCGACGACTTGGTCTACCTCTTTGACGAATTGGTCTGGGTATTGATAGCGGAACTTCTCATTGTTACGTACTATTCCCTGCATCTAATGGCAATAGGTCAGCTTGACTTGTGTATTTTTGCTTCAATACGTTTATGAGCTCTTCCGTTCTTCGGTCTTCATTTATATAAACAAAATTAATTTTTGACTTTAGTTTATGCCGGTAAAATTGGTCGATAGTAATTACATGCGCAATCACTCGAATTCCGAATGTGTATATAAATCAAATCGCGACTAATCCGTTTCTTCTTCAAAGAAAATTAAATTCACTATGAGGGCAAATCGAGCTAATTGTGATACGTCTAGGCTTTAAACCTAAGCGAATTAAAAGAATTCTCTATAGGTTTTTTTTCCGGTCCTTGAGTTTTTTAACTAATTATTTCTACCAAAGTGTTGGTTGACAACCATCAGCTTCTGCTAACTAGCTCAAATTCCATACACTGAAAATATAAATTAATAAAAACTTCCCTTTGACGAGTCACATTATCATGAGCCACTCAAGACCAAGCCTTACATTTAATCTTTCGATTTATACCAAATATAAACGTTGACCTTGACCAGTATGTCCCACGAGTTGGGCGCCAAAATTATTTATTGTAGCAGGGTAGTGTTGGCTCTCTTAATATCTAACAACGTGATGCTCCGATCTTACAGCGGATCGGGACCCTAATATGTAACCTTAGCTCTTCCGGGTGGGCTGGGTAGTTGCTGCAGTTTCCGTGGCATCTCACTATATATAATTTATTATAGAGTCCCTAATGAAACTAAAAGAGAAACCTATATTCTCCAAAACAAACAAACTTATTGATCTCGAATGGCTCGATCAACAAGGCAGAATTATGTTGTGGGAATTTAAACTTCTATTCAAAATATATTTTTCTTATTTACTTGTAAACACCTATTTATTTAATAAAAATGATAACGATTAGTTTGTATTTCTTAGATTTAATTTTGGTTTTCTGCGCGAGTGCAACTTGCTCGTTGCATCGCCGGAAGAGAAGAGAGAGTTCCAACTTCACATATCGATGACTTCTCACTAACTCGATACTTATGACTAACAATCGATACTTATTACTAACAATCGATACTTAAAAATACTGACCGCGACATATGTGTAGATAGCTAAAATTAATCGAACAGAACATAAATAAATGACATCTTACATACTCTTATTCAAATAACAATTTCATTTGCAAAGGGCATTTTTTTCTATTCACCGCAGATAAATTCTCCCGTTACATTACTTAAATCTTAAATCTAGGCTATTCAGTGCCACCGTGAGGGGGGGCGGGGAGACGGGTGGGTTTCCCCCGGGCCCGCAGTTTTCAGAAGGGCCCGCGATACATCACAGTCGAAAATAGCGGATTTATTTGAAGGGAAGTAGGGGGCCCGAACATGGTTACCCCCGGGCCCTGATTTTCTCTCTGCGGCCCTGGACAAAAGTCACTGTTTTCGATCGATCGTTCCTATGGGAGCTATATTATATAGTCACCCGATCTTGAGCAAATTTGTCACAGTCGTTTATAACTATAATGAACTCGCTATTATTAAATTAATAAAAATAGAGAAAATTACGAAGTTATTGAGAAGAGTCACTGTTCGTGACTTTGCCGTTTGCAGACGGACGGACGGACGGACGGACGCACATGGCTATTTGAACTCGTCTCGTCGTGTTGATCTAGAATATATATTCTTTATATGGTCGAAGATGCTTCGTTCTATACGTTGCACTGACCAAAATTAATATACCCTTTTTGCAAGGGTATAAAAATATTACATTTTAGGGCAAGCGTGCAAAAAGTACCGAGGTTATTGAAAAAAATTACTGTTGATACTTGATAAAATTACTATTATAAATTACTAATTACTTGATAAAATTTGCCGCAGTCATTAATGAGAATACTGGACTGACAAACGCAAATTTTGATTACAATCGCTTCTAAGCACAGTTTCTGATCCATCCTATAGTCATCCGATCCTGAAAAAAACTTGGTACAGTAATTAACGGGTATACGAAACGGCCTAATTTTTATAACAATCGCTTAGAAAATACTCAAGTTATTGATAATTTATATGAATCAGTATCTTGTTGCTACCCCAGCTATCAAGAAGGCTTGCATAAACTAATCAATAAAAATTTATTTTTCTACTTGTGTTAATAGTTTGATTGATAGTGTGATCAGCAGATAAGATATTTTGCATATATAAAGAAAAGGCTTTTGTTCACCATGTCTATCAAAACTGTTATAAACAAATTTTTTTTGATTAGCTGGAAAAACCATAAATCGCAATGGGCCAATCCACTAGAATTTCTACTTATACTTTTTTCACCGATGTTGTTGTGCCTTATTGCTGTTTCTCTACGTCTATTTATTAGTGTAGACAACCGAATGGATAGTAATTATGATCCCATTAATTTCGAGCGCAGCTGGTCGGAATTGGTAGATATACTACAAGAACGATATAAGTTCCTTAAAGAGTTTAATCGGAGCTATAGTCCATTTATCCCGCAATTAATAATCGGATGGGCTCCTAATAATTTTAATTTGTTTGAAGAGATCATGAACCAAGCAACTTATAGTTTGGATCCAATGATTGCCCGTAACTTTGAAACTTGTGATGCCTTAAAATTCGCCGTACAGGTTGAATCACTATTCGCTGGTATTTGTTTTGATTCTGGATCATTTGACGCATACTATAAATTTGTTAATGGAATCTTAGCTTCAGAAGAAACAATTCTTCCGGCTTTAAATTATTCTATCATATTTCCCAGCGAATTGCGTATTTTCAATGATTCTTTTCTTGGAGCTAATTGGATGACACTGTATCAAGATGACCCCAAATCATCGATCCTGTTGAGACTAAGTGAGCCATATTGTGGTGGTTACGTGGGTTATGTGCGTGAGGGTTTTATCAATGTACAAAAAGCAGTTTCAGAAACATTTTTGAAAATTGTCACTGGAAATCATATGACAGAGATTGTTTTACGGCGATTTCTAGTAATAGGGCAAAGGCAGGATCCACTTGTGTTCTACATCAATCGAGGCTTAGCTTTGCTGATAATCATTGGATTCTTGTTTCCTGCTCAGATCCTTGTTTGGGAAAATCAGACAATTTTCTTCATGTTCTTATATTTTCTTACTTTTTTGTTTTAGCAAATTGTGCCAGAGAAGCAATCACCATATACCATACATATTTTTTCCTGGTTTTTCAAAGGACTTGTCTATATGATATTCAGTTCTTTGACTATTATAATTGTATGTAAGTCGTCTCGCCGACTTAGGCATACCATACACCAGTAAAACAAATATTTCAAATTTATAATAACAAATGCATTTACTTTTTTTTTTTTAATTCTGATTACATGCTTTTTACAAGCATATCTTAGTATCTCACTCACGCAAGCTGACGAGCACCCTAGCGCCACCAGCCAACGGCAAACTCCGGCCTTATGGAAAAACGTTTATATGCATAACTTGGCTATTTTTAGTCCGATTTTGATCAAATTTGGCATTGTGCTGGCTATTAGTATCAAATTCAAGTGTGCCATTGATTGCTCAAAGTAGAAAATTATGTGAGATAATCGAGGTTTTCCAAATTACTGGGGCGGAAAGGGCGTGCAAAATCTTGATAAAGAATATATATACTTTATATACTTTATGGGGTCGGAAAAACTTCCTTCTGCCTGTTACATACAAGTTAGCATACGCGTTTCTCCACGATGCGTCGACTCCTACAGAACAAGTAGTATCGTGCCCTGCGCCCCGACCAACTATGATCCAGCAAAACAAGACGCAATACCAGAAACTGCTGAATGGGTTCCGGTAGTATACCCGCCCTCATTAAAAGTCACGTTGAAAACACACACATTTCATAACCTCAAGTACATTGTGACCCATTTTAATCCACACTATCCACTTGATCCATTATTGACTTCCTATACCTAGAGTAAGAACTTTAACTTCCTATCACATAGCATAAGCAGTTTTCTATTCTTTGTAAACAACCCGTAATAAACGAATTATAACTTTAAACCAAGCTTCTGTGTAATTGGTTTCATCGTAAACTAGTGGTTAAAGAAAGAGTCTTGTGTGTCATCTCCCATGTGTATCCGAAGGATCATGGTAATGCCACACACCGACATGGAGACACGGATGATAGACTCGTAAGTGGCTCCACAGCAGGGACCAGACTCGTATCCATGGAGCAGACTCGAATTTAAGACTCGTAACTTACATTTTGGCGACTTTAATATACCATTTCACCCTATTGGTGTATGGTATCAAAATGGAAAATATTTCTATGCATAACTTGGCTACCTTCCGTCCGATTTTAATAATATTTTAAAGCTTATTTAATTTAAAAACCAGAGGGCCGGGGCTAACTTCGACCGCACCGAAGTTTGTACACCCTTGCAAGTTGTTTGGTAATCTTTCCTCACATATAGCCGTCAAAGTGAAAAAACGTTTTATCTAAGAAGAGTAATGTTTCCGAAAGAACGGCCTACAATCTTAGCATAGGAAATAACCAAGATATTGATCAAAGTCACTGTTTTCTACCGATCGTTCCTATGGGAACTATATGATATAGTCACCCAATCTTTATTAAATTCGGCACAGTCATTAACAAATATATTAAACTAACATTTGTTAAATTTAAAAGCAATCGCATCAAAAGTAACGCAGTTACTGACAAAAGCCACTGTTTTTGACCGATCGTTCCTATCAGAGGTATATGATATAGTCACCCGATCTTGATCAAATTTAGCACAATGGTTTATAGGTTTAACAGATTGACCAATATTAAATAGCTTCGAAAATCCGATCCGCCTGAACCCTAGATATACAACCCCTGCAGTATACACAAGCCTACGTGCAATTTTAGCTCTGTAGCTCTTACGGTCTAGGAGTTTGCGTTAATCCAGACGGACGGACATGGCTACATGAAGCCGTCTCGTAGTGCTGATCAAGAATATATATACTTTATATGGTCGGAGATGCTTATTCTATGCGTTGCACACTTCTGAAAAAAAAAATATCAAAGAAACTAACTTCGGCTATGCCGAAGTTTATATACCCTTGCAGTCTTTGGCAAATAATTTTTTTACATTTTGAAATTTCTTTCCCTCCAACTCAATTCATCAACACAAACAAAACATTCAAATTATTTCTCTTTTTACTGCAAATTTTTCTTCCGTCATTCCGTAAGCAAAGCACAACACGCATACACATACAGTTCGTGTAGCGCTGCGTCTGTTTGTGTGTATGCATTTGCTCTGTTTGATTTGATGATGACGTAGTAGGCAGTAAGCAGCGCTGCCGGCAGCGCTTGAACCGATTTGTATTGACTGTAACTTGTGTTCTATTTATCCGATCAAATTCAAATTTTGGGATCCGAGATTTTATATCAAATTCTATTATATTGGTAAATTTGGGGATACTCCAATTTTTCCAAAAATGTTTGTTCCAGAGCTATATGATATAGTAGTCCGATCCTGACAATTTTCATACTTTATCTCACCAATACTTTATCAAAAGCCCCCAAACCAAATTTCAACCCGATAGCTCTTAAGATGGGGGAGTAAAACAGACGGACGGACAGACGGACATGGCTATATCGACCAAGCTTCTCATGCTGATCAAGATTATATATACTTTATGGGGTCGGAAACGTCTCCTTCTGTGTGTTACAAACATGTGACCAATTTTATAATACCCTCTGCAAGGGTATAAAAAGGTAGAACGTAAGAATTGTGATCTTTATTGAATGAAAAGGTTTTAAGAACTGTCGTATAATTATTCATACACATTTTTTTATGGTTCGATTTACTGAGCTTTTGATATTTATAGTTGGAGATTTTTATCTGGTGACAAAACATGTTGGTCTTTATTGGTTAATTTCTTTTTCCTACTTAGCATTCTCACGTTTGGAAGATTTTGGTCAGATTTTTTTTATACAAATTTTTGTTTAGTCTCGATTGCATTCAAGATCCGTTGCTTTGTAGACTAAAGAGGGTGAAAATATGCGGGTGAATGGAGTGCGAAGTGAAGTGGGGTGGGTTAACGGAGTGGCAGATAGAAACACGAAGAAAAAAGGGGGTATAAAATGGAAGTGCTTGTGGTTGCAAGCGAAATTTCTTGGTATGCACACTGGACGGAATTGGCAAATAGGTAGCATAAAGTCGAATAACGCAGATATTGAGTTGAAACTTGGCATATTTGATAAGAATAGCACTCTAAACATTGAAAGAAAATGTAAAGTTCATTTGACCACGCCTACTCCAATAGCCCATATAAGGCAACAATGTGTATACGTGATAACAAAGGAAAGTGTGAGAACTATAAATAAAGTACTTTTAATATTTTTATGTATTAGTGATAGTAATATTTATTATGCTTAAATTCTTACTTGAAGACCGGTCTTAAATACTAACTATTTCTAACAATTAATTTAAAAAATCATAATTTAGTCTCTTGCTCGTTCGACTAAAAAAAAAATTTAATCCATTTAATCCTCAAGTAAGTTCAGCGAAAGCTTTTTAATTCTGCAAGTAATTTCAGGTTATTTTACAAATTTCTTATAACTAATAATTGTACAATCTCATTTCACTTACTCTAGTCTTGGCCTCTTGGCTACGAAAAAACAACTGAACACGCGGTTCTTATGTATGTACTTAGATCAATGCAGCTGCGTATTTTTCGCGCTTATGTGTCTACTTATACATAATAAAGTACCGCAAGAGTAAGATGAGAGAGAGAGTTTTAAAGTTTTTAAAGACTTGGACCTTCGTGTTATGTTGGGTAGCATCTCTTTGACCCAGCGTTTCCAAAATAGGTTAGCGAACATCTCACTCTGGCGGAGCGACCATTTATAGTCGATTTGTTCCGGATCGCAAATCGGTTTTTCTCCATTTGATGAGCCAAGCAACAGGTGATTTGATTGATCTTCGTCGTCCAGGGACACGTACGTCAGGGGCCTGTAGTTGATCGTCATTTCCACCTCTGCCATGGCGGTAAGAAGACTTTCATCTGAGAATTTTTGATTTGGTGTTATACGGTATAACACGGTTTTGATAAATTGCACTAAGCGCTCCCAGGCTCCTCCCATGTGGGGAGCTGACGGTGGGTTGAAGTATCACGATATTTCCTGCTGCGACAATTCTCGATGCATCTTCGCATCATCCAGTTGGAGTTTGTCTCTAAGAAAGGCATCGGTCCCTCGGAAATTAGTCCCGTTATCGCTATATATTTCCTTTGGTGTGCCTCGGCGCGATATATGGCGTCTTAAGCCATATAGACTATGCACGATCTCAATGCTTATTACTCGCATTGTGTGGCAGGTTACCAGCATGCCCCATCTTTTCAATGACTTTCTTCTATCGATAATTGTTAGCGGCCCAAAATAGTCAACTCCTACATATGTAAACGCTGGCTTGAATGCACCCAGTCTAGCCCTCGGTAGGGGCGCCATTAAGGGTGCAATGGGTTTAGCACTACTCAGCTTACATTGTTGGCAATTTCGACGAATCCCTTTAAGGAGAGGTCTTAGTTTTGGAATAAAATATTTTTGCCTCACCTCATTTACTGTTGTCTCATGATTCATGTGATAATATTTTTCATGGTAGTGCCGGACTATCAGCTTTGTAACCCAGTGTTGGGTGGGTAGAGCGATTCGTTCTTCAGGGATGCCAGTGAAGCGACTGGCTCGATCGCGTACACACAATACTCCATGGTCATTTAAGAAGAGTTGTAACCTCCATAGTGGACTGCTCCATAGTGGTGGCCGTTTTCGATGGCTGTGTACTCTTGGTTGTAACATTCTTGTTGTATGTTCCGGTATAGAAACATTCTGGCTTCATTAATTTGGGATGCCAGTTGGTTTGTATTCTCCTTTAATTTACGTATTTTCAGGATCAGTTTCCTATTATAGGCAAGCAATTGCCCTGGTCAATCGATTCCATTTTGAAAAGTACTCGTAATTGATTCTTGCTGATTCCCTTCGCATGTGAAGTAAACGAGGACGCAGTTCCTCAGTCACTGTCTTTTCATTGGTAGTTTCCGGCGGCCAATCTGCCGGCGGTAGTTTTAGAAAACTGGGTCCTTCGAACCATTGTGTATATGTTTCAGGCCTATGTTGTCGTTTGGTGGCGATGTCCGCAACATTTAGTTTGCTTGGTACCCATCTCAAGTTTCTGGCCTCTGTGAGCTCACATATCTCGGCTATCTTAAACATTACATATTGTTGATATCGTCGTGGGTCCTCATCGAGCCACGCTAGTAACATTCCTCAAAGTCGATTTCATGTTGTGCTAATATGTTTTTCATTAGTCGCGCTCTAGTTACTGCTGCCTGTAGCTCCAAGCGGGGTATCGAGAGCGGCTGCAACGGAGCTACCTTGTATTTGGCTGAATCGGGACTCAAAAGTATTTGGTTATTTTGTTCGATACGGAAATACGCAACGGCAGAGTAGGCGTCTTCTCCCGCATCCACGAATACGTGAATTTGAACTCGGCAGCCTTCTGCATGCCAATTTTTAAAATAGCATCTCGGAATTTGCACGTTCTCTAACAAGGGTAAGAAGAAGAATCATGGCTGATTGCCACATATCCTGCAGATCGGGTGGTATTTTCTCATTCCAATGAATCTTCGATCGCCAAACTTGTTGGAGCAGTATTTTGAGATACATCATTATACAGGATAGAAAACCCAGGGGTCAAAGGGTCTAGGGTCGCAAAGTGCAGCGAGTACCCGTTTGGAATTCGAACACCATTTGCGCATATGGAAGCCCCCACGTGCGTGGACTTCTCTAACTTCCTTCGCTAATGTAATGGCTTCTTCTTCTGAATGGCATGAATCTATGTAGTCGTCTACGTAGTGACTTCTCTGAATAGCTTTAGCTGCCGAAGGAAACTCGTCTGCGTGTTTTTTAACGTTCAGGTCGCGCACGTACTGCGCTATACAGGGTGAGCACGTGGCTCCAAATGTCCACACATTTAATTGGAAAGTTTCTACGACTTCTGTTGTCTGATTTTGCCATAGGAATCGTTGTGCTTTAGCGTCTTCTTTTCTTACTGCTTTTCGATGGAACATTTCGGCGATGTCACCGCTCACGCTAATTGCTCCCATTCTAAAGTTATACATAATCTGCAGCAAGGGCACGAGCAAGTCGGGTCCCATTAGAAGAAAGTCATTTAGGGCTATTCCCGATGAATGAGCTGCTGCGTCTTACACCAATCTGACCCTGTCAGGTTTATGTGGATTTCGTACAGTAAAAATGGGCAAGTACCATGCATTTTCTGGTTTCTCCACGACTTCTTCCTCTACCAACTTTCTTGCATAGCCTTTGGCTATCAGGTTTTGTATTTGACTATGTAGCTCATTTGCAAAAGGAGGGTCTGCTGCCATTTTCTTTTGCATGCATAACAGTCGTCGTTTTGCTACCGGCAGGCTATTTGGAAATACACTGGGACCATCTTTCCAAAGCAATCCCGTGAGTTGTAACTAACAGTGTCCTCCAGAATCTGTAGAGATCGCTCATCATCAGGGGACTTGGTAAACATCGGCGGTGATTTTTCCTCCGTAAGCAAATGTTTTTTAACCATCTCATGCAAATCCAGATCGCATTGACACCGATGCAGGATGAATCCTCCAGATCGTCCCGATCCGCCATATATAGTCCATCCTAGTCTTGTTTTTGCAGCAATTGGTTGCTGCCATTTTTCTTCGCGCACCTTTAGCGAAGCTATGAGGTTTGGATTATTACTGCCGATTATCATTTGAGGCATTGCGTTAATGAAGCTCGGGATAGGAAAGTTTTTTAAATGCGGATATCTCTGTTTTATACTATCTGCTATCATCGTCTCGGCTGAAAGACCAATGTACTTAACCATACAGACTTCATTTATTTTAAAAAATTTATTGCCCTGTCATAGTTTTATGATTCTCAAGTTCAGCTGCTTGGATTCCGGCTCCTGCCGACTAACATCACTGGTCCATCTAATGCATAGGCGATTGGCGAAACCTTTCACATCGAGCGCATCAGCCAATTTTTCTTCTACAAGTGTTAGAGTCGATCCGTCATCCATAAATGCGTAGATATCGACGGATTTCGAATTGGAGTGCAAAGTGACTGGAACGATTCGAGCATAGCATTCTGGCTGGTTGGTTAGTGACCCACGATGATTGTGCAGGACGCTTGCTGTCACCTCCTTGTGAAGAAGACGATGATGATTTGCTTTGCAGCCATTTATGTCGCAAGCTACGCGACTCCAGCAGGCTCCCTTGTGGTTTTTGAGGCACTGAGCACATAGGTGAGGGTTATTTATCGCGTTCCACCTGGCTTCGACTGACATCCGCAACAACTTCTCGCAAGACACTGGTTTGTGGTGTCCTTTGCATATTGCACAGAATGTGTGTTTATGGTTCTCTGTAGGCGCTGCGGTATGTGTATGCATCACTATTCTATTGATTCTCTTCTTGTCGCTTTCTAATAGTTGGGCGTGGATACACGACTCGCCGCTTCAGCCAACTCAAACAACCAATCCGCTAGGTGTTGTATGTTCGGGTAGGGTATGGATTTTGAATGCAGGGCCCAGTTAAGCATCATATCAGGTCCCGTTGTTGGTGGTTAGATTATATAAAATAAGAGAACATTAAGCCAATTATAATAGAAATGTATGTCAATGTTAAGTATGTAACCCGATTATAGATATCGATGGCTCATCAGTCATAAGTAGATCTGGTATGGTCAGCAGTAAACAATAAAGACCTAGTTAATCAATAAAAACGTACTTTGCTGACCTAACACGATGTCGAACTATGCACTGGTGAGCTTGCTATTTTGTACTATAAAAGAAATGCATTATTCTTAGTAAGATCAGATACCAATTGTAGCTACATCGGGTGCGCATCGCTGTGTCTTTGGCCCCCATCTCTACCTTTGTAATCTCACTCCGAGGTCCACCCAATTTATGTGTTGGTTGCGACAACCTTTAGTCACTGGTTTATGTGCTAGTGCCTATATATATATATAAATAAATAAACATTTAATAACTTCAAGAAACACTAACGTCTTTCATTGAACATTTTGGTGACCCCGACATTGGCGGCTCCAAGTTAAAAGAATAACAGACTTGGTGAAACCGTCATCAAGCGAGAACATTTGGTCAACTCAGGCGACCAATCTCTCAACAAAAAGGAAACTGGTCAACTAGGCGACTACTTTCTTTGCACGCTTTGGACACGACAATCCTAAGCGAGGGCACAAATTGATGAACATCTCACATCAATCTGGGGTCCCGACTAAAAAACATCGCAATTGATTAACTTGGCAATCATTGCGTAGCCACCTTGGCGAATAAAAAGATTATTGGAAAACTAGGAGTTGGTTTTCCGCAACGGGGTAGCAGTGCATACCCATTGAATAAAAATTGATCAACTAGGCGATCACTTTATAAAAAACATTTAACAACGATTTGTGTCAACGAGGCGACCAAATCATAAAAAGTTATTGTATATAAAATAAAGTTTGGCTAAAAAAGTTATTTTATATAAAATAAAGTTTGATCAACTCAACTCTGTTGCACTCCCTGGCGTCAGCAATATCTGACCTAGTTAACTCGGTCAGTAACCCAGGTAGTACACACGAGTATAGATTTTGGCATTGATCAGCAATTTTTGAAACAAAGAAAAGAAACTCAAAAAATTTGTTTCACTGTCGTGGCAGTTATCAGTGTAAAAGAAGAGGTATATTGGAAATAAAAATAAACCATTGTTAAAACACTAATCAAAAGGCGACTTCGAATTTTTTTGTATTCTTATTTGTGCTACACTTGACCAATTTTAGGAACGAGTCGGAGCGTTCCCTGTCTTTGACAAAATAAATAAACTCCCATCGGGTCAAGTACTAGTACAGATAAGCAATTACATAAGAATATAAAAGAACATGGAGGAGTTTTATAAACAGCAGACAGAACGAGGAGAGGCAATCCAGGCCTTCATTCGGAATACCAAAAAAGATTCTTTTGCCAGGAAAACGAAGCCATCTTATTTCGAGGAAAAACTTGAGCTCCTGGAATACATGTGGGAGAACTTCGAGAAATGTCATCAGGAGTTGATGGACAAATTAAATAACGTACCAACTGAAGATGATTACTTTGTAACGGAGTATTTCAGCAAAATGAAGACGGTTGTATCTAATATAGTGGAAGAGTGGAAGGACCATTTGGAAAAAATAAAGCTAGAGAGACAAGCTCGCCAACGAGAGGAAGAGCGAGTCATGATCAAACCACTGGTTCGCAAGCAAAGTGCTCTGCTGGAGTCATTATCCAGGACATTAAGACAAATTGTGCCTGAAGATAAAATGACTTATAAATCGGTAGTCGACAAATTATGGATGCAAATTGAAGAAATCCATTATGAGATTCACCGGCTAGCTGAAAATCCAGCCGAAGCCGGATATAATATAGCTACGTTTGTGGCCGCAGAAAATACAATGCTGAAATTCTGTGTGGCACCAGCAGAAAATGTAGTGATACAATCACCACCTGTATTGCAATCGATACAATCATTGCAACTACCCAAAATTCCCATTCCAAAATTTGATGGGGATTATCTGAAATGGCAACAATTTCATGACATCTACAAAAAAGTGGTTCATGAGTCAAATGTATCCACGATAGAGAAAATGTGGTACTTAAAATCAAACCTTTCTGGAGAAGCAGAGAGATTGATACGGCACCTGGAATTAACAGAAGCCAATTACAACACTGCTTGGTCAGTGTTGCAGGAACGTTTTAATAACAAACGAGTTCTAGTAACAGCCATACTGACAAAGCTGTTTGATCACCCAAATGTGGGAAATGACGCAGCTTCTATAAAGAATTTGCATGATAACATTTTTGAATCATTGCAAGCCTTAAAAAATGTAGGCGTCAATATGGAATCGTCAGATGCTGTCATAATGTTTCATATGACAAGAAAATTGGATAGATTCAACCACGCACTATATGAGCAATCTCTTTCCAACACAAGGGATCTGCAGGAAGTAAAGGACTTCCTATCCTTCTTGGAACAGCGCTTCTTAACATTAGAGGCGATTGGGAAACCAAGAAACGAAAATCGCAGCATTGAAAAACCAAGTCCAAGAAAGACATGCGCAACAGCATCTGGGACAAACAGTACCCTGTGTGCTTTCTGCGAAAAAGCAAAGCACAAACTCTTCCAATGTGAAAAGTTCAAAACCAAATCCGCAGCAGAGCGGCTTAATTGGGTGCAGAGACACAAATTGTGTGTCAACTGCTTCAAGCCGGACCATATGGCAAAAAATTGCTCTTGGAGGGGATGCTTTAAATGCGATAAAAAACATAACACAATGTTGCATTTAGAAACAGGCAACCAAATTGCTACATCTGCTTCTGCAGCTTCTGCGTATGGAATTGGCAGAAAATACACCCTGTTGGCAACGGCCAAGGTAGTGGTAAAAGGGATCAATGAAAGGAAAGGAGAATTTCGAGCACTCCTGGATAGCGGCTCTCAAGTAAATCTTGTCTCAGAGAGACTGGTAAAGAAGTTATCGTTAAAAATTAGCGAGACTCATGTGCATATAAATGGAGTGGGTGGTCAACCACAGATAAGCAAGGCGCGAGTAAGCTTGGTTGTAAGGTCAAGATACAACAAGTTCGCAATGCTAGTTGAGGCATTTGTATTGCCACACATAATAGGTGACCAACCCACAGAACAAATAACGCAGAAAGTCACATTACCAGACAACATTCAATTAGCGGACCCAACATTTGATAAACCCGGAAAAATTGATATGCTGTTGGGAGCTGATGATCACTATGCTATACTGCTACCAGAAAGGAGACGGGGCAATCGAAACCGTCCAACATTACAAAACTCAGAGTTCGGATGGATTGTTGCTGGCAGAATTAATATGTCAACGTCAGCTTCAATCACATGTATGGTAGGCATGACGAATCCAGAGGAATCACTGGAAAGATTCTGGCAGCTAGACACACTAGAGCCAATAAAAAGTACAGGAGTCCGGAGGAAGAGTATTGTGAAAAATTCTTCCTCGATAACCTACACACGGCGGCGGACAATCGACTAATTGTAAAGCTTCCATTTGCTGAAGAGGCGTCATCTCTTGGAGAATCTCGGGAAGTAGCCATAAGAAGATTCATGTCGTTAGAGAGGCGAATGAACCCTGACATAAAAAAGGAGTATGTAAAATTTATGTCAGAATATGAACAGCGTGGACATATGAAGCAAGTAATGGTAGAACAAATTCCCAAGAACCATTACTTTATACCGCATCATTGTGTACTAAAACCAGAAAGTACCACCACCAAGCTAAGAGTGGTATTTGATGCATCATGCAAAACGTCATCAGGAAAATCACTGAACGACATTTTATATCCTGGACCAGTTGTACAGAGTCAACTCTTCTCAATTCTTCTGCGGTTCAGGACACACAAATATGTGTTCACGGCAGACATTGAAAAAATGTATCGTCAAGTTTGGATAAACCCTGCCGATCAATTCAATCAGATGATTGTGTGGAGAGAGGATCCAAGTCAAGAACTAAAGTTTTATCGTTTAAAAACGGTAACTTATGGAACCACGTCAGCCCCATATTTAGCGACGAAGTGTCTGGAATATTTGGCACTGAAAAACATTGAGAAATTGTCGTCTGGAGCATCAGCATTAAAAAATGACTTTTATGTTGATGATTGTCTCACAGGAGCAGACAGTTTACCAGAAGCCCTGCAAATAAGACAAGAGCTTCTAGAAATCTTGAGACCTAAGGGTTTCAACTTACGAAAATGGTGTTCAAATAGCAGTCAACTTCTAAAGGAAATTCCAAGGGAAGATACGATTGCTGACATCAATCTCGGTGACACACTGGAACAAACAAGTGTCAAAACATTGGGAATCATATGGGCACCCAAAGAAGACCAATTATGTGGAAAGGCTCAAAGACATACAAAAGGAATAACCAGACGAGTGGTGCTATCTGAAGTCGGTCAAATCTTTGATCCTCTAGGACTGTTCGCTCCGGTAGTGGTAAGAGCGAAAATGTTTCTTCAACATGTTGCTACCGAACGAATTGAGATGGATGGTGACCTACCGCCGTATTTGGAGAAGCAATGGGAAGCTTACCGAGAGGATGTACAGGCACTAAACCAGATGAAAATTCCAAGGCATATTTTTGATGGCAAGGTCCCCACTACAAAGGAATTGCATACATTTGTTGATGCATCAGAAAAGGCGTATGGTGCGGCAGTTTATGTCCGATCAACCTATAAAAATGGCCAAATTTCGGTCAGATTGTTGTGCGCCAAGTCAAGAGTGGCTCCCCTGGAAAAACAGACACTGCCCCGGCTGGAACTATGTGCAGCTGTACTTGGAGCTGAACTCACGGATAGAGTTCGACAGGATCTCCAATTCGGATCAGAAAGTGTGGAATCATTTCTCTGGTCAGACTCAACAGTGGTACTCTCTTGGATTAATTCACGAGCATCACATTTCCACACGTTTGTGGCTAATCGGTTGACAAAAATACACGCAGTATCACATCCAAGGCAATGGCGGCATGTGTCATCAGCGCTCAACGCAGCTGATGTTCTGTCTCGAGGCATATCAGCAGTTCAGCTTAGCACACATACATTATGGTTGTATGGACCACTATTTTTGCATGGACCACAACGTGGCTGGCCAGCACCATTTAAGCCTACAGAGCACACGATGGATACCGCTGAGAAGAAAACCAAGGTATTCAGCATGGTGACTGACACGGCAAACAACAAGAGTGAATGGATATATACGGTAAATCACAGAAATTCGTTTTACCGGCTACAGCGAATAGTGGCGTATGTGCTACGGTTTTGTCACAAGCAGAACAGGAAACCAACGGCTCAGTTAGAGGTGGAAGAGTTGGACCAAGCACGGAGAGTGATCATTAAGCAAATTCAAGAAACAGGATTTGCATATGAATTACGGCACTTAAAGAAACGACCTGATCAACCGCTAGATCGCAAAAGCACAGTGGCAACATTGCCACTAATACTGGATGAAGATTCAATCATACGAGTAGCAACTAGGCTACAACAAGCACCAGTATCAACGGAAACAAGGAATCCATATCTCTTGCCGTATAATGATCCGGTGGTAAAAATGATGCTACGAAAACTTCATGAAGAGAATCTTCATTGTGGACATGAGGCACTACGCGGAATAGCTCGGCAACAGTACCATATCATTAAGGTGAAACCGATGGTCCGGAATGTGATCCAGGGCTGCGTAGTATGCACCAAGTACCGGCCTCAGTTCTTTAAACAGGTCATGGGCGACTTACCTGAGCATCGGGTATCTCAGAATAGACCCTTTCTCAATGCCGGAGTAGACTATTGTGGACCATTCTGGATCCACCATAAGGTTCGAGGAAAACGTCCCGACAAAGCCTACATTGCAGTATTTGTATGCTTTGCAACCAAGGCAGTACACTTGGAGTTGGTCGGAGACCTGTCCACCTCCTCATTTGTGGGCGCGCTTCAGCGCTTTATTGGGCGCAGAGGAAGATGCCAGACATTATATTGCGATAATGCAACAAACTTTGTTGGAGCAAACAACCAACTTAAGGAACTGACCGATACAATACACTCAGAAACGGCAGCAGGTAGTATCAAGGAATTTTGCAATCAAAAAGGAGTGCAATTTAAGTTCATACCACCACGGTCTCCACATTTCGGAGGATTATGGGAAGCTGCGGTAAAGTCCGCTAAGCATTTACTATTAAAAAACGTATCGACAGCAAACTTAACGTTCGAACAACTGTCTACTATCATTGTCAATGTTGAAGCAGTGCTGAATTCTCGTCCGTTAACGCCAAACTCAGACGATCCCAACGACTTAACAGCTCTAACCCCAGGCCACCTATTGATTGGAGAACCATTAGTAGCCCAACCAGATGCAGAGCCAATAACACAGCGATCGATTCCAGAGCAATGGGAATTAGTGCAACGGCTTAAGCATACATTCTGGACGCAATGGTCTCAAGAGTACCTACAAGAATTGCAGGGCACATCCAAGTGGAAAAAACCATATAATAATGTCAAAGAAGGCATGATGGTAATTCTAAAGGAGGATAATGTGCCAATTTTGCAATGGCCAATTGGACGAATTGTTAAATTATATCCAGGCCTGGATGGATACGTCCGCGTGGTAGACGTTAAAACAGCCAGAGGCACCTACAAGCGGGCTATCCATAAATTGGCCCCCTTGCTTAGAGAGACAGCGACAAAACGTAAAATCGAGGCAGATGACACAGAATCGAATCCCCAAAAGGACTCTGGTATCGAGGACAACGCAGAACCAAAACCAAAAAGACGCTTATCGATCGGTCTGCCACCGTTGGCAATGACGATCTGCCTAATGCTGTTGTTATTGCCTATAGCATTTGCTCAAAGAACTAATATAACTCGATTCAACCCCAAACCAGGCATATACTATGAAAGTATTGGCACAGGAAGGATGGCAACATCTGACTGGACTATTGTGGCATTCTACGATCTCGAACCATATTGGGCCGACTTGAAGACATTTTCAGATGGAGTAGTAAAGGTTGGAGAAATATGCGTGTTAATGAAGGTTCCAGAGGCATGCACCGCAATGCAGAGGCACTTCGAGCATGTCAACTCAGAGCTACGGACAGGAAATGATCTCCTTCACATAGAACGCCAACGACGATCGCCTTTAGATATAATTGGGAACATTGCGAACGGCTTATTTGGTGTGCTGGACTCAAAGTATGCAACAGAGATGTCAGGCACCATACGAAAAGTTAAATCAAATGAAGAGTACCTATTGAACTTGCTGCAAAATCAGACATCTGTAATTGATTCAACGATAAATATCATTAAGCGAGATGAAGCCACAATTGAAAATCAGATGAAACTAATGGAACAACAAATGAACGACATGACCAAGGTCCAGGACAATGCGGTAAAGGCATTGCAATGGTATATCACGTTAACTACTCAGATGACAGTTATTGCAGGGAATTTGCAACGAATTCAAACCGAAATTTCCCGAGTATTTACAGATGCCCATCATAGCAAAATAAGCCCGTTACTACTATCACCAGGCCAGCTTCGGGAACATCTGAGCCAACTGAAGAGACATCTTCCGTTTGGTTTGGATTTGCCAGTTCCAGATAACGACGTCTTGCAATTATATGGCTTAATGAAAGCACAAGGCACAATCGCAAACAATCATGTGATATTTAAGGTCACATTTCCATTAGTGGCAACGCAGGCAGTGCAACTGTATAACCTGGTGCCCATTCCAGCAATTGGAACTCATGGGATTGTAATCATGAACATTAAAATTCCCATCATTGCTGTCAACAAGAAACAGAATCAATACATTGGGCTCTCAAGAGCCGATTTGGAACAATGCCATCAGCTCAACAACGAGCAATATATTTGTTTTGATAAACAGACGACGTTTTCGGCCAATAGCAACTGTGAGTTCCAGCTATTCAAAAACACAAAATCATCAACTTGCCAAATACAACACACAAACAGATCATTCGTGTGGTACGACATGTATCAAAAAATCAGTGGATTTTTGCCACCATTAGACCAATTGAACTCGCAGTGACCTGTGACGATAATATACAAGGTGTCACTATTAAGAAGACTGGATTGTTGACTCTAGACCCGACGTGTACAGCTAGGAGTGCTGCTATACAAATAACAGGTCACCGTATAACGACGACAGACACAATGAAATTGTCATATGTCCGATTTGGCAACTTCAGCATTGGCCCAACAAAAGTAGCGCCAACAACAACACAATTTACAAAGATGCAGCTAAGCTACGACGAACTAAGCAACATTCAAGGAAAACTGGAAACTAAGCAAAACTGGAAATTGCCAGAAGACCCCAGACAGCCAGCTCACCATGTTATAGTCTCCTACGTAGCGTTAACAATACCATTGGCTCTTGTGATGGTATATGGAATAAAAAGATGCTCACAACACCCAAGACACAATGGTCCAGAGCAGACAACCGTGAGGATCGTCAATCCCATACCGACTCCTGCTGCAGTAAGCCCAGCCCCCAGCAATTTTGCGGTCAACGTTGGATAACGTTGAACAGGTGTTCAACGGCCGGGAGTATGTTGGTGGTTAGATTATATAAAATAAGAGAACATTAAGCCAATTATAATAGAAATGTATGTCAATGTTAAGTATGTAACCCGATTATAGATATCGATGGCTCATCAGTCATAAGTAGATCTGGTATGGTCAGCAGTAAACAATAAAGACCTAGTTAATCAATAAAAACGTACTTTGCTGACCTAACACGATGTCGAACTATGCACTGGTGAGCTTGCTATTTTGTACTATAAAAGAAATGCATTATTCTTAGTAAGATCAGATACCAATTGTAGCTACATCGGGTGCGCATCGCTGTGTCTTTGGCCCCCATCTCTACCTTTGTAATCTCACTCCGAGGTCCACCCAATTTATGTGTTGGTTGCGACAACCTTTAGTCACTGGTTTATGTGCTAGTGCCTATATATATATATAAATAAATAAACATTTAATAACTTCAAGAAACACTAACGTCTTTCATTGAACACCCGTCTTCTCGATAAGCTCTTGTAATAAGGTAGGGTTGTTCAGGTGCGCATCTAGCTTACTTGCCCTAATGGTAGCGCACATATTTTTCACCGCAAATGCAAACTCGATCAGCGGTTCTAGCTTGCCCTTTGCAGGAGGCAAATTTCGCACATTCTCCATCAACAGTTTTATTATGTGTTCCGGGCGTCCAAAGTACATTCTTAAAGTACTTATAACGCTCGGCAGCATTTCCGGGAACAGTAAGCTGTCTCGCACGGCTTCAAGTGACCTACCTTTCAGACACCTCTGCAGACGCATAGCGTTCTCCTCGTTGCTGTATCCACCGATCCGGGTGCTAGTTTCATAGGTGCTTATAAAAAGTGGCCATTCTCTTGGATCTCCTTTGAAAACTGGTAATTCCCTCGGCATTGATTGTCGAGCAGCTACTTGTTGCGGTGTTATGCCATTGGTTTTGCACGGCATGCTCTGCGCTCTGGTACTCGTCGCCTGTGGAGTGTTGGTGGCACTATCATCCATCATCATTATGTGTCGATGTATTTCGGCAGCTTTGTTCTGGATGGTCCTTCGCTTCTCCGTTTGACTGTACTCTCGGGTTGAGTAGGGCGTACTTACGACGCAGATATTCCCTTTCGAGGCACATTTCGTCCTCTAATTGTTGCAAAAGTATTTGCTGGTCTTCCGGCATTGCTTCATCTTCCACGTGCTGATCTTTGTTGTCTGGGTGGTTAACCTTGAAAGGTTATTCAGTTTCGAGGTTATGTTCGTCTTCATCAGACACGTGGCGACACGTCTCACACATCCAGGAACTCGAGGTGGCACTGTTTTTCGATCCGCAGCAGGTGCAGTGGAATTGAGATGCACACCTGGAGCATGTGAGCATTTCCTGGTTGGCCGGCTCGTGGCACAGACCACAGTTTCCAGACGTTGCCATGTCTATACGTAATTTTACACGTGGTAAAATTTAAATTTGTTCTTTCCTTGGGATTTGTTTAAGTCCCTCCCCTTTAGATCTCCGTAGCTCTACTACACCGTAGGAATTAAAGAATTTGCTCAAAATTCTTTACGAAAGAGTCAATTTAATTTCCAATAGAAATTAAAAAGATTTGTTGCTCGTTCGACTAGTTAATCTAGCTCCGCCAGTGCCTTTTAAAAAAAAAATTTAATCCATTTAATACTCAAGTAAGTTCAGCGTAAGCTTTTTAATTCTGCAAGTAATTTCAGGTTATTTTACAATAATAAAGTACCGCAAGAGTAAGATGAGAGAGAGAGTTTTAAAGTTTTTAAAGAGTGTCATTCTGTTTGTTCGGACAGAGTTCCGTTTTGTGATACAGTGGCACAAAGTTTATTCGCAGGCCCGAATTTCGGCAACTTAGTTATTTTTCACATCTAATTCAAACGAATATGGATTTATATCTTCTATTTCTGAGTCGGAGTCGTCATCAAAACTGCAATCATTACTTAAAGGCTGAACATTTATTGGAAAATTATAATGTGGTGTTTCTAAAAGTTTAATGACATCTCGTGGAAGGGGGTTGTTTTTATGTCGAGCTGCCCTTTTCTTAATGGATATACTTGAGATGAGGGGATCTGAGGATTCCATAGATCTTTGGAATACATTGTGATTCAGGAATTAAAATCTAATGGAGAGTTGGGAACACAGGATACCATGAATTATGTAACATGCATGTATAGTTTTATCTGAGAAATGTTGACATTTCAAAGTATCGAATCGCAGTTAAGTTAGATAGTATGCAGACTCTCAAGTAAATCCAAGTCGAGTTCTAAAATTGATGCAAATAACTTCGTATTTAAAAATGTTTTTCTCGCAGTATTGCCATCTTTCGGGTTTCCACTTCCATTCGGTTTTGGCTTATCTACATGCAAACCCATATCTTTTCGTATATATTCTTTGACCTACATATTTTACACAAGATTGGGTATAATGAAATTTAAAAATAAAATATTTCAAGAAAAATGTTTAACTCTATCGAAAAGACAGAAAATTATGAGTTTTATTTTTGATCGAAAAAATAAAACTCAATAAATTATATTATTTTTTTATTTTTTTTTTCGCTCCAATATATTTTTGATGTTGTGAGTCTTATTTCGATTATTAATTTTCGATGATTAATATTTAATCAATTAATTAAAAATTAAAAATAGTTTTTATTTCTCATGATTAAAAATATAACTCATAATGATTAAAGTCCCTGATTCTGTTATATTTTTAATCGGGTTGTTCATGTTGCGAAAATTATTATTTATTTCATCTACAGCTGTCTTAACAATGTTTGCCGTGGAATCTACTATTGATGTCTGCTTTTCTTCTAGGTGTTTCAAATTTTGCCACAAATCTCCGAAATGATGCTATGAAGGCATCGGATTTTAAGTTTGTTGTGTTATGTGTTACTTGTTCCAGATATCCCCAAGTAACTGGTAGTCAAGTATCGCCAAGTCAGGTATTTCTTTAAAGCGTTTCTTAAACTGATAATTCTATTTTTCCTTTGTATTTGAATTCTCATAAGATTAATTCCTCCATGTAAGGTTTCCCTATGAGCATCTTTAATTAATAACATGGTTAAATGTGCAATGCGAAGTACGTTCAAGTGGCCCATACGACAACCGGACAGCCAGTTTCGCGCGAGCCCAAGCAGAGAGCAAACAACACGATCGCGTGGACAAAGACAAATAAAAAATATCAAAGAAGCTAATTTCGGCAATGCCGAAGTTTATATACCCTTGCAGTCCTTGGCAATAATTTTTTTACATTTTGAAATTTCTTTCCTTGCAACTCAATTCATCAACACACAAACAAAACATTCAAATTATTTCTCTCTTTATTTTTGTTCTAGAGCTATATGATATAGTAGTCCGATTTTCATACTCTATTATCTCCCGGCTAAAAGTAGCTCAAATATGAAATTTCATTCCGATAGCTCTTAAGATGACAGCGTGAAGTTGATTTGCACAGACAGACGGACGGACGGACGGACGGCCGGACAGACGGACATGGCTATATCGACTCAGCTTCTCATGCTGATCAAGAATATATATACTTTATGGGGTCGGAAACGTCTCCTTCTGTGCGTTACAAACATCTGACCAATTTTATAATACCCTCTGCAAGGGTATAAATATCAAAGAAGCTAACTTCGGCAATGCCGAAGTTTATATACCCTTGCAGTCCTTGGCAATAATTTTTTTACATTTTGAAATTTCTTTCCTTGCAACTCAATTCATCAACACACAAACAAAACATTCAAATTATTTCTCTCTTTATTTTTGTTCTAGAGCTATATGATATAGTAGTCCGATTTTCATACTCTATTATCTCCCGGCTAAAAGTAGCTCAAATATGAAATTTCATTCCGATAGCTCTTAAGATGACAGCGTGAAGTTGATTTGCACAGACGGACGGACGGACGGACGGACGGACGGACAGACGGACATGGCTATATCGACTCAGCTTCTCATGCTGATCAAGAATATATATACTTTATGGGGTCGGAAACGTCTCCTTCTGTGCGTTACAAACATCTGACCAATTTTATAATACCCTCTGCAAGGGTATAAATATCAAAGAAGCTAACTTCGGCAATGCCAAAGTTTATAAACCCTTGTAGTCCTTAGCAATAATAT
This sequence comes from Drosophila paulistorum, assembly GCA_018152135.1. NCBI lineage: Eukaryota > Metazoa > Arthropoda > Insecta > Diptera > Drosophilidae > Drosophila > Drosophila paulistorum. The sequence continues at coordinate 4,282,636 of JAECXG010000823.1, forward strand.
TTTTACATTTTGAAATTTCTTTCCCTGCAACTCAATTCATCAAACAAAACATTCAAATTATTTCTCTTTTTACTACAAATTTTTCCATCATTTCCTAAGCAAAGCACAACACGCATACACATACAGTTCGTGTAGCGCTGCGTCTGTGTGTGTGCATGTGCTCTGTTTAATTTGCTGATGATGTAGAACCGATTTGTATTGACTGTAACTTGTGTTCTATTTATCCGATCAGATTCAAATTTTGGGATCCGAGATTTTATATCAAATTCTATTATATTTGTAAATTTCATGGGGATACTCCAATTTTTGCAAAAATTTTTGTTCTAGAGCTATATGATATAGTAGTCCGATCCTGACAATTTTCATACTTTATCAATTCTCGGCTAAAAGTAGCTCAAATATGAAATTTCATTCCGATAGCTCTTAAGATGCCAGCGTGAAGTTGATTTGCACAGACGGATGGACGGACAGACGGACATGGCTATATCGACTCAGCTTCTCAGCTGATCAAGAATATATATACTTTATGGGGTCGGAAACGTCTCCTTCTGTGCGTTACAAACATCTGACCAATTTTATAAAACCCTCTGCGAGGGTATAAAAACGAACAATTAAAATACAGCTAATTACAATCTAAGTGTGCTAAAATAGAGGTTTCACAAGAGAAAGAGAGGCTTCTGATCTGATTACGGGATACAGAAGATTATAATCAGAATGCAAAGAATAGTTAAAAATACAGAGGAATAAATTTTCTAGTAGGTGTACGGGGTACAGATAAGTTTAACTGTTTCAATACTCCGGAGAGTCTATTGTACCTATTAAAAGTTTGGGAATAAAGATAGCACCAAGTATTACTCTACGATTAATTAAAAAAGGAATTGCGATCCCAATTTAGACCGCGAAGAGCAATAAGCAGAAATTGCTTTTGAACAGATTCAATTTTACTTTACCTATTGACCATCCTTTCACAAACCCAAGAACATTTATAGCTTTAACCGTAGAAGAACTATGAAGATTAAAAGTTAATTTATGGTCCATAAGAACACCTAAGTCATTGATAATATCTAACCGCTCTAAGGCAGTGTAGTTAAGATAATAGGTTGCTAAGTATGGAGTGCATCTATAAAAAGACATGATTTTACATTTAAAGCCGTTGAGGTTTAATAGGTTGGTTTTAGGTTGTTTTAAGGACTTATCTAGAATCACTGAGTAATAGTTATATTCCATTGTTATCTAAAAATGGGTTTAAGTAAGACGTGATATCTCTTTGCTAAATTGATAGGAATGTAGGTGTTCAATACGGTTATGGATGATGGGTACACTTTATCTCTTTTTTAATGCCAATAAATCTTATATATGCCGTAATTCTGACGAGTTTATTCATACAGGAATAGTTTTCGATTAGTACTTGTTTAATACTATTTTTTGTATTTAACAATGCGGTATTTACCATAATCTTCTTATCACCTCTTTTTCTAGGCCATTTTTATTTTGACTGATTGAGCCATTTTGGTCCATTCCACCATAACTCACAAGTTTTTAATCTATTTAGATAAATACCCGTTGACGCTGCAGGGTTATCCTCAGATTTTAGCTCTCCAATTGGCAAACAATGATATTCTAGTATTTGGCAAATTTTTCACCATTCACATAGTAAATTTCTTTACAATTTATAACATTGAAGATAACAGACAACCTTTTAATGATCTCTTGACTAACACCTGTTATTAAAGTTGTCATTTCATCATTTCAAAAAAAATCCTTTAAGTAATTCCATCATTCGTGTATCCGTATTCGAGCTTTGGGCACTTTCAAGTCTATTTTCTTCCTTATCCGAATCTACGAATCTCGTATACTTCTCAAGCCAAACTTCTTTTTTTCACGGAATTTCTGCCGCTTGCTATCCATTTTCGCCTAAAGTTAGAGTGTGTATATTTGATTTTTACTTTAAGCTCCGTACTAGCGTTTTCGAATGAAACGCCCATCTCCTTCAACAATACCATTTCAAAATCATTTGGGTTTTCACACTCATGGAAAACTTCTAAAATCATTTCATTCTTTAACAACATTTTTGCACTAATAAATAAAATTGTCTTGAATTATATTTGCAAATACTATTCAGTCCGGATTAAAGATGTTTCCACTTATGAAGTTAAAAATAAACTGTCGCAAACGAGAGGAATAATTAGCACCATAATATTATATTGTGCATGTCATAACGCCCAATGTCGGCAAAGAGCGAACCGAACATTCGCAAGAATTCTGAGTGAGTTGCGACAACGATATTGAGTTGCTACATAGAGCAAGACGACTACAGTTGGGTGAGCTTTTATTATTGTTTTGAGTGTGAGTTACTTTGCTTGCACGACGAGACCAGACCGGTGGCAAAAATATTGACGAAATTGATGCGAGCTGCAGAGAGCACATTTCTAAGAATCATCTGAATAATCCATAACCTACCCCAATTTGACCTACATTAACATAGCGTGTAAATTTTGCTAAATTTGATTGAAATTTGATAAATTGATACTAACCATACATTAATATACCAATCTTGTTAAGCAATATATACAGGTAATTGTGTGAAATGGATCGAGGTGAGATTCTAACATTGCATATTGAGGAGTTGCGCAGTAAAATAAGTGAATTAGGGCTAGAGACTACAGGCCTTAAAGCTGAGCTTGAAACGCGTCTACTCGCTCATTACGATCAAATAGAAACCGAGAATGATGGGCAAGAGGCAGATTTCGCATCAGTTAGAACAATTCGAGAAGCCCCGAACATAGATGGGCAAAGGTCATGGTTTACACTAAAAGATGTGGAGGGAAGCGTTTCCGAATTTTGCGGTTTAGGTTCGATTGATGTTGTACAATGGATTAGGAAATTAGAAGAATGCGCTTTAACCGTACAGTGGGGTCAGTTACAGCTTTTTGTGTACGCAAAACAACTGTTAAAAGGAGCTGCATTGTCGTTTATACGTAGTAAGAGAAATATTTGTAGTTGGGAGTCCCTAAAGGTTGCTTTGAAAAATGAATTCAGAGTAAAGGTTTCATCAGCAGAAGTTCACAGAAGACTAAGCAATCGACAGTTGAAGAGAGGTGAGAACTTGTACGAATTCTTGTATTCGTTAATGGAAATCGCAAAGCCGATCGATTTGAATGATGAAAGTTTAATCGAGTATTTCGTAGAAGGTATACCAGACATGAGAGCAAATAAGGCATTATTGTATCAAGGATGAACAGTGGATGCGTTGAAAGTTCAAATAGAGACAAATTTAAAATCCTATGACCCTAGCAAGTCGTCAAAGAAACCAACATTTCAATCACCTTTTCACAAGCAAGGCAGAGATAATAGAGAGAAAAGTTTGATAACAAAAGGACAACGCAAATGTTTTAAGTGCGGTGATCCTTCGCACATGATGAGAGACTGTAACAAGAAAACGTTTACTTGTTTTAAGTGTGGCGAAACAGGCCATCGTTCATTTGAATGCAAGGGAAAAGATACCACTAAAACTGAAAAAACCAATGTTGTAGAGGATGAATTAGTAAAACCATCCAGTAAATTTACTGATTCGGGTTTGGAGTTGAAAGAAGTAACATATAAGACGATTAAGTTCAACGGTCTAATTGATACAGGAGCAAATTTAAGTCTCATAAGAAAAAGCGTGTTTGATATACTTGGAATTAATTTGTTAACAGGATATTCGAAGAGTCTTACAGGTATAGAAGGAAGTCATGTGGTGACTTTTGGTAGTTTTAGTATAACTGTTAAGATAGATGACATTCAGATGGAAATTGAGTTTCATGTCGTTCCTGATGAGGACATGACATATGAGGATATTTTGGGTAGAACCATATTAGATCACGTCGATTATGGTTGTGACAAAAGAAGGCACAAAGTTTGTGAGCAGCAGGGGAAAAGATTCACGATGTAAGTCGAAAGGATCTTATGCTAAGTTTTCTAAGGGACTTGAAAGCATGTGTACAAATAGTGCGGAACAGAGTAAAGTGGAAGTCAAGAGTGACTTGTTACATATCAATGTAGAAATCGCTAGTGAAGTCAAGCAGTTGATTAGAAGTTACAAACTTATTAGAAATTCAAGCACTCCTATAGAAATCAAGATTGTACTAACCGATGAGTTGCCAGTTTATCAGCATCCAAGGCGTCTAGCAGAGTCCGATCAAAACATTGTTGACAGTACAGTACAAGAATGGTTGGAGGAAAATATAATAGAGCCAAGTTTTTCCGAATATGCTTCGCCTGTTGTACTTGTAACAAAGAAGAATGGGAAAAAGTGTCTGTGCTGCGATTACAGAAAACTAAATGAGAAAGTGGTCCGAGATAATTTTCTTATGCCACAGATGGATACCGTATTATAGTTAGTTTTAGTTTATACTACTCTAGATCTAACAAACGGTTTTTTTCACGTTCCCGTTGAAGAAAAATCTCAGAAGTACACAGCATTCGTAACCCAGAATGGTCAGTATGAATTCCTATACGTACCATTCGGAATTTCAAACTCTCCAGCAGTTTTTACACGATTTATGGCAGTAATGAGACAATCAGTGAAGAATGAAGATGCAGTGGTGTATATGGACGATATAATTGTACCAAGCGGTAGCGTGAATGATGGTCTAATTAAACTTAAGAGGGTGTTGAAGATAGCTGCGGAAAATGGGTTGAGAATAAACTGGGAGAAATGTCAGATACTACAGAGTAAAGTAAATTTTTTGGGCTATATAGTTGAAAATGGAAGTATTAAGTCAAGTAAGGAGAAGACTGATGCCGTTTCAAGATTTCCGATCCCACATGATAAGAAGCCAGTTCAACAATTTTTAGGGATAACATCGTATTTCCGTAGATTCATCGAACGATACGCAGTAACAGCTAAGCCCTTGACTGACATTTTGCGAAAAGACAACAAGTTTGAGTTTAAAGAATTGCAAATGGTAGCGTTCGAGCAATTGAAGTTAGCATTGACCAAAGGTCCCGTTTTAAAGTTATACAATCCTAAGCTAGAGACTGAGATTCATACTGATGCCTCGAAACATGGTTTCGGAGCTGCGCTTTTACAGAAAGATTCAGAAGATGGTTTATTTCATCCGGTACAGTATATGAGTCGGAAAACTAAACCTTGCGAAGAGACGTACGATTCATATGAACTTGAGGTTTTAGCGGTTATAGGAGCATTAATAAAGTGGCGTGTATATGTCTTAGGGTTGAAATTTTGGTCCATTCCACCATAACTCACAAGTTTTTAATCTATTTAGATAAATACCCGTTGACGCTGCAGGGTTATCCTCAGATTTTAGCTCTCCAATTGGCAAACAATGATATTCTAGTATTTGGCAAATTTTTCACCATTCACATAGTAAATTTCTTTACAATTTATAACATTGAAGATAACAGACAACCTTTTAATGATCTCTTGACTAACACCTGTTATTAAAGTTGTCATTTCATCATTTCAAAAAAAATCCTTTAAGTAATTCCATCATTCGTGTATCCGTATTCGAGCTTTGGGCACTTTCAAGTCTATTTTCTTCCTTATCCGAATCTACGAATCTCGTATACTTCTCAAGCCAAACTTCTTTTTTTCACGGAATTTCTGGTTTATTTCATCCGGTACAGTATATGAGTCGGAAAACTAAAACTAAACCTTGCGAAGAGACGTACGATTCATATGAACTTGAGGTTTTAGCGGTTATAGGAGCATTAATAAAGTGGCGTGTATATGTCTTAGGGTTGAAATTTAAGATTGTCACAGATTGTAATGCGTTCACGATTATAATGAACAAGAAAGAGGTTCCGTTACGTGTAGCACGTTGGGCAATGAACCTACAAGATTTCGATTACCAGATTGAACATCGTTCAGGTTCAAAGATGCGGCATGTGGATGCCTTGAGCCGTTTATCTTGTTTTCTGCTAACCGACACCATAACCCATAGACTGGAGGAAGCACAGTTGTCAGATGATTGGACTAAATTGATCAGTAGCTTGGTTCAGGAGAAGTGATATGAAGATTTTTACATTAAAAATGAAATATTGTTAAAGAACCCCAATAAAGAACTTATCGTCGTACCCTCGCAGATGGAAAAGGAAATAATACAGATTGCACACAAACAAGGACATTTTGGAGCTAGAAAGACTCAGGATATCCCCGTTTTGTTGAGTGTTGCGTGGAATGTCTTATTGTTAATGCCAAAACAGGTAAAAAGAAAGGATATTTGATGCCAATAAGCAAAGGAGATCAGCCATTGATGACACATCACATTGATCACGTTGGCCCGATGGAGGTCACAACAAAGCGTTATAATCATATACTTGTTGTTGTTGATGGTTTCTCTAAGTTTGTATAGTTGTATCCGACTCGTAGAACTGGAGTCGATGAAGTAGTTAGTTGTCTTGAAAAGCAGTCCATAATTTTTGGTAACCCGGTGAGAATAATTTCTGACAGGGGAGCAGCATTCACATCCAATGCGTTTAAGTAATATTGCAACAGACAGGATATACAGCATTTACTGATAGCAACAGGTGTACCCCGTGGCAACGGCCAAGTAGAAAGGATGCATAAGATAATAGTTCCGATGATTTCAAAGTTAAGCCAAAAGAATGAGGGAAACTGGTACAAGTATGTAGGACGTGTGCAACAACTTGTTAATAATACTGCCCCAAGAAGTACAAAAGTTACACCTTTTAAGATATTGACAGGAATAGAGATGCGTAGTCCTGGTGATCCTGAAATAAAAAAGCTGATAACCGATTCGTTAATAGAAGAATTAAACTGTGATCGTGAAGAGGTTAGAGCGGAGGCTCGAAAGAATATCGATGAAATACAACAGGAAATGAAAAGGACGTTTGACAAAAACTGGAAATGGGAAAGAAAATATAATTTAAACGACTTATTGGCGATAAAACGTACGCAGTATGAACCAGGAGTAAAGTTGAGAGGTAAATACCTGGGACCATATAAAGTCACAAAGGTGAATAGGCACGGTCGATACGACGTTGAGAAAGTTGGCGATGGTGAAGGACCTTGTAAGACCTCAACAGTGGCCGAGTTCATAAAGCCTTGGCTAGGATCATTCGGGTCGAATGACTTGTCAGGACAGCCGATTGTAGGAAATGAAGTGTTAGGCGGGCATAATCATGGATATCGTGAAGTAGGTAGCGAGCGAGACAGAATGACACGCAGCGGCCGTACCTATCTGGTCGACTCACTCATTGGCGAATAATAAGGGTTGATTTAAAAAAGCACTCGCAATCGTACTCTCGCCTCGATCACATCGCGCACCAAAATTTATCACTGAGGCCATTATTATAATAATAAATATATGTATTCTTAACACAAAGAAACATTGTTAATAAATAAGACTAACTAAGAAAACACATCCGTATAATATCGAATTAAATAAACAGGGAAGTAAAATCCCACATATATATTATTATACAGGTATTATATGCAAAACAGCATTACGCAATGTTATCATTTAAATTAAGGATGGCCACGTAGTGGCTCTTTTGGCTCTCTTTGCCGGCAGAGGCTGGGCAGAGAAAAAGGACATTTTTTGGTCTCGACGCACACAAAAATTTGTGTGTTGTCGTCGAACTTGTAGACAGAGGGACGGACATGTCCCAAATTTCGAGGGGAGGGGGAATAGTGTCGCGATCTCGAGCTTGCAACTTGATGGCAGAGGGAGTGGGGGACGTGTAAGAAAAAAAGGATGGTTTTTGTCAATCCTTTCTCCCTCCCCACGAAATTCGGTGTCTACAAGTTCGACGACGACACACAATTTTTTGTGTTCGTCGAGACGAAAAAATGACATTTTTCTCCCAGCCTCTGCCGGTAAAGAGAACCAAAAGAGCCACTACGTGCCCATCCTTGATTTAAATACAAAGAAGCTACAGGCCATTACGCATGAGTTAACTCATTGTGTTCTTTGAGAGTACAGTTGGTGTTTTACTTTAAGACAGTTTTAAATAAAGTACGTCTACTCTCTGATGGTGCCAAATTCTAAGTGTCCGTTGGTTTTGCTGCAATATCAATCTTTTCAACGTGTTCATCAGAATTGCTTAGTTTTCATTTCTCATGATTAAAAATAAAACTCATAATGATTAAAGTCCCTGATTCTGTTATATTTTTAATCCGCTTGTTCATGTTGCGAAAATTATTATTTATTTCATCTATAGACAGCTAAGAATGTTTGCCGTGGAGTCTACTATAGATGTCTGCTTTTTTTTTAGGTTTTTCAAATTTTGCTGATTCGTCAGTAAACTTCTCATGTTTTCTTCCATCTGTCACCCGCATCCATGATGTCAAATAATATATGGCACAGTGAGCCCATGAATACAAAGGGTACTCGTTTGGCTTGGCTTATTAAATTTTGACTCATGAACAATCAATACAAACAAACAATAAACAATATTATTTTCTTCGATCTCTATAATTCGTTCCGTTTGGTCTTCGAAGTTATATAACTTTTGAAATAAGTCCCTCATTTTAGGTATCAACCTGTGACCTTTGTTAAGCATTTCAAAATATGCCGACATTTCAAAGTATCCTTCGAGATCGAACGATACTAGTACTTCCACTTCGCCCATTGGATCTTAAAATAATGCGGCTGTAGTGTTTAATTCGTTTACCGTTATATTTTGTACATTATCTTTATTGCTCGCTGCATTTGATACTTGACAAAGCAGTATAAGCAAAGCCAATAACATATGGTGCTTAATTTGGGCACATGTCCGATCCTGGTACCTCTCCCAAATCGATTTGATCAGTACGACTTGCCCATCCTCTAAATTTTCTGTGGGTCGTCGTCATTTATTTCATTGCTGGAGAGTATATAGGTACTCGTCTTTTCATTTCACCCACAAATCCTTTTCCATTTTTTTAATTAATTTTCATCTGTCTAAATTTCCAATTTTTTCTTGTGATATGGACTCAGCTGCTTCCAATGTTGGTCTTCCAATCAAGAAATGACCGGGAGTTAACACCTCCTTGTTGTCCATATCTTCAACCGTCGTATACAAATTGGACGTTATTTTGAATTGCTTTTTAGAACTCTTCATCGATTCTCCTAGCAGCTGCCACAAAATTCGTCCCATTATCGGAATATACATTAGCGCATTTTGCCACAAATCTCCGAAATGATGCTAGGAAGGCATCGGTTTTCAAGCCACTAACAACTTCTAAGTGAATTGCATTTGCTCCCAAGCACACGAACACTGCTTTGTATCCTTTGAAGGTTTTTTGTCACATGATATAGACCGGCAAAATCGATTCCCATGGTATGAAATGGAGATGATATTGTTACTCTGTTTTTGGGAAGGTTACCCATAATTTGCTCCGCAGTTACTTGGCGATATCTAACACAAGTAAGGGAATGTGTTACTTGTTCCAGATATCGCCAAGTAACTAGTAGTTAAGTATCGCCAAGTCAGATATTTTTTAAGGGCGTTTCTTAAACTGATAATCCTATTTTTCCTTTGTATTTGACTTCTCATAAGATTAATTCCTCCATGTAAGGTTTCCTTATGAGCATCTTTAATTAATAACATTGTTAAATGTGACTTGTCTGGACGTTGATGCGTACAATGCGAAGTACGATCAAGTGGCCCATACGACAACCGGACAGCCTGTTTCGCGCGAGCCCAAGCAGAGAGCTATCCACCTCCCGCCAGACCGACCGTGGGGCGTATATCAAACAACACGATCGCGTGGACAAAGACAAATAAAAAACGAACAATTAAAATATGAGTAACTACAGCTAATTACGAGCTAAGTGTGCTAAAATAGAGGTTTCCACAAGAGAAAGAGAGTCTTCTGATCTGATTACGGGATACAGAAAATTATAATCAGAACATAGGACTCGAGAAGGTTCATGCAAAGAATAGTAAAAAATACAGAGGAGTAAAATTTCTAGTAGGTGTACGGGGTACATATAGGTTTAGCTGGTTCAATACTCCGGAGAATCTATTTCACCTATTAAAAGTTTGGGAATAAAGATAGCACCAAGTATTACTCTACGATTAATTAAAAAAGGAAGATTGATTAAAAGAATCCAACTTGATGGCAATTTGACATTGGGATCCCAATTTAAACCGCGAAGAGCAATAAGCAGAAATTGCTTTTGAACAGATTCCATTTTACTTTACCTATTGACCATCCTTTCACAAACCCAAGAACATTTATAGCTTTAACCGAAGAAGAACTATGAAGATTAAAAGTTAATTTATGGTCCATAAGAACACCTAAGTCATTGATAATATCTAACCGCTCTAAGGCAGTGTAGTTAAGATAATAAGTTGCTAAGTATGGAGTGCATCTATAAAAAGACATGATTTTACATTTAAAGCCGTTGAGGTTTAATAGGTTGGTTTTAGGTTGTTTTAAGGACTTATCTAGAATCACTGAGTAGTAGTTATATTCCATTGTTATCTAGAAATGGGTTTAAGTAAGACGTGATATCTCTTTAGCATATTTGGTATTTAGTATTTTAGTATATATGCCGTAATTCTGACGAGTTTATTCATACAGGAATTTTTTTTCGATTAATTCTTGTTTAATACTATTTTTTGTATTAAACAATGCGGTATTTACCATAATCTTCTCATCACCTCTTTTTCTAGGCCATTTTTATTTTGACTGACTGAGCCATTTTGGTCCATTCCACCATAACTCACAAGTTTTTAATCTAGTTAGATAAATACCTGTTCACGGGGTTATCCTCAGATTTTAGCTCTCCAATTAGCAAACAATGATATTCTATTATGTGGCAAATTTTTCACCATTTACTATTTCTTTACAATTTATAACATTGAAGATAACAGACAACCTTTTAATGATCTCTTGACTAACACCTGTTATTAAAGTTGTCATTTCATCATTTCAAAAAAAATCCTTTAAGTAATTCCATCATTCGTGTATCCGTATTCGAGCTTTGGGCACTTTCAAGTCTATTTTCTTCCTTATCCGAATCTACGAATCTCGTATACTTCTCAAGCCAAACTTCTTTTTTTCACGGAATTTCTGCCGCTCGCGATCCATTTTCGCCTAAAGTTAGAGTGTGTATATTTGATTTTTACTTTAAGCTCCGTACTAGCGTTTTCGAATGAAACGCCCATCTCCTTCAACAATACCATTTCAAAATCATTTGGATTTTCACTCTCATGGACAACTTCTAATATCGTTTCATTCTTTAACAACATTTTTGCACTAATAAATAAAATTGTCTTGAATTATATTGACAAATACTATTCAGTCCGGATTAAAGATGTTGCCACTTATGAAGTTAAAAATAAACGTCCTAAGACACACATTTTTGTGTGTTAACACCCATGGGCCTTATGACACATTTAATTTTTTAGAGTGGGTGTTAAGACACATTTAAAAGTGTCATAAGGCCCATAGGCGTTAAGACACAAAAATGGGCGTTATGACATGTACCCAACTAGGTAGAACGCAAATCGGTATTACCCTTTTTGTATTAATTAGGTAAAAAACTTAATATTTACATCTAATTAGGCAAACGGAAATAAAAAGGATCAACTAGGACCATTTTTTCATCAATTTAAATAGAATTTGCCTTTTCAGTTTTTCCAGAGCAGAGAATTAGCATTATAGAAAGGCATATATAAGTTATGAGTTCTCAATGTCCCTTAATGCTGGATTCTTACCATATTTTCCTTGTGAATAAGGATTCGACTTGGGAACTCTGGTTTTCCGTGGTGAATCACAACACAACACTTGATTACAACGTTATAATATTTGTTTTAGTCAATAGTACTTGATGTAACTAGTTCTAGGTCTAAACTAAGACTATCCGCTCTGTGGAGCGTGGTCCTTTAAATAAACCCCGCGATGCCCCATGGGCGCTGGCTGCGGCGGTATGCCGTCGGCAGCGACGTTGGGATCGTGTTTAAAGTGGGTCGCCTCTTCCGGCGAATTCTGTTATATCGGCAATATTCAAAGAATGGATTGGCTAGAAATACAAAAGTGCTTATGCTAGAAAAGGGAAAGTGAAGTGTCTAGTGTGACCCAACGTGGTTCGTCTTGGGTCACATATCTGCTTGGGTCGCATAAATACTAGGAAATATAAGTTGCTTATTTGGCTAAGTGTGTAAGTGTTTACAGGAAATGAAAGATGTTGGTTGCTTAGTTGACTAAGCGTGACAAGTGAAATAGGTCGCGATGCACTTAGATCATACGCGTGTGTGTGAGGTCTGTTAGTGTACCTAGAATGTATGGGAGTGTGTGTGTGGTCAAGAGTTAATATTACTTAGATCGAGGGAGGGTATTTTACCCGATACTCGTTCAGGCGTTGCTGGTAAAGTGTGCTACCCGAGTCTCTTTGTAATGTGAGAGGCCGGGGTGTGGAGCATGGTCTGGTTTGTGAGGGAAAAGGCGCCCCAGGGGTGTTTGTTGCGTGAGAGGACGAGAAAGAAGCCTTGTGTGAGGATGAGTGTGCTAACTCCTCCCCCCTCAAAAATCGACGTCTCGGAGATCCTTCGTTCTTATCGGTGGTGACCTGGGAGAGGGTGGTGTTTTAGTTTTTGGGAGCACCTTCCTCAGAATCCAACCTATGGAGATGGCAAGGAGTAGAAAGATTAGTGTCGCGCAACTGGCCGTGATGGTGGTCCCTTTTGTCAGAGTATCCAGGCGGCGTAAATTGTTTATATGTAAATTGTGAACGTATTCCACGCTTAACCTGTGCCCTTCGTTAATGACTTCTGTCAAAGTGGAAGGTATTGCCCCCATTCTTGTGATCGACTGGCTTTTGAAAGTTTTATTACCAATTGTCACTGATTCGTTTGAGAATTGAATGACGAAGGTACCGTTTAGGTCTGATTCTACAACACCGTTCGTCATCTTTCCTTTATAGTTGGTCGTGAATATAGTGCCATCTTCCAGCAATTCGATGGGGCTCGCCGTGTTGGTTATTGAGTGGCATTTTGCGGTGCCTCCCTTTATTAGTCTCGGCAGGGAAGAGTCCTCATCCAGGTGGGTGAGGTCCGATTCCTTACATATGGTGATGCTGCCAATGGTTTGGCAGTTTCTTGATATAATGAAGGTGTCTAGTGGTCCTACCAGAATTTTCCCCGAGGGGATGTCAAGTTGTTGGTTGTTCGTTATAGTCGGCCTGATAATCTGAACCGAATATTCCTGTTGTAGTACCCGTGGCATCGCTATGTTGTATAGGAGCCAAGTACCGTTCACGAAGATGGTTGGTTGAGCGAATTCAATGGCCTCTATGATGTTGTTGTAAGGCAGACTTGGTGTCGTTTTGATGATATCCTGTAGCTCACGCACCACGGGACCAAGTAAATCGATATACAGACGTTGAAAAGGTCTACAAGTTGGAATATGCTGTGCCATAGGTGGTCGTGAGCTTGTTTTTGAACATCAACTCTGAGTTTATCTGGTACCCATAGTTTCCAAGAAAGCTTCTCTTGATTAAAATCTCCATTGGCATGTTCGGTTCGAATATACAAATGTTTATCTACAATTTTGATATCCGGAAATTTATCTTGATTTTCAGTGATTTTCTTCTTCAGATACATATAGCTATCGTCCAAAAATGCTTCAGAGTCCAGATCTATAATCGGTCCCATTTCTATAGCCTCTATCAAAAGGTTGGGCAATCTTGATAACGCGTCAGGAATCAATGTTCTTTTCCTTTCCTACGTGACATATTAAACTTAAATTGTTGCAAGCGAAAAATCGATCGAGCTAATCTTCCAGAAAAGTTTTATTGGCACAATAATCTAGAGTGATCAGTTACTACTTCAAATTCTTGTAATTCCAAATAACACCTAAATTTTTCGATAGCCAGTATAACAGCTAAACATTCGCGTTCAATAACACTATATGTAATTGCGTTAAGCACGACTTAACTTTTTAGACATGAAAGCAATAGGTTTTTCTTCCTCTGCTTCTGATAATTGGACAAGTTCTGCGCCGATACCATAATCGCTGGCATCACAGTGTAAAAAAATTTCTTATTAAAGTCCGAGTTTTGTAGGATAGGGACAGACGTTAATAGATCCTTCAACTTATCTATAGAAGCCTGAGCTTCCAGAGTCCAAACAAAATTCCTTTTTGTTGACAACAGTTCCGTTATAAGATAAGTGAGATCATCAAAATTTGATATGAAACGGCGATACCAACCGCAAACTCCAAGGAATCCTCTAGTTTGTGTTAGATTCTTAGGTGGTGGCCGTTTTTTTATACATGCAATTTTCGACGGATCGGTGCAGATGCCCTTACTGTCTATTACATATCCTAAATAACTAATGCTTGTCACACAAAACTGACTTTTCTCTATGTTAATGGACAGGTCAGCTTTGCGAAATTGCTCCGCGATTCTTGCTAACACAGAAAGTTGAGATGAGAAATCCCCTGAAATTATACACAGATCATCCAAATAGCAAAAAACACAATGACGAAGATCGGCAAGGACTACTTCATCCATTAGACGACTCATAGTAGATGTAGCATTGCAAAGGCCGAAAGGCGTTATGCCTTTGAATTGATATAACGGTCTCCCTGGTACTGTAAATGTAGTAAGAGGTTTGGATGCTTCAGTTAATTCTATCTGCCAGTAGGCATCCTTTAAATCAATTTTGGAAATTATGTTTGCCTTGGGTAATCTTGAAAAAATACTGTCAATGCTGGGCAAAGAATAAGCATCCTTAATTGTGACTACATTTAACTTGCGGGCGTCTAAACACAGTCGCACTTTATTAGGCGTTATCACCGGTCGTATAGGAAAGCTCCAGGCGCTTACAGATGGTTCTATAACTCCTAATTGGATCATACGATCAATTTCTGTGTATACTAATTTTTCAACAGCTGGACTAATAGCGTTGAAACGTTGTTTTACATGTGATGTTTTATTAAGGACGTACGTCCGAGATGATGACTTGCATTGGGAAATATTTGTTTGACGGCTTTAAGCTGTCAACATACCAATCACATTTTGGCCGTTTTCGTCCGCTGTGCGCACTTAACCTTTAGTTTTTACGAATTGGGGAAAATGTGAAAAATCTGTTTGTGCTAAATCCGAGCCTATGCAACTTATGCTGGCACTGGTATCCAATAAACCTAATTCTGTAAACGTAAGAAATGAGACTTCTGCATAGCTCTTATTATCGTTGTCGTTTCTAAAAATTGTTTCAATAAAAAGTTTCCTGGTTTGTCTTGCGTGATCATAATATTTCCTTAGTCTTAACGTGCGTTTAGACAAGGGTTGGTCAGATCTAAAATTTCTGTCTTTAACTGTAAGGTAATGTTGTAAACGCTCAGGATATGACAAAAATCTTAGAAGGAACTTGTGAGACTTTCGTACGTTTACTTTATGATTCGCTTTGTTGATACTTTGTTGAATGTTTTCCGAGTTGGTTGTAACTATTGCATCCGACGTTGCCTGGATGCACCCTTCGGTCGGTTATCCGCTAACCTACTTATACAATCTTGACATTGGGGCTTATACACATTGGACGTGCCACAACCGTAACAAAAAATGTTGCGTTCTTCTAGGCAGAATTTCAATCAGCTCTACTTCCAAAAACTTTATACCAAACTTGTCAATCAAAGCTACCTCATCATAAAAAGAAACAAAAGATTCTCCAGCTTTTTGCTTTCTCGCGCGAATCATTTCTTTGCTCATAAAATCTGACCGATAGTCTTTATATTGCTGACGAACAGCTGAACAAAAATCGCTCCATACGATTCGTGGAACTTGCTTATGATATCTCTAATTCCATTCGCGGGCTTTTCCTCCAAATAATATTTGAATGTGTTTACACACCCCAATAAATTCACTATCAAGAGTTTCCTCTGTTAGGGCTTTTACTCTATAAATAAATTCTTCTACTCCTAGGCCTTCGGTATATAATCAATCTCTCGATTAGGACGCGTACTATTACTACGATTGGGCCTTGCTCTTGGCTGAATAGGCATGGTTCTAGGTAATTGAGGTTCGGGTTGATTACTACTGTGACTGGTGCTTCGCTAACTGGTATAGCTGGTTCGTTGGGCTGCTCTGCTCTGTCTATCGGGACTTGACTTAGCGTTTTTGCAAAATTACGAGTCCATGCTTGAGAAGTGCTGGGTGCCGAAAGCACGTCAGGTCACGTCTTCTCAAGGATCCCGTCCTAAAAACGCAGTACGATGCCACCATTCAGGAGTACGAGGAATTGGGCCATATGATTCGGGTGACGCCACCTCGGATGGGAAAAACTTCTATCTTCCCCATCACGCGGTGTTAAAGCAGACAAATTTTTTTGCTTCGCTTTTTGGTGAACAGTTCCCTACGAGCTTTGGACTAGACACATATTTCTCACTCTCACGAATTAGGCAATGCTTTTCCTTTACTGGAAAATGTTTTACAGGGAGTACAGAAACATGTTTGCGTGTTGTCCAAAGCCAAGGAACAAATTTTGCATATCTTTACTGCTGAAGTGTCTGTATTTGGTGGACTATGTTGAACTAGAGACATTTTTTTTTTTAAATTAATTATTTTCCTAAAAGTGACATGACTGGGTACATGGTTTAATATCGTAACCAGCCAAATAAACCTATAGAATATTAGTAACTTTATTTAATTTTTTTTTTTTTTTGTTATGACATTTACTAAATTATTCTGTAATAAAACCTGACACATGACGACAAAATCTATATGTATTAGCGAAAGAGAACTACACATATAGATCAATAAAATAAAGAAGCAGTCTAATACTCCTGTTTTGCACCCTGTAACTGTCGACATAGGTCAGCAAAACACAAAGGCTAGTGACACTGCGATCCTTTTGCCCAAAAAGATGGAGGCAGAACGGACAAACTTACTCCCGCTGTTCCACCAGGACTTCACCTCGATTTCCAACTAGAGTTACCCGAACCACTTCAATTATATTGAGAACGCGTGTGATAGACTTTAGAAAAGATGTTTAGTATGCATATGACTGCTCAATGGGATTCATAAACAACTAGCAAAAACAGCTGTGGGGGGGTTCTTTGTGAACGTCATAGCTAGTACTTTCACAGCGTATATATATTCATATTAACCGAATACCTTGCCTGGGTTTTTATTAGAGAAGAATACAAAAGAGTTTCGGACATCACTTCTTGCAGGCGCTATAGATGATAATTGCGCTCCGCGTCTGTACCATCCCTACCATGAGCCTGCCAGCGAAAGTTATCCCAGGCTCCCAAAACGAAAGCTATGACTTCTTCTTCTACATCAGGGAACTAAAGAAATTAATAATTCATAATGAACTTAATATTTATTCAAACATTTCAAAATAATTAGCATCATCGTGCGATAGGTTCGATCAATTTGATCTACAAAAATTCTTCATTTTCAAAACATGTTTAGCTAAGTAGCTGAATCTCGGTACAAATCCGATTATAAAGGTTGCAAATGTTGCATGTTGTTTCTTATTACTAATAATTACTTTACTATTTAATATTCATGATTTCCTAACTTTACTGTAATTAAACTTTTCACATTAGTTAAAAAAAAAAAAAAAAAAAAAAGAGAAAAAAATATATACATTTATGTGGCGTGATTACGCTAATATCCTCACAAAATTCATTCTCTAAAAATATTTTGCTTTATATATGTCCATTGACAAAGTATTAAATGCTAATGCTCTTCCAAACAAATTCATTTCAACAGATAAATTTTATAAAAATATAGGGAAAATTGGTTTTTGATACTCTTACAGCTTGTTAATTTTTCGCTGTTACAAATATGAAGGTTTACATATTCCAAATAGAGCTAAAGCATCATACATTGTGAATTTACATGCATACTCAACTCTGAAAAATGAAAATTATTAACTAACGAAAATATACACTGGCATTGAATTCCATTTCCTTTAAAATTGAACCATTTAGCCAAAAACAAAAAAAAAATATCAAAGAAGCTAACTTCGGCAATGCCGAAGTTTATATACCCTTGCAGTCCTTGGCAATAATTTTTTTACATTTTGAAATTTCTTTCCTTGCAACTCAATTCATCAACACACAAACAAAACATTCAAATTACTTCTCTTTTTACTAGAGTTTTTAAGCAAAGCACAACACGCATACACATACATACATACGTGTAGCGCTACGTCTGTGTGTGTGTATGCATGTGCTCTGTTTGATTTGCTGATGACGTAGAACCGATTTGTATTGACTGTAACTTGTGTTCTATTTATCCGATCAAACTCAAATTTTGGGATCTGAGATTTTATATCAAATTCTATTATATTGGTAAATTTCATGGGGATACTCCAATTTTTGCAAAAATTTTTGTTCTAGAGCTATATGATATAGTAGTCCGATCCTGACAATTTTCATACTCTATTATCTCCCGGCTAAAAGTAGCTCAAATATGAAATTTCATTCCGATAGCTCTTAAGATGCCAGCGTGAAGTTGATTTGCACAGACGGCCGGACAGACGGACATGGCTATATCGACTCAGCTTCTCATGCTGATCAAGAATATATATACTTTATGGGGTCGGAAACGTCTCCTTCTGTGCGTTACAAACATCTGACCAATTTTATAATACCCTCTGCAAGGGTATAAATATCAAAGAAGCTAACTTCGGCAATGCCGAAGTTTATATACCCTTGCAGTCCTCGGCAATAATTTTTTTACATTTTGAAATTTCTTTCCTTGCAACTCAATTCATCAACACACAAACAAAACATTCAAATTATTTCTCTCTTTATTTTTGTTCTAGAGCTATATGATATAGTAGTCCGATTTTCATACTCTATTATCTCCCGGCTAAAAGTAGCTCAAATATGAAATTTCATTCCGATAGCTCTTAAGATGACAGCGTGAAGTTGATTTGCACAGACGGACGGACGGACGGACGGACGGACGGACGGACGGACAGACGGACATGGCTATATCGACTCAGCTTCTCATGCTGATCAAGAATATATATACCTTATGGGGTCGGAAACGTCTCCTTCTGTGCGTTACAAACATCTGACCAATTTTATAATACCCTCTGCAAGGGTATAAATATCAAAGAAGCTAACTTCGGCAATGCCAAAGTTTATAAACCCTTGTAGTCCTTAGCAATAATATTTTTACATTTTGAAATTTCTTTCCCTGCAACTCAATTCATCAAACAAAACATTCAAATTATTTCTCTTTTTACTACAAATTTTTCCATCATTTCCTAAGCAAAGCACAACACGCATACACATACAGTTCGTGTAGCGCTGCGTCTGTGTGTGTGCATGTGCTCTGTTTAATTTGCTGATGATGTAGAACCGATTTGTATTGACTGTAACTTGTGTTCTATTTATCCGATCAGATTCAAATTTTGGGATCCGAGATTTTATATCAAATTCTATTATATTTGTAAATTTCATGGGGATACTCCAATTTTTGCAAAAATTTTTGTTCTAGAGCTATATGATATAGTAGTCCGATCCTGACAATTTTCATACTCTATTATCTCCCGGCTAAAAGTAGCTCAAATATGAAATTTCATTCCGATAGCTCTTAAGATGCCAGCGTGAAGTTGATTTGCACAGACGGACGGACAGACGGACATGGCTATATCGACTCAGCTTCTCATGCTGATCAAGAATATATATACTTTATGTGGTCGGAAACGTCTCCTTCTGTGCGTTACAAACATCTGACCAATTTTATAATACCCTCTGCAAGGGTATAAAAAAGGAAATTCAATGTAAACTTAACTTAAAATTGATTCTAAACTACTGAGGAGCCTTATGTTGACTCATTTCACTGATTATTTCGTCCGTATCGAAGACGAATAAAAAATCTCCTTCGCAAATTAAACGCCTTGGTTATACTTGAAAATAATTCCAAAATGCTCTTCTCATCTACATGACATGTTGCGTGAGGTTAGGTTTTGTTCGTAGAAAGGTTAGATTTAATACTTCCTTCTACTGTTCATCTTTCATGCTTTAGGTTAGGTTACAATTGGGCAAAAGGTTAGGTTTTCGTACATCCTTCTATTTTTAGAATCCTACACGTGTTCTGCTGGTATGGTCTGGATTACATGTGAGGCAGGATAAGCGAAAATGCGATGTTGACAATTATACATGTCCCAACATTCGAAATTTCACTTTGCTTCGCTAACGCCGTATCTATAATAACACTGTATAAGACACAAAACTATTTTGGTAATTTTCTTTTATTTACCCTTAATACAATCCGAGGCAAAAGTTAAATATATTTAACTCTCGGATTTCCACAATTGATCGTCGGTTCAAGCCGTTGACTGACGCAAACAGTTCACTCACAAAATTTTGAGACTGCTGGGGGCAAGTCTGCCGAAGACAGGTGTCTCAAAGAAATGTCAAGCAAGGCGAATCTTTTAGAAAAATTGCCAATACTTGATGGAAACTATTTCCGATGCTGTTAAAGAGAAAATGCATAAGTTAAATGTACAATAATTTAAGAATTATTGCAATGAAATTAACTTACATCAATCTCTAGAACACACACACACGCATATAATTTTTATTTTCACACACGCGTAGGTGTTATGATGCACTCCCCTATTGGGTTATTTAACTCTTTGGACAAATACATCCGATCAGTTGAAATTCACGTGGAGGAAAGAAAGAACACTTTTCCAAAAACCACGCTGTCCAATAAGTCTCTTTGGCCTTATTTTTCTTATGGTTTTATCCAAACTCCATTTGTAGAAAAATAATGTAAAGCAATGCGAAACAAACCGATCAGCTGTGTGGCGTTGCCACTTAGTTCTTTCTTTTTTCAGCTGGTTCCTAAATTTGGATTCTCACCACTTTAGCAAATATCGATATCAACAACAAAAATACTAAATAATCGAAATCAGTTGAATTTTAAAATAACTGAAATTCCTGTACATTACAATTCCTTTTAGTTAGGCTTTGCCTTTTGAATCTCCAGATCGGCAAGGATATACCATCTGTATTACCAAGATCCAGACACCTGAACATTTAACCATCCAAAGCTTACTATAAAACAGTGTAATCGTGTTGTCTTCGATTTCTTTAGCCGTTCCGCAGTCGTAACATGATCTTAGATACAATCAGTACTGATATCGAACATCCAATATACAATAATCTAAATTGTTAAGAAAAGTTTTGAACGCCTTACTAAACGAGTGCTAAATTATCGAGGACATAAAACTAAACGAGCAATCTTATGATACAGAGTCTTGAAATTCTTGCTTACATTCATTTTCTCTTTTAACTTTGCGTCTGAATATTCCTAACAGAAACCTCGTCTTCGCCAAGCAGATTGAAACCGTGCAGGTTCATTTATTCGCGTAAGTTAAACCATAATATAGTCTAACAAAATCGACGAAAGTTTGAAATTTCATGTTTTGATCCTAAGAATTTCCTGATATACTTGAACTCAACACTTTTGTAATGACCGGGTTCCTTTGGTTCAAGAGTTTTAAATAAAGAACACGTCTTGCTTTGTGGTAATATTCAGATTGATTTTATTCAGAAAATATTTTTTTGCTTAGCCTATGTTTACATATACATATATTCTTATGCTGCGACTTATGCGACAGCTACAAAAGAGAGGGAGAGTGTCAGTACATACATCAGAGCCCGGCACTCATATCCCCCGGGGGACGAACCGCGACCGTTGGACGGTCACTCGCGCTGCGTCAGCAACTCAGGGCCAGCGAGGGAGCTTTCGCGCTTCTAGACGGGAGCGTGAAGAATCATTCTGGTTACAACCATCAAGACAAGAAGAACATTCAATCAATCTGCCTAAGCACAAAAATACTAACAATTCCACTGAGACACCTTATACTAAGAATATAATAAAGGAAATTATAATGTTTTCGAATTGTCCTGCATCTTTATTTGGGTAAATTGCATTTCCAATAAATCCTTAAGTAAACTTAAGGTAACTTTCGTGTAGCAATGCTAATGCGAAAGTTAACTGGAGCCCGAGCAGGGACCGCCTCAGAAAAACCTATCGCGAGTGCATAACCGAGTGCCGGTGGAAACACCAAAGAATAATATAAAACAAAAGTGAAAAACCCATGAAAGAATGAAACAAAGCTTCTGGCAGCCGCCTGACAAAGTGAAACTGCAGTGTAATTTTTTTGAGTTGAAGTGAGTGAAAACTGAATGGCCTTAAAAATATTAAGTGGATGGCCACCGCCTGATAAGCGGGGGCCCGGGGTTCAAAACCTCGTTAAGGAATTACTATTCAGTAAGTAACTTTACTCAAGTTACCAGTGGTTGTCAGTGCGGCTTGCCCGAGGGGCACTCGGTTGGTGCAAAGTGAACGGTGTCTGAGGCGGTTACCTAGAAAGAAAAAAAAGAATAATAGGAAAATAAAACAAGAGTATCTGCATACTCAAACCACTGCGGTAACTATTGGTTGCGAGTGGCATTTTAGTTTAAGTAAACAAGAAAATAAAAATGTGAACAAATTAGTTGTAAAATGATTTTTCGCAGTGCGTGGGTATTGGCCGCTGGCTGTGTCTTCCACCGAAAGTGTCACCTTCAAACGGAGACGTGGAGCCACTCCTACCTAAGTAGGCCCTTAAGTGGGCTAAAAGGGAAAAATGGAGCCTCCCCTTACTGACAAAGGGGGACACAGCAACAGGCAGCTCACGCGCGCAACAAAACTAAAAACTAAACTAAAACTAAAATGAAATAATGCTTGCTCAGCAATTAAAAAAAGAGAGAATGAGAAACAAAAGAAACAAAAGAAAAAGTGAACTCGAGAATTGAGTACCAATAAATAATGAACAAAACTCGCAATGCCGAGGGAAAAAATGCAAACTAAAACAAATTCAAAAAACTCTTTTTTTTAATGCCGAGTACATTAGAGCTATTAAGAAAAAAAGAAGGAAAAAAAAAACACAACAAAAACACTACAATGTACTAATTACTTTAAATCTCGTTAACAGGTAAACGCTGACCCTGTAAGGAGGGATTACTACACACACCACACCATCACTTCAACCAAAAGAATACTAACAACAACTGGCCAGGTGAGTGAAGAGTGCCCAAATTTTAGAAAAACCTAAACTCATTCAATTATTCTATCGGGAAGATCTATTCCCTTTTCCAAAATCTTTTTTCTTTTGCTTGTAATTGTTTTACTTGTAAACATTTTATCAAATAATAATAACAAATTAAAGAAGCCAAATTAAGAGATATCACACTATTCTGCCCTATTTTACCGTATTGAATTCCAAATTTTCTTTTCTTCCCAAAAAAAAAAATGGACGAGATGAAAGAGGCCATTTCCACCCTGCTCGCTCAGGTAGCCTCCCTTACGGAGGAACTAAAAAAGCAAAAAGAAAAGGTGTTAATTTTGGAAGGGAAAAACTCAGACCCCGTAGTCGTAGCGGACAAGCCGCTATCCAAAGCCCTCACTGAATTTGACCTAAAGCAGATAGCAACTTTACCAGATTGCGTCAAGGAAATAAGGCCCTTTACGGAAGAAGCTGCCCAGTATCCAACTTGGATCAGGCAAGCTGAAGCCATAGTTCGAGACTATGAGGTAGCAAGAGATAAGCTGATATATAGAGCCGTCGTCCTCCACCTGAGGTCGAAAATAGAAGGCAGGGCAGACGAGATGCTGATCTCTAGCGATATAGCAGATGACGATTGGCCAGAAATCAGGAAGGTCCTTGCCTCAAACTATGAGGACAAAAGGGACATAGGGACTCTAGAATACCAGATGAGTATGCTAGTCCGCGGTGATGGGAGCCTGGAGGGATATTATAACAATATCAACAGGCATCTCTCTTTGATCGTAGCAAAACTCAGGAATGCAGGGCACGCTAAAGGAGTGCTTGAAGCTCTTATAGGCTCGTACCGCGAAAGAGCCTTGCGGGTCTTCATAAGAGGGCTCCCCCAAGAAATGGCGGGGTTGGTCACCGTAAATCGCCCTAGAACATTGCCAGAGGCCTTTTCTATTGCCCAGGAGTTAGATAACGTCATCTACACGAAGAACTTAGTTTCCTCGACCGCTCCCGTAAGGCCACCGTATCAACAACGGGCTGTTTATCGGCAGCAATATCCACCAAAAAATTTCTCCCCAAGATTCAACAACCCCGTGACCTATGTAAATCATAGGACCGCAGCCCCACACCAGTCCCAGCCGGTAACAAGTGGCTACCGAAGCCAACAAATTACCAGGCCAGCCATCAAAATGGAACCGGCAACATCAAGCCAGTCCAGGACTCGATTCCCAAACCAGGGAGTTGAAGGGGGCGTCAAGAGAAGCCCCAGCGAGTCAACTAACCCCTTTAAAAAAGCACAGTATCTATTCCATGTGGAAGCACCAAACGTGTCCGATCCCAACGGAGTAGGCTGCACCCCAAGGGATAGTGAGGCTACTCCGAATAACGAACAGTTGTATGAGGAAATGCCGATGATCGCGGTTAACGAGCGAAATGAGGGTGCAGCCCAGGTGGCCACACCGCACCCCGATGAGCGTACCATACATAGAGTACGAAGATAGGAATGGGGTAGTGCGACAGTTTCTCATCGATACTGGCGCAAACAGAAACTTTATTAGTCAGAAACTATCTGACGGGGCTTCGGCTCCGCAGACCCCATTCCTAGTGCAGTCAGCCGGAGGCCCTATTAAAGTATCAAAATCTACAACCGGCCCCTTTTTCGCCCCTTTGAGCAACAACACTCAACTCACATTCTACACACTACCGAACCTGAACAGCTTTGATGGTATTATCGGCGATGATACGTTAAGACATCTCAAGGCAAAAATTGACAGGGAGCTTGACACATTAACCATACAGCCCGGGGTGGCGATACCTCTCCTAAACCGCAGACCCACTCAACTCAATTTCCTCTTAGAGAAAGACCATCCGAAAGAAGTCGGGCCTACCCTGGAAGCCCTACTTAAAAACTTTTCATCCATCTTCGAACCTGTGGCTCCTGGTGGAGCCGTAGAGACCCAAATTAAAGCATCCATCCGCACCCGAACGGAGGATGCCGTTTTCACCAGATTCTACCCATATCCAGTCCATATGAGACAGGAAGTCGAAAACCAAGTTACGAAACTTCTACACGAGGGTATGATCCGGCCGTCGGAAAGCCCATATAACTCTCCAGTAGGGTGGTTGAGAAGAAACCAAAGCCCAACGGGGAGAAACAATACCGCATGGTGATTGACTACAAAAGACTAAACGCGGTGACGATCTCCGATAGATATCCAATCCCAGACATTACTTCCACGTTGGCTAGTTTAGGCAAGGCGAAGCTTTTTACTACCATCGACCTGACTTCGGGTTTCCACCAGATTCATATGAATCCCGCACTAGGGAAAGCGAATGTGGTAGCGGACGCGTTGTCAAGAATCTCGTACGATTCGCCCGAAAAAATACCAAATCAAATAAATTCGAATATCCTCGGCACCTTGGACAATGACACTGACTCAGTGGCAACGGTGCACAGCGCACTACAAGACGCCTCTGATCTTGTCCCACATGTCGAGGTCCCCATCAATGCATTCAGGAATCAGATTGTCTTTGACCCCTCTCGTTCAGACTACGAATGCGTCTCACCGCATGCCGGCTTCACTCGGCACCTACTGCCTATCAGAACATTTACTACTGCAGAATTGGACACGATCCTGAAGGCCTACCTTAGCCCATCCCTAATAAACGGAATTAAAATCCCGGATACGCATCTGCAACTTCTACAAACATGTTATCTCCAATCATTCACGAGCTACAAACTTCGCATCAAGCAAAGGATGGTGACCGATTTGATTGATGACGACACGATTTGCGGAGCCATCACTGAGGAACACCAGAGGGCTCACAGAAATTCCAATAAAATAAGACTTCAGCTACTAGAGCGGGTCTATTTCCCGAAAATGGCAAGCAGAATCAGAAATATCGTGGCAGCCTGTAAAACATGCGAGCTGCATAAATACGACCGGCACCCCAATCAACCATTATTGGAACCTACCCCAATTCCAACATACCCGTGCGAAATCCTCCATATAGACATCTTCGCGTTGGAAAAACAAAAATTTCTCAGCTGCATCGACAAATTTTCAAAGTTTGCCAAACTATTTCCCATAGAGTCAAAGTCAGCTCTCCACCTGCGCGAAAGATTGGCGGAGGTGCTGCACTATTTCACAGCACCCAAAATCTTGGTAACAGACAATGAACGAGGGCTCCTTTGCCCCACAGTCCTCAATTACCTTAAAGCAGCAGGAGCAGTTATTGCTGGACATAGTCGTATATCATACTCCCACCCAACGGAGCGAGGTCAATGGGCAAGTGGAACGATTCCACTCGACATTCCTCGAAATCTATAGATGTCTCAAGTCCGAGTTCTCAACTCTTAAAGTATCCGAACTTGTACCCATGGCTGTTGATAGGTACAACAATTCAATCCACTCCGTTATCGGAAGAAAGCCAGTCGATATTTTCCTAGACAGGACGCCTAGGATAAATTATCAAGGCTTGACAGATTTTAGGCGCAATACTCTAGAAAACATAAGCGGCCTCATACAATCCAAACAGGAGGCAGTTATCAGCAGGCGCAATAAAGGAAAGAAGAAGCAGGTAGAATTCAAACCAGGGGAAGAAGTCTTTGTTAGGAACAAACAAATTCAAGGGAAGGAGAAAAACTTATTCAATATTGAGGAAATACAGGAGGATAGAAGGGCCACAATAAGAACGAAATCAGGAAAAGTATTCCACAAGGCTCACCTAAGATCCAAGACAAAAAATAAATAGATAGGAAATCGTCCCTCTCATGAACCCGTTTCCGCAAAAGACAAAAATATACAAAAAATAAAAATACAAAAAGAAAAAAAAAGGGATGCAAGCAAACATGAAAGCAACAAAAAAAAACAAGAATTAAGAATTATAAAAAATTAAGAAATCATTAAACAAAGCACTCTTCACGAACCAATACCAATACTTAGCTTTAAGAAAATTCATATTATAAGCATTACTAACTCTCTTCGTCTTCAAGGATGGCAATGGTGATGTTGCAGCAGGCAAGTGCTGCCCATTTCTTCAATTACGATTCTCCGGTAATTCCCCTTCAGCAGGAATACGTCTGGCGGGTTAGCGGCGTGTTTCGGCTGATTCATGTCATAAATCTGCTGGAGCTCGAACAGGCGATCCAAACCACTCGGGAGGAATCCACACTGCTATCCGACCAGCGTACAAGGATGATAGCGGACCACTACTTGGATCAGGCGGAAGAGGATACTGGAAGATTACTTTCCACACCGGCGCGGAGACCTAGGGCCGTGGAATGGCTCGGCTCAGCATGGAAATGGGTTGCTGGCTCCCCAGATGCGGCCGACTGGAATGCGGCTCTGAAGACCCAGGATAGTCTCGTGGCGGGCAATAACCAGCAAGTCCGCATCAACGAAAAGCTTTTCGAGGCTACATACCGGACTCTGGAGGAACTAAATGGGATCATCGGCAAAGTCAACTCGATAGATGGAGACATCGACGCCGCCACTGCTACGCTACACAAGGCCATGATTTTGGCAAAGCAAGTCCATGAGGTGACCAGAGCATGCCAATTAGCCAAGACTGGAGCAGTGAACTCGGACCTGCTAAACGGAAAGGAAGTAGACGATATCCTGAACGAGGTAATGGGACTCCCGTACCAAACCGCGGTCGAGGCCATTGAATTTTCCCGCCCAACGGTCATGTCCAATGGGACCTTCCTGCTCTACGTCCTAGCCATCCCTTACTCGAGCCGATCTACTTCTACCCTTACCGCAATGCCCGCGGTTCTCTACAACATAACAGCCTTAGGTTACATCCCGACGCTGCAGTATGTTCACGAATTCTCCATGCAAAATCTGAAGAAACTATACGATGCATCGAGAAGGCTCCAGATATCTCTATTAACGGAGGCCATTGGAACTGCGTGTATCGGCATCGTACTGTATATTGCCTGGAGGAAAATGACGTCCACAAGAGGCCTGGCGATACCGGAAAAGGCCAATCCGTCGCCTTCACCCTAATCTCAGCATGGATTGCTGGCTCAGCAGAAAGGATGGGGAAAGAGAAATACCAACCGCTTGCGCAAGAGCCAAAGCGGTGACACCGGATGCGCGTGCGACCGTTGGACGGTCACTCGCGCTGCGTCAGCAACTCAGGGCCAGCGAGGGAGCTTTCGCGCTTCTGGACGGGAGCGTGAAGAATCATTCTGGTTACAACCATCAAGACAAGAAGAACATTCAATCAATCTGCCTAAGCACAAAAATACTAACAATTTCAATGAGACACCTTATACTAAGAATATAATAAAGGAAATTATAATGTTTTCGAATTGTCCTGCATCTTTATTTGGGTAAATTGCATTTCCAATAAATCCTTAAGTAAACTTAAGGTAACTTTCGTGTAGCAATGGTAATGCGTAAGTTAACTTGTATGGATTGAATGATTATTTGTATGAATATACTACACTTTATATCACCTAGGGTAGAACTACATACTGCTAATGTGGTTTGCTGTCAAAATAACCACTTGCCGTAACATATATAAACTTCTTGTCAGTATCTAATATTGTCAAGGAGTTTTTTTTTTTTTTTTTTTTTTTCTTTTTATTTACAATCTGTCCTTGGACAATCAGTAAATTTGGAGATACATAAAACATAACAGGAATAGTCGGCTCCACTGAGTCAACCATTATATATAAACTCTAAGTTGTACAGACGTGTAATTAAATCTACTTAGGTATTTATACATGTGTATGTGTAGTATTACAAGGGTTTCATTTTATTTGGTATATATATATATATATTATTTACATTTATGTATATGTACATATATAAATCAAAAGTTAAATTCTATTTGGAAGATCTAATATATGTAATCTTTTTGGTCTTCTTGTTGTTATATTATCAAGTAGACTTAGAGCTAATGAGTTGGGGTAGTTGTGCAGTCTGTCAATATATCTAACACTAAACTCTGTTATTTCATCCTTTACAAACGGTATATTAAGGTCCTTATGTATTTCAGCATTGGAAACATACAAAGGTGCGTCAACAATTGTGCGTAGAGTTTTCGATTGATAGCGTTGCATAATTTCAATATTTGTTTGGCTCCCGGTTCCCCAAAGTTGTAGCGCATAAGTCCAAACAGGCTTTAATATTGCTTTGTAAAGTCTTACTTTGTTTTCACTTTGGTGTCTTGGGGTCAACTTTTTCGAAGCAATTATCCACAACAAAACAAGATTTCGCCTCACATTCTTCCGTAATCAAATTTTCCAGAAGGTCAACCTCTAAAGTTTCCCCTCTTTCCACGATTCCTTCCAAATTCTTCTCCAGCACTGCAGAAATGTCATCCATATCATTATCACGTTCTTCGTCAGTTGAGGCATCCTTATCGAAGTTGATAATTCTTGCAACATCTTCATCCGACAAACCTTTCTCTTTCGGTCTCATAACTAAATAACTAAATAAATATAACCACAATGGGCCAAGGTTGCCCACAAGCAACATTGAACTTTGAAAAGTACTTACCTGATTATTTATTTATGATTATCAAATTTAACTTCAGCTC
The DNA here is from genome assembly GCA_018152135.1 of Drosophila paulistorum. NCBI lineage: Eukaryota > Metazoa > Arthropoda > Insecta > Diptera > Drosophilidae > Drosophila > Drosophila paulistorum. The sequence goes on from JAECXG010000823.1 coordinate 4,312,174, forward strand.
CGTTAAGTTAAGTCTATATCTAAAAATATTGCAAGCGAACTTTGTCTGTAATATAAGTTTTAGATATGTATAACAGTTCCTTTACAAACTCTTCTAAATTTCACATGAAATTTTTCTCCGATGCACGTGCAGCTTATTAAGAATAACTTTGCCAAATGATCTTCAAAAGTAAATTTTTTTCACATTTTTTAGGTAGACATTTAAAAGCACCGTTATCATTGCGAATGAGCAGACAAAAGCAAAAAAAGAGCATAACCTAAACAGCTGATGTTGCTCACAGGCTACGTCGGGGTCGAAAGGGTTAAGCTGGAACTAGTGTCCTAATAGCCAGTACAATTTTTTGATTTTAAATTTCAGCTGCTTCTGTTTTTCTTTGATATGTGCCTTCCAGGTTAACCTTCGATCAAGATAAATTCCAAGATATTTAACTGAATCTCTTTGGGGGATTTAACAATTGTTTAGTAAGACTTTTGGACAATTTCCTCGTCTTAAGGAGTATGTTGCTTGTACAGACTTTTGCGAGTTAACTTTCATTTTCCATTTGTGTAACCATTTTTCCATTAAGCAAATTTCTCTTTGTAGCTATTCTGTTGTCCTGTTAGGAATGCTGTTTGATGCGATTATCGCCGTATCATCTGCATATGTAGCCACGTTGATATTAGATGCTTTAGGCAAGTCAGATGTAAATAATGTATAAAGTACAGGGCCTAAAACACTTTCTTGGGGAACTTCTGCATTTATAGTAAACAGATTAGAGATTTCTCCTTGTTGTCGAACATAGATAGTAAGGAGCAGGAAGCCATTTCTTTATTTTATACAGAATGCCATCGAGCCATACTCGGTCAAACGCTTGCTGCACATCAAGGAAAACTACGGAGCAATATTCCTTATTTTCAGGAGTATTAGTGATAACATTAATTAACGATGGCATTGCTCATGTGTTCCATGCTGCTTTCTGAACCCAAACTGATGTTCGGGTAAGATCGTCTAACACTGGCAACATTCTTCTCAGCAGTATTTTTTCAAATACTTTGGAAAAAGTAGCCAGCAGACTAATGGGACTGTATGACGAAACGCAGTTCTCTGGCTTGGCTATCAATATTATTTCAGCACATTTCCACTGACTAGGGTAGTGTTCAAGACGAAGGATGGAATAAGTGCCAGGAATTCAATCGACTTACGAGACGGGAGACTTTTTAGTATTAATTATTTTGAATTCTCCGCAGACTTCTTTAAAGCTGGTTTTTCGAATAGACTCATTTGATTTGGAGAGTCAAGGAATAATTTTTTTTTTGCTTCTTTACCAGCGTCATGAATATCGTTTGGCTAAAAGACTGTATACAGATGTTGAGCAAAAGCTTTTCTTTTTCAAATTTGCACCATGTTCCGTTGATATCCTTGATAGGAACTTTCCTTTTCCGGGTGTTTCAGATACTTCGTAGCTCTCCAGAGATTGTTGACAAAATCCATTAGGTCAGGAATTTTACTGGGATCAGTGGGCCAATATATAGGTTTACCGGTTGATAAGACACTGAGGCCATTATTTCTCATGCATTTATAGAGCTCCTTGCCTTTAGGGTTTGCCAGTCTCGAGCCCCACCAAGGGTGCTTTGCATTATAGTCTCCACCAGCAATAAACTTTGTTCCAAGTTTTATGAAGAATTGCTTGTAATCTATCTCTTTAACAGTAAACCTTGGAAGGAAATAGACTGCAGTAACAATCAAGTCAGCATGCATACATTTGACTTTGATACTGGCAGCCTGCAATGAGATATCTCTTATGGGATCTAGAGTTTCATATATTATTCCATTTTTTTAACAATCAGTGCAGCCCCGCCTTGGGCTCTTCCAGATGGATGATTTGCACAGTAAATCTCATATCCTCTCAGTTTAAAAAAAGGATTTGTTTGTAAAGTGAGTCTCAGATATCAACATTATATCAATATCATTTGACTTTATGAATAAGTTTATTTCATGAACGTGATTTAATGGCCCTTTGGCATTCTATATAGCAATGTGGAGGTCTATTTGCATAATTTAATAATGAATAGGTTTATTGTTTTAAGAAGGTCACAAATTTGCTCTGATTGCTTTTCTAATAGTTTTTCAATCCGTTCCAAAGAACCACTTTTAGTAACATCAGGCTGATTGTTAACAATTTGGGCATATGTTTGTTGTCTACTGTGTTCATTGGATGGATTCTGATGGGTCGGGGGAGAGAAATTCATGACACCATAACTATTGGCATTTATATTTATTGGCAGTGTGTTTTTCATGACGGTGTACACATTTTGGAGGGGTTTCCTTATCCTTGGGACATTTTTTGGACTCATGTTTTTTGCCACATTTGACACATCTATACGCTTTGCCGCAGAATGTCTGCGTGTGGCCGTATCTCTGAAATCTATGGCATTGGAGGATATCGCATGTCTTTCTTGGAGGTTCTATCGAAACTATCGCGTTGCCAGGCCTTCCATCGATGCACTGTGGGAGGGTGTTTTAGATGATGATTTCTCCTTTGAGCTTTCTGACCACCATTAAACTTCGTTTCTCTCACTTTGTTTTTTTTTCAGTTACTCTATATACCGTTACTCTTGACTTGAATTATTTAAAATTGATTTTACATTTGACTTAATTACATTATTTTTTCTTTTTTCTAAACTTGATTGGGGCTTTGAAGCAAAATCAGATCGAAAGGAAAATTATTTTCACGTAACTATTTAGCACAATACGATGTTTATTTTTTTTTTTTTTTTTATAGAAATTGTAGAATTTTTCGAGGTGTTCACATGTATTGCGCTAACTCTGGTGACAGCAACCCGTATCTAGCCATTGGCTAAAAGCCAAGCTTTGTCTGGGTTCGCAGCGGCAAAAGGTTATATAAGGCCACTCGCCTTTAAAACCGAGCCATATGAAAAATCACGTTCACCAAGGGTTATGGCCATTCTCGGGAAATGAGACACTTTTTGGCCACACCGTAAGCATCAACACAATCGGTATTTGAAAACTCGCCGGTTTTCCAGAAAAATAATCCTCACAACGAAAGCTATTGGCAATATTGGCCAGAAAATGGGAGGTTTCCAATCTATGATATAGAGTAAGATGCAGATGGAGGCGGGGTTTAGGTTTTTAATAACCTACATACCTGGTAGAATATATACTTAAATTTTTTGGACACAGCTTTTATTCTCAAATTTTCCTTCTCCGTGCTAAAATGAAATGACGCCTAGCAAAAGAAAAACGAAGCGTGTTGCCACCTCAAAAAAAACATAGATCGCTTATCGCCATCGCAATATTATTCTTTTATCGATTGATCGATACCAATATTATTTATTTATCGATTGATCGCTATTAGAAAAGAAGCGCGTAAAGTCGTTAAGTTGAAAAATTTGAAAGCTATAAACTACAGCTAATTACGAGCTAATTGTGCTAAAATAGAGGTTTTCACAAGAGAAAGAGAGGCTTCTGATCTGATTACGGGATACAAAAGATTGTAATCAGAACACATGAATAGTTAAAAATACAGTGTTTTAAGGATAGAGGAATAAAATTTCTAGTAGGTGTACGGGGTACAGATAGGTTTAACTGGTTCAATAGCTCAGGAGAGTCTATTTCACCTATTAAAAGTTTGGAAATAAAGATAGCACCAAGTATTACTCTACGATTAATTAAAAAAGGAAGATTGATTAAATTGACATTGCGGTCCCAATATAGAACGCCAAGAGCAAAAAGCAGAAATTGCTTTTGAACAGATTCAACTTTACTTTACCTATTGACCCAAGACATATTGACCCAAGACAAACCCAAGAACATTTATAGCTTTAACTGTAGAAGAACTATAAAGATTAAAAGTTAATTTATGGTCCATAAGAACACCTAAGTCATTGACAATATCTAACCGCTCTAAGGCAGTGTAGTTAAGATAATAAGATGCTAAGTATGGAGTGCTTCTATAAAAAGACATGATTTTACATTTAAAGCCGTTGAGGTTTAATAGGTTGGTTTTAGGTTGGTTTAAGAACTTATCTAGAATCACTGAGTAATAGTTATATTCCATTGTTATCTAGAAATGGGTTTAAGTAAGAAGTGATATCTCTTTGCTAAATTGATATGCCTGTAGGTGTTTAATACGGTTATGGATGATGGGTACACTTTATCTCTTTTTTAATGCCAATAAATCTTAGTATATATGACGTAATTCTGACGAGTTTATTCATAGAGGAATATTTTTCGATTAGTTCTTGTTTAATACTTTTCTTTTGTATTTAACAATGCGGTATTTACCATAATCTTCTCATCACCTTTTTTTCTAGGCCATTTTTATTTTGACTAACTGAGCCATTTTGGTCCATTCCACCATAGCTTACAAGTTTTTAATCTAGTTGGATAAATACCCCTTGACGCTGCATGGCTATCCTCAGAATTCACATGGTTTTACGTTATTTCTTTTATTGTTAGGATATTTTCAATGCGGCATTTTACGAATTTCTTCTATTTCCAGCACAAATTGATAGTAGAGTCAATCCAAGCATATGTTTCAGTTGGAATAGCAATAGATTGCTGGACTCTTTGTAGTAATTGTGATACCCGGACAACTCTTGATCCCAACTTTGTTCTGCTAACCATAACTTCTGTATAAACAGTGTCAATATTTCCGTAACCGGTGCTAGTCAACCTAGCGCAATATATATCTTGTGTGGATTGCACCACTCTTTTATTCACTTTTCGTTCTTGTCATAGTGCACATTAAACTTAAATTCGTCTTTAAATGGTTCCCACTGTATTCCCAAAGTTTAAATAAAGTGTTAAAAATTGATGAGAACGAAGCAGTTAAGTTCACTAATCGCTTTATCCTTACATTTGTTGCTATCTCCTTAAGTACCTTTGTAGCTACGTAAGGTGCTGATGCAGTACCGTATGTTACTGTTGTCAATTTATATTTTCTTAATTTTTTCTTTAGTGAATTTCGACACAAAATATGTAAATATTTTTGATCGTCTTGATCAATGTTTATACATTTTATCAATGTATCGTTATTTGTTGTTTTCGCGGAGGCGTCAAATACAACTCTTAGTTTAGTTATCGGACTTGTTTTTCAAACTACTGCTTGATTGGGCAAAAAAAAAAACTTTCATTCTTAGTTTCGACCGTATGATCCAAATCGAAATATTCTTTAATCAACTTTTCGTAATCTTCCTTAGGTTTTGGATTTTTCTGACCGCGTAGTTGCTTGCGCCTTTGTTGTTGCCGCAGTAATCCGCCTATGCAGAGCAACAAGGACAAGATGTCAATGGGCGCACAGCAGACGAGAAAGTGTATGCGGATGCACCAAAGACTTTTACGGGACCTTTACCACGCATGGCAACAAGGGAAAGCATTGATGAAAGTGATGAGCCGATAGGAAGTTACGTACCAGTACAAGTGATTCTAGAGGCCCCTGGACGCCTATTTAAGGCCAGCAGCAAATTATCAAGGCATCAAGTCATCGAGTCCTGATCAAGTGAACAAAAAGCAAAGCAACAAGTCTCTTAAGGCCTTAAGAGTAACCTTAAGAACATATGTGACGTAGCAAGTCAATAGTACAAGACACAGAAGCAAGTTGTCGAATTTATAAGGCCATACGATTAACCTTATATACTCCGCATGCATCAACAAGTCCTCAATATAGGACAAATAGTCACGCACCCAGTATAATCAACAATTAAACCATTCAAGAAAATATATATTTTCAATCAAACCCAAAAGTATACGCAATAAATATTAATAAACATCTAAAAACTACAAACAGTCCAGTTCCGATTTTACTGGGGCCCGAAATAATTTTTTTTCTGCCGAATCTAGCCCTAAGAGATATTGAGAATATCCCGAAGGACGAGAAAGGATCGTTACAGTATGCACAAAAAGTGAACTTCAATATTGTAGGCGTCGCACAGTGGGTCCTTTTGGCTTTTTATATTGCAAAAATCATAGCTTCTAAGCCGATAAAGCTATTTGAAACATTTAAAAAGCATATGATAAAGAATACCTTAAGCTTCAAAATGAATGTTTGCCAAGAGTGCTGGGTGTTCGTGGTGCTGCAATTTCAAGGTCAAAAACAGAAAATATTTCCAAGCATGTTTTTCTTTTAAAAATGGAACGAAACTCGGTTTTTTTCAATCACAAACGGAATTTTTCATTGCTTTAAACAACTACGTAACATTTTTTAATGTTTTATTTTCATTATCTAACATAATAACAAAAATTAAAAAATAAAATTTTTTTAAATTTAAGGTTAATTTTGAAAATTTGCTATTGACGGCTGATTTTTTTTTTTTATATATAATTTTCAATATTTACATCAATATCTAATAAATTCCACATTTAGGGACTATAGTTGCTATTTTCCAAATCCTTTCGTGATCGCACGTGTCTCAGTGATGCAACAGTATGTTGAACAGGTCTTTATTTTGTCTAACACAAAAAGTTTTTAATGTATTAGTGTATCTGAAACTTTTGTAGTCCTTGTTTTTACATTCCTGTGCTTCTTCGGATAGCTCTCCAATTGGTAAACACTGATATCACTGTGATAGTCGAAAAAAAAGACGGCAAAATTCGATGGTTTCACACTATTTCGGGTCCTGCGAATCGAACTGCATCATTAGTTTTTTAAGTTATCACGATGGTTTCATACAAAATTTTTAGCGGAAGTTTTTCATCAAAGTTGTCATTTTTTCCAAAAGGTCCTTTTTTTCATTTGCTTCTAACTTTTAAAATATTCAGTTTTTTTTACAAAATTTCTTCAGCAAAGTTGCTTAGAATTGACAAAACTACAAATGTTGGAAAGACATCTAGCTAGTGAAACCGTCCGTTCCCGAGCTTTAAGACAAAATGTAAAAAAAATCGAATCTTGACCCCTTTTTTTGTATGTTTTCTTTCTCGCATTTTGCTAAAATTGATAATTTTCCATTCGAATCTTGACCATAATATGAGAATTTATTATGCTCAATGGCAGCAGAAGAGACACCATACCTATCTAATTTACGATTTATAATATAACCATTTAATCAAATTGAATTTTTATACCCTTGCAATAAGAGTATATTAATATTGGATAGAAGTGTGCAACGCATAGAAGGATCTTTATCAAATTCGGCTTAGTCATTAACAGATATATTAAACTAACAAATGTTTAATTTGAAATCAATCGCATCAAAGTAACGAAGTTATTGACAAAAGTCACTGTTTTCGACCGATCGTTCCTATGGGAGCTATATGATATAGTCACCCGATCTGGATCAAATTTGGCACAGTCGTTAGTATGTGTAAATGAAGTAAGTAAGTCGTCTCGCCGACTTAGGTATACCATACACCAGTAAAACAAATATTTCAAATTTGTAATAACAAATGCATTTGCCTATTTTAAAAAAGTTCTGTTCACATGCTTTTTACAAGCATATCTTAGTATCTCGCTCACTCATGCATATGAGCACCTTAGCGCCACCACCCGCCAACGGCCAACTCCGGCCTTATGGAAAAACGTTTATGTGCATAACTTGGCTATTTTTTGTCCGATTTTGATCAAATTTGGTATTTTGCTGGGTATTAGTATCAAATTCAAGTGTGCCAAATTTGATTGCACAAGGTAGAAAATTACGGGAGATAATCGAAATTGCCGGTGCGGAAAGGGGCGTGGCAAAATCTTTATACATACAAAATGTGCGCATTTACTAAGCAAATATGCATACCAAATATGGTGTCTCTAGCTGCATAAACGTTTTTTTTTAATTGCGGGGGCGGAAAGGGGCGTGGCAAAAATTTAAAACAAACTCGATCACTCTACATACTACACGAGCCTACATTCCAAATTTGGTGGCTCTATCTCTTATAGTCTCCGAGATCTAGGCGTTCATACGGACGGACAGACGGACGGACGGACAGACGGACATGGCTATATCGACTCGGCTGTTGATACTGATCAAGAATATATATACTTTATGGGGTCGGAAAAGCTTCCTTCTGCCTGTTACATACATTTTGGCGACTTTAATATACCATTTCACCCTATGGGTGTATGGTATATTTGAAATATCTTAGAATGTTTATTGATTAAGTGATATTGAAATTACATAGATATATATCGCAAGTTTATAACGCGTGTGCTTGCTGCGAACGACCGGCTGAACTGCCATTCGGGCGTCAAGAATAGAGTTGCCAGATGGCTTACGTATGATAGGGCTGCATACACAACACCCCTTAACACCCAGATGACTCATAGAATTGAGTGGGTCGTCTCATGCGAGCAGAACGTCGTAGAATCAGTGAGGCATGCAATGACTGTAGATCATCTCGAGTAGAACTCTCTGGCCTAGAGTGGTTACTGGAAACAGGATCTTCCGTATTGTCATCAGTTGCTGATGGTGCCTGATGTGGCTTCGGCTTCGAATTTGGTTATAATGACGCTTCATGATGCGATTGTCTGTCAAACGAACTTTGTAAGACACTGGTCCTGTTTGCTCGGATATGTAGGCTTCTATCCATTTTGGGCCCGGTGCATAGTTTCGTACTCAAACGGATTTGCCTGTATCAAAACATTTCGATTGATTAATAAATGGCTCTGCTCCATTAGAAATTTCTTGTGGCTGTAGTTTATCAAAGTAGGACTCCCGATTCAACAACAGCTGAGCTGGCGAGCGATTTGTCGTTGCATGTGGAGTTATGTGTTGATTAAACAAAAATCGAGCAAGGCTTAGATCCATATTATTGTTCGGAGGTAGTTTTTTAAGGTAGTTTTTGGTGGTCTGCACCATTCGCTCTGCTTGGCCGTTTGTTGCTGGGTGAAACGGTGCTGATCTAATGTGTCGAATTAGATTGTTGTGGAGGAATGCCTTGAAATCCTCGGAGGTAAATGCTGTGCCATTGTCTGACACTAACTGATCTGGTAACACATGCGTAGCGAACAGTTGCCTGAGAACTTTGATTGTAGCCGCTGTAGAAGTGGAGCTAACAACCGCAACCTCTAGCCATTTTGAGTAAGAATCCACGACCAGAAGAAAGGTTTTTCCTTGAAAAGGTCCTGCAAAGTCGATGTGTAGACGGGACCACGGCCGCTTGGCTGACTCCCAATGATGCACCGGTGCCTCTGAATGATCGTTACGATTCTGCTGGCATGGAATACATTTCTTAACAATCTCTGCGTCAATGTTTGGCCACCAAACATAGCTACGCGCTAACGCCTTCATTTTTACAATGCCTGGATGAGCGGCATGTAGAGCAGCTAAAATTGTTGCTCTGGATTTCGGTGGAACTACGGCGCGATTTCCCCAAATCAAAACTCCTTTATTTGTAGATAGCTGTTCCCAACGGCAATAGTATGGATATGCAATATCTGATTGCTCCAATTTCATGTCAGGCCATCCCCTTAACACCCAGTTTGATACTTTCGCCAATAAGGGGTCCTTCGATGTTTGAGCGGCAATCGCCTCAGCACTTATGATTGGCGTTGCTGCTAATTCGATCATAAGCACATCGTCCGTGCTCACAGCGTCCGATGCTGCTGACAGTGGACAACGACTTAGAAAATCCGCATTGCCCATTTTTACTCCGGAGCGGTGTACTAGCTCGAAAGTATATGCTGATAGGAACAAAGATCGACGTAGCATCTGATTTGAAATAATGTTTTGGATTGCTTTCGATGTGGTAAAAATACCCAGCAGAGGTCGATGATCGGTGATTAGTGTGAAAGTACGACCGTACACATAGTTGTGGAACTTCTTTACTCCTGCTACCAAGGCAATAGCTTCTCGATCAATCTGAGCATAATTTCGCTCAGCTTTGGATAAGGTACGGGAGTAAAAAGCGATGGGTTTCTCGGCTCCATTCGGCATTTTGTGACTTAAAACTGCACCGAGTCCATATGGTGACGCATCACAAGCTAGAACTAGTGGCAATGAACCATCATAATGCACTAGTACGTCGTCTGACCCAATGAGTTCCTTAAGTGTAGAAAAAGCCTTCTCACACTGTTTGTCCCACCTCCAAGTTGCATTTTTATCCAATAGACGATGTAAGGGTTCTGCCACCGTTGCTTTATGTGGCAAAAATGAGTGATAAAAATTTAGTAGTCGTAAGAAAGCCTGCAACTGCTTTTTATCCTTAGGTGCTGGTGCGTCTTTGATTGCCGAGACTTTATCGGCACATGGTCTTATACCAGTTGAGTCAATTTTGAACCCTAAAAACTCAACGAATGGTACTCCGAATTGGCATTTGTCCTTGCGTAGTCGCAGTCCGGCTTTATCAAAACGTATAAACAGTTCATGTAATCTAGTTGCCAATTCCGTTTCCGTTTTTCCCATTATTACAATGTCATCAAAATATGGTAAGACTCCGGAAATATTCTGTACCACATTCTCAATACAGCTTTGAAAAATGCCTGGTGCAGATGATATGCCAAATTGCAATCGAGTAACTTTGAATGCACCCTTATGTGTACTGATTGTTTGCAGCAAAGACGAGTTTTCGTCGACTACTAACTGCTGATAAGCTTGAGCCAGATCAATTTTGGCAAAAATCGATCCACCTTCGATAGATGCCAGCAACGTGTTGATCGCCGGTATTTGATGGCAGTGCGGCTTAACCGCTTTGTTTAAAGTTGATTTATAGTCGCCGCAAATACGAATTGAACCGACCTTCTTGATAACTGGTACAATAGGAGTGGCCCAATCTGAATACTCCACAGGTTTAAGAATCCCTTGCTTGCATAGGCGATCCAGCTCCTCTTCGACTAGTCCCTTTAGAGCATATGGAATTCGGCGTGGAGGTAGTCGCACTGGTGGCACTGTTGCATCAATGTTTAATATGACTGGCGGACCAGTGTAACAACCAAGTTCTGTTGAGAATAAGTGTTCGAACTTATTCAGAATGCATGCGATCTGTACGTCACTGCCCACTGAATGTATGCCCTTGATACTGATGCCTAGTGGGTCAAACCAGTTGCAACCCAGAAGGTCTCTACAACCGCTTTTAGTGACGATGACTGGTAGATTATCAATATTACGACCGTTGTAATGAATTGATACATCAAAAACTCCTAGTATCTGGATTGGGTTGTGTTGGTAGTCACTAAACCCCGGATCGTAGTTGTAAACCTTAGGCTTGTTTGTTGGCCAGATACGATCATAAGTCCGCAACGTCATCATAGTTACGTCAGATCCAGAATCCACTTCAAAAGTACACGATTTTCCATTAATCTGTGCCGTGATACGTTTCTTCAGGCTCACCAGATTAGATATGAGGTTTACCGATTTTCCGCGTGAATTTTTGCCCTTTACTGGATGAACATCGTTCGACGATTCATTATTCCGGCAGACACGCTTAAGATGGCCCTTCCGGCCACAGCCGTGACATATTGCTTCACGATAAGGGCATTGCTGCCGGCCGTGTGGACCGGCACAACCCGCACATTGTTGTCCTTTTCCTTTATGTGGTTGTTGAGGGCGCTGTGATTTGATGCTGTGGATAGTCTCATTAGGCTGTCTGATAGCCTTTACACTCGCTGCTGCAGCTTCACTAGTAGTTGCTCTCTCCAAAACTTTCTGCACTGTCAATTCAGTGTCTGCAAGAAAACTTCTCTGTAAGCTTTCATCCCTCATGCCGCCTACAAAACGATCACGCAGCATTCTGTCCAACGCTGCTGCAAAATTGCAACCCACTGCCAATGCCCGCAGCGCTGCGAGATAGTTTCCGACGGTCTCGTCCGGATGTTGATCACGTTTGTGAAAATGATAAAATGCAGCGATTTCCGATGGACGTGGACAAATATGATCAGTTAGAATCTTCTCAATTTGGTCTAACGGTAATGTACTGACCTAGTTTGGAAACGCCAATGATGTCAAAAGATCGTAGACTGGTGCTCCGACCAATGCACTATGGGCGATTAGTTGATTTTGGCGGCATAAAGTCCACACATAGAGCTAGGCGCTTAATTTTTTTTTTTAAGTGTTACTAATATTCTAGTTTGATTTCGGATTTTTTTTTTAGTCAATTTGACCACGCCTTTATTTTCCGCCCCTTTATAACCCCGGCACCTGTACAAAAATTCAATTTTTATTATAAAGCAAAGCATAAAAATAGAAAAAATAATATTTTACCATGTTTTAACAATATTCCAAACTCAAAAAATCAAAAAGTTAATAATCTTCTTCATCCAAAAAAAAAGAATTCTCATGTTTGTCATCGCTTTCGTTGTCTGATTCGGTGTCTTCATCATTTCCAAAATTGTATGAACTCAGCTCTGATGTTGGACACTCTAAAAGGTTTATAACTTCTATTGGAAGCGGTTTCTTTTTCAAATTTTGCAGCCTCTTATTTATATAGTAGCACGATATTAATGGATCAGATGAGTCCATGGCTCTATTAAAAACGTCAGCCATATTACTTAATCTAGAATTTTTTCTGGCATGAGAACGTCGGTCCATTTTATAATGTTTGTTACGAGCTTCTGATGCATTTTCACCCAAACATCCAACTGGAACTATACACAAATTTATAATGTCTGCTCCGTGAACTAATATTTTATGTACAGTTGGAGACATTGGGTACCACGGATATGTTTTCATATATAGATTAAAAGTGTCTTTACAAAATTGTCGGTACTTTTTTGGGCTGATCGAGAATTCACACGATATTGCTATTAATATATAGTAAAAATTATTCAAAATGACCTCATCAAACAATGTTATGGATGCAAACAGTTTTGTATTTCCAAAGATTCGTCTCGCCGTGTTACCATCATTGCTGTTACCACTTCCGTTCTGTTTTGGTATGCTAATATGCAAACCCATTACCTTCCATACTGTTTGCTGAATTTCCTTCTTTCTTATCATCATTTTATTTTTATCATCGCCTTTGATATGCCAGGTCTTTATATCCATACGGTACGATATATTCAAGACGAATTCCATAAATCGAATCCATGCATGTAATGGACTTACGCCGTATTTTAAAGAGCCAGGCTGAGGTTGAAAGGTTTCAGAATTAAAATCTGTGATTTCGATAAGTTTTTTGGGATTTACGGCACAGATTGGGCAACATTGATTGGATTTTGTACCAGTTATGACGTTTAATACCTTTCCATCAATTAATGACATATATGTTTTAAAATCCACAGAAATATTTTTAGGTTGCCATTTGAACTTTTCCAATTTCGCTACTTGCATATCTAAATTTTCCTTTTCGCATAAGATTTTTGTGGAGCTCTCTTTCGCGTATTCAATTAAAGGCCTGCAAAACCTTATTGACTGTGGGCTTCTATTTAACCATATTACGCGATTTAAAGAATCAATTAGACATATTGGTATGACAGTGGATACGAACAGCGATTGATCTAAGAAATCAGGTTCATCTGAATCAAATTTTTGTTTATATGAACTTTGACCCGTCGATCCATCAAACCCATAGCTAATAATAAGGGTGCAGTCCGTTACATTTTCCATTTTCTCTAAAACATCATTTTGTAAGGTCAATATTCGTTCAGCTGTGTGGTTTAGCAAATCCTGCAGAGAAACCTTTGCCACAGTTTCGGAAATACTAATTCCTGACGGTCTGCATTGCAATTTTGTAGATCTTATTAAGTCGTACCCGGGACATATATGGCAGCCGTGCGCCTTGTTGAGTTGTGTAAAACTGATATATTGCTGCTTTGTTAAATTATTCTCCAATAAAAAAGCTAATGCTTCAATATTAGAAATGCGATCTGGTCCCGCTTGATTTGTTATTTCGGGATTTACATTTTCCTCAGTCATTACATTTCGCAATACGCCAACCAATTTATTTTCATTACTTTTACGGGCAGACGCAGAGGCGGCATGCAAAAGTAATGCAGTAGAGCAGTCATTTTGAACGGCAACTTCTGATGCCATTTGCCTTCGTAGTCTAGGCCCGGCCTTGGCATATCCTACTTTTGGACGACCCATCTTCGATGGTGATGGCTTAGCAGTATCCTCCACTTCAATTTTTATTTCCATACATTTTGCAAACCATTCTGTGTGAATTGACTTGAATCGCTCAAGATTTCGATTGTATTTGCGCAAGTATCGTTTTATATAATATTCAAAATTAGTCACTTTTGCCTTAATTTGCTGTATGTTTGATTTGCTCAAATTATCTTCATTTATTTCTTCCATTATGTACGCTGCGACAGCATCAGCATTGCGATTGTTGTTGTTCCAAATATCAACAAGCGTGTTGTTGTTGAACGTAAAGGAAACTTCAAGTGCAATTTTTTTTAAAAGGAACAAAAATGAGCAAAAAAAATGATTACTACAATAAACTAGACACATCCGTTAGTAACTTGCCGTTTTTAGTTGCATATTTTGATATGCAATTTTCAAGAAATACTCCACGGAACACAATTAAAATTGTTAGATTTTCGCTAAAAATACAATCAACAATAACACTGGACATTAAAAACACCACGAACATTTATACACATTTAGCGTAAATAAAAGATTCTAAATACCTTGAGCTTTGCTATCCATATTACACTTATTTATTTAAACGAAACCAATAATAATTTAAGCACTTTCAACAGCATGAAATTTTTCGCGCCAATTTATATAATTGCGAGCTTCAACAGATCAGGTGGTTTGAAGGGCTGCCACAAAAAGAGAGTTGCCACCCCATAAAAAAAAAAAATTGTTTTTCTGCTAACTGAAGTGTTTACTATTAATAAAAAATAACATTTTCTTAATATTTCACCATAAATTTTATGACTTTATGCCGCCCATTTTGAAAAATCGCCCACAGTGCAATGTGAGGAAAGATGCTTTTTTGCGACCCTCGTCTTTGACATCATTGGCAAGCAGGAACAATTTAAATCGCTCCAAATATGAGCCCCATTTATTTGGCAGTCCCAAATCAAACGGTTCCAAACTTCCAACTGTCGTCATAATTGGGTTCCGTTGAGTATATTTAGCACTCGTAGAATCAATTACTTCCTTCTTTTCCTCAAAAACGCCGGCCAATCTAATCTCTCCAAATTCAACAGCAAGCGACTCTGCCATGCAAAAATGTGTGTAAACGTTTGCAAAATTTCACCACAGCATGTATATGTAAACGTATATGTATGCTTTTGTGCGTGACAATTTTTTGATATTTTGCGTCAATAATTCCAAGTTTATTTCGGATGATAATTAGCATCCCATCCTCGTCGCCAGTTTGAAATATCTTAGAATGTTTATTGATTAAGTGATATTGAAATTACATAGATATATATCGCAAGTTTATAACGCGTGTGCTTGCTGCGAACGACCGGCTGAACTGCCATTCGGGCGTCAAGAATAGAGTTGCCAGATGGCTTACGTATGATAGGGCTGCATACACAACAGTATAAAAGAAGGTCAAGATTCGATTTTTTTTACATTTTGTCTTAAAGCTCGGGAACGGACGGTTTCACTGGCTAGATGTCTTCCCAACATTTGTAGTTTTGTCAATTCTAAGCAACTTTGCTGAAGAAATTTTGTAAAAAACGGAATATTTTAGAAGTTAGAAGCAATTGAAAAAAATGACCTTTTGGAAAAAATGACAACTTTGATGGAAAACTTCCGCAAAAAAATTTTGTATGAAACCATCGTGATAACTTAAAAAACTAATGATGCAGTTCGATTCGCAGGCCCTGAAATAGTGTGAAACTATCGAATTTTGCCATGTCTTTTTTTTTTTTTTTTAAACTATCACAGTGTATTCTATTACATCCTATCCGTGAGCAAAAATCCTATGTATAAGTTTATTTGCGGATACAATTCAGTCAATAATTGAGCAGTTTTTTATGTATTTTCGGCAAAATTTTCACCATTTGCTTGCAATTTATAACATTCAAGATAACAGCCAACCTTTTAATGATCTCTTGACTAACACCTGGTACTAAAAATGTCATTTCATCATTTTAATTTTCAGTCAACTTTCCGTCCTACCTTCTTCGAATCTACGAATCTCGTATACGCCTCAAGCCAAACTTCATTTTTTCGCGATATGTGGCAGATTTCTACTGCTTGCGATCCATTTTCGCCTTAAGCTAGCAATCCCATTTCAAAATCATTTGGGTTTTCACACTCATGGAAAACTTGCAAAATCCTTTCATTCTTTAACAACATTTTTGCGCAATAAGTAAATCTGTCTTAATATACATATATCGACAAATAATATTCAGTCCGGATTTAAAGTGTTTACAATTATGAATTTGAAAATAAACTGTCGCAAACGAGAAGAATAATTAGCACTTTATATTATATTTTTTGAATTAACAAGGTAGAACGAAAATCGGTATTACCCTTTTTTGTATTAATTATATACAAAACGTAATATTTACATCCAATTAGGTAAACGTAAATAAATAGGACCAACCTACAGCTAGAACCAATTTTTTATCAACTTAAATAAAATTTACATGCCTTGACAGTTTTTCCAAAGCACGTAATTAGCAATCTAAGATTGTAGAAAGGCATATATATAAACAGCTGGAATGTGCAAAACAGCATTACACAATGTTATCATTTAAATACAAAGAAGCTACAGGCAAATACGCATGCACTCTTCTTCTTCCTTATACCTTATATTGGGACCATATACATCTGATAGGTAAATATTTCATTCACCTAGTATATGTAGTCCGGCATTGATCCTAGTTGATCCTTGTCAGTTGTATTCCACCAAAGTTCAACAACGCTAATATTGAGTGTATTTATTAAACGCTTCTAGTTAGATAACGATTTAAGTAATTATTAAAATTTATGCAATATACTATTAATAATCCAAGATCGATTGTTGAAATCGGCCAATATTCAGTTTTAGCGTTGCGATTTTTTGAAAAAATTATAATTTATTCCCATTTACAAAAAAGTATCAAATTTGGGCGCCTTTGGCACCATGAACCTCAACCGTTTTAAAAATTTTTTTGGCCTGATAATCTCTGAAGTATTCCTATCGATTGTAAATATAATTTTTGCCAAACGCGATTATGAACAAACATATTTTTGCAACGCTATCCAAGCAGAGGCCCAACTGTGCGTCGTTTAATCTTTTTTTGCTTCATTTAGTTGCAATTCCCTACTAGTTTTAGCGTCGAAGACATGGTATGGCTATTACAAGCTTGCAGATCTTTAGCAAAGTCTGCTCACTATAGAAATTGGTGGATCTTTAGATTTTTTAAACAATCTTCTCTAAGAAGATTGACTTGAGCAGGCTTAAATGCGAAACTTGACTTAAATTTCACAAATGTCGTAATTACCTGATAACACCAACGGAAGGCATGCGTTTTTACATATGCAGTATCTACAGCTGCTTTAATTTGCTTTGGAGTTTTGATTCCCAAATCCCCTTTTTCATAATGATACAATATACCGTGTTTGAAATAAAATGTCATGAACTTAGTTTGTTAAGAGCAAAGCTCTTACACTAATTTTTCATAGCTCCTTAGGGTATGCACAGAAAGATGAACTTCGGTATTGTAGGCTTCGCCAATTATTTTTCGCTTCATTTAGTTGCAATTCTCAATTGGTTTTAGCGTTAAAGACATGCTATGGCTAATGCAAGTTTGGAGATCTATAGCAAAGTCTGTTCATTATAGAATTTGGTTGATATTTAGAAAGCTATACAGACAACCTGCAGATTACACCTGCAGATATAGATTTTTGAAACAATCTTCTCTTACAAGATTGACCTTGAGCAGGCTTAAATGTAAGGTTTGACTTAAATTTCAAATATGTCGTAATCTAACCATATAACACCAACGGAAGGGATGCCGTTTTTACATATGCTGTATGTACAGCTGCTGTAATTTGCCTTGGAATTTTTATTCCAAAAATCTCTTTTCCTTTATGGTACAATAAACCGTGTATGATATAATAGCTCATGAACTTAGTTTGTCAATACCGAAGCTCTGCCACTAATTGTTCATAGCGATTAAGCGTATGCACTAAAAGTGAACTTCGGTATTGTAGGCTTCGCCAATCTTTTTGCGCTTCACTTAGTTATTCCCAACTACTTTTAGCGTTGAAGACATGCTATGACTTTTGCAAGCTTAGAGACCTTTAGTAAAAACTTATAAAATACAAAAACAAAAGCATAGTCATGACAACACGATTGTAGAATCGGTTCATGCGTGTATCTTAGCATCCTTCTGGCGCAGACCAGATTTTACTGCTTGGAACAAACGAGCTAATAGAAAAGCTCCACAAAGCTCCGTAAAGCTCCCTCGTTGCTGGCAATTTGTTTACTATTCGTGACCCATTTGCTTAGCGCTCTTCCTTAATGTCGAGCAGTTCCTGTTCGTTTATGGCTCTTGTCAGTACGTCATCGACGTAGAAATCATCCAAAAGTATCCTAGCCGCCCATGAAAACTCGTGTTTGTGATCAGCAAGCTGCAAGTTGTTTCAGGATCTGAAAATCCATGCAGTTTGATATCATCGGGTTGATTGTCGTGGAATCTTCAGGGCCCATAGCGTGAAAATGTCCTTTCTGAATACTTGCCATAAGTGCGCTTGCTTCGTTGGCAGCTCCGAGTCCTAATGCAGATAAAGCAGCCATAATTCCTGAAACAGGATTTTAAACTTGATTACCACTGGCGCCAAAATACCGAGTACCCACTCCAGACAGCACTTGTCGTTTAGTACAACTCATTTGTTCCGATAATGAAACCTTGTATGTTAGGGCATCTTCTCCAGGACGCCAATGCAATCCTTGAGAAATCAATTTCATTGCCATCGTTGCTGGCAATTCGTTTACTATTCGAGACCCAATTGCTTAGCTCCAATTGTGCCCGTGACATTAGGAGTACCAGCTCATCTTTAATGTCGAGCAGTTCCTGTTCGTTCATGGCTCCTGTCAGTACGTCATCGACGTAGAAATCATCCAAAAGTATTCTAGCAGTCCTTGGAAGCTCGTGGTCGTGATCAGCTGTCAGTTGTTCTAGCACTCTAACTGACAGTAACGATGCACATGCCGTGCCATAGATGACTGTTGTCAATTTGCAATGCTTCAATGTTGCCACAGGGTCTTCTCTCCAAAGGATTCGTTAAAAATCTTGATGTTTAGTCACTACTGAAATCTGTCTAAACATTTTGACGATGGCTGCAGAAAATACGAATCTCTGCTTTCGAAAACGCAGACAAACGTTCAACAAGTTGCGTTGTATACATAGACCAATATGAAGTGCATCGTTAGGAGTTCGTCCATCCCGATATTGGAATAAACCGTCGAACACTATACGCAGCTTGGCACCTATGACTGGATGGTGTGGCAAATAAAATTACATCTTAGAGACATTTGTGGCTTCATCTGCAGTTACTTCCTGCATGTTCTCTCCCGAGAACTGAATATATTTTGACTTCAGGCTGTCATCCTTCATTAAACGACGCTCGACTACGAGAAAGCACGTCCGCAAATTGTGGGCTTTATTCCATGAACGGCAAATCGACTATGTATCTTCCATCCGAATTGCGCGTGTGCGTACACCGGAAGTGCGTCTCGACCCTTTCATCCTCTACGTTTACACCTGTGTGTGATGGAACTTCCTCTATTTCCCAAAATCTTTGCAGTAGTCCATCTATATTGACTGTAGTCAGCAGAGACGTGGTGTTGGCAATCTTGAAGTGTACTGTAGTATACTTTTAGGGATGGGATTAGGCCACATACTTTTAGGGATAGATTATAAGTAATTAGAACTTAAGCATAATGTTTAGCTTTAAGTACCGTTAAGGACACTAGCCATAAGACCAATGTTAATGCTCCCCTATAAATACCGGGCTTGCGGCCCCAATAAATCACTTCAAGTCAAACCTTGCCTTCGCCTGTTTCATGGCGATCCTGCCCTATATCGGCAAAAATTAAAATAGGCAAAACAAATTGACAAAGCATTGCCATAAAATAAAAAGGCAAATAAGAAGAAACAACAACCAATGCCAAAGGACAAAGAAACGCTACAGAAGGCATTGGAAGACTGCCCGCTGGACGGACCACGGCCGCTGACCATAGAGGAATACCGGGCCAGGCAATCTGCGTCACGAGCGGAGCTGGCAAGAAGGAGGCGAGAGGAGGACGCGCTGACGGCAATCCCCCTTGTCCTAAGGCCAAAGCGCCAAGGCGGCCACCTGGTCCGCTTTGGGAAGCAGCGTGCGGCTCTACTGGCGCAAATTAATAGCGACCCACCACCACCCTGGGCAGAAGCGTGCAAACTTTGGAGCAAGATAGACGAATTGGAGAAAATGCACCAAAGAAATCAGCAGGCAAGGCTATTTCTGTAAGGTATTAAATAAAGTTTAATTATTTTTATGTTTACATTTTCCTCACTTTTTATATTGTTTTGCTCGTTGGTTGTATTATTGCATAAGTCAAACAATGTCTTAGTACATTCTCCGCCTGGTCATCCGGAATCGAATTTTGGATGGATTCTGAAAAGAACATAATTTTAGTCGGGAATGAAAAGTGCATATTATCTTTATAACACTTACCTTAATTGTTGTGTACACGGAATTAGATAAAAATCACTCAAAATTTTATGAAAAAATTTGAACTAGCTCGCCTTTACGAAAATCAATCGCAAATGCACAAAGAAACCAACGACAATGCACAGACGAACGAAGTAAAGCACATAAGGTATTCTTTGCTGCTGTACTTCTTGTCTAATTTTTTTTATTATTTTTTTTTTTTATGAGAATAAGAAACATTGTTGCTTTTCGGCAGCCGATCGAGTTTCGATGACGACATAAGCTCGTTCGGGTGCTGTCGGCTAAACTCAGCATGAAATACGCTGGCAGAATTTTTTTCTGCCGTCGTCAGTGGCTTGGAATTTGCGGCGATTTTGTCCCCGGCGACATTTGGTACTGAAGGGTATGTATGTGCAATGTACATACGCATTTCCATATATGTACAAATGTATCTATATATTGGCTCCAACTCAAAAATCGGGGGCTAAATTAAAATTTGTGGTATGCAGTTTATCTTATTTTTGCTAGATCTACAACTTCTTCATACTTCTATCTTTAATATTTAAGATTTTGGAAAAAACGTCCTAAATATATGCCCCCCAAAAAACGGACTTTTCTTTGTTCAAATGCACCTGTGAAAAAAACGAATTAAACTATGAACGCCATTTTTACAGTTCATGATCCAAATACAATAACCAACAAATTACAGAAAAAATTATTGCATTAAATTATTTAGAAGCCGAAAAAATCAGCACTAAAGTCAAAAAAAAAAACGTCCTAAATTCGTGTCCGCCACTGTATACATACATACATAAATACATATATTCTAAAAAATATACATACATATATAAGTACAGATGATATATTTATGTATATGTATATATGCATATGTATGTACATATTTATAATAAAACCATATATGTAATTAAAAAAAAAAACAAAAATATTCGTCGACCTCTATATCGTTTGAACCACGGGCCAGGTGCAGGGGAGGCCAACACACACCTTCAGAACTACATTGGCATGTAGAAGTTAATGAATAAATTACCGTTTTATTGCGCTACAAGAAAAAAATCTGATGCGCTGCAGATCTGACGTCTGACGAATTTAAAAAAAAAATTTCTTACCGCGACCGACCACCCCAACGCGCCTAAGAGAGCTTCGCTCTAAGTGCACAAACAACATAAGCACACTTGTAAAGCTTGCCGCGATCAAAGCAAGCTTTTGAAAATAAAAAAGCTCAAGTAAAGTTTACAAAGCTTACACGCAAACATAAAGCTTTCTAATCGCAGCAAGCTCCACAAGATCAAATTTTCCCAATAACGAAGTCCAAATACCCTTCTATAAGAAAAAACACAAAATTTTATTTTTAAACAATTAAATATTGGAAAATAGAATCTTAAACAAATTGAAAAAAAAGGGAAACAAAATTTTTTTCCTCCATAATAATATAAGAAAAAAAATGAAATACTAAGAGAACAAAATTAATTTAAGGGAATTAAATATGCCATAAAGATAAAACCAAAAGTAACAAAATTTCAATGGACCAGAACATAGAAATATTAAAAGAAAAGTTTCAGAAAGCGTACAAGTGCCTAAAAAAGACAAATTATATACACCCTCAAACCATTAATAAGCACCTTGAAACTATCTTTGAGAGTTACAATAAAATAAAGAATAGCAGTACAGACATATGCAATGAATCAGGTAGTAAAATCTTCACTGAGCTAATATACAGTTTAAATAAACAAATAATAAGTATAGCAACAAAACATAATATAAAATTCACAATACCGGTAGATTCGAATCTAGAAGCAACTTTTGAACCTCTAGTAGCAAAAGACACAGAAGAACCAGGTGTAAAAGATAACCCAGAAGACACACAAGATATTAATACTTAACCAAAGAGGGTGCAAACAAAGATTGAATTTCTTAATACAGCTTCGAAGCTGATTCAGGAGTATGATGGTGGAGTTGAAACACTTCACTGGAAATAATCAATGAAATTAAAGCAGAACATTAAGAAACAGCTATTAAAGTCATAAAAACAAAACTAAAAGGGGAAGTTAGACTACTAGTAACAAATGAAAACACTATAAATGGTATAATCCAAACATTAACAAAAGAAATTAAGGGTGAAACAGTCCATGTAGCAGAGGCAAGATTAATGAATTTAAAACAAAATGGCAAGAACGCAAGTTTATTTATGTCAGAAATAGAAAATCTCACTAAATCATAAAAACGCGCATTCATAACAGACAACGTAAGCCCTGAAACAGCAAAGAAATATGCAACTCAAACAGTAGTGAATTCAATCATGAAGAACTGCGAAAACGAAAAGGTCAGAACAATAATAGAAGCAGGCAATTTTACTGACATGAATGATGTTGTAGCTAAATTTGTAAATACATCTACAAATATGGAACAGGATCACAGCGTGTTTTATACTAAAAGAAAAAATTACCCAAATAGGAACTCGTACAATAATAATAGAAATTATAATAATAATTACCCAAATAAAAACCCAAATGATAATACTAACTATAACAATACTAGGAATTACAATAACTATAGTAATAATTATAATCGAAAAAATTATAACAATAGAAATACAAAAACTAATTATTCTCCTAAAACAACAAAATAATGTTAGACTTACAAACGTAGAAGAAAATTCGGAAAACTCCGAAAGTCCTCTTGTTTAAGAATAAACATCGTGTTCATCTGAACTGGCTTCACCAAATCAGATGCACCAATGAAATATACAAAACGAAACAAAAACAAAAGTAAATCATAAAATTCATATGACAATTATTGCTTAATACCAAACAAAACATGCATTCACACTCTGTGGAAAACACTTGAGATTATAACAGCGGCGCGGTATCAAGTAACCAGCGCTGAGCATGAAATATAAACAATTTTCAACCCCCGAAAACGTGGGGCATTAGAATAAGTATTTTTGAGAACAATTGTTGCTTCTTAGAGTTTAAGAGTTTTTAAATAAAATCAGTTCATATTTTGAATTCAACGAATGAAGATTGGGTTATTTTCCTTCTCTCCGGGAATCCCTATTCATTTTGGTCCTTCGAGCCGGATTCATTTTGGTCCTTCGAAAAAAGGAACTCTGTAGTTTTCCCCCACCAGTGGTAAGAGACTCAGAGGGTGAATCAGCGCCTTTAAGTCTGAATTCTTATGCAAGTGTAAATGCTAAGATCAGCTAAAGGTAGCAAAAATAAAATAACTCTTGTTTTTCCCCACCAGTGGTAAGAGACAGAGTATAAAAACAAAAAGCAAAATATTGCTTAATATATAAAAAGTGCGTGCGACCGAGTTTAATAAGGCAGTTTGGCTAGTCGAGCAACTGCAATAATTTCGGCGGCGGTAAAAAAAAATAATTACAGAATTGGTGTGTGGCGTATTCGAAGCCCTAATATCGAAAAGAAAAAAAAGTCAAAAGTATATATGTAGTTGCAAGTCGGCAACTACAAACAGCAGCAAAGCAACAAAATAGTTGCAAAGAAGAGGCTGCTAATAGGAGAAAATCTGGTGCGATGACCGGCACCGGTACCGCCTGAGCTCATAGGCCCTGGACAAGCAGCAGCAGACTATCGGAAAACATACTTGGCAAACTCTACTTGGCGGACAACAGTGGCGAACGGTGTCAACAGGATCATCAGATAAGATATAAATTAAGACAGTTATAAGTACATCTAGCTATTTTTATTATTATATATTTATATCGATATCCTAATATTCGCACAAGATAAAATGTTCACTAATAAGACTGCGAAATTGTTAGAGAAGCAGGTAGAGTTGCATACCAGGTTAAGGCAGTTGGAAGCACTAGATCCCAGAAACATTACTAACAAGGAGATTGAGGAAGTAAAAGTGATTAGTAGCCGATGGATGCCTAACCATGAGAAATTGCTCCAGCAGGGGGTTTTCGATCATCAGTACTACAGAGATAAAGTACATGAAGAGGTTTTAAAGATAGTTGCCAAAATAATAGCTACAGGAGAGTCAGAAAAACCAGGCACTAGTAAGTCAGTGTTAGTTGAAGCAGAAGGAAATATGTCAGAAATGTTTGAGGATAGCAAAGGAGAGTCGCGAGGGAATGCGACCTCTAGTGGTAATCAGGAGATATTTATGGATAAAGTCCGACAGCTCCAGGAATATTTGGATAGGGTAACCAAAGATTTGCGCACTATAAATAATTCAACAGGCAATGAGGCATGCATAATATATAGTTCATATTTTGAATTCAACGAATGAAGATTGGGTTATTTTCCTTCTTTTCGGGAATCCCTATTCACCTCTGATGTAAAAAATCGAACAAATAAAATATATAGTTTAAATTGCAACCTTAATAGCTACATAACTTTAAACTTTGACGATCTAGGGACAATAAAATTACTATTAGACACAGGAGCTGATGTATCACTAATAAAACAAAAAATATTAAGAAAAGACAATACAGTTGACATACAAAGATGGACAAAACTTAGTGGAATAGGCAAAGACGTCCTATTTACAATAGGTTAAACCAAACTTAAGATCAGCAACCTCTTAACGGTAGACACCTTCCAAGTAATAGAAAATGATTTTCCCATCCCATGTGACGGAATCCTGGGGCTTGACTTTATAAAAAAATTCAATTGCACACTCAATTATTTTACCAACAAATTGATAATTAATATAGGGATCACTCAAAACACACATGTATTCCATATCTCACAGAGAACAGAAAAAATTTTACGCATTGCAATATCCTCAAACAATAATAACATCTTTATCACAAATCAAGAATTACACCCGGGGGTATTCGTCGCAAACACAATTGCTTCAAAGACTAACCCATATGTCCGTATATTAAATACTAACAACACAGACGTGCAAATTACAAATATAAACCTATTAAATAAAAACCTGTCCGATTATAAAATCTTAAAAATAGACAAACAACATGATTCAAAACATAAAACAAACTAGCACCCCATTTTCCCGACTTCGTGAAAGAACCCCTTTATAAATTATGCTCAGAATTTGATGATCTATTCGCAATAGAATCTGAACAATTATCCTCCAACAATTTCTATAAACAAAAATTAAGACTCAAAGACACAACACCAGTCTACACCAAAAACTACAGAATAGCACACAGTCAAAAAACCGAAATCAATAAACAAGTAGACAAATTTATCAATGATGATATTATTGAACCATCAATGTCTGAGTTCAATAGTCCAATCTTATTGGTTCCTAAAAAGTCGCTACCTGGCAGCAATGAAAAACGGTGGAGATTGGTAGTTGATTATAGAAAAATTAACAAACAACTAGTAGCGGATACATTCCCACTACCCAGAATGGACGATATCCTCGACCAACCAAGGACGCGCTAAAAACTTATCTTGTTTAGACTTAATGTCAGGATTTCATCAAGTAGAATTAGAAGAAATCTCTCGGGACATAACATTATTTTCCACAGATAAGAGCTTCATTCAGATTTAAGCGATAACCATATGGATTAAAAATTGCACCAAACTCGTTTAAAAGGATGATGTCCCTTGCATTCACGGGTCTATCACCATCCCAAACATTCCTTTATATGGATGAACTAATTGTAATTGGGTGCTCTGAAAGACACATGATTAGAAACTTATATAACTTAATAAATGCTCTTTCTTCAGACATGAATTTACTTTTCTAGGACACAAATGCACAAATAAAGGAATTTTACCAGACGAAAGCAAGTTCAAAACGATTCAATATTACGCGACTCCCAAGAATGGCGACGAAGCCAAAAGATTTGTAGCATTCTGTACTTACTAGCGCAGATTCATTCCAAACTAAGCATACCATGCAAAATTTATTAATAAATTATCAAGGAAAAATGTACAATTTAACTGGGATGCAAACTGTCAATCAGCTTTCGAATATTTAAAAAAACAAGTTATTAAGTCCACAAATACTCCAATATCCAGACTTCAATAAAAAATTCTGTATCACAACTGATGCAAGCAAGATCGCATGTGGAGCCATCCTCAGCCAAGAACATGATGGACTTCCATTACCCATATCATATGCATCTAAAGCATTTACAAAAGGCGAAAGCAATAAGTCAACAATCGAGCAAGAATTAACAGCAATACATTGGGCAATTCAATATTTTAAACCATACATATACGGAAAAAAATTCCTAATTAGAACTGACCATCAGCCATTAACATACCTATTTTCTCTAAAAAACCCATCGTCAAAGCTTATTCTAGTAAGGTTAGATTTAGAAGAGTTCGAGTTCACTATAGAATACATCAGGGGACAAGAAAATTTCGCAGCGGATGCTCTCTCCAGAATTGAATTTGAAAATATAAAAAACATAGAAACTAGTAAAATACTTAAAGTAGCAACAAGATCAGAAACAAAAAAAATTAACACATAAGGAAAACAAAATTAACAACAACAGAATAGAAACACCAAGAATATATGAAATAATAAATCCTAACGAAGCCAAAAAATACGCGCAAATTAAATTCAAAAAATGCAAATGTTTTATTACCAAAAATAAAGAAAAACCAGAGGGCCGGGGCTAACTTCGACCGTGTCAAAGTTTGTATACCCTTGCAAGTTTTTTGGTAGCTCTTTTATCTAAACTAACTGTTTTATCTAAAAAGGGTAATGTGTTCGAAAGAACGGCCTTCAATCTTAGCATAGGATATAACGAACTGTCTGATGAAAGTCACTGTTTTCCACCAATCGTTCCTATGCGAACAGTCATTAACAGATATATTTAACTGTCAAATGTTTAATTTGAGATCAATCGCATTAAAAGTAACGAAGTTATTGACAAAAGTCACTGTTTTCGACGGATCGTTCCTATGGGAGGTATATGATATAGTCACCCGATCTTGACCAAATTTGGCACAGTCGTTTATAGTTACAATAGTACAACTTACTTATATTAAATTTCACGACAATAGCTTAAAAAGTAACGAAGTTATTGAGAAAAGTCACTGTTCGTGACTTTGCCGTTTGTATGGGAGCTATATGATATAGTGGTCCGATCCGGCTGAATCCGAGATATACAACGCCTGCAGTATATACAAGCCTACATGCAAAATTTCAGCTCTGTAGCTCTTTGCGGTTGCAAAGGCAATATTTGAAAAATTCATTTTCATTTACGGCTCAGTTAAAACAATTCTAACAGACATGGGAACAGAATATATGAATACAATACTAATAGAACTTTTGCAAAAACTTTAACATAACTAAAATTTACTCCACGGCGCACCATCATTAAACTCTTGGAACAGTAGAAAGGAGCCATAGAACTTTCAATGAGTACATCAGGTCATATATATCCATTAAAAAAGACGATTGGGATGAATATCTAGCATACTTCACATATTGCTTTAACACCACTCCATCCACCGTACATGGTTATGCACCTTTTGATGACATCAATAAAGAAATAAAATTTAAACTACAAATAGCACAAAATAGAGCAAAACTGCTTATCGAAAAATTTAAAGCAAACAGTACATTTAGATAGAATAAAAATAATATAATGTAGTATACTTTTAGGGATAGGATTAGGCCACATACTTTTAGGGATAGATTATAAGTAATTAGAACTTAAGCATAATGTTTAGCTTTAAGTACCGTTAAGGACACTAGCCATAAGACCAATGTAAATGCTCCCCTATAAATACCGGGCTTGCGGCCCCAATAAATCACTTTAAGTCAAACCTTGCCTTCGCCTGTTTCAGTACATCGATGTAATTACCCATCCAAATATGCTGTTGACTGCAATAGGGTGCCCTTGACCATCGCATAACTTTTCTACGGTGAGAACTAACCAAATGTAATCATTGCCAAGCAATTTGTCGATTGAAGCGTTAGTTCTCAGTTCAGGTGGGGTGATCTTTCCTAAAACGTCCGCATTAATATCGTCGCAATGACTCGACCCACGAGACATCGTCTGAAGAGAGCAGAAACCCTTAGATTATTTTCGCCTTGACGTCTAAGATGCCCGATGTGCAAGCCCCAACGCCTGGATGCACTGTCCCGAAATGAATGACAAGTCAAGGCTTCTTGGGAATTTCGCACGTGTACCAATGCAGTTGGTAGAGTACTTCTTTTTTGCCCATTTGACTTACTGGGTCTGGTAACAGTCATCATTGCTACAGCCGATTCCGCTGGTACTTTCTCAGAAGCCTGGCTTGAGTTGCCTTGGTGCTGCGCTGCGCTCTTATGCTGTGTAGAATAGCCCTCAGGATGCAGCATAGAATAATGGCGGCGCTTGCAGTGCTTGCTTCGGTTACTCCAGTGCTTGCAAGAAGGCTTCGATTCTCAAACAATTAAAGCACAGGTGCTTCTCCTTCGCAAAGGTGTAACGTTGCTTCGCATTCAAGCTCTGGAATTGAGGACAAGTCAACAGTATGTTGCTCAGTACTATAACATTTCATACAATTACCTGTAATGGCAAGCATGGTGCGTGCTTGCCTTTTTCCTTTTTCATCTTTCGGTTTGTTCGCAATATGTTTGTTCTTCAATCGTAGGATTTTCAATATCCTGGCTTTTGTCGATCCATTCACATCGGGTAGCCTCATCAACCTTGTTGATGAGCAAGTATTTGAGCCAACAGTCAAGGCCCGTTTGTCCAGAAGCGTCTAAAGCTGGAATAACATCACTGGCTCCGCAAGTCAGAGCGCGAATTGATGCGGAGTTTTACCAAAAAGCCTTTGGCAAGGCGGAGAATGTATTCATAAGCAAATTCACCAAATAACGGGGCTTTTGCTTTTTCTTCAGACATGAAGTTACTTTTCTAGGACACAAATGCACAAATAAAGGAATTTTACCAGGCGAAAGCAAGTTCAAAACGATTCAAGATTACTCCCAAGAATGGCGACGAAGCCAAAAGATTTGAAGCATTCTGTACTTACTAGCGCAGATTCATTCCAAACTAAGCATACCATGCAAAATTTATTAATAAATTATCAAGGAAAAATGTACAATTTAACTGGGATGCAAACTGTCAATCAGCTTTCGAATATTTAAAAAAACAAGTTATTAAGTCCACAAATACTCCAATATCCAGACTTCAATAAAAAATTCTGTATCACAACTGATGCAAGCAAGATCGCATGTGGAGCCATCCTCAGCCAAGAACATGATGGACTTCCATTACCCATATCATATGCATCTAAAGCAGGGGTGGCTACGGAAATTTCAGTTGGGAGCCAGAGCATCGGCGGCAGAGGCTGGGCAGAGAAAAAGGTCATTTTTTGGTCGAACTTGTTGACAGAGGGACGGACAAGCACCGAATTTTACGGGGAGGGGGGAAAAGGGTCGCGATCTCGAGCTCGCAGCTTGTAGGCAGAGAGACGGACAAGTACCGAATTTTGCGGAGAGGGGGGAAAAGGGTCGCGATCTCGAGCTCGCAGCTTGTAGGCAGAGAGACGGACAAGTCCCGAATTTTGCGGAGAGGGGGAAAAAAGTCGAGATCTACAACCTACAAGCTGCGAGCTCGAGATCTCGACCCTTTTCCCCCTCTCCGCAAAATTCGGTACTTGTCCGTCTCTCTGCCTACAAGCCGCGAGCTCGAGATCTCGACCTTTTTCCCCCTCTCCGCAAAATTCGGTACTTGTCCGTCTCTCTGCCTACAAGCTGCGAGCTCGAGATCTCGACCCTTTTCCCCCTCTCCGCAAAATTCGGTACTTGTCCGTCTCTCTGCCTACAAGCTGCGAGCTCGAGATCTCGACCCTTTTCCCCCTCTCCGCAAAATTCGTTACTTGTCCGTCTCTCTGCCTACAAGCTGCGAGCTCGCGATCGCGACCTTTTTCCCCCTCCCCGTAAAATTCGGTGCTTGTCCGTCTCTCTGCCACCAAGCTGCGAGCTCGCGATCGCGACCTTTTTCCCCCTCCCCGTAAAATTCGGTGCTTGTCCGTCTCTCTGCCTACAAGCCGCGAGCTCGAGATCGCGACCCTTTTTCCCCCTCCCCGCAAAATTCGGTGCTTGTCCGTCCCTCTGTCTACAAGTTCGACCAAAAAATTACCTTTTTCTCTGCCCAGCCTCTGCCGGTAAAGAGCCACGGGAGCCAAAAGAGCCACTACGTGGCCATCCTTGATCTAAAGCAAGGGTGGCCACGGAAATTTTAGTTGGGAGCCAGAGCATCGGCGGCAGAGGCTGGGCAGAGAAAAAGGCCATTTTTTGGTCGAACTTGTAGACAGAGGGACGGACAAGTCCCGAATTTTGCGGAGAGGGGGAAAAAAGGTCGCGATCTCGAGCTCGCAGCTTGTAGGCAGAGAGACGGACAAGCACCGAATTTTACGGAGAGGGGGAAAAGGGTCGCGATCTCGAGCTCGCAGCTTGTGGGCAGAGAGACGGACAAGCACAGAATTTTACGGAGAGGGGGAAAAGGGTCGCGATCTCGAGCTCGCAGTTTGTGGGCAGAGAGACGGACAAGTACCGAATTTTACGGAGAGGGGGAAAAAGGGACGTGATCTCGAGAACACGACAAAAACAACCCTTATTTTCTAGCTCGCGATCGCGACCTTTTTCCCCCTCTCCGTAAAATTCGGTGCTTGTCCGTCTCTCTGCCTACAAGCTGCGAGCTCGAGATCGCGACCTTTTTTCCCCCTCTCCGCAAAATTCGGGACTTGTCCGTCCCTCTGTCTACAAGTTCGACCAAAAAATGACCTTTTTCTCTGCCCAGCCTCTGCCGGTAAAGAGCCACGGGAGCCAAAAGAGCCACTACGTGGCCATCCTTGATCTAAAGCATTTACAAAAGGCGAAAGCAATAAGTCAACAATCGAGCAAGAATTAACAGCAATACATTGGGCAATTCAATATTTTAAACCATACATATACGGAAAAAAATTCCTAATTAGAATTGACCATCAGCCATTAACATACCTATTTTCTCTAAAAAACCCATCGTCAAAGCTTATTCTAGTAAGGTTAGATTTAGAAGAGTTCGAGTTCACTATAGAATACATCAGGGGACAAGAAAATTTCGCAGCGGATGCTCTCTCCAGAATTGAATTTGAAAATATAAAAAACATAGAAACTAATTTAATCAATTACTTTCACTCGTTGCAGACGACGGACGTGTTTTTTTTGCGCTTATCAAATTTTATTTGTTTCTTGTGATTAATAACTTTTCTTTAACTTTTAAACTCATTATCAGTTTAATTTTAACATTCGAATTGCATTTTCATTCCGTGATTTCTTTCTGTCGCTTTTGTGCTTTTTGTTTCAATATATGTACATAAATTTAACTTACAACAATTACTTGCATTAGCGGTGTTGTTGTTTTGCTAATCTCTTTTGCTTTTGTGTCTTTACCGTTGTAACTAACTATCGCGCTCTTGCGTACAAATTGTTGTTGCATGTGTTCAATTTGACGCACTCTCCCGCTCTTTCCTATTCTTGTTTGATTTGCGCTCTCGTCTTTTGCCTACCCGCGACTCTGTGATACGTGTTTTTGTTTTTGTGTATTTTGGTAATTTCTTTTCTTTAGTTGTGAAGGCTTACTCTGCACATTAACCAGAACTGGTCAGTATATTCTTATACACAGATTTTTAACCTTTAGAATTTTTATTTTTTTGTATTTCCTTTTTTAATTAAATTAATTAATTTTTGATAAAATGGTTGTCTGCTCAAAAAATAATTGCATAGTTGCCACTAATGCGGTTGACTCCCATGATTATATTCTTTGTTGGCTGTGTGACAATGCGGTTCACGTTAAGTGTGCAGGTTACACCGGCAGAATCAAGGAGTCTATTGCTAAAGGCGGTGGCTTAAAATATGGATGTGATGCTTGCCGGGAGGTCGAGAATGAGATGCGCTCTTTCATGAGGCGGACTAGAGATAGTTTTGACACTTTAAGGGCAGGTTTTAATAAACTCCAAGCGGAGTTTACTGCGGTGGAGACTCAGTTCAGGAGTTTATCGCTTATGAATGAGTCTCCGAAACGTAAAAGGACCAGTCCTTGGGGTGTTTCAGTAGCTGTAGATCCGCCAGCGTCTCTTATCGTCCCCGACCGGTCTCATGCACCGTCCACTCCTAATGTACAGCAGTTGATATCGTTTAAGAGCCCGGTTGTGAATGCTATTAGTAAGGAATTACCGGTATCACCTGGGAATGATCTCTTAAAATCGATGCCTATTGTAGTGTCCGATGTGTCCGGGCAATTACCCATTCCAATGGAAATTGCCGATAGTTCTAAAAGTATCGAGGGCCCCGTAAACAAGTTGAGTGCTGCAGTGGGTGACTCTTCCAACGTTACTGCTACGGCTGACGCTTCGGGACCGCGGACTCTCGTTGGCATACCACCAAAGAAACATATATTTGTTTCTAGGCTAGACCCTGTTGTCACATCTGATGATGTAATAGCCTATATTCGGAAGAAAGTTAACGTCTCGAATATTGCGGTGGAGAAGTTTAAATTTTCTTATTCTCGGGACATTTCGTCCTTTAAAATTAGTGTTTCTGCCAATATCTTCGACACTATATGTCGAGATGATTTTTGGGCGAAACATATAATATACTGTAAAAAAGAAAACCGATTCGCTTGCCCACAACAACAACTAATACTATTCCTGCCACATCAGCATCTGCTGGTGTGTCAAAAAACTAGCTTCGTCCCTTAACCTGGGTTACCAGAACGTTAGAGGACTGAAATCCAAACTTCCTAATCTCTATGTAGATAGTCTTTCTTTTGAGCATAACATTCTAGCTTTTACAGAGACGTGGCTAAAACCTGATATTGCTGATGCATCGGTGTTTTCCACAAACTTTTCCATATTCAGACGTGACCGGATTTCTCGCATAAGTGGTGGCGTTCTGATAGCTGTTGATGCTGCTTTATCATCGAAATTGATTCAATTTTCTAGTACACAGGAGATTGAGTTTGTCGGTGTTAAAGTAAATTTTAAATCTTTTAATGCTTTCATTACTTGTTCCTATATTCCACCATTGTCAGACACGGTGGTATATTTAAATCATTTAGAGGCAATTCAGTTTGTCTCCTCTTTAGTTTCCAGTCAAGACATGCTCATAGTTGTAGGTGATTTTAATTTACCCGCTTTAGCATGGTCACTAACAGATGAATCTACCATGTTGCTGCCCTCTTTGTCACATGACTTTATTGATGGCCTTCTAGGCTTATCTTTATCCCAAGTCAATCCTGTCTTAAATTCTAATGGAAAATCGTTAGATCTTATTTTTGTATTGGATTCTTCTTATTGTGAGGTTTCTAGGATCGAACCATTTGTTCTTCCAGAAGACAAATTTCATCCTACATTGAATTTAAAAATTGATCTGCCCTTGCTTTCACCATTACTTGGTTCAAATCAGTTACCTCTAACTAGGTGCTTTCGTAAGACTGACTTTGTCAGCCTTAATGAAAACATTACTACTACCGATTGGTCTTATCTGTACAATTGTAGAGATATGAACTCAGCTATTCGCTTCTTTTATGATACTCTGAATTCACTCTTTGATATTTGTGTGCCTCTTGGTAGGCAGGAGCGGCTTAACAAACCTCCCTGGTTCTCTCGTGAGTTATCCAATTTGAAAAATGTGAAGACACGATATTATAAGAAGTTTCAAAAAACACGTCGTTCATCAGATTATGCTCTGTATACAGTCGCTCGTTCAAAGTTCATGATGCTTAATACACAATGCTATAAGAATTATCTTCAGCGGTGTAAGCTTCAGGTTTCTTCTGACCCTAAACAATTTTATAATTTTGTCAATTCTAAACGTAAGAACTCTGTGCACCCATCTTTTTTGTCTTTTCAAAATAAAAAAGCGAGCACTGATCAGGCAATTGCCGATATGTTTGCGAGTTTTTTCAAAACAACTTATTCCTCAACGGAATACCGAGCAAGTCCATATCCTTATCATTTAGAAAAGGCTAATTGCATTTTCAATCCAGTGTTTGATGAAAGTTCTATTCTTAGCGAACTTAAATTAGTTAAACCTGTTTATTCTCCGGGGCCAGATGGTCTTCCTGGATGTGTACTCAGGTTCTGTGCAAACGCATTATGTAAACCCATTTTAAAATTGTTCCTACTGTCTGTCGAATCTTCCTCTTTTCCATCTATTTGGAAGGAGTCGTATATCATTTCTCTGCATAAAAATGGCAAAAAGTCCGAAGCCTCTAACTATAGGAGTATCTCAAAATTGTCCGCTATTCCGAAAGCTTTTGAGAAAATTATAACTTCTCAATTGCAACATTTTTGCAGCTCTATTATTTCGCCATCCCAACATGGGTTTGTAAAACGTAGATCTACAACCACTAACCTTTACATCAATAATTATCAAGGGGTTCAAAAATGGTAAACAAACTAATGTCATATACACTGACTTCAGCAAAGCCTTTGATTTCGTTAATCATACCCTATTACTTTCTAAGCTGAGCGACATTGGGTTTCCACCCCTTTTCCTTTCTTGGGTTCGAGAATATTTAACAAATAGAAAACAGAAGGTACTTTTTAAGTCTTCTTTTTCAGATTCCATTCCTCTGACTTCTGGTGTACCTCAAGGTAGTCATCTGTGCCCTCTGCTTTTCACACTGTTCATTAACGATCTTCCCTCAGTCATTGTTCATTCGCGTGTGCTTATGTATGCTGACGATGTCAAGCTTTGTCTTACTTATAAAGATATAGATTCATTTAGTCGGCTACAAGCTGATCTTAAAAACTTTCAATCCTGGTGCCAGTTTAATTTACTAAATCTTAACACTACCAAATGTAAGGTAATGACTTTTTTTCGTAACTCTCCTCAACTGGTCACTTATTTTCTAAACAACAATCCTTTAGAACGTCTAAATAATATGAATGATTTGGGCGTACTTATGGACCATAAGTTAAATTTTAACACCCATATTTCCACCACGGTCGCAAAGGCCATGAGTGTCCTGGGTTTCATTAAAAGATGGTCAAAAGAATTTGATGACCCCTATACAACTAAAGTTCTTTTTACTTCGCTTGTTCTTCCTATTTTAGAGAAAGGATCTTGCATTTGGTCACCTCAATATGAGTCGCACCAGATTCGACTTGAATCCGTTCAAAAGCAGTTCTTGCTATTTGCTCTTCGTGGCTTAAGCTGGGATCGCAATGTCAATTTGCCTTCGTATTCTAGTAGACTTCTTTTGATTAACCTTCCTTCCCTAACTAACCTTAGAATTATGCTTGGTGTTATTTTTATGCACAAGCTCCTAATTGGTGATATCGACTCGCCCGAGTTATTAGCTCAGGTAAATCTGTCGGTACGATGTAGACGGAGTAGACATCCTTTGATTCCTTTATCCCTAAGTCGTTGTTCTTCTAACTATGCCCTGCATGAACCTTTTAGGGTCCTCTGCTCTGATTACAACCTTCCATTCCCTGTAATCGGTTCAGAGTTTTCTATTAACATGATTAAAACTTCTATCCTATCCCATTTAGTTAATAGATAGCTATAGTATTATTTAGTTATTTGTTTGTCTGTTTTTTCTATTGTGTATTTGTCCACGCGATTCGTGCCGTGCGTTATACGGCTGCACCCCTCGGTCGGTCGGGTGGGAGGTGGGCAGACATCTGCTTGGGCTCGCGCGTAACAGGCTTTGTCCTGGTGTCGTAGGGGCCACTTGAACGTACTGCGCATAGTATCGTCAACGTCCGCTAATTTGTCGCAAAAAAATTTAAAAAAAAATAATAAAATACTTAAAGTAGCAACAAGATCAGAAACAAAAAAAATTAACACATAAGGAAAACAAAATTAACAACAACAGAATAGAAACACCAAGAATATATGAAATTATAAATCCTAACGAAGCCAAAAAATACGCGCAAATTAAATTCAAAAAATGCAAATGTTTTATTACCAAAAATAAAGAAAAACCAGAGGGCCGGGGCTAACTTCGACCGTGTCAAAGTTTGTATACCCTTGCAAGTTTTTTGGTAGCTCCTTTATCTAAACTAACTGTTTTATCTAAAAAGGGTAATGTTTGCGAAAGAACGGCCTTCAATCTTAGCATAGGATATAACGAACTGTCTGATGAAAGTCACTGTTTTCCACCAATCGTTCCTATGCGAACAGTCATTAACAGATATATTTAACTGTCAAATGTTTAATTTGAGATCAATCGCATTAAAAGTAACGAAGTTATTGACAAAAGTCACTGTTTTCGACGGATCGTTCCTATGGGAGGTATATGATATAGTCACCCGATCTTGACCAAATTTGGCACAGTCGTTTATAGTTACAATAGTACAACTTACTTATATTAAATTTCACGACAATAGCTTAAAAAGTAACGAAGTTATTGAGAAAAGTCACTGTTCGTGACTTTGCCGTTTGTATGGGAGCTATATGATATAGTCACCCGATCTTGATCAACTTTGGCACAATTATTTATATACACAAAACTGACCAACACCAACTTTTATGACAATTGCTGATAAAATAACGAAGTTATTGAGAAAAGTCACTGTTCGTGACTTTGACGTTTGTATTGGAGCTATATGATATAGTGGTCCGATCCGGCTGAATCCGAGATATACAACGCCTGCAGTATATACAAGCCTACATGCAAAATTTCAGCTCTGTAGCTCTTACGGTCTCGGACATGGCTATTTGAACTCGTCTCGTCGTGCTGATCAAGAATATATATACTTTATATGGTCTGAGATGCTTCGTTCTATGCGTTGCACACTTCTGACCAAAATTAATATACCCTTTTTGCAAGGGTTTAAAAAATTACTCTCCTTCAATATAGGCGATTTGATCATAAATGGAAGAATAGATCTAGATCGATTCCTTTCAAGGCTTAAAAAAGATGCCGGTGCTCAAAGAATCTATAAACTGAAGATAGACATGTCAGAAAAACCATTTAGGTCACTTACACTTAATGAACTAAAACAAAAAGGAAAAGACACATTACAAAATTTAGAAATAGCAGTTCTACCTCAAGTAAAAGTAATAGCAAATAAAGAAGAAATAAGAAATACATTAAATAAATATCATAATGACCCAATAGAGGGAGGTCACTGCTAGGTAAACGGTAGGGAAAATAAAAAGAAAAATATGTCTCGAGATGTTGCAACATACATCGAAAATTGCGAAAAGTGCAAACTAACCCAAGTAACCAGACACAACCACTCCACATTGATCATAACTCCAACCCCTGCATCCACT
Source organism: Drosophila paulistorum (assembly GCA_018152135.1). NCBI lineage: Eukaryota > Metazoa > Arthropoda > Insecta > Diptera > Drosophilidae > Drosophila > Drosophila paulistorum. The sequence continues at coordinate 4,349,820 of JAECXG010000823.1, forward strand.
TTTGACACAATAATAAAAGATACAATTGGACCATTACCAAAAGCAATGAATGGTAATGAATACGCAGTTACTATTATCTGCGATCTGTCCAAATATCTCATATCAATACCAATACCAAACAAAAGTGCAAAAGCGGTTGCAAAGGCAATATTTGAAAAATTCATTTTAATTTACGGCTCAGTTAAAACAATTCTAACAGACATGGGAACAGAATATATGAATACAATACTAATAGAACTTTTTTTGCAAAAACTTTAACATAACTAAAATTTACTCCACGGCGCACCATCATCAATCTCTTGAAACAGTAGAAAGGAGCCATAGAACTTTCAATGAGTACATCAGGTCATATATATCCATTAAAAAAGACGATTGGGATGAATATCTAGCATACTTCACATATTGCTTTAACACCACTCCATCCACCGTATGCACCTTTTGATGACATCAATAAAGAAATAAAATTTAAACTACAAATAGCACAAAATAGAGCAAAACTGCTTATCGAAAAATTTAAAGCATTACAAAAAGAAACATATGATACAAAAACAAAAAAAATATCACTAACTGAAGGACAAGAAATACTTTTAAACCAGAGGGCCGGGGCTAACTTCGACCGCGTCAAAGTTTGTATACCCTTGCAAGTTTTTTAGTAGCTCATTTATCTAAACTAACTGTTTTATCTAAAAAGGGTAATGCTTGCGAAAGAACGGCCTGGGAGCTATATGATATAGTTACCCGATCTTTACCAAATTCGGCACAGTCATTAACAGATATATTTAACTGTCAAATGTTTAATTTGAGAGCAATGGTATTAAAAGTAACGAAGTTATAGATAAAAGTCACTGTTTTCGACGGATCGTTCTTATGGGAGGTATATAATATAGTCACCCGATCTTGACCAAATTTGGCACAGTCGTTTATAGTTACAATAAACTTACTTATATTAAATTTCACGACAATAGCTTAAAAAGTAACGAAGTTATTGAGAAAAGTCACTGTTCGTGACTTTGCCGTTTGTATGGGAGCTATATGATATAGTCACCCGATCTTGATCAACTTTGGCACAATTATTTATATACACAAATCTGACCAACACCAACTTTTATGACAATTGCTGATAAAATAACGAAGTTATTGAGAAAAGTCACTGTTCGCGACTTTGACGTTTGTATGGGAGCTATATGATATAGTGGTCCGATCCGGCTGAATCCGATATACAACGCCTGCAGTATATACAAGCCTACATGCAAAATTTCAGCTCTGTAGCTCTTACGGTCTCGGACATGGCTATTTGAACTCGTCTCGTCGTGCTGATCACGAATATATATACTTTATATGGTCTGAGATGATTCGTTCTATGCGTTGCACACTTCTGACCAAAATTAATATACCCTTTTTGCAAGGGTTTAAAAAATTACTCTCCTTCAATATAGGCGATTTGATCATAAATGGAAGAATAGATCTAGATCGATTCCTTTCAACGCTTAAAAAAGATGCCGGTGCTCAAAGAATCTATAAACTGAAGATAGACATGTCAGAAAAACCATTTAGGTCACTTACACTTAATGAACTAAAACAAAAAGGAAAAGACACATTACAAAATTTAGAAATAGCAGTTCTACCTCAAGTAAAAGTAATAACAAATAAAGAAGAAATAAGAAATACATTAAATAAATATCATAATGACCCAATAGAGAGAGGTCACTGCGAGGTAAACGGTAGGGAAAATAAAAAGAAAAATATGTCTCGAGATGTTGCAACATACATCGAAAATTGCGAAAAGTGCAAACTAACCCAAGTAACCAGACACAACCACTCCACATTGATCATAACTCCAACCCCTGCATCCACTTTTGACACAATAATAAAAGATACAATTGGACCATTACCAAAAGCAATGAATGGTAATGAATACGCAGTTACTATTATCTGCGATCTGTCCAAATATCTCATATCAATACCAATACCAAACAAAAGTGCAAAAGCGGTTGCAAAGGCAATATTTGAAAAATTCATTTTAATTTACGGCTCAGTTAAAACAATTCTAACAGACATGGGAACAGAATATATGAATACAATACTAATAGAACTTTTTTTTGCAAAAACTTTAACATAACTAAAATTTACTCCACGGCGCACCATCATCAATCTCTTGAAACAGTAGAAAGGAGCCATAGAACTTTCAATGAGTACATCAGGTCATATATATCCATTAAAAAAGACGATTGGGATGAATATCTAGCATACTTCACATATTGCTTTAACACCACTCCATCCACCGTATGCACCTTTTGATGACATCAATAAAGAAATAAAATTTAAACTACAAATAGCACAAAATAGAGCAAAACTGCTTATCGAAAAATTTAAAGCATTACAAAAAGAAACATATGATACAAAAGCAAAAAAAATATCACTAACTGAAGGACAAGAAATACTTTTAAACCAGAGGGCCGGGGCTAACTTCGACCGCGTCAAAGTTTGTATACCCTTGCAAGTTTTTTAGTAGCTCATTTATCTAAACTAACTGTTTTATCTAAAAAGTGTAATGCTTGCGAAAGAACGGCCTGGGAGCTATATGACATAGTTACCCGATCTTTACCAAATTCGGCACAGTCATTAACAGATATATTTAACTGTCAAATGTTTAATTTGAGAGCAATGGTATTAAAAGTAACGAAGTTATAGACAAAAGTCACTGTTTTCGACGGATCGTTCTTATGGGAGGTATATAATATAGTCACCCGATCTTGACCAAATTTGGCACAGTCGTTTATAGTTACAATAAACTTACTTATATTAAATTTCACGACAATAGCTTAAAAAGTAACGAAGTTATTGAGAAAAGTCACTGTTCGTGACTTTGCCGTTTGTATGGGAGCTATATGATATAGTCACCCGATCTTGATCAAATTTAACACAATTATTTGTATGGCAATTGCTGATAAAATAACGAAGTTATTGAGAAAAGTCACTGTTCGTGACTTTGCCGTTTGTATGGGAGCTATATGATATAGTGGTTCGATCCGACTGAATCCGAGATATACACACCCTGCAGTATATACAAGCCTACGTGCAAAATTTCAGCTCTGTAGCTCTTACGGTCTAGGAGGAGTTCGCATCGATCCAGACGGACGGACGGACGGACGGACACGGTTATTTGAACTCGTCTCGTCGTGCTGATCAAGAATATATATACTTTATATGGTCGGAGATGCTTCCTTCTATGCGTTGCACACTTCTGACCAAAATTAATATACCCTTTTTGCAAGGGTATAAAAATGAGACAGGACATAAATTAGAAAACAAATACACAGGCAAATATAAAATACATAGGTCCAAACAATAATATAGTAATAACTGATGATAAAAACAAAAAGCAAACAGTACATTTAGATAGAATAAAAATAATATAATGTAGTATACTTTTAGGGATAGGATTAGGCCACATACTTTTAGGGATAGATTATAAGTAATTAGAACTTAAGCATAATGTTTAGCTTTAAGTACCGTTAAGGACACTAGCCATAAGACCAATGTAAATGCTCCCCTATAAATACCGGGCTTGCGGCCCCAATAAATCACTTTAAGTCAAACCTTGCCTTCGCCTGTTTCAGTACATCGATGTAATTACCCATCCAAATGAGCTGTTGACTGCAATAGGGTGCCCTTGACCATCGCATAACTTTTCTACGGTGAGAACTAACCAAATGTAATCATTGCCAAGCAATTTGTCGATTGAAGCGTTAGTTCTCAGTTCAGGTGGGGTGATCTTTTCTAAAACGTCCGCATTAATATCGTCGCAATGACTCGACCCACGAGACATCGTCTGAAGAGAGCAGAAACCCTTAGATTATTCCCGCCTTGACGTCTAAGATGCCCGATGTGCAAGCCCCAACGCCTGGATGCACTGTCCCGAAATGAATGACAAGTCAAGGCTTCTTGGGAATTTCGCACGTGTACCAATGCAGTTGGTAGAGTACTTCTTTTTTGCCCATTTGACTTACTGGGTCTGGTAACAGTCATCATTGCTACAGCCGATTCCGCTGGTACTTTCTCAGAAGCCTGGCTTGAGTTGCCTTGGTGCTGCGCTGCGCTCTTATGCTGTGTAGAATAGCCCTCAGGATGCAGCATAGAATAATGGCGGCGCTTGCAGTGCTTGCTTCGGTTACTCCAGTGCTTGCAAGAAGGCTTCGATTCTCAAACAATTAAAGCACAGGTGCTTCTCCTTCGCAAAGGTGTAACGTTGCTTCGCATTCAAGCTCTGGAATTGAGGACAAGTCAACAGTATGTTGCTCAGTACTATAACATTTCATACAATTACCTGTAATGGCAAGCATGGTGCGTGCTTGCCTTTTTCCTTTTTCATCTTTCGGTTTGTTCGCAATATGTTTGTTCTTCAATCGTAGGATTTTCAATATCCTGGCTTTTGTCGATCCATTCACATCGGGTAGCCTCATCAACCTTGTTGATGAGCAAGTATTTGAGCCAACAGTCACGGCCCGTTTGTCCAGAAGCGTCTAAAGCTGGAATAACATCACTGGCTCCGCAAGTCAGAGTGCGAATTGATGCGGAGTTTTACCAAAAAGCCTTTGGAAAGGCGGGGAATGTATCCATAGCAAATTCACCAAATAACGGGGCTTTTGCTCTTTCTTCAGACATGAAGTTACTTTTCTAGGACACAAATGCACAAAAAAAGGAATTTTACCAGACGAAAACAAGTTCAAAACGATTCAAGATTACGCGACTCCCAAGAATGGCGACGAAGCCAAAAGATTTGTAGCATTCTGTACTTACTAGCGCAGATTCATTCCAAACTAAGCATACCATGCAAAATTTATTAATAAATTATCAAGGAAAAATGTACAATTTAACTGGGATGCAAACTGTCACTCAGCTTTCGAATATTTAAAAAAACAAGTTATTAAGTCCACAAATACTCCAATATCCAGACTTCAATAAAAAATTCTGTATCACAACTGATGCAAGCAAGATCGCATGTGGAGCCATCCTCAGCCAAGAACATGATGGACTTCCATTACCCATATCATATGCATCTAAAGCATTTACAAAAGGCGAAAGCAATAAGTCAACAATCGAGCAAGAATTAACAGCAATACATTGGGCAATTCAATATTTTAAACCATACATATACGGAAAAAAATTCCTAATTAGAACTGACCATCAGCCATTAACATACCTATTTTCTCTAAAAAACCCATCGTCAAAGCTTATTCTAGCAAGGTTAGATTTAGAAGAGTTCGAGTTCACTATAGAATACATCAGGGGACAAGAAAATTTCGCAGCGGATGCTCTCTCCAGAATTGAATTTGAAAATATAAAAAACATAGAAACTAATAAAATACTTAAAGTAGCAACAAGATCAGAAACAAAAAAAATTAACACATAAGGAAAACAAAATTAACAACAACAGAATAGAAACACCAAGAATATATGAAATAATAAATCCTAACGAAGCCAAAAAATACGCGCAAATTAAATTCAAAAAATGCAAATGTTTTATTACCAAAAATAAAGAAAAACCAGAGGGCCGGGGCTAACTTCGACCGTGTCAAAGTTTGTATACCCTTGCAAGTTTTTTGGTAGCTCTTTTATCTAAACTAACTGTTTTATCTAAAAAGGGTAATGTTTGCGAAAGAACGGCCTTCAATCTTAGCATAGGATATAACGAACTGTCTGATGAAAGTCACTGTTTTCCACTAATCGTTCCTATGCGAACAGTTATTAACAGATATATTTAACTGTCAAATGTTTAATTTGAGAGCATTGGTATTAAAAGTAACGAAGTTATAGACAAAAGTCACTGTTTTCGACGGATCGTTCCTATGGGAGGTATATGATATAGTCACCCGATCTTGACCAAATTTGGCACAGTCGTTTATAGTTACAATAAACTTACTTATATTAAATTTCACGACAATAGCTTAAAAAGTAACGAAGTTATTGAGAAAAGTCACTGTTCGTGACTTTGCCGTTTGTATGGGAGCTATATGATATAGTCACCCGATCTTGATCAAATTTAACACAATTATTTGTATGGCAATTGCAGATAAAATAACGAAGTTATTGAGAAAAGTCACTGTTCGTGACTTTGCCGTTTGTATGGGAGCTATATGATATAGTGGTCCGATCCGACTGAATCCGAGATAAACACACCCTGCAGTATATACAAGCCTACGTGCAAAATTTCAGCTCTGTAGCTCTTACGGTCTAGGAGGAGTTCGCATCGATCCAGACGGACGGACGGACGGACGGACGGACGGACACGGTTATTTGAACTCGTCTCGTCGTGCTGATCAAGAATATATATACTTTATATGGTCGGAGATGCTTCCTTCTATGCGTTGCACACTTCTGACCAAAATTAATATACCCTTTTTGCAGGGTATAAAAATGAGACAGGACATAAATTAGAAAACAAATACACAGGCAAATATAAAATACATAGGTCCAAACAATAATATAGTAATAACTGATGATAAAAACAAAAAGCAAACAGTACATTTAGATAGAATAAAAATAATATAATGTAGTATACTTTTAGGGATAGGATTAGGCCACATAATTTTAGGGATAGATTATAAGTAATTAGAACTTAAGCATAATGTTTAGCTTTAAGTACCGTTAAGGACACTAGCCATAAGACCAATGTAAATGCTCCCCTATAAATACCGGGCTTGCGGCCCCAATAAATCACTTTAAGTCAAACCTTGCCTTCGCCTGTTTCAGTACATCGATGTAATTACCCATCCAAATGAGCTGTTGACTGCAATAGGGTGCCCTTGACCATCGCATAACTGTTCTACGGTGAGAACTAACCAAATGTAATCATTGCCAAGCAATTTGTCGATTGAAGCGTTAGTTCTCAGTTCAGGTGGGGTGATCTTTCCTAAAACGTCCGCATTAATATCGTCGCAATGACTCGACCCACGAGACATCGTCTGAAGAGAGCAGAAACCCTTAGATTATTCCCGCCTTGACGTCTAAGATGCCCGATGTGCAAGCCCCAACGCCTGGCTTGAGTTGCCTTGGTGCTGCGCTGCGCTCTTATGCTGTGTAGAATAGCCCTCAGGATGCAGCATAGAATAATGGCGGCGCTTGCAGTGCTTGCTTCGGTTACTCCAGTGCTTGCAAGAAGGCTTCGATTCTCAAACAATTAAAGCACAGGTGCTTCTCCTTCGCAAAGGTGTAACGTTGCTTCGCATTCAAGCTCTGGAATTGAGGACAAGTCAACAGTATGTTGCTCAGTACTATAACATTTCATACAATTACCTGTGGAGGTGCCTTGATTAAAACTTGCAGCTCAGAAGAAAAAAAAAAAAAAAAGTAAAAAAAGAAAGGAAAGCAGCATTTAAAAGACCCGCGAATGCACTGCTTGATTGCAGAAAGAAAGTTCACCACAGTGGTACATTTCTTTTTCCCATTTTGCCAATAGCGGATAATGTCACTTTGACAATTGACTTCGGGTCTAAACGAAGATCAAAGTTAGGCATAGAGCATAGGCGAACTATCTTGATGAATTCTTCTCAAATTGGCAACCGAGCGGAACAGTCCTTTGCAGGAAGTGGAAAAAAATTAATATTTCATTTTTTTTGTGGTTAAAATAACCCAAGTAAATTTTTAAATCCGAATAAATACAAGCCATCCTGCATGGGCTTGAATCGATAATAAAAAGAAACAAATGAAGTTGGTGTTCTCTATTTCAAGAGATAAATTTTCTTTAAATTATTACAATTTGATAATTTCGCAAATAAAATTTGGCACGCAGATTTTCTCGGTATGTCTCGGTATGTTCGGTCATAATGCCAAAAAAAAAGGAAATTAAAATGTATTGCTTTCATTAAGCAGAAGGTAATTATACAGCTCTAAAGAAAAGAAAAAAAAACCCATTAACGACATTCATATTTTATCATGTATATGTATACAATTTTTTCTGTTAGACAAATGTAAGGCATAAATTTTGGTGGTGATGATTTGCCAGAATTCCAAGACATTTATGTTGGATAGTGCAAGCAGCGAAGATGTTATTCACCAAAGGGGACGAAGCAATTACATTGGCGACCATCAGATCAGTCAAATTTCGATACGACACCGGTGCGAGGGAAAGCGGTGAGAAGTGAAAACGGCGAAAGCACGCAGCCCAAAGAATAAATTGTATCCGAGTTAAAAAGTGAAAAGGTTGCAAGAAGAAAAAAAAAATCAAAAATAAAACAACCCAGGTGAAAAGAAAATTCTAGCCAGAGTGAAAATCAAGTAAAAAAAGGGTTTGAGCCAGAAAGCCATAGTGAAAACGAATGAAAACGAAAATTTTTAACTTCTTCTTTTTGTTTAAATCTAGGTAATATTCTATAATCGAAAGCTAGCATAAGTTAGTGTACAAGTAATAATTGGTAAAAAGAAAGAAAAAGCAAAAGGAGTGAAGCAAGTGAAAAAAAAGTATACAAAGAAGAAAACGCAAAGCAAAAATTCGAGCCACATGTGCAAAACAAAATTTTTTTTGAAGTCGCGAGGTAACATACATTAAAAATGAAAAAAAAAAATGAGCAAAAACAAAAAAAAAGAAAAAATGAAATCTAATGCAAAATTGAAAAGTCAAAAAATCGATAACAGATAAAGAAGAAAGTGAAAATATAAAAGAAAACGAAAAAAATTAAGAACAAAAAAAAAACAAGCATGAGCAATTGCTTTACTTGGTAACGAAACAAAAAAATGTGAACATAATTAATAAAAAATGAAATTAAATCTATAGCCTCTACAGCAATTCCTCGAAGGCCTTCGTCGGACGCTACAAGCGTGAGTTTTTCTACTACATTTTTTTGTTGCCAAATTATATAAATATAAAGCGAAGTCGGAGACATTAAGCAAGAGTATTCAATGCAAAGACAATAGCGAAAACAATTGTCGTTGCTTATCTCCACTCCGTTTGCCCCTCTATATATTTTTATATACTTCTAATGCGTTTCAAATAAAATCATGCGTAAAGAAAAAAAAGAAAGAGAATGAACTGAAAAGTGAAAAGTATCAAAAGAAAAAGGAAAGAACGAATAAATATGCATAATTGTTTTATTAAAACATTTTGTATGTGAAGAGTTGGAAAAAATTGAACGGTTAATTTTTATACGCTGCATATGTAAGCGTTGCGTTTTGCTTTTGCGCAGTGGGTCGAAATTTAGAAAAAAAGAGAGAAGTTAATGTTCATGAAGTTATGCCGATGTTTAGAATATTTTTTTTGATTTTGATTTAATTATCTTTGAATATAAATCAATATGCGTTAAAGTTTCGAGCTATATATTATTTTTAGTAATTACAAATTAATTTGGTGATCATTTATGAAATTGTAAATTTTCTTATATATATTATAGAATGGTTTTGGTTTTTTTTTAATGTGAGTTAACTTTGTTCTCAGAGTTCTACTGAATGAAATATTAGATTCTAAGAAATGAATGATTGTGAGAATACATTAATTTAAGTGAATAATAATGATTTTTATAATGAGGTAATTTTCTGAACTTTCTTTTTGGGCAATCTAATGTGAATAAGGATGTTTGTATTGGGATTTTCCCCTAGCGCTGAAAGAAAAATCATGGCAGGGTGGGTAGAGAGCGCGGCTGTAAATACACCTATACAGCCAACACTAGGACTATTTTCTTCTATTCTTTTCTCTCTATTCTATTTCGAGTTTCAGCACAGGGACTTTATTTAAAGTTGCTGACGTGTGAGTGGGTGAAACACATTCATCAAAGAACCACCCCAGCCGATTGTCTTGCTAGCCGCATTAAGAGTCCCGCAGATGAATCGTGTTAACACCAAGATAGGCCTCACACAATAACGTATACTTGCTGATTGCAATGGTTGGTAAGCCTTTATGGTTTCGCATTTATAGATATCTACGTTACGTTATTTTTGCAGCCCAACCGTGAGGCACATTCTAATTAGATACAGCAATTTTTGCTGCCCATCAGCTACGTTAAGGCTTTGTACGTTACAGTAATTTTTGGCGCCCAACTGAGGGGCCCGATTCTAATTAGATGATTATCTCTTTAAGGTTTTCTCAGGTAGATAATTCATTTGGTAGATTGACCCCCTTTCTTCTTTTAATTTCTTTGTGCATTCTAATCTTTTATTCTATACTATCAACAATTTAAATCGTAAAGTTGACTATTATTGGAAATACCGTCTCCGGCAATGCCCAGAGATCTGGTCCGGATATTCAACTGGGTTACTAATTGTTCCGAATATTTTAAAGCTAACTGTCAACATGAACCCAAGTCAAACAATATCTGTCAAAACAGCAGAAACTACTAACTTTTGGCAAGTGACCGAGAGCTAGACTCTGGTTTGAAAAGTGTTGAGTAGACGAAGGCATGATGGTAGCCTAGACTCTGTACCTCTTGCTTTAATAGAATACGTATTACCTGGAATTATGATTGTGACAAATGGCTGAAACATCATCCAAGGATTATGCAACCGCTAGTAATATTGTAGAGAGTACATTGGTGAGAACATTAATGGTTTAATCAGCCAACCCCAGATCATAATTGGCATAGCAAGAGACTATATTAAGACAGGTAACGAACCCCTTTTTAATTCAGTTATGTAGGTGCAACTCAAATATAAGAGGGAAGATGATTTTTTTTTGAGAATGGAACTATGGGATGTAGAGGCAAGTGACCCTAACCCAACCGCTTAAAAAGAAAGACACTACCCAAAATATGAGTGTACTTATGTAAATTTCTATTTCCTGTTGCTAAGAAAATAGCATCCCTAACGCAGATTTCAAGAGTAGTCCCTAGTGATAAAGTAAATTATTACACCTGAATTCACTTAGAGTAACCCGAAAAGAAAAATTATTCAAAATTATTATTCAAGAAAAAAAAAATATATAAGAATTTGATTAACATTTGGTTGAATTGGTAACGCTATCGAATATTTAAAAATGTCAGTAATACACAGTGATAGAGATTACGAGGAGGCACCACGATCATCCTCATCACAAGTGTGTAGCATTTGTTCACAAGTTATTTCAGACGTACACGAAAGGGCAACGACAAAGTGTATGCACTCATTTCATAGAAATTGTATAATTACTCATGTTTCGACAAATCAAGAGTGTCCGGTATGCAAGTCTTTATGCCACCTTAAAAAATGTACAAGTTAGAACTGAGTTATCAGCCAGTCAAAAACGAGGAGCAGTTCCTAAAGTCCATAATACGCGACAGCAGAGGCAAGCACACCTTTTATCTGGTCCAGAACAGTCAGCAATACCTGATGACACTAGTCCGCAAAATACGGTGATGAATTCATCAGAAGAGGTAGAACCACTACGAACAGCGAAAAGACAGGGAAGACCTCCTAAGCGAAGAGTACAACGCGCTCAACCAGAAAATTTTGAGAGACATCAGACAAGAGTCAACGCCGCAGCTAGTACATCGGAACCAGCGGTCGACTACGAAAGATTGTTTGAAAGAATAGAGAATCTTATAAATCAGAAGTTTGAGAGTTTGCAGACGAATGAAGCAGCAGCCAGCATACGAGAATTAAATACGCAGGCTAGAGCACAATCTTCACCCAGAAATTTGCCGATTTCTACATCAAGCATTAGGAGCGAAAAGGTTACACAGATTATCCAGAGTTGGGGTATAAAGTTCGAGGGATCACAAAAAGGCAGTACCGTGCAAGAATTCTTGTACAGAGTGCGTGCATTAACTATGGATAGTTTAGGTGGAGACTTTTCAGTAGTCTGTAAGAACCTACATATTCTCCTAACTGGAAAAGCCCGAGATTGGTATTGGAGATACCGTAAAGAGATCACGCAAGTAGAATGGACAGATTTTTGTGACAAACTCAAAAGACAATATCGTGATAACAAGGATGATGATTTAATTTTTGAAGAAATAAGAAGTAGGAAGCAAAAGATTGGAGAATCATTTGATAATTTTTATGAAGATGTAATATCCATTGTTAGTAGGCTTTCGGTTCCATTGGAAGAGGATAGACTAGTGCAGCAGTTGCAGCGTAACCTGATACCGGAAGTGCGTGAAGCATTGTTATATATATCGGTTGTTTTGGTGTCACATCTACGACAGTTAGTACAAAGAAGAGAAAATCTATTGGGAGAGACACTAATTAAGCGTCCGATCAAGAGTGTAAATTTTTCTAAGCCCGTTTACAAATCCGTAGCTGCAGTACTAGACGCCACAGAACAGTCAGAAGACGAGTTGTCGGTGAAAGAGGTAGATGCAGTTCAGCGAGTGGCGAATTCCTTGGTTTGTTGGAATTGTGACGTAGAAGGACATCGCTGGGACATGTGCCTAGAAGATCGGATTATCTTTTGTTACGGCTGCGGAACAAAAGGAGTATACAAGCCGCAGTGCATAAAATGTTCAAATCGGACGGAAAACTATCGGAAGGGACCACCGTATGGCAACAAGCGGACGGACCCTTAGTAAATGTTGCTCACAAAAGATTAAATCTTAATCTCACTGAACAAGAAAAGCAAGAAAACATTTCAGATTTACAAACAAATAGAAAGAATATTAAGTTACATCCAGTTAAACCATACCACATACGTTTAAAAGAATATGCAAGAGCCCGCGAAAGAATATTTTCTGATGATAGTAATGTCGCATGCGTCAAGAGAGCACCAAAGCGCTCAACCGTGCGTATGCGTAACTTTTGGAAAGCTGTACGAAATACCAAAAGAAGGTTAATTTGTTCAGTAATTAATGAAGCCGTAGATGGCCGATTTTATGCTTCAATTTCATTTTTACAATTTTTAGAATTAGGCTTATTAGACACAGGGGCAAATATTAGTTGCATTGGAGCAGACCTGGCTAAAATAGACTGGTCGCACAATTCAAAATTTCGCAAAATTAATTCTTCAGTAAAAACGGCTGATGGACAGCCACAAATAATTATTGGATCCATACAACTGAACGTAAAATATAGGGAACAGATGAAGGACATTAATTTCTTTATAATCCCTTCGATTAAGCATAGGGTAGTATTAGGAACAGATTTTTGGAAAGCTTTCAAATTGGCCCCGGGTGTAATTTCCTCGAGTAAGAGCGTTTATGGGAGTAGTCGGATGGTATAGACGATTTATACCTAACTTTTCAGATATTAGTTTTTCAATCACCGAGCTTCTGTCGTCGAAAAAGAAATTTGTCTGGAACGAGCAAGCTCAGAAATCCTTTGAAAAGCTTAAGTCTGCGTTGACTTCAGCTCCAGTTTTGCAGAACCCAAATTTTGAACGGAAGTTCTATGTGCATTGCGATGCGAGCGATGTCGGCATAGGCGCTACGTTAGTTCAAATGTCAGATGAAGGAGAAGAAAAACCAATTGTATTTATGTCCAAGAAACTGAGTTCAGCTCAACGAAACTACAGTGTAACTGAGCGGGAATGTTTAGCAGCCTTAGAAGCAATCGACAGGTTTAGATGCTATATTGAGATGCAGGAGTTTGAATTGATTACGGATCATGCGAGCCTTTTGTGGCTAATGAAGCAACCTAATTTGAAGGGACGGTTGGCTAGTTGGGCCATGAAATTGCAAAGTTACAAGTTCACGATAAGCCATAGAAGAGGTCGGGACAATGTCGTACCTGATGCGCTTTCGAGAATGTTTTCAGATGAAATAGGTGCACTAGAAGAAGTTTATCCTGGTATTGATTTAAATTCCAACTGTTTTAGTGATAGTGAATATGAGAATTTGAAAAAAAAGTTTTTAGATAGTCTGGGAGAGTATCCAGATATACGAGTAGAAGATGGTTTTGTCTATATACGAACTGAACATGATGATGGAAATTTAGAAAATCAAGAATCGAGATGGAAACTGTGGATTCCATCTGGTTTGACGACTGAAGTCATAGGCAGTGCTCATAATAGTGTTATATCAGCACATGGAGGAATGGCTAAGACCCTAGAATTAATAAGGAGACTTTTTTATTGGCCAGGCATGGTGTCACAAGTGAGAGATTATGTACGTAACTGTGATATTTGCAAGTCTACCAAAGCCCCGAATTATATTTTAAAACCGCCGTTGGGAAAGCCAGCAGTTTCAATGCGTCCTTTTCAAAGGTTATACATAGATCTGCTCGGTCCATATCCACGCAGTAAGCGAGGGCATATTGGGTTGGTAATAGTTTTGGATCACTTTTCCAAATTTCATTGGCTTTGTCCGTTGAAGAAGTTGACATCTCGTTTAATACAGGAGTTTCTTCAGGATCATAATTTCTTTATGTTTGGTATTCCGGAAATCCTAGTGAGCGATAACGGAGCACAATTCAAAGCGGTCGAATTTAACGCGTGGCTAACGAAGCTTGGTATTAAGCATGTATATACAGCGTTGTATTCACCTCAAGCCAACGCGTCAGAACGGGTGAATCGATCAATCATAGCAGCGATTAGAGCTTATCTTAACGATGATCATAGAGAGTGGGATGAACATATTCCAGCAATTAGTTGTGCTCTGCGGAATGGTCATCATGCGAGCATTAATTGTTCTCCATATCATGCAGTTTTTGGCTTTGATATGATCACACATGGGTCTCATTATAGTCTACTAAGTAAGTTCAATTTATTAGATGAATCACTTAATCCCCTTAGGAAAGACGATCAATTGCAGTTGTTGAGAAAAGAAATAAAACAGCAAATTGCATCAGCAGCAGATAAAAACGCCAAGCAGTATAACTTGCGCACTCGGCAAATTCATTTTAGGATAGGGCAAGAAGTATTCAGAAGAAACTTCAGCCAGAGTAATTTTCAGAAAAATACGAATGCGAAATTCAATCCTCAATGGGTGAAATCGAGAGTCAGGGAATGTTTAGGGAATTGTTATTATGTTTTAGAAGACCTTCAAGGAAAATTACAAGGAACATATCATGCCAAGGATATTAAACAATGAGGTTTTCAGACTAATTCCCCGAGAAAACTCTAGAATTCGTCTGTGGTTGTGGAGGTGCCTTGAGTAAAACTTGCAGCTCAAAAGAAAAAAAAGAAAAAAAAGTAAAATAAGAAAGGAAAGCAGCATTTAAAAGACCCGCGAATGCACTGCTTGATTGCAGAAAGAAAGTTCACCACAGTGGTACATTTCTTTTTCCCATTATGCCAATAGCGGATAATGTCACTTTGACAATTGACTTCGGGTCTAAACGAAGATCAAAGTTAGGCATAGAGCATAGGCGAACTATCTTGATGAATTCTTTTCAAATTGGCAACCGAGCGGAACAGTCCTTTGCAGGAAGTGGAAAAAAATTAATATTTCATTTTTTTTGTGGTTAAAATAACCCAAGAAAATTTTTAAATCCGAATAAATACAAGCCATCCTGCATGGGCTTGAATCGATAATAAAAAGAAACAAATGAAGTTGGTGTTCTCTATTTCAAGAGATCCTTCTTGAGTAAGTGCTAAATTTTCTTTAAATTATTATGTTCGGTATGTATGTTCGGTCATAATGCCAAAAAAAAAAGGAAATTAAAATGTATTGCTTTGATTAAGCAGAAGGTAATTATACAGCTCTAAAGAAAAGAAAAAAAAACCCATTAACGACATTCATATTTTATCATGTATATGTATACAATTTTTTCTGTTAGACAAATGTAAGGCATAAATTTTGGTGGTGATGATTTGCCAGAATTCCAAGACATTTATGTTGGATAGTGCAAGCAGCGAAGAAGTTATTAACCAAAGGGGACGAAGCAATTACATTGGCGACCATCAGATCAGTCAAATTTCGATACGACACCGGTGCGAGGGAAAGCGGTGAGAAGTGAAAACGGCGAAAGCACGCAGCCCAAAGAATAAATTGTATCCGAGTTAAAAAGTGAAAAGGTTGCAAGAAGAAAAAAAAAATCAAAAATAAAACAACCCAGGTGAAAAGAAAATTCTAGCCAGAGTGAAAATCAAGTAAAAAAAGGGTTTGAGCCAGAAAGCCATAGTGAAAACGAATGAAAACGAAAATTTTTAACTTCTTCTTTTTGTTTAAATCTAGGTAATATTCTATAATCGAAAGCTAGCATAAGTTAGTGTACAAGTAATAATTGGTAAAAAGAAAGAAAAAGCAAAAGGAGTGAAGCAAGTGAAAAAAAAGTATACAAAGAAGAAAACGCAAAGCAAAAATTCGAGCCACATGTGCAAAACAAAATTTTTTTTGAAGTCGCGAGGTAACATACATTAAAAAAGAAAAAAAAAAATGAGCAAAAACAAAAAAAAAGAAAAAATGAAATCTAATGCAAAATTGAAAAGTCAAAAAATCGATAACAGATAAAGAAGAAAGTGAAAATATAAAAGAAAACGAAAAAAATTAAGAACAAAAAAAAAACAAGCATGAGCAATTGCTTTACTTGGTAACGAAACAAAAAAAATGTGAACATAATTAATAAAAAAATGAAATTGAATCTATAGCCTCTACAGCAATTCCTCGAAGGCCTTCGTCGGACGCTACAAGGGTGAGTTTTTCTACTACATTTTTTTGTTACCAAATTATATAAATATAAAGCGAAGTCGGAGACATTAAGCAAGAGTATTCAATGCAAAGACAATAGCGAAAACAATTGTCGTTGCTTATCTCCACTCCGTTTGCCCCTCTATATATTTTTATATACTTCTAATGCGTTTCAAATAAAATCATGCGTAAAGAAAAAAAAGAAAGAGAATGAACTGAAAAGTGAAAAGTATCAAAAGAAAAAGGAAAGAACGAATAAATATGCATAATTGTTTTATTAAAACATTTTGTATGTGAAGAGTTGGAAAAAAGTGAACGGTTAATTTTTATACGCTGCATATGTAAGCGTTGCGTTTTGCTTTTGCGCAGTGGGTCGAAATTTAGAAAAAAAGAGAGAAGTTAATGTTCATGAAGTTATGCCGATGTTTAGAATATTTTTTTTTGATTTTGATTTAATTATCTTTGAATATAAATCAATATGCGTTAAAGTTTCGAGCTATATATTATTTTTAGTAATTACAAATTAATTTGGTGATCATTTATGAAATTGTAAATTTTCTTATATATATTATAGAATGGTTTTGGTTTTTTTTTAATGTGAGTTAACTTTGTTCTCAGAGTTCTACTGAATGAAATATTAGATTCTAAGAAATGAATGATTGTGAGAATACATTAATTTAAGTGAATAATAATGATTTTTATAATGAGGTAATTTTCTGAACTTTCTTTTGGGCAATCTAATGTGAATAAGGATGTTTGTATTGGGATTTTCCCCTAGCGCTGAAAGAAAAATCATGGCAGGGTGGGTAGAGAGCGCGGCTGTAAATACACCTATACAGCCAACACTAGGACTATTTTCTTCTATTCTTTTCTCTCTATTCTATTTCGAGTTTCAGCACAGGGACTTTATTTAAAGTTGCTGACGTGTGAGTGGGTGAAACACATTCATCAAAGAACCACCCCAGCCGATTGTCTTGCTAGCCGCATTAAGAGTCCCGCAGATGAATCGTGTTAACACCAAGATAGGCCTCACACAATAACGTATACTTGCTGATTGCAATGGTTGGTAAGCCTTTATGGTTTCGCATTTATAGATATCTACGTTACAGATATTTTTGCAGCCCAACCGTGAGGCACATTCTAATTAGATACAGCAATTTTTGCTGCCCATCAGCTACGTTAAGGCTTTGTACGTTACATACCTGTAATGGCAAGCATGGTGCGTGCTTGCCTTTTTCCTTTTTCATCTTTCGGTTTGTTCGCAATATGTTTGTTCTTCAATCGTAGGATTTTCAATATCCTGGCTTTTGTCGATCCATTCACATCGGGTAGCCTCATCAACCTTGTTGATGAGCAAGTATTTGAGCCAACAGTCACGGCCCGTTTGTCCAGAAGCGTCTAAAGCTGGAATAACATCACTGGCTCCGCAAGTCAGAGCGCGAATTGATGCGGAGTTTTACCAAAAAGCCTTTGGCAAGGCGGAGAATGTATTCATAAGCAAATTCACCAAATAACGGGGCTTTTGCTCTTTCTTCAGACATGAAGTTACTTTTCTAGGACACAAATGCACAAATAAAGGAATTTTACCAGGCGAAAGCAAGTTCAAAACGATTCAAGATTACTCCCAAGAATGGCGACGAAGCCAAAAGATTTGAAGCATTCTGTACTTACTAGCGCAGATTCATTCCAAACTAAGCATACCATGCAAAATTTATTAATAAATTATCAAGGAAAAATGTACAATTTAACTGGGATGCAAACTGTCAATCAGCTTTCGAATATTTAAAAAAACAACTTATTAAGTCCACAAATACTCCAATATCCAGACTTCAATAAAAAATTCTGTATCACAACTGATGCAAGCAAGATCGCATGTGGAGCCATCCTCAGCCAAGAACATGATGGACTTCCATTACCCATATCATATGCATCTAAAGCATTTACAAAAGGCGAAAGCAATAAGTCAACAATCGAGCAAGAATTAACAGCAATACATTGGGCAATTCAATATTTTAAACCATACATATACGGAAAAAAATTCCTAATTAGAACTGACCATCAGCCATTAACATACCTATTTTCTCTAAAAAACCCATCGTCAAAGCTTATTCTAGTAAGGTTAGATTTAGAAGAGTTCGAGTTCACTATAGAATACATCAGGGGACAAGAAAATTTCGCAGCGGATGCTCTCTCCAGAATTGAATTTGAAAATATAAAAAACATAGAAACTAATTTAATCAATTACTTTCACTCGTTGCAGACGACGGACGTGTTTTTTTTGCGCTTATCAAATTTTATTTGTTTCTTGTGATTAATAACTTTTCTTTAACTTTTAAACTCATTATCGGTTTAATTGTAACATTCGAATTGCATTTTCATTCCGTGATTTCTTTCTGTCGCTTTTGTGCTTTTTGTTTCAATATATGTACATAAATTTAACTTACAACAATTATTTGCATTAGCGGTGTTGTTGTTTTGCTAATCTCTTTTGCTTTTGTGTCTTTACCGTTGTAACTAACTATCGCGCTCTTGCGTACAAATTGTTGTTGCATGTGTTCAATTTGACGCACTCTCCCGCTCTTTCCTATTCTTGTTTGATTTGCGCTCTCGTCTTTTGCCTACCCGCGACTCTGTGATACGTGTTTTTGTTTTTGTGTATTTTGGTAATTTCTTTTCTTTAGTTGTGAAGGCTTACTCTGCACATTAACCAGAACTGGTCAGTATATTCTTATACACAGATTTTTAACCTTTAGAATTTTTATTTTTTTGTATTTCCTTTTTTAATTAAATTAATTAATTTTTGATAAAATGGTTGTCTGCTCAAAAAATAATTGCATAGTTGCCACTAATGCGGTTGACTCCCATGATTATATTCTTTGTTGGCTGTGTGACAATGCGGTTCATGTTAAGTGTGCAGGTTACACCGGCAGAATCAAGGAGTCTATTGCTAAAGGCGGTGGCTTAAAATATGGATGTGATGCTTGCCGGGAGGTCGAGAATGAGATGCGCTCTTTCATGAGGCGGACTAGAGATAGTTTTGACACTTTAAGGGCAGGTTTTAATAAACTCCAAGCGGAGTTTACTGCGGTGGAGACTCAGTTCAGGAGTTTATCGCTTATGAATGAGTCTCCGAAACGTAAAAGGACCAGTCCTTGGGGTGTTTCAGTAGCTGTAGATCCGCCAGCGTCTCTTATCGTCCCCGACCGGTCTCATGCACCGTCCACTCCTAATGTACAGCAGTTGATATCGTTTAAGAGCCCGGTTGTGAATGCTATTAGTAAGGAATTACCGGTATCACCTGGGAATGATCTCTTAAAATCGATGCCTATTGTAGTGTCCGATGTGTCCGGGCAATTACCCATTCCAATGGAAATTGCCGATAGTTCTAAAAGTATCGAGGGCCCCGTAAACAAGTTGAGTGCTGCAGTGGGTGACTCTTCCAACGTTACTGCTACGGCTGACGCTTCGGGACCGCGGCCTCTCGTTGGCATACCACCAAAGAAACATATATTTGTTTCTAGGCTAGACCCTATATTCGGAAGAAAGTTAACGTCTCGAATATTGCGGTGGAGAAGTTTAAATTTTCTTATTCTCGGGACATTTCGTCCTTTAAAATTAGTGTTTCTGCCAATATCTACGACACTATATGTCGAGATGATTTTTGGGCGAAACATATAATATACTGTAAAAAAGAAAAATCGGCAACCGATTCGCTTGCCCACAACAACAACTAATACTATTCCTGCCACATCAGCATCTGCTGGTGTGTCAAAAAACTAGCTTCGTCCCTTAACCTGGGTTACCAGAACGTTAGAGGACTGAAATCCAAACTTCCTAATCTCTATGTAGATAGTCTTTCTTTTGAGCATAACATTCTAGCTTTTACAGAGACGTGGCTAAAACCTGATATTGCTGATGCATCGGTGTTTTCCACAAACTTTTCCATATTCAGACGTGACCGGATTTCTCGCATAGGTGGTGGCGTTCTGATAGCTGTTGATGCTGCTTTATCATCGAAATTGATTCAATTTTCTAGTACACAGGAGATTGAGTTTGTCGGTGTTAAAGTAAATTTTAAATCTTTTAATGCTTTCATTACTTGTTCCTATATTCCACCATTGTCAGACACGGTGGTATATTTAAATCATTTAGAGGCAATTCAGTTTGTCTCCTCTTTAGTTTCCAGTCAAGACATGCTCATAGTTGTAGGTGATTTTAATTTACCCGCTTTAGCATGGTCACTAACAGATGAATCTACCATGTTGCTGCCCTCTTTGTCACATGACTTTATTGATGGCCTTCTAGGCTTATCTTTATCCCAAGTCAATCCTGTCTTAAATTCTAATGGAAAATCATTAGATCTTATTTTTGTATTGGATTCTTCTTATTGTGAGGTTTCTAGGATCGAACCATTTGTTCTTCCAGAAGACAAATTTCATCCTACATTGAATTTAAAAATTGATCTGCCCTTGCTTTCACCATTACTTGGTTCAAATCAGTTACCTCTAACTAGGTGCTTTCGTAAGACTGACTTTGTCAGCCTTAATGAAAACATTACTACTACCGATTGGTCTTATCTGTACAATTGTAGAGATATGAACTCAGCTATTCGCTTCTTTTATGATACTCTGAATTCACTCTTTGATATTTGTGTGCCTCTTGGTAGGCAGGAGCGGCTTAACAAACCTCCCTGGTTCTCTCGTGAGTTATCCAATTTGAAAAATGTGAAGACACGATATTATAAGAAGTTTCAAAAAACACGTCGTTCATCAGATTATGCTCTGTATACAGTCGCTCGTTCAAAGTCGTTGTTCTTCTAACTATGCCCTGCATGAACCTTTTAGGGTCCTCTGCTCTGATTACAACCTTCCATTCCCTGTAATCGGTTCAGAGTTTTCTATTAACATGATTAAAACTTCTATCCTATCCCATTTAGTTAATAGATAGCTATAGTATTATTTAGTTATTTGTTTGTCTGTTTTTTCTATTGTGTATTTGTCCACGCGATTCGTGCCGTGCGTTATACGGCTGCACCCCTCGGTCGGTCGGGTGGGAGGTGGGCAGACATCTGCTTGGGCTCGCGCGTAACAGGCTTTGTCCTGGTGTCGTAGGGGCCACTTGAACGTACTGCGCATAGTATCGTCAACGTCCGCTAATTTGTCGCAAAAAAATTTTAAAAAAAATAATAAAATACTTAAAGTAGCAACAAGATCAGAAACAAAAAAAATTAACACATAAGGAAAACAAAATTAACAACAACAGAATAGAAACACCAAGAATATATGAAATAATAAATCCTAACGAAGCCAAAAAATACGCGCAAATTAAATTCAAAAAATGCAAATGTTTTATTACCAAAAATAAAGAAAAACCAGAGGGCCGGGGCTAACTTCGACCGTGTCAAAGTTTGTATACCCTTGCAAGTTTTTTGGTAGCTCCTTTATCTAAACTAACTGTTTTATTTAAAAAGGGTAATGTTTGCGAAAGAACGGCCTTCAATCTTAGCATAGGATATAACGAACTGTCTGATGAAAGTCACTGTTTTCCTCCAATCGTTCCTATGCGAACAGTCATTAACAGATATATTTAACTGTCAAATGTTTAATTTGAGATCAATCGCATTAAAAGTAACGAAGTTATTGACAAAAGTCACTGTTTTCGACGGATCGTTCCTATGGGAGGTATATGATATAGTCACCCGATCTTGACCAAATTTGGCACAGTCGTTTATAGTTACAATAGTACAACTTACTTATATTAAATTTCACGACAATAGCTTAAAAAGTAACGAAGGTATTGAGAAAAGTCACTGTTCGTGACTTTGCCGTTTGTATGGGAGCTATATGATATGGTCACCCGATCTTGATCAACTTTGGCAATTGCTGATAAAATAAAGAAGTTATTGAGAAAAGTCACTGTTCGTGACTTTGACGTTTGTATGGGAGCTATATGATATAGTGGTCCGATCCGGCTGAATCCGAGATATACAACGCCTGCAGTATATACAAGCCTACATGCAAAATTTAAGCTCTGTAGCTCTTACGGTCTCGGACATGGCTATTTGAACTCGTCTCGTCGTGCTGATCAAGAATATATATACTTTATATGGTCTGAGATGCTTCGTTCTATGCGTTGCACACTTCTGACCAAAATTAATATACCCTTTTTGCAAGGGTATAAAAAATTACTCTCCTTCAATATAAGCGATTTGATCATAAATGGAAGAATAGATTTAGATCGATTCCTTTCAAGGCTTAAAAAAGATGCCGGTGCTCAAAGAATCTATAAACTGAAGATAGACATGTCAGAAAAACCATTTAGGTCACTTACACTTAATGAACTAAAACAAAAAGGAAAAGACACATTACAAAATTTAGAAATAGCAGTTCTACCTCAAGTAAAAGTAATAACAAATAAAGAAGAAATAAGAAATACATTAAATAAATATCATAATGACCCAATAGAGGGAGGTCACTGCGAGGTAAACGCTAGGGAAAATAAAAAGAGTTTTTTTTGGAAAAATATGTCTCGAGATGTTGCAACATACATCAAAAATTGCGAAAAGTGCAAGCTAACCCAAGTAACCAGACACAACCACTCCACATTGATCATAACTCCAACCCCTGCATCCACTTTTGACACAATAATAAAAGATACAATTGGACCATTACCAAAAGCAATGAATGTTAATGAATACGCAGTTACTATTATCTGCGATCTGTCCAAATATCTCATATCAATACCAATACCAAACAAAAGTGCAAAAGCGGTTGCAAAGGCAATATTTGAAAAATTCATTTTAATTTACGGCTCAGTTAAAACAGAAAAACAGGGAACAGAATATATGAATACAATACTAATAGAACTTTTTTTTGCAAAAACTTTAACATAACTAAAATTTACTCCACGGCGCACCATCATCAATCTCTTGGAACAGTAGAAAGGAGCCATAGAACTTTCAATGAGTACATCAGGTCATATATATCCATTAAAAAAGACGATTGGGATGAATATCTAGCATACTTCACATATTGCTTTAACACCACTCCATCCACCGTACATGGTTATGCACCTTTTGATGACATCAATAAAGAAATAAAATTTAAACTACAAATAGCACAAAATAGAGCAAAACTGCTTATCGAAAAATTTAAAGCATTACAAAAAGAAACATATGATACAAAACCAAAAAAATATCACTAACTGAAGGACAAGAAATACTTTTAAAAAATGAGACAGGACATAAATTAGAAAACAAATACACAGGCAAATATAAAATACATAGGTCCTAACAATAATATAGTAATAACTGATGATAAAAACAAAAAGCAAACAGTACATTTAGATAGAATAAAAATAATATAATGTAGTATACTTTTAGGGATAGGATTAGGCCACATACTTTTAGGGATAGATTATAAGTAATTAGAACTTAAGCATAATGTTTAGCTTTAAGTACCGTTAAGGACACTAGCCATAAGACCAATGTAAATGCTCCCCTATAAATACCGGGCTTGCGGCCCCAATAAATCACTTTAAGTCAAACCTTGCCTTCGCCTATTTCAGTACATCGATGTAATTACCCATCCAAATATGCTGTTGACTGCAATAGGGTGCCCTTGACCATCGCATAACTTTTCTACGGTGAGAACTAACCAAATGTAATCATTGCCAAGCAATTTGTCGATTGAAGCGTTAGTTCTCAGTTCAGGTGGGGTGATCTTTCCTAAAACGTCCGCATTAATATCGTCGCAATGACTTGACCCACGAGACATTGTCTGAAGAGGGCAGAAACCCTTAGATTATTCCCGCCTTGACGTCTAAGATGCCCGATGTGCAAGCCCCAACGCCTGGATGCACTGTCCCGAAATGAATGACAAGTCAAGGCTTCTTGGGAATTTCGCACGTGTACCAATGCAGTTGGTAGAGTACTTCTCCTTTGCCCATTTGACTTACTGGGTCTGGTAACAGTCATCATTGCTACAGCCGATTCCGCTGGTACTTTCTCAGAAGCCTGGCTTGAGTTGCCTTGGTGCTGCGCTGCGCTCTTATGCTGTGTAGAATAGCCCTCGGGATGCAGCATAGAATAATGGCGGCGCTTGCAGTGCTTGCTTCGGTTACTCCAGTGCTTGCAAGAAGGCTTCGATTCTCAAACAATTAAAGCACAGGTGCTTCTCCTTCGCAAAGGTGTAACGTTGCTTCGCATTCAAGCTCTGGAATTGAGGACAAGTCAACAGTATGTTGCTCAGTACTATAACATTTCATACAATTACCTGTAATGGCAAGCATGGTGCGTGCTTGCCTTTTTCCTTTTTCATCTTTCGGTTTGTTCGCAATATGTTTGTTCTTCAATCGTAGGATTTTCAATATCCTGGCTTTTGTCGATCCATTCACATCGGGTAGCCTCATCAACCTTGTTGATGAGCAAGTATTTGAGCCAACAGTCACGGCCCGTTTGTCCAGAAGCGTCTAAAGCTGGAATAACATCACTGGCTCCGCAAGTCAGAGCGCGAATTGATGCGGAGTTTTACCAAAAAGCCTTTGGCAAGGCGGGGAATGTTTCCATAAGCAAATTCACCAAATAACGGGGCTTTTCGTAGCGATCACTCAACGATTTCCAAGCAACCTCGTTATTAGCATATACGATAGGCAAATGCTGGATGAGTATCGCTGCATCTCCCACGACACATGACTTCAGGTGATGAAACTTCTGTATATTCGTTAGTGTTGGCTTTCCATGAATGGTACTGACAAACAAGTCCTAGAAAGCATGCCATTCCTTGTAATCTCCACCAAAGTGCTTTATGTGGATTTTGGTTACTCACAATCTCTTGTTGTCGGTTGTTGTTGCAACCGACTGTGAGCCTGACGAAGACGTAGATTGCTGTGGCGAGCGCAATCTCTCAAACAATAGTTTCTGTTGTTCCATTTGTAGTTGCATCTGTTGAAGAATTTCCTGGACAAGCGAAATACCGTTGGCAGCCGCATCGCATTCCTCCAACTTGCCAGAGGATTCCAAAACAGCCAGTAGAGTCTT
The DNA here is from genome assembly GCA_018152135.1 of Drosophila paulistorum. NCBI lineage: Eukaryota > Metazoa > Arthropoda > Insecta > Diptera > Drosophilidae > Drosophila > Drosophila paulistorum. Next base: position 4,375,323 of record JAECXG010000823.1, read on the forward strand.
AAGGCGAGCATTCGCCATTTCATATTTAAACTCGTATACCTCGTAATCTTCAGCAGGGTCCACATAACACAGTCCACAGTTTGTCGTATTTGGCCAATTCGTCACCAGACTTGACAAACTCCTTCCACGCATTGGACAAAGTTTCCAATTTGGTGTCAAATGTAAAGACGTCTGCATCCTGTCCATATCCAACTTATGAGTCTTAAGAACGAGTCTAGTTACTGTTGTGCAGCCAGTTACGAGTCTATCATCCGTGTCTCCATGTCTGGGTGTGGCATTACCATGATCCTTCGGATACTCATGGGATATGACACACAAAACTCTTTCTTTAACCACTAGTTTACCATAAAACTAATTACACAGAAGCTTGGTTTAAAGTTATAATTCGTTTATTATTTGAATGTACCTCTGGTTCCGAGGCCAGACTAAGACTAAACTAAGACTAAGACTGAGGCTCTTCCAGAGATCGGAGCCTTAAATATACCTCAAGGGGGTGTTGAGCCGATGTTAAAAGTAGGTCGCTCTTCCGGTGAAGTTAGCAGAAACGGATTGGTTACAAAGAAGAGAAAAGTTCTTATGCTATGTGAAAGGAAGTTAAAGTGCTTACTCTAGGTATAGGACAAAAATTTCAAGACGCTTGTTTCTCCTAGAGATGTGTTCTCGCACGATCTCGTCGATTATATCGATAACTGATGTCGATAGTCGTGTGGCCACCGTTTGAATCAGCGCTTTTTCCAATAAGCACGCGATAGTAGGTCAGAACTATCGACTACTAACTTTGAGGTTAATAATTAATTGCCACCGAATTGCAACAAATTATTAAACAATGTAACTGTACTGAACTGTGTCTGCCACTGCTAGAACACGTCTTGATCGATCGTTTGCTTGCTTATTACTAAATTTTAAATTCTTATGCAACTACATAGGTCACTTAGGTTTATAAAGAGAGCCAGAGAAAGAGAGCACCAGACTGGCGCCAGAAGTATTGTAAGACCATTTATGAGACTTAGAGTACGAAAATACGTAGAAATGTAAATGAAATGACAATTGGTTATTTGTAGTTCCTGAAATAGCTATATGAAATTTCATTAAATACCCTGATCTGCAAGGGCTTCCGAAACGATGTTATTGTGATCGGGTGAAGCGAGAAGCTGCACCATTTCATCCAGTGCGCGTTTTGCGCTAACAATTTGACCATTTGCTCCCAAATGTATAGCGATAACAAAGTTTTGACCGTTATCGCTATACATTTGGGAGCATTTCCCAAGACGAGCCATAAAACGGTGTAACGTTGTAAGCTCCAGATGAAGAGCTGAAGTAGTCATTCATACAAACAGGCAAATGTATGTCTTTTCCTTCCAAGGGTTTCGTCCCTTGTGAACCTTTAGCAAAATAAGCTTTGTCGCACTCGAACAGACGGCAAATTGGCCATAATCTGATGTGCAGTGTGATAGCGCTGTCTAATGCCAATACTTCTGCGAATTATTACAAATATCGCTGAAACTCCTGGATGAAGCTTGACTTGATGCTCATGTTTCAGCAGTAATTCCACAAGGCGATGGTGTTTCAACAAAACTACTGTATGCTTGGCATGGCAGGCAGTTGCGACCTTTCTAATCGTCCGGCAACACGTAGAATTCCATCTTGGTCAACGAAGGGAGATAGTTTGCTCAAAGTTGATCGGCGCTCCAAAAGCTGCTTTGGTAATTTCATCAAACCTTAGAGGTCCTGAATATCTAGGCTTTCTTGATCTGATTTGATGAACAAAGCGACATACATATGCGACCATTCGAATCAGTCTGATCCAAGATGAGAGTCCTTCGAGTAGTACATCAAATTTTTTTTTTTTTAACGTTTAATATATATTTGTTGAATCTACTCTTAAACTAGGGCCTAACAACAAGGTTGAGATATTTTTCTTAATCTAGTACTTAAGATATATCCAAGGGATATTGCAAGCGGCCCTAATCACTTATTATTGGATTGGTCTGTCATTTCTTTTAAGACGAGTGTTGAAGGAGAACTCCTGAATTGAAACTCATTAATTTAATTATTCCGAAATATTAACTATTGGGTTAAATAGCTAAACTATCGATATATCGCAAGCTCAAGGAGAGTTCAATCTAGCATCACTGAGCATCAAGAAGAGTCTTGCGTTTCCCTTTACACTTCACTTTGAATTACTCTCTCTCAATCGTAGCATATAAGAATTCATGAAATCACTGTAACAAGAGAACTCGAATGCGACGCAAAAAATAAATGTAAAACTACATAACGTCGTCTAATCTGTTTCGGGAAGAATGTGGCAAGGGAAGTTTGAATCATCGAATCCAACCGAGTAGCAGTTTATTATATGGCCGAGAAATTGGGCAACATTTTGGCGACCGTGACAGGATATTATACTTGCTGTTAAATAAGTTTTTGTTCAATCGCATCTAAGTTGGACTCGTCGTTTCATAATTTCGTAAGCCACCACAAGTTTCCGATAATAGATTGCAAGAGGCAATCAATCATCAAACACCCGTTGAGACATCTAAAAAGAAAGGCGGACATCATAAACCACGTTTAAACTCTCCACATACTGCAGTAAAGTCATTGGAATGAAACCGCAAGTATTCAATCAAACAATTACTGTACTCGCACATGTACAATAAAAGAAAACCGAACAGTTATATTTTCGTCGTTTGTCATTCCACTCTCTACATACCCAAACACACGAGCGTGAGTGCCTGCGCCAACTGTACATAAAAACCCGTTAAGTTTGCGAACATAGGTATATGTATATACATATAACTAATCAACATTCGCGTTGGTTCTGCTACTTGGAGGTGTTGCTGGCTTTTATTGAAGCATTATGGGCAAAGACGGTTCAAATACTCCCGTAAGCTCAAAGGGAACAGACAAACTAACAAATCTTAGATCCCAGCGGACTCAGTTTGAAAATCATATTCGAAATTTACATGAAAAGATCATTGCTACTAGCGACCAAGAAGATGCCGATACACTAGACTGCAGACTTCAAATACTTGAATCTCATTATAGGCAAATTACTCATATTCAAACACAAATTGAAAATTTGCACGTAATTGATAAAGAGCGCAGTAATTTGGATGAAATGTACATAAAGGTCAAGGTACATTTATTGTCTCTTTTACAAAGAAAACGTTCAACGGGTCCAGTAAACACATCGGAGATGAATTTTATGAGTTCTTCAATGTCTCCTACAGTGGTTCACAGTCAACGATTGCCTAAACTGAAATTACCCAGTTTCGATGGCAAATATTCAGCGTTTAAGAGATTCAAATCGTCTTTCCTGAATCTAATTCACAACGATCACCACATGCCAACAATTGATAAGTTCAATTATCTTCTTGAATGTTTATCGGGACCTGCACTTGAGGTCGTGCAGTCGTTCCAAGTCACCGAACAAAACTACAGTCAAGCTTGGTCAAGATTAGAAGCTCGCTACGACAACGACGTTCTAATCTTCCACGATTGTATATCGAGTCTGTTCAATTTACCATTAGTCAAGCAACCAGAAGCAAGACTTTTGCAGAAGCTCATCGATAATGCGTCCGCTATACGCGGATCACTTCTTACACTAGGATCAACTGAGGAAATAATGAATAACATCATGATTCACATACTTCTTACGAAGGTTGATGCTGAGACCAAAGGCGTCTACGACGAAAAGCAAAGCTTCGACAAGCTTTCAACGTGGGAGGAATTCTGCACAATTCTTCATCGCCGCTGCCAGTTCCTAGAAAGTCATCAGACAGGTCAACTCGGTCAGCGCAATAGTTCACTAGGAGGAAAACGACCATTAACGTCAAAGGCATTCCTCAATATTAACTCTCAATGCTTACACTGCCATTCGACGGCGCACTATGTTAGTAATTGTAAGTCATTTGAAGAGTTATCGCTACAGCAAAGGTTCGATACAGTCAAACGGACCAATGCATGTCTTAACTGTCTGCGAACTGGACATCGCGTAACGGATTGTCCCTCACTCTCCCGGTGCAAGGTGTGCCGATCAGCTCATCATACGTTATTGCCTCAATTCGCCTCCACCCCGATAAAAAACTTATCATCATCGATTCAATCTGGTAATCCACTAACTAATTCACAAAGCACTTCGTTATTAACGAACACTGATAAAAAGGGGATGCTTCCTACAGCATTGATTCACATAATGGATAAGTCTGGCCAATTACATACTGTACGGGCACTTTTAGATTCATGTTCTGAACTTAATTTTATCACAGAAGAGACTGCCAAGTGGCTAAATCTGGATAGGACTCGCGTATCTCAAGAATTCAGCGGCATTACCGGAAGCAGTCAAGGCATTAAACACAATGCGTTTGCCACAATACGTTCTAGGCATTCATCATTTAAGTGGTCTGCCAACTTTGCCGTCATTAAGAAAATTTGTGCTCAGCAACCACACGAGCATATCGATACATCAAATTGGACTATACCTACGGATATCAATCTAGCCGATCCGTATTTCAATGAGCGCCACAAAATACACATTTTAATAAACACTAATGGGCTGTTTGCAGCAATCCTCGATGGTCAGCAAGGCTTGGGCGAAAACATGCCATATTTAATCAACACGGAATATGGATGGATAGTTGGTGGAAATTTGGAAACCACACACGAAAGGCCTCGACAACAATGTTTATTGGTACACGTCAACCCATCACTTGATCATCTAGTTAAAAGATTTTGGGAAATTGAAGACTGTGAGTTTGTTGGTAGCCGGCAAACCAAAGAAGAACAGGAATGCGAAAGCCATTGTTGTAAAAATGCAGTTGTAAAATCTGATGGAAGACTCCAAGTTCGACTTCCATTTAAGGAACCCCCAGAGAAGTTAGGATTCTCCTACGACAACGCAGTACGGCGTTTCAAATCCTTAGAAAATCGTCTCGACCGCGACGATAAACTAAAACAAGCATATGTAGATTTCATCAACGAGTATGTAAAACTTGGCCACATGTCTCTCAAACCTGTTGCAAGCCAGAACGAACCGCATTATTATATACCTCATCATTGCGTGTTGCGTCCGCAAAGCGTTACTACGAAACTTAGAGTTGTGTTTGATGCTGCGGCTAAAGCATCATCGGGAAAATCATAAAATGAGCTGTTAATGATTGGCCCCACAATTCAACAAGACCTCTTTATAACATTTCTATCATTTCGGCTGAACAGGTATGCACTTACAGGCGACATAGCCAAGATGTATCGCCAATTTGTCATAGATCCAAGAGACCGAAGATTTCAGCGCATTGTATGGCGACCAACAAAAACAGAAGAACTAAAAACTTACGAGCTCAACACCGTGACATATGGCATGTCAGCTGCACCCTTCTTAGCTATCAGAGGTGTTCACCATATTGCCGATTTGTACTCACATGATCATCCTATAGGAGCTAAAACATTACGCAACGACTTATATGTGGATGACTTGCTAACCGGAGCTGATAGCGTAACCGAGCTTCAACACATTAAAAATGATACAGTAGACATCTTAGCACAGGCTGGATTGCATCTTACAAAATTTAGTAGCAACTGCAAGGAAATTACGAAAACTTCAGAGGACGAAGTATTTATCGCCATGGAAGATCAAGACACTACCAAAACTCTGGGGATGACGTGGATGCCCAGCAGCGACATCTTTAAATTTCGATACATTTGTGACCACCGGGAACCATTTACCAAACGATCAATTCTTTCAGTAGTAGCAAGAATGTTTGACTTGCTGGGATTCATAAGTCCGGTCATTGTTCGGTGCAAAATTCTTATGCAAGACTTGACACTCAAGGGCCTAGATTGGGATGAGCCTGTCGATGGTCGAATTAAGGAAAGATGGAAAGAACTTTTACAGGATATTAAAGACTTATCAAATCTACAAATACCACGATATGTAAACACATGAAAAACGTATCGATGCGAAATACACGGATTCGCTGACGCATCCGAAAGAGCGTACGGATGCTGTCTTTATGTTCGATCAGAATTCCCGAGTGGAGTCAAAGTCACTTTACTCGTTGCGAAATCAAAGATAGCACCTACCAAGACACAGTCATTGCCTAAGTTAGAACTGTGCGGAGCATTGTTGCTCAGTCGGACTTGGCGCAAATTCGAAAGGACATTAAAATTATACATCGACAAGGTATACTTTTGGACCGATTCAAAAATTGTTCTGCAATGGCTGAAACTTCATGCATCAACACCAAATTGTTTTGTAGCAAATAGAGTATCAGAGTTACAACAACACACGGAAGAAAACTAAGAATCCAGCAGACATTGTTTCTCGTGGTTGTCGGACATCAGAGCTGCAAATAAGCATGTGGATAACAGGGCCAACATTTTTAAAATTGTCTAAGGCCGAATGGCCAATTCTTAGGGAACCCCTTCCGCCGCCTATCGGGGTAAGAACCAAGTCAGCACTTCTTTGTAGCAGAGCAGACAACGCTAATTCACAATCTATTCTAAATATGATCATAAATAATTCTTCATCGTATATTCGAATCGTTCGAATTGTTTCATACCTCTACCGCAGCGTGAACAAAGTGAAGCCTGATCGCACTCTAAGTGCATCATCAATAGCCGATATTCGCATTACTGAGAGAGAAATGTATCAATCGTTTTGGAAAATTGTTGCACTAATACAACAAGAACGTTATGCTGATGAAATATCTTTACTAAAAAACAAACAAACCTTAACACCGTGTCTACAGCGTTTGACACCATTCATGCACACAATGACATTTGGACAAACTGCAGTATGTGTAATGAGAGTCGGAGGACGTCTTGAAAACGGAGACCTTCCATTCAACGCCAAGCATCAGGCCCTGCTACCTCAAAGTCATCGTTTTACCAAGCTATACATCGAATTCTTGCACAACAAAAATCTTCATGCTGGCCCAAAGTTTATTTTATCTCTTTTACGAGAACGAATTTGGGTAGTCAACACAGGAGCGTTGATTAGAAAAGTTGTGCGAAGCTGCATCCGCTGCTTTCACTTTAAACCTCGCCTCATAACTCAACTGATGGGCAATCTACCTGCTGATCGACTACGAGCTGGAAGACCATTCCTAGTAACAGGAGTAGATTTTTGCGGCCCTTTTTTTACGTCTTACCGGATCGCGGAAGGCCGCCGTACAAAACATATGCGGCAATTTTTGTATGTTTTGCTTCAAAGGCAATTCATATTGAATTAGTCTCCGAATTGTCAACAAATGCATTTCTGCTTTGTATACGTAGATTTGTAGCGCGCCGTGGTGTGCCATTGCGCATGGTTTGCGACAACGCCACAAATTTTGTTGGCGCTGCTACAAGGCTAGCTGAGTTTAAGTCAAAATTGTTTACCTCAGACGTCAAAGGTCACATAAAAACATATAGTTCAATTAAAGGATTTAACTTTTGCTTTATTCCCCCTAGAGCTCCACACTTTGGCGGCCTCTGGGAAGCGTCAGTAAAATCAGCGAAGACACTGGCTCTGAAGAATATTTCAAACGCATCTCTTACTTTCGAGGAACTACTCACTGGGTTCTCGGATGTGGAAGCTATCCTTAATTCAAGGCCAATAGCACCCACTTCAGATGACCCCAACGATTTCAATGCTCTCACTCCTGGGCATTTGCTGATTGGAACCGAATTAGCGTCAGTACCAGAATCATTACTTTACCATTCCACGGACCCTCCCGGAACGGAACTTCGGTATCTGAATAGATGGCAGCGAGTGACCTATTTGAAACAACAATTCTGGACACTGTGGGCACGGGATTATGTGTATAACTTACAACAACGCAGCAAATGGATTTACGGAAAACCAAATGTGGCGTTGGGACAACTAGTTATAGTACACGAAGACAACGTGCCGGCTCAACATTGGCCTTTAGCAAGAGTAGTGTCTGTAAATGCCGGACCTGATGCCAAAATTCGAGTGGTCGAACTTAGGACTGCAAAAGGAATCTGCAAAAGGCCAATTCACAAGATCGCTCCGTTTCCAGAATCATTTATTTGAAAGTTGGTTCTTTCAACAGGGGGAGCATGTTCGAGGAGAACTCCTGAATTGAAACTCATTAATTTAATTATTCCGAAATATTAACCTTGGGTTAAATAGCTAAACTATCGATATATCGCAAGCTCAAGGAGAGTTCAATCTAGCATCACTGTTGGCTCTCTTCTTGCGTTTCCCTTTACACTTCACTTTGAATTACTCTCTCTCACTCGTAGCATATAAGAATTCATGAAATCACTGTAACAAGAGAACTCGAATGCGACGCAAAAAATAAATGTAAAACTACATAACGTCGTCTAATCTGTTTCGGGAAGAATGTGGCAAGGGAAGTTTGAATCATCGAATCCAACCGAGTAGCAGTTTATTATATGGCCGAGAAATTGGCCAACAACGAGTTTTATTATTAGTTCGCGTAAGGGAATTGGCAAGAACATTATGGTGTGCATCCAGTTTCGCAGAATACTTCAGTTGTTGACTACCTATTTCAGATTTTACGCTAGGTATATTCAGGTCATTTTGAATGTTGTCGTTTCGTATGTACCACGAAGCCCCAGTGATTGATCTTAAAATCTTCGACTGTATAATGTCTGTTTGTATAATGTCGACATTGCTGGTACTTGCATTTCCCCAAAGTACGGCACCGTAAGTCCAGATGGGTTTCAGTACGGAGTTGTATAGGAGGACTTTATACTCCAGACGTAGAGGGGATCGAGCATTGATGATCCAATGTAAGCTACTCGCTTTCAGTTTAAGCTGTGACTTTTTTGCTTCGATGTACTTGCGCCAAGCTAGTCTTCTGTCAGATTGCTAGCCATTCCTCTACCACCATGAGGTGTTTCTCTAAATTTGCAGAGGCTTGTATTGGGCATTTGGATCTGCTGAGGATTGCCGTGTCATAGGCAAAAGTAGACGTTGTAAGTCCTAAACTCGTTGGTAATTCTGCAGTGTATAGCAGGTAGAGCGATGGGCCGAGTACACTGCCTTGCGGTACACCAGCTTTGATTTCAAAGTCAGCCGAGACGGAGCCATTACATCTTACAACGAATTTCCTATTGTAAAGGTAAGATTCCATGAGTTTGTGGGTGTACTGTGGGAATTTTTGCCGGAAGCCGAACTTGTGTGAAGGGATTGTGTTCTCCGATGCCAGAAATGAGTTTAGTCGAATCTGCAGGACCTTTTTAAAAAGCTTTGAAAGACATGGCAGCAAACTAATTGGCCTGTAGGATGATGGGGTTGTCCTTTCCCATTTTAGGAATCATGATGATAGTGGACCTTTTCCATGCTCTTGGGAAGTAGCCAATTCTTATTATAGCGTTGCACAGTTTGCAAATGTGTTGTATGGCGATGGTAGAAAGTTCTAGGATCATTTTCGGTGTGATTAGGTAATGGCCAGGGGCTTTGTTCGGCTTTATGTGGTTTTTAACAACTGCTGTGATCTCATCCGATGGGAGTTCCGAGTACTCACTATCCGTTAATGTGCTCGAAAGGGGAAGTACAAATGAGTTAACATCAAACTCATTTTGGCTAGAAAACCATTTTAAGATGTGTGGCAAATACGGATGGCTCTCTTCGTCACTGCGAGCCCATTAAGTACGAGTCTGGTCCCTGCTGTGGAGCCAGTAACGAGTCTATCATCCGTGTCTCCATGTCGGTCTGTGGCATTACCATGATCCTTCGGATACTCATGGGAGATGACACACAAAACTCTTTCTTTAACCACTAGTTTACAATGTAACTAATTACACAGAAGCTTGGTTTAAAGTTATAATTCGTTTATTATTTGAATGTACCTCGGGTTCCGAGGCCAGACTAAGACTAAACTAAGACTAAGACTGAGGCTCTTCCAGAGATCGGAGCCTTAAATATACCTCAAGGGGGTGTTGAGCCGATGTTGAGAGTATGTCGCTCTTCCGGTGAAGTTAGCAGAAACGGGTTGGAAGAAGAATAGAAAAGTGCTTATGCTATGTTAAAGGAAGTTAAAGTGCTTACTCTAGGTATAGGAAGTCATTAATGGAACACAGTCACACCTCAGCCTCCACAGAGATAAGACGTGTCACAGCATCCAAGCCTATCAAAAAAAAAAAAAAAAAAAAACAAAATCCAAACTCTACAAACGAAGTTAACGCACAAATCAAAACAATCACTGCAACCGGTAGGACGAGCTTGAGCCCACAATACCAACAATGCAAGAACCACCGGACATAGGCACACGCAACCACCAATATAACAACAAACATTTGAGCGAACCAAAATACATAATAATTAAACGAAATGATAACTGCACATTCGAAAAAGTGTCACCGTTTATTATTAAAAAAAACAATCGACTACACTTGGGGAGGCGAAGTCGAATCTTGCAAAAAAACAAGAGACGGCTCACTTCTAATAAAAACAAAAAATAATCTACAAGCATTAAAACTATTAAAACTTAAAAAAATGGCAGATATCAACATTTCAGCGTTAGAACACAAAACATTAAACTTCACAAAAGGCGTTATATATTGCAACGAACTACGAGGCATAGATGAAAACGATATCCTACAAGAACTAAAACCACAAAATGTAACAGAAGTTAAAAAAATATTAAAAAACACAAACAAATACAGCACAACAAACAAACAATAATGAAAACAGCAAAGTCATACTTGCTAAAACCGGACTTATTACTCTAATATTCGCCACTCTCAAACTACTAGAAGCCATCACAATTGGATACGAAACCGTACGCATACGGCCATACATCCCTCTTCCACTCAGATGCAAAAAGTGCCTTCGCTTTCGACATCCTACATCTGTTTGCAATAGCACGGAATCATGCAAAAACTGCTCAGAACCAAACCATACAGACGAATTCGAATATTGTTCAAACAACAAAAAATGCCTTAACTGCATAAATAACCCAGAGATGGACCATCAACACTCTCCCCTTGAACGCAAATGCCCCATATTCCGCAAACAACAGGAATTAACTGCAATCAAAATCATCGAAATGGTAGACCACAAAACAGCACTTAACATATACCATACAAGACACAGCCAACAATTGGAAAGCACATACGCCAACACACTTAGACGCCCCATTCAGCACACAACCAATAGCCAAACTCCAATCAACACACTACCCAGGAATCCTAACACACACACACAAAAGCAACCAACATCAGCCTCCGGACACAACCTACCAGCCAATTCATCAGAGTTACCAACAACACAACAAACCCAAGACAATAACCAGGCTACACCAGAGGACATGGAAACCGACGGTAACCCATCTAATACAACTTCATCACAACAAACTAATGATTTAAAAATAAGAATTTTTGCCAAAGACCCTAAAACTAACCCCCTTTCTACCAGTTTCAAATCCACAAAAACAAAACCCAAACCATCAACCAAAAACCAACAGAACAATAACAGCGACATCGAATCTATATAAACAACAAAGTACATTAAACTAAGCCCTACTTAGCCTAAAATATGATTAAAATAATACAATGGAACATTAAAAGGTACACCAGCAACTATAACGAACTCCTAACCATTATAAGAAAATACTCACCACAAATAATATACCTTAAAAAAACACACTATTATAACAAACATATACCTATACCCATCCCTATTACTTACCAAATTTTTACCAATACAGCTTCCAACCGGTTTGGCGGCACAGCCATATTAGTCCACAAATCAATCCAAACACCCAAATAAACCATACTGACCATTTTGAATCCCTTACATTACACTCCCAACTACAACTGTAGCGATATAAACAAATACATTAAAAACAACTTACTCCAAAAGCTCAAAAACAACATTAACTGCTGCAATACATGGTACCAACAGCTAAATAGCAATCTGACACACACAGGACACTATCTCAAAAACATTAAGCAAAAAGACATAACACGGATAGACCAAATAAAAATTCTACGTCTTGGATTAGGCCACACAAGACTCACTCAACAACACTACATTAACCCGAAAGACATAACACACTACCTAAATATAGAACACGTACTAAAAAACTGCCCTGCAACCTCGCACATCAGGGATGAAGTCTTTCAAAAATTATGCCCAATAGCAACCCTTGCAAACCCAACTCCAACTAACCTTTCCACGACCTCCACTACCTCAAAAAAACTAATTACTATTAATTAACCACATCCTATAGGTTTAAACTTAGAAAATACAATACTAAATGTAAATTATGTAAATATTATAATCTGTAAATATTATAATCTGTATATTATAAGTTCATCTGTAAATAAGTAAACACACACAAGTCAGGCCGATGGCCCAAGCAGCTAGCGCTTCAGTAATTAAGTTCTGACTAATTTTAATTAGTCCTAACTCTAAGAGAAATAAATAAATAAATATCGATAACAGATGTCGATAGGCGTGTGGCGCCACCGTGTGAATCAGCGCTGTTTCCAATAAGCACGCGATAGTAGATCAGAACTATCGACTACTAACTTTGAGGTTAATAATTAATTGCCACCGAAGTGCAGCAAATTATTAAACAATGTAACTGTACTGAACTGTGTCTGCCACTGCTAGAACACGTCTTGATCGATCGTTTGCTTGCTTATTACTAAATTTTAAATTCTTATGCAACTACGTAGGTCACATAGGTTTTTGAAGAAAGAGCACCAGACTGGCGCCAGCAACTGCCAGAAAAACTTATAAAATACAAAAACAAAAGCATTGTAAGATCATTTATGAGACTTAGAGTATGAAAATACGTAGGAATGTAAATAAAATGACAATTGGTTCCTCAACATCCCACCCCCCGCCTGAAACTTCGTTTCTGAATCCTGTATGCAAATATCTGTCTTCAGGAACTGCTGTATAAGTTCTGCCAATTAAGAAATGTGCCGGTGGCAGGTAGACAATTTCAGTATCGGATGTTATGCACAATGGTCACGAAAGGTGAGGACGGTGGTTCCTATTACTCGTCTTAACCGAGCGTACTGCCGACTCCCACATACCACCCCAGTGTGATGAATATGAGGGAATGAAATTTCATTAATGTTGAATTGATGAATCTAATATTGAATTAAAGTTTTCTACTGTTTTAGTTTAATTTTATATGTTGATTATTTATTTATTCTTTGATTATTTTTTTCACTGCAACACCGGGACCAAATGCACACAGTTAAAGTTTTCACAGCAAAAAAGGAAGTTAAAAAGCAAGTGTGAGCAGTCATTGAAAAGTTGACAGTATTGCGTAATTACTGATAGTATTGCATAATTTTGTTATTTCATCACTGGATAGGGGTATTCCAACACGACCCCCTCAAAAATAACATTAGCAATTAAAATATTTAAGAACGAGATTAATATTCAATTGTTAGCTTATACTTATGTGGTCGGTGTGCACCCTGGGAATGTTATGTGATCTAGTATTTGCTCAGGGATGCGAGGGAAAAACCAGAAAAACCTCGATCAGATCACTTCAAAAATAAAATTACTTTGACAATTCATATTTCGGTTCAGATCAAAAAAAACTTAAAGTTTATAATTCAATTAGTTCAAAAAATATGTATTAGTTTTTTCCTTTTTTAAAGTATTTCTTTTGTTTCTTTTACTGTTCCTGTAGTAGTCCCAATTGGTTTCGTAACTCCGCAAATCTTCTAGCAGGAAGTGGTTTAGTGAAGATATCAGCAAGTTGGTTTCCTGTACAAATATACTCAAGACAAATCTCATTATTTTCTATCTTTTTTCTTAAGAAATTATATTTTATATCAATATGCTTTGCTTTTTTATGACATGGGGGATTATTCGCAATGCTAATACAACCTTGGTTGTCTTCATAAATTTTAATGGGGTTTTCGAGTTTTATATTTACACTATAGAAGAGATTTTACCCAGAGGGCTTCCCTAACAGCTTCAAATAGAGCTATATATTCAGCTTCGGTTGATGGAGAGGCCACTGAGTTTTGTTTTTTTGTATTCCAACATATGAGATTAGAATCAAACATTTTAAACAAATATCCAGATGTATTTTTTCTGGATCTAATTGCTACCCCAATCAGAATCTACATAGCCAACTAAAACAGTTTCAAATGATATATTCTTTTTAAAAATATGTCTCATATTAATAGTAAATATCTAACAACCCTTTTTAAGCATTGACATCTCACCATTGTTCTTGCTACTATATCTACTCAAGATATTTATGGCACTAGCTAGATCTGGACGTGTACAAAGCATTACGTACATTAAACAGCCAATAAGATTACGACAAGGAGAATTTAGTTTATTCATTAGGGGAGTACTGACAGAATTGCAACTATACATGTTCAATTCATTTAAAATTCTTTTTACATATGCAGCTTGGCTTAAATATATTTTGTCTTTATTCATTTCTATTATAATACCAATGAAATGTCGTATCTCATTTAAGTCAGTCATCCTAAACCTCTACTTACTACTGGTACATCAATCAACATACCTGATTTTTTAAGGACAATCACACCATTTTTAGATACTGTGACACCGTCAAAGTCAAAGTTAATAGACATCCCTGCCTGTTGTAGGCGCTTTACAGACATGAGGTTTCCTGCTGCTTTTTTGCAATAGAGCTCATCCTCCAGAGTGATATTGTGTCCATTGTGTAACCGCACTATTCCACAATTAACAATTTAATTTTTACAACCGCTAATGATAGAGTGCCGTCTGACAGAGTTTCATTCGCAGTGATTACACCATTATAGTTAGAAGGAAGAGTCCGCAGCAAATGTGCGATCTTGTTGCTCTCATCCATTAATGCGCCTACTGTCAACAGCTCATCCACCATGTCATCGAAAATAATAAAATGTCTCGAAAGTTTCATTTCACTATATAGTTTGAGGTTCATTAAACGTTTGTATGCACCTAAATGAGAAGCAACGCTTTTACGCTCGTATACTGCATCTAAATTCTGCAAAATTCCACGTGCAGTGGTGTCGCCCGCCGCAAAGTTTAAAAAGGAATCGCTTCAATTTTGAACTAATGTGCTTTTTGCCAATATCTCCGCATTTTCCCAAGTATCATCTACTTCGTTAGGCATTGGATTATCAATTACTTTAATAATTTTTAATTCGGTAAATAAAGCCCTTAGTCTAAATTTCCATGTAGAATACTTTTCGCCACAGAAAGGCTTAATATTGTACTTGTTCTTTTCTATTTTCTACGAATGTATTATATATATATATATACAATAAAAAAAAACGGATGTGCACGCACAAATCAATTACACAACTATTTTTTTTTTTATATATATAGTTTCTTTAAATTGGCATAACAAAGTTTTGACCGTTATCGCTATACATTTGGGAGCATTTCCCAAGACGAGCCATAAAACGTTGTAACGCTCCAGATGAAGAGCTGAAGTAGCCATTCATACAAACAGGCAAATGTATATCTTTTCCTTTCTAGGGTTTCGTCCCTTGTGAACCTTTAGCAAAATAGGCTTTGTCGCATTCGAACAGACGGCAAATTGGCCATAAACTGATGTGCAGTGTGATAGCGCTGTCTAATGCCAATACTTTTGCGAATTATTACAAACATTGCTGAAACTCCTGGATGAAGCTTGACTTAATGCTCATGTTTCAGCAGTAATTCCACAAGGCGATGGTGTTTCAACAAAACTACTGTATGCTTGGCATCTGCAAGAAGTTGCGACCTTTCTAATCGTCGGCCAACACGTAGAATTCCATCTTCGTCAACGAAGGGAGATAGTTTGCTTAAAGTTGATCGGCGCTCGAAAAGCTGCTTTGGTAATTTCATTAAACCTCTGATTTGATGAACAAAGCGAGATACATATGCGACCATTCGAATCAGTCTGATCCAAGATGAGAGTCTTTCGAGCAGTACATCAAATAAAATGTCAAGATTTTTGTTATGAACTCAAGTTTAGCTTTGGAATTGAGCAGAAAGTTGGCCGTCTATTCATTGGCTCTGAGTGTAGTGCACAGTGGTGCATATGGTCCCTTCCACCATAAATCAAAGTTAAAAAATTCACTCGCGTGTATGCCTCGTAATGCACAATCCGCAAAATTTTCCTTAGTGCTGACAGCTCCCAAACGCGACGAATATTTCTGCCGTGCTGTTGGCAACAAATATTTTAAGTTTACAGAGTTGATGCGAAAGCCATGACAACACGATTGTCGAATCGTTGCTGGCAGTTCGTTTACTATTCGTGACCCATTTGCTTAGCGCTAATTGTACCCGTAACATACGGAGTACCAGCTCTTCCTTAATGTAGAGCAGTTCCTGTTCGTTCATGGCTTCTGTCAGTACGTCATCGACGTAGAAATCATCCAAAAGTATTCTAGCAGCCCTTGGAAGTTCGTGGTCGTGATCAGCTGTCAGTTGTTCTAGCACTCTAACTGACAGTAACGATGCACATGCCGTGCCATAGATGACTGTGGTCAACTTGCAATGCTTCAATGGTGCCACAGGGTCTTCTCTCCAAAGGATTCGTTAAAAATCTTGATGTTTAGTCACTACTGAAATCAGTCTAAAAATTTTGACGATGTCCGCAGAAAATACGAATCTGTGCTTTCGAAAACGCAGACAAACGTTGAACAAGTTGCGTTGTATACATAGACCAATATGAAGTGCATCGTTAAGAGATCGTCCATCCCGATATTGAAATAAGCCGTCGAACACCATACGAAGCTTGGCAACTATGACTGGATGGTGTGGCAAATAAAATGACATCTTAGAGACATTTGTGGCTTCATCTGCAGCTACTTCCTGCATATTCTCTCCCGAGAACTGAATATATTTTAAGTTCAGGCTGTCATCCTTCATTAAACGACGCTCGACTACGAGAAAGCACGTCCGCAAATTGTGAGCTTTATTCCTTGAACGGCAAATCGACTATGTATCTTCCATCCGAATTGCGGGTGTGCGTACACCGGAAGTGCGTCTCGACCCTTTCATTCTCTACGTTTACACTTGTGTGTGATGCAACTTCCTCTATTTCCCAAAATCTTTGCAGTAGTCCATCTATATTGACTGTAGTCAGCGGAGACGTCGATGGTGTTGGCAATCTTGAAGTGTTCATCGATGTCATTTCCCATCCAAATATGCTGTTGACTGCAATAGGGTGCCCTTGACCATCGCAGTAGTTCTCAGTTCAGGTGAGGTGGTCTTTCCTAAAACGTGCGCATTAATATCGTCGCAATGACTCGACCCACGACACAGCGTCTGAAGAGAGCAGAAACCCTTAGATTATTTTCGCCTTGACGTTTAAGATGCCCGATGTGCAAGCCCAAACGCCTGGATGCACTGTTCCGAAATGAATGACAAGTCAAGGCTCCTTGGGAATTTCGCACGTGTACCAATGCAGTTGGTAGAGTACTTCTCCTTTGCCCATTTGACTTACTGGGTCTGGTAACAGTCATCATTGCTACAGCCGATGCCGCTGGTACTTTCTCAGAAGCCTGGCTTGAGTTGCCTTGGTGCTGCTCTGCGCTCTTATGCTGTATAGAATAACCCTCAGGATGCAGCATAGAATGATCGCGGCACTTGTAGTGCTTGCTTCGATTCACAAGCGGTTACTCCAGTGCTTGCAAGAGGGCTTCGATTCACAAGCGGTTACTCCATGTTCAGTCCTCAAACAATTAAAGCACAGATGCTTCTCCTTCGCAAAGGTGTAACGTTGCTTGGCATTCAAGCTCTGGAATTGAGGACAAGTCAACAGTATGTGCTCAGTACTATGACATTTCATACAATTACCTGTAATGGCAAGCATGGTGCGTCTACGATTTCCAAGCATCCTCGTAATTAGCATCTACGATAGGCAAATGCTGGATGAGTATCGCTGCATCTCCTATGACACATGACTTCAGGTGATGAAACTTCTGTATATTCGTTAGTGTTGTCTTTCCATGAATGGTACTCACAAAGAGGTCCTTGAAAGCATGCCATTCCTTGTAATCTCCACCAAAGTGCTTTATGTGGATTTTGGGTACTCACAATCTCTTGTTGTCGGCGTTGCAACCGACTGTGAGCCTGATGAAGACGTAGGTTGCTGTGGCGAGTGCAATCTCTCAACCAATAGTTTCTGTTGTTCCATTTGACGTTGCATCTGTTGAAGAATTTCCTGGACAAGCGAAATACCGTTGCCAGCCACACCGCATTCCTCCAACTTGCCTGAGGATGCCAAAACAGCCAGTAGAGTCTTAAGGCGTAGAGCATTCGCCATTTCATATTTAAACTCGAATACCTAGTAATCTTCAGCAGGGTCCACATAACACAGCCTGCAGTTTGTCGTATTTGGCCAATTCGTCACCAGACTTGACAAACTCCTTCCACGCATTGGACAAAGTTTCCAATTTGGTGTCAAATGTAAAGACGTCTGCATCCTGTCCATATCCAAGTAATGAGTCTTAAGTACGAGTCTGGTCCCTGCTGTGGAGCCAGTTACGAGGCTATCATCCGTGTCTCCATGTCGGGGTGTGGCATTACCATGATCCTGCGGATACACATGGGAGATGACACACAAAACTCTTTCTTTAACCACTAGTTTACCATAAAACTAATTACACAGAAGCTTGGTTTAAGTTATAATTCGTTTATTATTTGAATGTACCTCTGGTTCCGAGGCCAGACTAAGACTAAACTAAGACTAAGACTGAGGCTCTTCCAAAGATCGGAGCCTTAAATATACCTCAAGGGGGTGTTGAGCCGATGTTGAGAGTAGGTCGCTCTTCCGGTGAAGTTAGCAGAAACTGGTTGGTTACAAACAATAGAAAAGTGCTAATGCTATGTGATAGGAAGTTAAAGTGCTTACTTTAGGTATAGGAAGTCATTAATGGAACAAGTGGATAGTGTGGATTAAAATGGGTCACAATGTACTTAAGATTTCTACCCGGAACTCATTCATCAGTTTCTGGTATTCGTCTTGTCTTGCTGGATTATAGTTGGTCGGGGTGCAGGGCACGGTTCTACTTGTTCTGTAGGAGTCGGCGCATCGTGGAGAAACGCGTGTTCTAACTCCTCCCTGCTTAAAAATCGACGTCCCGGAGATTTCTTATCTCTTTCATTCAGGTTCATAGTAGAGCACTTGCTTATGGCATCCTTTAGCTCGTTGATGTTATCTTGTAAGTTAAGAGATTAAAGTGTTTTGATTACTTCATCTAGTTTGCGTTCCACTAGTAACGCTTTATTGAGAACAATGATTAGAATTTTTTTTGATTGTGTCGAGGTAATAAGGATATTTTGTTTCAGAGTATCATTTTCGTGTATTCTAGGCTTGTTGTACCTGTCTGTATTCATAAAATTTAACCTCTCACCCTATACCTATGATTGCAGTTCTCCAGCGCGATTTGAATCGTTGGTACTCCCTGCAGTTTTGTCGTCCATTGTAGCGCAGCGATTTTCGATCGCACACGAGTTCAGAACTGTACTGTACTGACTCTAGTCTGAACCTTCCTTGTGCCTACCATCGAACCACACTCGTCTACAGCTTCAGAACACTGGCGCCTTGCTAAAATCGTACTTCCTAAAGCGACAAAATACAATCAACCAATCACACTACAATTAGAGTCTGATGCAATATTACAATAATGATGAAATTGTCATTATTGTGAAATATCCAAAACTACAACCTCACGCACACAAAATCAACAAGTGGCGACACGCGCAAAACCACAAACCACTCGTGTAGGAAATACTAACATTTAAGCAATCTTTTTTTATACACTTGCAAAAAGGGTATATTAATTTTGGTCAGAAGTGTGCAACGCATAGAACGAAGCATCTCAGACCATATAAAGTATATATATTCTTGATCAGGACGACGAGACGAGTTCAAATAGCCATGTCCGTCCGTCCGTCTGGATCAATGCGAACTCCTCCGTAAGAGCTACAGAGCTGAAATTTTGCACGTAGGCTTGTATTTACGTTGTATATCTCGGATTCAGCCGGATCGGACCACTATATCATATAGCTCCCATACAAACGTCAATGTCACGAACAGTGACTTTTCTCAATAACTTCGTTATTTTATCAGCAATTGTCATAAGAGTTGGTATTAGTCAGTTTTGTGTTCTTATTAATTATTGTGTCAAATATGATCAAGATCGGGTGACTATATCATATAGCTCCCATACAAACGGCAAAGTCACGAACAGTGACTTTCTCAATAACTTCGTTACTTTTTAAGCTATTGTCATTAAATTTAATATAAATAAGTTTTGAAAAGCTGAAATTTTGCACGTAGGCTTGTATTTACGTTGTATATCTCGGATTCAGCCGGATCGGACCACTATATCATATAGCTCCCATACAAACGTCAATGTCACGAACAGTGACTTTTCTCAATAACTTCGTTATTTTATCAGCAATTGTCATAAGAGTTGGTATTAGTCAGTTTTGTGTTCTTATTAATTATTGTGTCAAATATGATCAAGATCGGGTGACTATATCATATAGCTCCCATACAAACGGCAAAGTCACGAACAGTGACTTTCTCAATAACTTCGTTACTTTTTAAGCTATTGTCATTAAATTTAATATAAATAAGTTTATTGTAGCTGTGGAGACCCGTGCCAAGGGAGCTTTAGGTGGTCGGCGATAAACACGCTGAAAGCTCCGCGGCACAAGCTACGAAATGAGCTATCGCGTACGAGCGTTGCCATCGTTTCTTCATTCCTTTTCACTTTGATTTTTGGCGGCAAGCGCAGCAGAAAACATATCAAACAGCACTTGAATAATGTAATAATTAATTTATTAAAATGTAAATAACTTGACATATCTAATTGCTGGAATACGGGGTTGATACAGTAGCTATAAATGACTGTGCCAAATTTGGTCAAGATCGGGTGACTATTTCATATACCTCCCAAAGGAACGATCGGTCGAAAACAGTGACTTTTGTCAATAACTTCGTTACTTTTAATGCGATTGCTTTCAAATTAAACAATTGATAGTTAAATATACCTGTTATTGACTGTGCCGAATTTGGTATAGATAGGGTAACTATATCATATACCTCCCATAGAATCGATTGGTGGAAAACAGTGACTTTCATTAAAAAGTTCGTTATATCCTAAGATTGAAGGCCGCTGTGCTCTGGGGGTCAAGTCTTGTTTATTTCTTTTAGCGAGTTACAATCAGTAAACACAGTACAGTTCCTGCCTTACAGATAATATCGACAATGTTTAATGGAGTTTACAACAGCTAAAGTTTCCAACTCATACAAGTGGTATCTTGACTCTGCAGGTAAAGTAATTTTACTATAGTACTCAATTACATGGAGTTTGTTAATAATTTTGTGTAATAGCCATCACAACTTGCATCTGTATGCAACTCAATTGGATGGTTTGGGTCAAAAATTACAAGGACTGGTTTATCGGTAAGAATAGAAACAACTTTTTTTCGTATCTGCTCATGTTCCGTTTTCGAAACGAATTTACTTTTGTCTGAAGTTAAGAAATACAATGGCTTCATCAATTGTGAAAATCCCCCAATAAATTGTCGGAAATAAGATGCTAAGCCAATGAATTGTCTTAGTGATGTGACTGACTGTGGAGGCGGAAGAGCAGTTAATGCTACAACTTTTTGAGGGTTTGGACGAATTTCACCAGCACTAATATTGTAGCCTAAATATTGAACCGATATTTTCAAAAAGGAACACCTTGTGATGTTGAATGAAAATCCAGCTTCTGTTAATGTGTTTAGAACAATTTCTAATCTTTCTAACGCTTGATATTTTGTTGAGGCAATTATCATTATATCGTCTATATAGACTATAACATACGAACTTGCTAAATCAACTAGAGCTTGCATTACTAAACGTTGAAAAACGGAAGGTGCGTTTTTAAGCCCAAACGGCATGAATAAAAATTCATATTGACCATCTGGGGTCACAAATGCTGTATACTCAATAGAATCGGTGTGTAACGGAATTTGGTAATACCCGCTGGCATATTACCACGTAACACGTAAAATAATTAACTCCTAGTCTATTTATTTGATCCTATATAAGTGGCAACGGGTATTTATCGGCGACTATATTTAAATTTAGCTCTCTGTAATCAACAAAGTCTATCTGAACCATTTTTTTTCTTGACCAACAATATGGGGCCTGCGTAAGGTGTACAACTTGGTTTAATTATTTTGTATTTTAGTAATTGGTTAATTTTTTCCCTTACTAAATCTCGCTCGCATGGACTTAAACGATATGGTTTTCTTGGAACTGTTTTACTTAAATCAACTATGTTTTACTTTGCCAACTATGAATGCAGTTTTATTTTTTTTTCATCTTTCTTTCATCAACGAACATTCTGCTCCAGAATTACAATAGCCTTAGACCAACTCGAGGTCAATCTTCCAAGTGAAGATTATTCCAAACGCAACACAAAAAGGTGAGCAGTAGAGAGCTGCATGAACGATAAAAAAAATAGGAACCTTAAGTGGCTAGTGTCGCCTTTGTTTGGATATCACAAGTGCAATCTTGATCAGGGGCAGCCCATAGCTTTAATTTGGAGGTTTCTAGGACCCCATCATATGGTAGTTGGGTGATCTGGGAGCCCTCTACATCCCGGATAACATATCGGTCATTCGGAAAAGGGTAAATAAGAACCTTAAGTGGCTAGTGTCGCCTTTGTTTGGATATCACAAGTGCAATCTTGATCAGGGCCAGCCCATAGCTTTAATTTGGAGGTTTCTAGGACCCCATCATATGGTAGTTGGGTGATCTGGGAGCCCTCTACATCCCGGATATCATTTTGATCATTCGGAAGTTTTTTATGAACCACGTACGAACCACGATACCGTCTGATAAGCTTTTTGTTTGTGCCTGCCGAAGTATCCACATTCTTAATAACCACGAAATCCCCCTCCTCAGAACTAACGGCAGGGGGGTGATGCTTCGCATAATACTTCGCATTACATTCTTGGGACTTGACAATGTTACGGAAGGCTACTCTCCGGACGTCTACCTCTGAGGCATCGACCTCCGCCGCTCTCTCACCCAACCGTTCGGTTAGTTCATCCACTACCACACCTCGTTGTTCAATCCCGAATAGGATTACGGAAGCGTCAGTGACCGCAGGGTACAGCTTCACAAATTTGGTGAAAGCGTCAATGACAACCAGAAGATACTTTTTCTTAGAGCGTATGGACGGAAGGGGACCCAGATGGTCAATATGAATGGTATCAAACGGAAGGGACACTTTCGGAATACTATGTAGCGTGACGCGGTTGTCCGGAGCGGACGCGGAGTAGTAGATACACTTGACGCAATTTTTAATGTAATTGTTAACATAAGACTTCATACACGGGAACCAATAATACTTCTTGATTTGTGTACAACATTTCTCCGTGGCCATGTGGCCAAGCTTTTCGTGCACTACTCGTATGACATGATTTATCATTTCGGAAGGGACATAAAGTTCCGTCTCGCAGTTCGAAATCCGCTATTTCATGTTTTTTTAACTCATCTCGGAGTTTGACAATCTCAGGGTCCCGGTTCTGGGTTAACTGCAGTTGCAAGTCGAGGTTTAAATCGTCAACGTATGCGGCAGTTTCTATTCTATCAGCATGGGGCTTACTAACCCCCGAGCGGTGTACAATCGTGTAGTTGTAATTTTCTAATAGCAGGGCCCAGCGAGCAATTTTGGCGGAATGTCCACCGTTTCTCAGTGTCAGCGCAAGGGAATTACAATCCGTCACGATTTTGAACGAGATGAACTTAAGGTACGTCTCAAAACGTTTCAAGGAATACACGATAGCTAACGTCTCTAGTTCATAACTGTGTAGTTTCGATTCGGCGGCGGAGGCTATCTTGGAGAAGTAGAACACTGGGTGTAATTTACCGTCGGTTTGTTTCTGGAGTAGCACTGCTCCGAAACCAATTGAACTAGCATCGCAGTGTAACTCTGTTTCAAACTTCGGGTTGTAAATAGATAACACGGGGGATTCGATCAGTTTCAACTTCAGTGTTCGGAAAGCTTCGAGGCATTCCTCGGAGAAGACATAAGGGATATTTTTTCTTATTAATCGGGACAGCGGATACGCAATCTTAGCGAAACCAGGTACAAATCGGCGGAAGTACGAGAATAAGCCTAAGCAGCGCTCTAATTCCTTGCTATTCCTTGGGATTAAATTAAACATTTGATAGTTAAATATACCTGTTAATGACTGTGCCGAATTTGGTAAAGATAGGGTAACTATATCATATAGCTCCCATAGAAACGATCGGTGGAAAACAGTGACTTTCATTAAAAAGTTCGTTATATCCTATGCTAAGATTGAAGGCCGTTCTGTCGCAAACATTAGAGTTTTTGGATAAAACGTTTTTACGCTTTGATGGCTATGGGTACGGAAAGAATTACCAAAACAGTTGCAAGGGTATACAAACTTCGACTCGGTCAAAGTTAACCCCGGCCCTCTGGTTTTTTTTTTATTACAATAAACTAATAAAATGCTTTTAAACACAAGTCAGTTTTCAATTCAATTCAATTCATAAAACATATTTTCAGGTTTGCTTAAAAATACTATAGCATTATTATTATTATTATTTTTATTTTATTATTCTTTTTTTTAAGTAATTTTTAACAACATTCTTCTTTTTACATTATTTACTTCTCTTCTTTTAACATTACAGTTGTACAATCAATGCCCCAACCGTCATGATCAAAACAAAGATTAGGGTGTTTTGCACTTGCGCTTGCTTTATTATATAATCAAGTACTCTGTCATTTTCTTTGGCGAGCCGTACAACATCATTTGTCAGCCTTCTTGGTGTACTTCACTCTCTTTAGTGACTTCAATATGCGCAATATTTTCAGTTTCACTATTTTCACAGTCTGCAACTGTATTATCAATCTCAGCAGTATTATTATAATCATCACACACATTCAGCTCCTCGGGCACTTGCCCCTCCGGCAATCTTCTTAAATCTTCATGAGTATATTTGTAATTTCGTTTGTTGGTCATCAATTATTTCAAAAGGTCCCTTGAACTTTGGACTCAATTTGGTTTGATGCCTTTCTTCGCTTTTAAGTAGCACAAAATCTCCAACTTTGTGTCTAATTACTTTTGCCTTATTCTTATTAAATCGTTCTTTGTCATAAACTGCTGTAGCTAAAACATTCTTTTCAGTTT
The DNA here is from genome assembly GCA_018152135.1 of Drosophila paulistorum. Classification (NCBI taxonomy): domain Eukaryota; kingdom Metazoa; phylum Arthropoda; class Insecta; order Diptera; family Drosophilidae; genus Drosophila; species Drosophila paulistorum. Next base: position 4,400,461 of record JAECXG010000823.1, read on the forward strand.
GTGCTCCTACATCCTTCAGATCAACCTCATCTTTAATATCCTAATGGACGTGCTATCTTTCCCATTAACGGACTAGCCTTCGTCATACGGTTAGTTGTACAATTGATTGCCAACTGCACCTCTCCTAACACATCTGGCCAAGTCTGAGTTCCTGTTTCAACCGCAGTCAGCGTATTTTTCAACGTTCTCATGGTTCGTTCCACTTGGCGGTTAGCTCGGTTAGCACCGGGGGCAATCAAATGCAAGTTTATTTGCTTATCTGAACAGAATTGGCTAAACTTTCCACATGTAAAACACCTTCCCTGGTCAGCTATTATTCGGTTTGGCACTCCAAACAACGAAACAGCAGATTGAACAGCCTTTATGTAACGGAAGTTGGGATGAAATATGGAGGTCAAACCTTGTGGCATCATGTGGAATGCTTTGCTCAAATGCGATCGGAACTTGGTTGGTTCGATACTGGAGAAAATCTTCCTGGCTATAAGAGTTTGAAGGCCGATGATAAAAAATTAAAGGCTATGACAAAGATAGACATACTTGGTAAACGCGTTTACTTGAACAATTACATCATCTTTCTGGTCGCTTTTTTCACTTAGTTTTCCAGTTATATCGATGTGGAAAGTGTGCCAAGGAATATTGACTTTAGGAATGGGATGCAATTCAGCTTGTATTTTTCCTGAGGTTGATTATGATTTTTTACAAGTGCTACAGTTATCAACAAATTTGCCATTCCTCTTTGGTAAGGAACTTCTGCCCTTAGTTCATAGGTTTTCGCAATATCTTCAGCAAGAGAAAAATCTTTTAATTTATGATGCTTGAAATTTCAGCCATATTAACCATTAACTTTCTTCTCATCAATCACCTTTACCGCACAAGTAGGCTTTGGTAAAGAGGATTTCTTGACAAAAAGTTAACATGTGCTATTGTTTTTCCCTCTCTGTATTGAATATCAAATCTAACAAATCATACAAGTGGTATCTTGACTCTGCAGGTAAAGTAATTTTACTATAGTACTTAATTACATGGAGTTTGTTAATAATATTGTGTAATAAAATTGCACCGTAGCCATCACAACTTGCATCTGTATGCAACTCAATTGGATGGTTTGGGTCAAAAATTACAAGGACTGGTTTATCGGTAAGAATAGAAACAACTTTTTTTCGTATCTGCTCATGTTCCGTTTTCGAAACGAATTTACTTTTGTCTGAAGTTAAGAAATACAACGGCTTCATCAATTGTGAAAATCCCCCAATAAATTGTCGGAAATAAGATGCTAAGCCAATGAATTGTCTTAGTGATGTGACTGACTGTGGAGGCGGAAGAGCAGTTAATGCTACAACTTTTTGAGGGTTTGGACGAATTTCACCAGCACTAATATTGTTGCCTAAATATTGAACCGATATTTTCAAAAAGGAACACCTTGTGATGTTGAATGAAAATCCAGCTTCTGTTAATGTGTTTAGAACAATTTCTAATCTTTCTAACGCTTGATATTTTGTTGAGGCAATTATCATTATATCGTCTATATAGACTATAACATACGAATTTGCTAAATCAACTAGAGCTTGCATTACTAAACGTTGAAAAACGGAAGGTGCGTTTTTAAGCCCAAACGGCATGAATAAAAATTCATATTGACCATCTGGGGTCACAAATGCTGTATACTCAATAGAATCGGTGTGTAACGGAATTTGGTAATACCCGTTGGCATATTACCACGTAACACGTAAAATAATTAACTCCTAGTCTATTTATTTGATCCTATATAAGTGGCAACGGGTATTTATCGGCGACTATATTTAAATTTAGCTCTGTAATCAACAAAGTCTATCTGAACCATTTTTTTCTTGACCAACAATATGGGGCCTGCGTAAGGTGTACAACTTGGTTTAATTATTTTGTATTTTAGTAATTGGTCAATTTTTTCCCTTACTAAATCTCGCTCGCATGGACTTAAACAATATGGTCTTCTTGGAACTGTTTTACTTAAATCAACTATGTTTTACTTTGCCAACTATGAATGCAGTTTTTATTTTTTTCATCTTTCTTTCATCAACGAACATTCTGCTCCAGAATTATAATAGCCTTAGACCAACTCGAGGTCAATCTTCCAAGTGAAGATTATTCCAAACGCAACACAAAAAGGTGAGCAGTAGAGAGCTGCATGAACGATAAAAAAAATAGGAACCTTAAGTGGCTAGTGTCGCCTTTGTTTGGATATCACAAGTGCAATCTTGATCAGGGGCAGCCCATAGCTTTAATTTGGAGGTTTCTAGGACCCCATCATATGGTAGTTGGGTGATCTGGGAGCCCTCTACATCCCGGATAACATATCGGTCATTCGGAAAAGGGTAAATAAGAACCTTAAGTGGCTAGTGTCGCCTTTGTTTGGATATCACAAGTGCAATCTTGATCAGGGGCAGCCCATAGCTTTAATTTGGAGGTTTCTAGGACCCCATCATATGGTAGTTGGGTGATCTGGGAGCCCTCTACATCCCGGATAACATATCGGTCATTCGGAAGTTTTTTATGAACCACGTACGGACCACGATACCGTCTGATAAGCTTTTTGTTTGTGCTTGCCGAAGTATCTACATTCTTAATAACGACGAAATCCCTCTCCACAGAACTAACGGCAGGGGGGTGATGCTTCGCATAATACTCCGCATTATATTCTTGGGACTTGACAATGTTACGGAAGGCTACTCTCCGGACGTCTACCTCTGAGGCATCGTTCGGTTAGTTCATCCACTACCACACCTCGTTGTTCAATCCCGAATAGGATTACGGAAGCGTCAGTGACCGCAGGGTACAGCTTCACAAATTTGGTGAAAGCGTCAATGACAACCAGAAGATACTTTTTCTTAGAGCGTATGGACGGAAGGGGACCCAGATGGTCAATATGAATGGTATCAAACGGAAGGGACACTTTCGGAATACTATGTAGCGTGACGCGGTTGTCCGGAGCGGACGCGGAGTAGTAGATACACTTGACGCAATTTTTAATGTAATTGTTAACATAAGACTTCATACACGGGAACCAATAATACTTCTTGATTTGTGTACAACATTTCTCCGTGGCCATGTGGCCAAGCTTTTCGTGCACTACTCGTATGACATGATTTATCATTTCGGAAGGGACATAAAGTTCCGTCTCGCAGTTCGAAATCCGCTATTTCATGTTTTTTTAACTCATCTCGGAGTTTGACAATCTCAGGGTCCCGGTTCTGGGTTAACTGCAGTTGCAAGTCGAGGTTTAAATCGTCAACGTATGCGGCAGTTTCTATTCTATCAGCATGGGGCTTACTAACCCCCGAGCGGTGTACAATCGTGTAGTTGTAATTTTCTAACAGCAGGGCCCAGCGAGCAGTTTTGGCGGAATGTCCACCGTTTCTCAGTGTCAGCGCAAGGGAATTACAATCCGTCACGATTTTGAACGGGATGAACTTAAGGTACGTCTCAAAACGTTTCAAGGAATACACGATAGCTAACGTCTCTAGTTCATAACTGTGTAGTTTCGATTCGGCGGCGGAGGCTATCTTGGAGAAGTAGAACACTGGGTGTAATTTACCGTCGGTTTTTTTCTGGAGTAGCACTGCTCCGAAACCAATTGAACTAGCATCGCAGTGTAACTCTGTTTCAAACTTTGGGTTGTAAATAGATAACACGGGGGATTCGATCAGTTTCAACTTCAGTGTTCGAAAAGCTTCGAGGCATTCCTCGGAGAAGACATAAGGGATATTTTTTCTTATTAATCGGGACAGCGGATACGCAATCTTAGCGAAACCAGGTACAAATCGGCGGAAGTACGAGAATAAGCCTAAGCAGCGCTCTAATTCCTTGCTATTCCTTGGGATTAAATTAAACATTTGATAGTTAAATATACCTGTTAATGACTGTGCCGAATTTGGTAAAGATAGGGTAACTATATCATATAGCTCCCATAGAAACGATCGGTGGAAAACAGTGACTTTCATTAAAAAGTTCGTTATATCCTATGCTAAGATTGAAGGCCGTTCTTTCGCAAACATTAGACTTTTTGGATAAAACGTTTTTACGCTTTGATGGCTATGGGTAAGGAAAGAATTACCAAAACAGTTGCAAGGGTATACAAACTTCGACTCGGTCGAAGTTAACCCCGGCCCTCTGGTTTTTTTTTTTTATTACAAAAAACTAATAAAATGCTTTTAAACACAAGTCAGTTTTCAATTCAATTCAATTCATAAAACATATTTTCAGGTTTTCTTAAAAATACTATAGCATTATTATTATTATTATTTTTATTTTATTATTCTTTTTTTTTAAGTAATTTTTAACAACATTCTTCTTTTTACATTATTTACTTCTCTTCTTTTAACATTACAGTTGTACAATCAATGCCCCAACCGTCATGATCAAAACAATGATTAGGGTGTTTTGCACTTGCGCTTGCTTTATTATATAATCAAGTACTCTGTCATTTTCTTTGGCCAGCCGTACAACATCATTTGTCAGCCTTCTTGGTGTACTTCACTCTCTTTAGTGACTTCAATATGCGCAATATTTTCAGTTTCACTATCTTCACAGTCTGCAACTGTATTATCAATCTCAGCAGTATTATTATAATCATCACACACATTCAGCTCCTCGGGCACTTGCCCCTCCGGCAATCTTCTTAAATCTTCATGAGTATATTTGTAATTTCGTTTGTTGGACATCAATTATTTCAAAAGGTCCCTTGAACTTTGGACTCAATTTGGTTTGATGCCTTTCTTCGCTTTTAAGTAGCACAAAATCTCCAACTTTGTGTCTAATTACTTTTGCCTTATTCTTATTAAATCGTTCTTTGTCATAAACTGCTGTAGCTAAAACATTCTTTTCAGTTTGTGCTCCTACATCCTTCAGATCAACCTCATCTTTAATATCCTAATGGACGTGCTATCTTTCCCATTAACGGACTAGCCTTCGTCATACGGTTAGTTGTACAATTGATTGCCAACTGCACCTCTCCTAACACATCTGGCCAAGTCTGAGTTCCTGTTTCAACCGCAGTCAGCGTATTTTTCAACGTTCTCATGGTTCGTTCCACTTGGCGGTTAGCTCGATTAGCACCGGGGGCAATCAAATGCAAGTTTATTTTCTTATCTGAACAGAATTGGCTAAACTTTCCACATGTAAAACACCTTCCCTGGTCAGCTATTATTCGGTTTGGTACTCCAAACAACGAAACAGCAGATTGAACAGCCTTTATGTAACGGAAGTTGGGATGAAATATGGAGGTCAAACCTTGTGGCATCATGTGGAATGCTTTGCTCAAATGCGATCGGAACTTGGTTGGTTCGATACTGGAGAAAATCTTCCTGGCTATAAGAGTTTGAAGGCCGATGATAAAAAATTAAAGGCTATGACAAAGATAGACATACTTGGTAAACGCGTTTACTTGAACAATTACATCATCTTTCTGGTCGCTTTTTTCACTTAGTTTTCCAGTTATATCGATGTGGAAAGTGTGCCAAGGAATATTGACTTTAGGAATGGGATGCAATTCAGCTTGTATTTTTCCTGAGGTTGATTATGATTTTTTACAAGTGCTACAGTTATCAACAAATTTGCCATTCCTCTTTGGTAAGGAACTTCTGCCCTTAGTTCATAGGTTTTCGCAATATCTTCAGCAAGAGAAAAATCTTTTAATTTATGATGCTTGAAATTTCAGCCATATTAACCATTAACTTTCTTCTCATCAATCACCTTTACCGCACAAGTAGGCTTTGGTAAAGAGGATTTCTTGACAAAAAGTTAACATGTGCTATTGTTTTTTCCTCTCTGTATTAAATATCAAATCTAACAAATCATACAAGTGGTATCTTGACTCTACAGGTAAAGTAATTTTACTATAGTACTCAATTACATGGAGTTGGTTAATAATATTGTGTAATAAAATTGCACCGTAGCCATCACAACTTGCATCTGTATGCAACTCAATTGGATGGTTTGGGTCAAAAATTACAAGGACTGGTTTATCGGTAAGAATAGAAACAACTTTTTTTCGTATCTGCTCATGTTCCGTTTTCGAAACGAATTTACTTTTGTCTGAAGTTAAGAAATACAACGGCTTCATCAATTGTGAAAATCCCCCAATAAATTGTCGGAAATAAGATGCTAAGCCAATGAATTGTCTTAGTGATGTGACTGACTGTGGAGGCGGAAGAGCAGTTAATGCTACAACTTTTTGAGGGTTTGGACGAATTTCACCAGCACTAATATTGTAGCCTAAATATTGAACCGATATTTTCAAAAAGGAACACCTTGTGATGTTGAATGAAAATCCAGCTTCTGTTAATGTGTTTAGAACAATTTCTAATCTTTCTAACGCTTGATATTTTGTTGAGGCAATTATCATTATATCGTCTATATAGACTATAACATACGAATTTGCTAAATCAACTAGAGCTTGCATTACTAAACGTTGAAAAACGGAAGGTGCGTTTTTAAGCCCAAACGGCATGAATAAAAATTCATATTGACCATCTGGGGTCACAAATGCTGTATACTCAATAGAATCGGTGTGTAACGGAATTTGGTAATACCCGTTGGCATATTACCACGTAACACGTAAAATAATTAACTCCTAGTCTATTTATTTGATCCTATATAAGTGGCAACGGGTATTTATCGGCGACTATATTTAAATTTAGCTCTGTAATCAACAAAGTCTATCTGAACCATTTTTTTCTTGACCAACAATATGGGGCCTGCGTAAGGTGTACAACTTGGTTTAATTATTTTGTATTTTAGTAATTGGTCAATTTTTTCCCTTACTAAATCTCGCTCGCATGGACTTAAACAATATGGTCTTCTTGGAACTGTTTTACTTAAATCAACTATGTTTTACTTTGCCAACTATGAATGCAGTTTTATTTTTTTTTCATCTTTCTTTCATCAACGAACATTCTGCTCCAGAATTATAATAGCCTTAGACCAACTCGAGGTCAATCTTCCAAGTGAAGATTATTCCAAACGCAACACAAAAAGGTGAGCAGTAGAGAGCTGCATGAACGATAAAAAAAATAGGAACCTTAAGTGGCTAGTGTCGCCTTTGTTTGGATATCACAAGTGCAATCTTGATCAGGGGCAGCCCATAGCTTTAATTTGGAGGTTTCTAGGACCCCATCATATGGTAGTTGGGTGATCTGGGAGCCCTCTACATCCCGGATAACATATCGGTCATTCGGAAAAGGGTAAATAAGAACCTTAAGTGGCTAGTGTCGCCTTTGTTTGGATATCACAAGTGCAATCTTGATCAGGGGCAGCCCATAGCTTTAATTTGGAGGTTTCTAGGACCCCATCATATGGTAGTTGGGTGATCTGGGAGCCCTCTACATCCCGGATAACATATCGGTCATTCGGAAGTTTTTTATGAACCACGTACGGACCACGATACCGTCTGATAAGCTTTTTGTTTGTGCTTGCCGAAGTATCTACATTCTTAATAACAACGAAATCCCTCTCCTCAGAACTAACGGCAGGGGGGTGATGCTTCGCATAATACTCCGCATTATATTCTTGGGACTTGACAATGTTACGGAAGGCTACTCTCCGGACGTCTACCTCTGAGGCATCGTTCGGTTAGTTCATCCACTACCACACCTCGTTGTTCAATCCCGAATAGGATTACGGAAGCGTCAGTGACCGCAGGGTACAGCTTCACAAATTTGGTGAAAGCGTCAATGACAACCAGAAGATACTTTTTCTTAGAGCGTATGGACGGAAGGGGACCCAGATGGTCAATATGAATGGTATCAAACGGAAGGGACACTTTCGGAATACTATGTAGCGTGACGCGGTTGTCCGGAGTGGACGCGGAGTAGTAGATACACTTGACGCAATTTTTAATGTAATTGTTAACATAAGACTTCATACACGGGAACCAATAATACTTCTTGATTTGTGTACAACATTTCTCCGTGGCCATGTGGCCAAGCTTTTCGTGCACTACTCGTATGACATGATTTATCATTTCGGAAGGGACATAAAGTTCCGTCTCGCAGTTCGAAATCCGCTATTTCATGTTTTTTTAACTCATCTCGGAGTTTGACAATCTCAGGGTCCCGGTTCTGGGTTAACTGCAGTTGCAAGTCGAGGTTTAAATCGTCAACGTATGCGGCAGTTTCTATTCTATCAGCATGGGGCTTACTAACCCCCGAGCGGTGTACAATCGTGTAGTTGTAATTTTCTAACAGCAGGGCCCAGCGAGCAGTTTTGGCGGAATGTCCACCGTTTCTCAGTGTCAGCGCAAGGGAATTACAATCCGTCACGATTTTGAACGGGATGAACTTAAGGTACGTCTCAAAACGTTTCAAGGAATACACGATAGCTAACGTCTCTAGTTCATAACTGTGTAGTTTCGATTCGGCGGCGGAGGCTATCTTGGAGAAGTAGAACACTGGGTGTAATTTACCGTCGGTTTTTTTCTGGAGTAGCACTGCTCCGAAACCAATTGAACTAGCATCGCAGTGTAACTCTGTTTCAAACTTTGGGTTGTAAATAGATAACACGGGGGATTCGATCAGTTTCAACTTCAGTGTTCGAAAAGCTTCGAGGCATTCCTCGGAGAAGACATAAGGGATATTTTTTCTTATTAATCGGGACAGCGGATACGCAATCTTAGCGAAACCAGGTACAAATCGGCGGAAGTACGAGAATAAGCCTAAGCAGCGCTCTGATTCCTTGCTATTCCTTGGGATTAAATTAAACATTTGATAGTTAAATATACCTGTTAATGACTGTGCCGAATTTAGTAAAGATAGGGTAACTATATCATATAGCTGCCATAGAAACGATCGGTGAAAAACAGTGACTTTCATTAAAAAGTTCGTTATATCCTATGCTAAGATTGAAGGCCGTTCTTTCGCAAACATTAGACTTTTTGGATAAAACGTTTTTACGCTTTGATGGCTATGGGTAAGGAAAGAATTACCAAAACAGTTGCAAGGGTATACAAACTTCGACTCGGTCGAAGTTAACCCCGGCCCTCTGGTTTTTTTTTTGTATTACAAAAAACTAATAAAATGCTTTTAAACACAAGTCAGTTTTCAATTCAATTCAATTCATAAAACATATTTTCAGGTTTTCTTAAAAATACTATAGCATTATTTTTATTATTATTTTTATTTTATTATTCTTTTTTTTTAAGTAATTTTTAACAACATTCTTCTTTTTACATTATTTACTTCTCTTCTTTTAACATTACAGTTGTACAATCAATGCCCCAACCGTCATGATCAAAACAATGATTAGGGTGTTTTGCACTTGCGCTTGCTTTATTATATAATCAAGTACTCTGTCATTTTCTTTGGCCAGCCGTACAACATCATTTGTCAGCCTTCTTGGTGTACTTCACTCTCTTTAGTGACTTCAATATGCGCAATATTTTCAGTTTCACTATCTTCACAGTCTGCAACTGTATTATCAATCTCAGCAGTATTATTATAATCATCACACACATTCAGCTCCTCGGGCACTTGCCCCTCCGGCAATCTTCTTAAATCTTCATGAGTATATTTGTAATTTCGTTTGTTGGACATCAATTATTTCAAAAGGTCCCTTGAACTTTGGACTCAATTTGGTTTGATGCCTTTCTTCGCTTTTAAGTAGCACAAAATCTCCAACTTTGTGTCTAATTACTTTTGCCTTATTCTTATTAAATCGTTCTTTGTCATAAACTGCTGTAGCTAAAACATTCTTTTCAGTTTGTGCTCCTACATCCTTCAGATCAACCTCATCTTTAATATCCTAATGGACGTGCTATCTTTCCCATTAACGGACTAGCCTTCGTCATACGGTTAGTTGTACAATTGATTGCCAACTGCACCTCTCCTAACACATCTGGCCAAGTCTGAGTTCCTGTTTCAACCGCAGTCAGCGTATTTTTCAACGTTCTCATGGTTCGTTCCACTTGGCGGTTAGCTCGGTTAGCACCGGGGGCAATCAAATGCAAGTTTATTTTCTTATCTGATCAGAATTGGCTAAACTTTCCACATGTAAAACACCTTCCCTGGTCAGCTATTATTCGGTTTGGTACTCCAAACAACGAAACAGCAGATTGAACAGCCTTTATGTAACGGAAGTTGGGATGAAATATGGAGGTCAAACCTTGTGGCATCATGTGGAATGCTTTGCTCAAATGCGATCGGAACTTGGTTGGTTCGATACTGGAGAAAATCTTCCTGGCTATAAGAGTTTGAAGGCCGATGATAAAAAATTAAAGGCTATGACAAAGATAGACATACTTGGTAAACGCGTTTACTTGAACAATTACATCATCTTTCTGGTCGCTTTTTTCACTTAGTTTTCCAGTTATATCGATGTGGAAAGTGTGCCAAGGAATATTGACTTTAGGAATGGGATGCAATTCAGCTTGTATTTTTCCTGAGGTTGATTATGATTTTTTACAAGTGCTACAGTTATCAACAAATTTGCCATTCCTCTTTGGTAAGGAACTTCTGCCCTTAGTTCATAGGTTTTCGCAATATCTTCAGCAAGAGAAAAATCTTTTAATTTATGATGCTTGAAATTTCAGCCATATTAACCATTAACTTTCTTCTCATCAATCACCTTTACCGCACAAGTAGGCTTTGGTAAAGAGGATTTCTTGACAAAAAGTTAACATGTGCTATTGTTTTTTCCTCTCTGTATTAAATATCAAATCTAACAAATCATACAAGTGGTATCTTGACTCTACAGGTAAAGTAATTTTACTATAGTACTCAATTACATGGAGTTGGTTAATAATATTGTGTAATAAAATTGCACCGTAGCCATCACAACTTGCATCTGTATGCAACTCAAAAATTACAAGGACTGGTTTATCGGTAAGAATAGAAACAACTTTTTTTCGTATCTGCTCATGTTCCGTTTTCGAAACGAATTTACTTTTGTCTGAAGTTAAGAAATACAACGGCTTCATCAATTGTGAAAATCCCCCAATAAATTGTCGGAAATAAGATGCTAAGCCAATGAATTGTCTTAGTGATGTGACTGACTGTGGAGGCGGAAGAGCAGTTAATGCTACAACTTTTTGAGGGTTTGGACGAATTTCACCAGCACTAATATTGTAGCCTAAATATTGAACCGATATTTTCAAAAAGGAACACCTTGTGATGTTGAATGAAAATCCAGCTTCTGTTAATGTGTTTAGAACAATTTCTAATCTTTCTAACGCTTGATATTTTGTTGAGGCAATTATCATTATATCGTCTATATAGACTATAACATACGAATTTGCTAAATCAACTAGAGCTTGCATTACTAAACGTTGAAAAACGGAAGGTGCGTTTTTAAGCCCAAACGGCATGAATAAAAATTCATATTGACCATCTGGGGTCACAAATGCTGTATACTCAATAGAATCGGTGTGTAACGGAATTTGGTAATACCCGTTGGCATATTACCACGTAACACGTAAAATAATTAACTCCTAGTCTATTTATTTGATCCTATATAAGTGGCAACGGGTATTTATCGGCGACTATATTTAAATTTAGCTCTGTAATCAACAAAGTCTATCTGAACCATTTTTTTCTTGACCAACAATATGGGGCCTGCGTAAGGTGTACAACTTGGTTTAATTATTTTGTATTTTAGTAATTGGTCAATTTTTTCCCTTACTAAATCTCGCTCGCATGGACTTAAACAATATGGTCTTCTTGGAACTGTTTTACTTAAATCAACTATGTTTTACTTTGCCAACTATGAATGCAGTTTTTTATTTTTTTCATCTTTCTTTCATCAACGAACATTCTGCTCCAGAATTATAATAGCCTTAGACCAACTCGAGGTCAATCTTCCAAGTGAAGATTATTCCAAACGCAACACAAAAAGGTGAGCAGTAGAGAGCTGCATGAACGATAAAAAAAATAGGAACCTTAAGTGGCTAGTGTCGCCTTTGTTTGGATATCACAAGTGCAATCTTGATCAGGGGCAGCCCATAGCTTTAATTTGGAGGTTTCTAGGACCCCATCATATGGTAGTTGGGTGATCTGGGAGCCCTCTACATCCCGGATAACATATCGGTCATTCGGAAAAGGGTAAATAAGAACCTTAAGTGGCTAGTGTCGCCTTTGTTTGGATATCACAAGTGCAATCTTGATCAGGGGCAGCCCATAGCTTTAATTTGGAGGTTTCTAGGACCCCATCATATGGTAGTTGGGTGATCTGGGAGCCCTCTACATCCCGGATAACATATCGGTCATTCGGAAGTTTTTTATGAACCACGTACGGACCACGATACCGTCTGATAAGCTTTTTGTTTGTGCTTGCCGAAGTATCTACATTCTTAATAACGACGAAATCCCTCTCCACAGAACTAACGGCAGGGGGGTGATGCTTCGCATAATACTCCGCATTATATTCTTGGGACTTACGGAAGGCTACAGCTTCACAAATTTGGTGAAAGCGTCAATGACAACCAGAAGATACTTTTTCTTAGAGCGTATGGACGGAAGGGGACCCAGATGGTCAATATGAATGGTATCAAACGGAAGGGACACTTTCGGAATACTATGTAGCGTGACGCGGTTGTCCGGAGCGGACGCGGAGTAGTAGATACACTTGACGCAATTTTTAATGTAATTGTTAACATAAGACTTCATACACGGGAACCAATAATACTTCTTGATTTGTGTACAACATTTCTCCGTGGCCATGTGGCCAAGCTTTTCGTGCACTACTCGTATGACATGATTTATCATTTCGGAAGGGACATAAAGTTCCGTCTCGCAGTTCGAAATCCGCTATTTCATGTTTTTTTAACTCATCTCGGAGTTTGACAATCTCAGGGTCCCGGTTCTGGGTTAACTGCAGTTGCAAGTCGAGGTTTAAATCGTCAACGTATGCGGCAGTTTCTATTCTATCAGCATGGGGCTTACTAACCCCCGAGCGGTGTACAATCGTGTAGTTGTAATTTTCTAACAGCAGGGCCCAGCGAGCAATTTTGGCGGAATGTCCACCGTTTCTCAGTGTCAGCGCAAGGGAATTACAATCCGTCACGATTTTGAACGAGATGAACTTAAGGTACGTCTCAAAACGTTTCAAGGAATACACGATAGCTAACGTCTCTAGTTCATAACTGTGTAGTTTCGATTCGGCGGCGGAGGCTATCTTGGAGAAGTAGAACACTGGGTGTAATTTACCGTCGGTTTGTTTCTGGAGTAGCACTGCTCCGAAACCAATTGAACTAGCATCGCAGTGTAACTCTGTTTCAAACTTCGGGTTGTAAATAGATAACACGGGGGATTCGATCAGTTTCAACTTCAGTGTTCGGAAAGCTTCGAGGCATTCCTCGGAGAAGACATAAGGGATATTTTTTCTTATTAATCGGGACAGCGGATACGCAATCTTAGCGAAACCAGGTACAAATCGGCGGAAGTACGAGAATAAGCCTAAGCAGCGCTCTAATTCCTTGCTATTCCTTGGGATTAAATTAAACATTTGATAGTTAAATATACCTGTTAATGACTGTGCCGAATTTAGTAAAGATAGGGTAACTATATCATATAGCTGCCATAGAAACGATCGGTGAAAAACAGTGACTTTCATTAAAAAGTTCGTTATATCCTATGCTAAGATTGAAGGCCGTTCTTTCGCAAACATTAGACTTTTTGGATAAAACGTTTTTACGCTTTGATGGCTATGGGTAAGGAAAGAATTACCAAAACAGTTGCAAGGGTATACAAACTTCGACTCGGTCGAAGTTAACCCCGGCCCTCTGGTTTTTTTTTTGTATTACAAAAAACTAATAAAATGCTTTTAAACACAAGTCAGTTTTCAATTCAATTCAAATCATAAAACATATTTTCAGGTTTTCTTAAAAATACTATAGCGTTATTATTATTATTATTTTTATTTTATTATTCTTTTTTTTTAAGTAATTTTTAACAACATTCTTCTTTTTACATTATTTACTTCTCTTCTTTTAACATTACAGTTGTACAATCAATGCCCCAACCGTCATGATCAAAACAATGATTAGGGTGTTTTGCACTTGCGCTTGCTTTATTATATAATCAAGTACTCTGTCATTTTCTTTGGCCAGCCGTACAACATCATTTGTCAGCCTTCTTGGTGTACTTCACTCTCTTTAGTGACTTCAATATGCGCAATATTTTCAGTTTCACTATTTTCACAGTCTGCAACTGTATTATCAATCTCAGCAGTATTATTATAATCATCACACACATTCAGCTCCTCGGGCACTTGCCCCTCCGGCAATCTTCTTAAATCTTCATGAGTATATTTGTAATTTCGTTTGTTGGTCATCAATTATTTCAAAAGGTCCCTTGAACTTTGGACTCAATTTGGTTTGATGCCTTTCTTCGCTTTTTAAGTAGCACAAAATCTCCAACTTTGTGTCTAATTACTTTTGCCTTATTCTTATTAAATCGTTCTTTGTCATAAACTGCTGTAGCTAAAACATTCTTTTCAGTTTGTGCTCCTACATCCTTCAGATCAACCTCATCTTTAATATCCTAATGGACGTGCTATCTTTCCCATTAACGGACTAGCCTTCGTCATACGGTTAGTTGTACAATTGATTGCCAACTGCACCTCTCCTAACACATCTGGCCAAGTCTGAGTTCCTGTTTCAACCGCAGTCAGCGTATTTTTCAACGTTCTCATGGTTCGTTCCACTTGGCGGTTAGCTCGGTTAGCACCGGGGGCAATCAAATGCAAGTTTATTTTCTCATCTGAACAGAATTGGCTAAACTTTCCACATGTAAAACACCTTCCCTGGTCAGCTATTATTCGGTTTGGTACTCCAAACAACGAAACAGCAGATTGAACAGCCTTTATGTAACGGAAGTTGGGATGAAATATGGAGGTCAAACCTTGTGGCATCATGTGGAATGCTTTGCTCAAATGCGATCGGAACTTGGTTGGTTCGATACTGGAGAAAATCTTCCTGGCTATAAGAGTTTGAAGGCCGATGATAAAAAATTAAAGGCTATGACAAAGATAGACATACTTGGTAAACGCGTTTACTTGAACAATTACATCATCTTTCTGGTCGCTTTTTTCACTTAGTTTTCCAGTTATATCGATGTGGAAAGTGTGCCAAGGAATATTGACTTTAGGAATGGGATGCAATTCAGCTTGTATTTTTCCTGAGGTTGATTATGATTTTTTACAAGTGCTACAGTTATCAACAAATTTGCCATTCCTCTGTATTCTTTGGTAAGGAACTTCTGCCCTTAGTTCATAGGTTTTCGCAATATCTTCAGCAAGAGAAAAATCTTTTAATTTAATCACAATTTTGGCTATGTCTGCGTCTCGACGCTGTTCAGCAATGAGCCAGATGCTTGAAATTTCAGCCATATTAACTTTCTTCTCATCAATCACCTTTACCGCACAAGTAGGCTTTGGTAAAGAGGATTTCTTCACAAAAAGTTAACATGTGCTATTGTTTTTCCCTCTCTGTATTGAATATCAAATCTAAACGCCTGTAAGTATGCCCACCAACGCTGTGCTCTAGGGGTCAAGTCTTGTTTATTTCTTTTAGCGAGTTACAATCAGTAAACACAGTACAGTTCCTGCCTTACAGATAATATCGACAATGTTTAATGGAGTTTACAACAGCTAAAGTTTTCAACTCATACAAGTGGTATCTTGACTCTGCAGGTAAAGTAATTTTACTATAGTACTCAATTACATGGAGTTTGTTAATAATATTGTGTAATAAAATTGCACCGTAGCCATCACAACTTGCATCTGTATGCAACTCAATTGGATGGTTTGGGTGAAAAATTACAAGGACTGGTTTATCGGTAAGAATAGAAACAACTTTTTTTCGTATCTGCTCATGTTCCGTTTTCGAAACGAATTTACTTTTGTCTGAAGTTAAGAAATACAACGGCTTCATCAATTGTGAAAATCCCCCAATAAATTGTCGGAAATAAAATGCTAAGCCAATGAATTGTCTTAGTGATGTGACTGACTGTGGAGGCGGAAGAGCAGTTAATGCTACAACTTTTTGAGGGTTTGGACGAATTTCACCAGCACTAATATTGTAGCCTAAATATTGAACCGATATTTTCAAAAAGGAACACCTTGTGATGTTGAATGAAAATCCAGCTTCTGTTAATGTGTTTAGAACAATTTCTAATCTTTCTAACGCTTGATATTTTGTTGAGGCAATTATCATTATATCGTCTATATAGACTATAACATACGAATTTGCTAAATCAACTAGAGCTTGCATTACTAAACGTTGAAAAACGGAAGGTGCGTTTTTTAAGCCCAAACGGCATGAATAAAAATTCATATTGACCATCTGGGGTCACAAATGCTGTATACTCAATAGAATCGGTGTGTAACGGAATTTGGTAATACCCGTTGGCATATTACCACGTAACACGTAAAATAATTAACTCCTAGTCTATTTATTTGATCCTATATAAGTGGCAACGGGTATTTATCGGCGACTATATTTAAATTTAGCTCTGTAATCAACAAAGTCTATCTGAACCATTTTTTTCTTGACCAACAATATGGGGCCTGCGTAAGGTGTACAACTTGGTTTAATTATTTTGTATTTTAGTAATTGGTCAATTTTTTCCCTTACTAAATCTCGCTCGCATGGACTTAAACAATATGGTCTTCTTGGAACTGTTTTACTTAAATCAACTATGTTTTACTTTGCCAACTATGAATGCAGTTTTATTTTTTTTCATCTTTCTTTCATCAACGAACATTCTGCTCCAGAATTATAATAGCCTTAGACCAACTCGAGGTCAATCTTCCAAGTGAAGATTATTCCAAACGCAACACAAAAAGGTGAGCAGTAGAGAGCTGCATGAACGATAAAAAAAATAGGAACCTTAAGTGGCTAGTGTCGCCTTTGTTTGGATATCACAAGTGCAATCTTGATTAGGGGCAGCCCATAGCTTTAATTTGGAGGTTTCTAGGATAACATATCGGTCATTCGGAAAAGGGTAAATAAGAACCTTAAGTGGCTAGTGTCGCCTTTGTTTGGATATCACAAGTGCACTCTTGATCAGGGGCAGCCCATAGCTTTAATTTGGAGGTTTCTAGGACCCCATCATATTGTAGTTGGGTGATCTGGGAGCCCTCTACATCCCGGATAACATATCGGTCATTCGGAAGTTTTTTATGAACCACTTACGGACCACGATACCGTCTGATAAGCTTTTTGTTTGTGCTTGCCGAAGTATCTACATTCTTAATAACGACGAAATCCCCCTCCTCAGAACTAACGGCAGGGGGGTGATGCTTCGCATAATACTCCGCATTATATTCTTGGGACTTGACAATGTTACGGAAGGCTACTCTCCGGACGTCTACCTCTGAGGCATCGTTCGGTTAGTTCATCCACTACCACACCTCGTTGTTCAATCCCGAATAGGATTACGGAAGCGGCAGTGACCGCAGGGTACAGCTTCACAAATTTGGTGAAAGCGTCAATGACAACCAGAAGATACTTTTTCTTAGAGCGTATGGACGGAAGGGGACCCAGATGGTCAATATGAATGGTATCAAACGGAAGGGGCACTTTCGGAATACTATGTAGCGTGACACGGTTGTCCGGAGCGGACGCGGAGTAGTAGATACACTTTTCGTGCACTACTGGTATGACATGATTTCGGAAGGGACATAAAGTTCCGTCTCGCAGTTCGAAATCCGCTATTTCATGTTTCTCTAACTCATCTCGGAGTTTAACAATCTCAGGGTCCCGGTTCTGGGTTAACTGCAGTTGGAAGTCGAGGTTCAAATCGTCAACGCATGCGGCAGTTTCTATTCTGCTTAGAGCATCAGCATGGGGCATACTAACCCCCGAGCGGTGTACAATCTCAGGGTCCCGGGTTCGGGTTGTAATTTTCTAACAGCAGGGCCCAGCGAGCAATTTTGGCGGAATGTCCACCGTTTCTCAGTGTCAGCGCAAGGGAATTACAATCCGTCACGATTTTGAACGGGATGAACTTAAGGTACGTCTCAAAACGTTTCAAGGAATACACGATAGCTAACGTCTCTAGTTCATAACTGTGTAGTTTCGATTCGGCGGCGGAGGCTGTCTTGGAGAAGTAGAACACTGGGTGTAATTTACCGTCGGTTTTTTTCTGGAGTAGCACTGCTCCGAAACCAATTGAACTAGCATCGCAGTGTAACTCTGTTTCAAACTTCGGGTTGTAAATAGATAACACGGGGGATTCGATCAGTTTCAACTTCAGTGTTCGGAAAGCTTCGAGGCATTCCTCGGAGAAGACATAAGGGATATTTTTTCTTATTAATCGGGACAGCGGATACGCAATCTTAGCGAAACCAGGTACAAATCGGCGGAAGTACGAGAATAAGCCTAAGCAGCGCTCTAATTCCTTGCTATTCCTTGGCATTAAATTAAACATTTGATAGTTAAATATACCTGTTAATGACTGTGCCGAATTTAGTAAAGATAGGGTAACTATATCATATAGCTCCCATAGAAACGATCGGTGAAAAACAGTGACTTTCATTAAAAAGTTCGTTATATCCTATGCTAAGATTGAAGGCCGTTCTTTCGCAAACATTAGACTTTTTGGATAAAACGTTTTTACGCTTTGATGGCTATGGGTAAGGAAAGAATTACCAAAACAGTTGCAAAGGTATACAAACTTCGACTCGGTCGAAGTTAACCCCGGCCCTCTGGTTTTTTTTTTTATTACAAAAAACTAATAAAATGCTTTTAAACACAAGTCAGTTTTCAATTCAATTCAATTCATAAAACATATTATCAGGTTTTCTTAAAAATACTATAGCATTATTATTATTATTATTTTTATTTTATTATTCTTTTTTTTTAAGTAATTTTTAACAACATTCTTCTTTTTACATTATTTACTTCTCTTCTTTTAACATTACAGTTGTACAATCAATGCCCCAACCGTCATGATCAAAACAAAGATTAGGGTGTTTTGCACTTGCGCTTGCTTTATTATATAATCAAGTACTCTGTTATTTTCTTTGGCCAGCCGTACAACATCATTTGTCAGCCTTCTTGGTGTACTTCACTCTCTTTAGTGACTTCAATATGCGCAATATTTTCAGTTTCACTATCTTCACAGTCTGCAACTGTATTATCAATCTCAGCAGTATTATTATAATCATTACACACATTCAGCTCCTTGGGCACTTGCCCCTCCGGCAATCTTCTTAAATCTTCATGAGCATATTTGTAATTTCGTTTATTGGACATCAATTATTTCAAAAGGTCCCTTGAACTTTGGACTCAATTTGGTTTGATGCCTTTCTTCGCTTTTAAGTAGCACAAAATCTCCAACTTTGTGTCTAATTACTTTTGCCTTATTCTTATTAAATCGTTCTTTGTCATAAACTGCTGTAGCTAAAACATTCTTTTCAGTTTGTGCTCCTACATCCTTCAGATCAACCTCATCTTTAATATCCTAATGGACGTGCTATCTTTCCCATTAACGGACTAGCCTTCGTCATACGGTTAGTTGTACAATTGATTGCCAACTGCACCTCTCCTAACACATCTGGCCAAGTCTGAGTTCCTGTTTCAACCGCAGTCAGCGTATTTTTCAACGTTCTCATGGTTCGTTCCACTTGGCGGTTAGCTCGGTTAGCACCGGGGGCAATCAAATGCAAGTTTATTTTCTCATCTGAACAGAATTGGCTAAACTTTCCACATGTAAAACACCTTCCCTGGTCAGCTATTATTCGGTTTGGTACTCCAAACAACGAAACAGCAGATTGAACAGCCTTTATGTAACGGAAGTTGGGATGAAATATGGAGGTCAAACCTTGTGGCATCATGTGGAATGCTTTGCTCAAATGCGATCGGAACTTGGTTGGTTCGATACTGGAGAAAATCTTCCTGGCTATAAGAGTTTGAAGGCCGATGATAAAAAATTAAAGGCTATGACAAAGATAGACATACTTGGTAAACGCGTTTACTTGAACAATTACATCATCTTTCTGGTCGCTTTTTTCACTTAGTTTTCCAGTTATATCGATGTGGAAAGTGTGCCAAGGAATATTGACTTTAGGAATGGGATGCAATTCAGCTTGTATTTTTCCTGAGGTTGATTATGATTTTTTACAAGTGCTACAGTTATCAACAAATTTGCCATTCCTCTGTATTCTTTGGTAAGGAACTTCTGCCCTTAGTTCATAGGTTTTCGCAATATCTTCAGCAAGAGAAAAATCTTTTAATTTAATCACAATTTTGGCTATGTCTGCGTCTCGACGCTGTTCAGCAATGAGCCAGATGCTTGAAATTTCAGCCATATTAACTTTCTTCTCATCAATCACCTTTACCGCACAAGTAGGCTTTGGTAAAGAGGATTTCTTCACAAAAAGTTAACATGTGCTATTGTTTTTCCCTCTCTGTATTGAATATCAAATCTAAACGCCTGTAAGTATGCCCACCAACGCTGTGCTCTAGGGGTCAAGTCTTGTTTATTTCTTTTAGCGAGTTACAATCAGTAAACACAGTACAGTTCCTGCCTTACAGATAATATCGACAATGTTTAATGGAGTTTACAACAGCTAAAGTTTTCAACTCATACAAGTGGTATCTTGACTCTGCAGGTAAAGTAATTTTACTATAGTACTCAATTACATGGAGTTTGTTAATAATATTGTGTAATAAAATTGCACCGTAGCCATCACAACTTGCATCTGTATGCAACTCAATTGGATGGTTTGGGTGAAAAATTACAAGGACTGGTTTATCGGTAAGAATAGAAACAACTTTTTTTCGTATCTGCTCATGTTCCGTTTTCGAAACGAATTTACTTTTGTCTGAAGTTAAGAAATACAACGGCTTCATCAATTGTGAAAATCCCCCAATAAATTGTCGGAAATAAAATGCTAAGCCAATGAATTGTCTTAGTGATGTGACTGACTGTGGAGGCGGAAGAGCAGTTAATGCTACAATTTTTTGAGGGTTTGGACGAATTTCACCAGCACTAATATTGTTGCCTAAATATTGATCCGATATTTTCAAAAAGGAACACCTTGTGATGTTGAATGAAAATCCAGCTTCTGTTAATGTGTTTAGAACAATTTCTAATCTTTCTAACGCTTGATATTTTGTTGAGGCAATTATCATTATATCGTCTATATAGACTATAACATACGAATTTGCTAAATCAACTAGAGCTTGCATTACTAAACGTTGAAAAACGGAAGGTGTGTTTTTAAGCCCAAACGGCATGGATAAAAATTCATATTGACCATCTGGGGTCACAAATGCTGTATACTCAATAGAATCGGTGTGTAACGGAATTTGGTAATACCCGCTGGCATATTACCACGTAACACGTAAAATAATTAACTCCTAGTCTATTTATTTGATCCTATATAAGTGGAAACGGGTATTTATCGGCGACTATAGTTAAATTTAGCTCTCTGTAATCAACAAAGTCTATCTGAACCATTATTTTCTCGACCAACAATATGGGGCCTGCATAAGGTGTACAACTTGGTTTAATTATTTTGTATTTTAGTAATTGGTTAATTTTTTCCCTTACTAAATCTCGCTCGCATGGACTTAAACGGTATGGTCTTCTTGGAACTGTTTTACTTAAATCAACTATGTTTTACTTTGCCAACTATGAATGCAGTTTTATTTTTTTTTTCATCAACGAACATTCTGCTCCAGAATTATAATAGCCTTAGACCAACTCGAGGTCAATCTTCCAAGTGAAGATTATTCCAAACGCAACACAAAAAGGTGAGCAGTAGAGAGCTGCATGAACGATAAAAAAAATAGGAACCTTAAGTGGCTAGTGTCGCCTTTGTTTGGATATCACAAGTGCACTCTTGATCAGGGCCAGCCCATAGCTTTAACTTGGAGGTTTCTAAGACCCCATCATTTGGTAGTTGGCAGATCTGGGAGCCCTCTACATCCCGGATAACATATCGGTCATTCGGAAGTTTTTTATGAACCACGTACGGACCACGATACCGTCTGATAAGCTTTTTGTTTGTGCTTGCCGAAGTATCTACATTCTTAATAACCTCCTCAGAACTAACGGCAGGGGGGTAATGCTTCGCATAATACTCCGCATTATATTCTTGGGACTTGACAATGTTACGCAAAGGCTACTCTCCGGACGTCTACCTCTGAGGCATCGACCTCCGCCGTTCTCTCACCCAACCGTTCGGTTAGTTCATCCACTACCACACCTCGTTGTTCAATCCCGAATAGGATTACGGAAGCGGCAGTGACCGCAGGGTACAGCTTCACAAATTTGGTGAAAGCGTCAATGACAACCAGAAGATACTTTTTCTTAGAGCGTATGGACGGAAGGGGACCCAGATGGTCAATATGAATGGTATCAAACGGAAGGGGCACTTTCGGAATACTATGTAGCGTGACACGGTTGTCCGGAGCGGACGCGGAGTAGTAGATACACTTGACGCAATTTTTAATGTAATTGTTAACATAAGACTTCATACACGGGAACCAATAATACTTCTTGATTTGTGTACAACATTTCTCCGTGGCCATGTGGCCAAGCTTTTCGTGCACTACTCGTATGACATGATTTATCATTTCGGAAGGGACATAAAGTTCCGTCTCGCAGTTCGAAATCCGCTATTTCATGTTTCTCTAACTCATCTCGGAGTTTGACAATCTCAGGGTCCCGGTTCTGGGTTAACTGCAGTTGGAAGTCGAGGTTCAAATCGTCAACGTATGCGGCAGTTTCTATTCTATCAGCATGGGGCATACTAACCCCCGAGCGGTGTACAATCTCAGGGTCCCGGGTTCGGGTTGTAATTTTCTAACAGCAGGGCCCAGCGAGCAATTTTGGCGGAATGTCCACCGTTTCTCAGTGTCAGCGCAAGGGAATTACAATCCGTCACGATTTTGAACGGGATGAACTTAAGGTACGTCTCAAAACGTTTCAAGGAATACACGATAGCTAACGTCTCTAGTTCATAACTGTGTAGTTTCGATTCGGCGGCGGAGGCTATCTTGGAGATGTAGAACACTGGGTGTAATTTACCGTCGGTTTGTTTCTGGAGTAGCACTGCTCCGAAACCAATTGAACTAGCATCGCAGTGTAACTCTGTTTCAAACTTCGGGTTGTAAATAGATAACACGGGGGATTCGATCAGTTTCAACTTCAGTGTTCGGAAAGCTTCGAGGCATTCCTCGGAGAAGACATAAGGGATACTTTTTCTTATTAATCGGGACAGCGGATACGCAATCTTAGCGAAACCAGGTACAAATTGGCGGAAGTACGAGAATAAGCCTAAGCAGCGCTCTAATTCCTTGCTATTCCTTGGGATGGGCAAATCCCGTATCGCCTGAACGTAAGCTGGTTTAGGCGTGATACCGGCGGAATTTGCTAAGTAACCCAAGTACTCTAGTTCCCTATACGCAAAACGGCATTTAGCCAGCTTCAGGCATAGCCCGTTCACTCTTAACGTATACAATATTTCCTTCAGAACCTCAGAACCTCTTGCGTATATATCACCAGTTGACCTCGGTTTATAAATTCCTTAAGGACAAAATAAACGAATCTAGCGAACACGGAGGGGCCATTACAAAGTCCGAAGGGCATGCGTACATATTCAAACTGACCATCAGGGGTTACAAAGGCAGTATATTTGATTGAGTCTGGGTGCATTTTTACATGGTGGAACCCGTTCTTCAAGTCCAAGACAGTGAACAGAGGAATCGGAAAATGATCTCGAACTGTAATTTTGTTCAACGGCCGCGGCAGCGTAAGGAGAACTACTGTGGCGAATAATACCAGCTTTCAATAGATCAATACAGATCTCACGCACCTCAATGCGTTCGTGGTGCGACAGACGTCGGGGGCGGCAGAAAATCGGAGTTTGGCTAGTCAGTTCTATGTTCATGTCATAGTTCACGGGCTTGATTAAATCTGGGTCAACCTGTACATACGCAGTGGAAATAATAGACTTTAAGTCGGTTTGCTCTTCCCGTAACGTGGGCTCTATACCATTTCTGGCTCACTGACATCAGGGACCTGATGGCGTTTATAGCCATAAGTACATCCTTCAGTGCTTCCGGAGGTGCAGCAGAAGTTTTTGGAAGGGGCGAATCAGACAATTCGGCAGACACAATCTCATTCTTATCGTGCGGTAGTACCGCTAGATCTTTCCCCAATATATTAAAAGACTTTAGAAAAGCAGTGAGTTTCGTATTTATACATTCAGTCGGTTTATTCATAAGTATCAACGATTCTTTTTCATATTTCAGTTCTTTCAGTTTACAGAGTCTAATATTAATTTTATACAGGAGATCTCTGCCTATAATCATCGGCAGTTCGGTTGATTTGTTCGTCAGGACTTCAAACGTATGTATTGTCTCTGTGCTGCGGAGGTGAACCCTACACTGGACTTGACCTAATGACCGAAGTTGGCTATTTCCTAAACCACGGCAGTTCAATCTACTGGGGCTAAGACGGCAGTTGGAGGGGACTTCAGATTGACGGATAAAACTCTTCGGACTGCCCGAATCGAGAAGGGAAAACATATTTATAAATTTCCTATCTTGCACTTCATCACAAACAAAAGCAACACTCACCAGTTGTATATGGTTTAGTCGATCTCCTACATCATCAGCAGCGGCGGCAACAGTGGTGGCGGTGGCAGTTCCCATCCGAAACGGGCAGTTTTTATAGATGTGGCTCACTATGCCACACTTGAAACAGGAATTCGGCGGTCTGATCGGTTTCAGGCATTGGTTTTTGTAATGCCCCCATCCCGAGCAGTTGAAGCATCTGGTCTCACTTGTGGCAGTGCCTGACGATTTGTTCCCAGACGACGCGGCAGTTGTTGTTGGCTGCGCCTTCACGCTAACCCTTTGCTTGGAGGCAGCAGCCTGCATACCGTGCGAGCTGAGTACAGCATGCCGACTCGAGTAGAGCTGTCCCGCAGTCCATCGATGATCAGGTCGATCGGAGCATTCATGGCAATCTCCTGCATCTCGATTGCGAATCTCAAGCATCCTTCGCCTGCCCTGATGCGCCGGCTACGCAGAGCGTGGTACACCTCCTCGATACTATGCGAGCGTCCAAACTCTCGCAGGAGGATTGCTTTCAGTTCTCTGTAGCTGTGCACCGATACCGTGCGCAGCAGCACCGCCGCCGTCCCCTCCAGCATGCGACGGCATGCAACCAAACGTAGGCGGTCATTTAACTTCAGCCATTTCTTCACATCATATGCAGTATCAGCTGAGAATCGAGCCACCGTGCTCTCGATGACACTCAAGTCACTGACCTGCTGCCTCGGTGCTCGGGATTCGTCCATACTCTGTTGCACCTTGAGGATCTGCTGCTGCAGCTGTAGCAACTCATGTTGTTTCCGTAGAATCGTCAGTTGCTCGTCAAGACTGGGGGAGGCGGAAGCAGCCGGTGTGATGGCGGCAGCGGAAGACGGCTCGGAGGGCACTAAGGCGGGCATCTCTTCCCATGGTTCCGAGTCAGGGTCAGTGACGGGTGCGGCAATCGAGGCAGCAGCCTGCAGTGGTGACATGTAAGCGGTGGACACCGCAGCGGTGGGCACAGCAGAGGCGGGTGTTGCAGCAGCGGGCACAGCAGCAAGCACGGCGGCAGAGGGTACAGCGGCGGCGGATACAGCAGCGAGTACAGCGGTGGTGGACACAGTAGAGGCGGGTGCGGCAGCAGCGGGCCCAGCAGGGACGAGTATGGCAGTAGTGGGCACAGCAGAGGCGGGTGCGGTAGCAGCGGGTCCAGCAGTGGCGAGTATGGCAGCGCCGGGCACAGCAGAGGCGGATGCGGCAGTAGCGGGACCAGCATGGGCCAATATGCCAGCGGCGGGCACAGCAGAGGCGAGTATGGCATCGCCGGGCACAGCAGAGGAGGGTGCGGCAGCAGCGGGCCCAGCAGGGGCGAATATGCCAGCGGCGGGCACAGCAGAGGCTGGTGCGGCAGCAGCTGGCCCATCAGGGGCGAGTATGGCAGCGGCGGGCATAGCGGAGGCGGCTGCGGCAGTAGCGGCACTAGGTTCTGCAGCGGCAGGCGCAGCAGCGGCGGCCCCAGTGGCAACCGGTACTGCGTAGAGGCGGCCACCCTAGATGTGGAGCGTGTGGCCTGCCGTGTCCCGAAATATGTATCCTTTCGGGTAGTCATCCCACTTCTGAGTTGTAATAACCTATTTATTATATAAAAATGATATGGATTAGTCTAGATGATAAAGATTTAATTTTTCGTTTCGCAGCAAGTGCGTCTGGTTTGTCGCGTTGCCGGAAAAGAGCTTTTCAGTGTGGCCTTAGGCCACATATCGATAATTTCCATAGGCTACTTACTTGGTCTGTAGGAGTCGGCGTATCGTGAAGAAACGCGTGTGCTAACTTCCATATATGCGGGTAATGGTTGTTTTCAATCCTCCTCTGGCCTGAATCAACGTTTTCATTTCCTCCATGATGAAATAGCAAGAAATTTCCACTGCATGTGTGGACTAAAATTTCAAGACGCTTGTTTCTCCTAGAGATGTGTTCTCTCACGATCTCGTCGATTATATCGATAACAGATGTCGATAGGCGTGTGGCGGCACCGTGTGAATCCAATAAGCAAGCGATAGTAGGTCAGAACTATCGACTAGTAACTTTGAGGTTAATAATTAATTGCCACCGAATTGCAACAAATTATTAACCACCGTAACAAACAAACAATGCCCAACGATCCGGCTCGAAAGACCAAATTATGATGAGTAATAATATAACTGTACTGAACTGTGTCTGCCACTGCTAGAACACGTCTTGATCGTTCGTTTGCTTGCTTATTACTAAATTTTAAATACTTATGCAGCTACGTAGGTCACATAAGCTTATAAAGAGAGACAGAGAAAGAGAGCACCAGACTGGCGCCAGCAAATTTATTTATTTATTTATTTATTTATTTATTTACGTCAACTAAGTCAGCAGTCGACGAAAAAGCTTAAGCTAAAATACAAATAGTAATTAATTCATTAAGGTAGCTTAGCTATATGCACAACATCCCCGACCCGATGGAGGTGTTTTATTTGCAACAAGGTGCCAGCTATGCCCCGATTCACAGCCAATGTGGTCAGGGATGAGTTGCAGCCAATCAAATATCCAGTCCAGAATACTTTCAGTGGTTACGCTGTAGATAATTAAAAAGTATAGCGCGAAGAGAAGTGACAGATAGATGAGGAGAAATAAGGTGAGAAAGGTTGTTAAAAGATTGGCAAAGAACACGAAGAGGTTCGTGAAGAGAGTAGTTAGTCAAACATCTACTAAGGTGAAGAGGAAAAAAGTTTCTGGTCCGACGTGAGGGAACACAAAAATATAGCGTATCTAGTAAATTGGTAGAACTGACTTCGCCGTTGACTACTTTATGTAGAAAGAGAATCCCAAATACGAGCCTACGGTTGTAAAGTGAAGGAAGATTAATAAGAAGAAGTCTGTCAGAATAAGAAGGTAGGCGAAGATTCGGGTCCCAATTAAGACCGCGTAACGCAAACTTAAGGAATTGCTTCTGTACCGATTCAATACTACGCTGGTGAACATCATATTGAGGGTTCCACACTGGTGAGCAATATTCTAGAGTAGGGCGAACTAACGAAGTGTATAAAACCTTTGTCACATATGGATCATCAAATTCTTTGGCCCAACGTTTAATGAAGCCAAGAAGACTGCATGCTCTATTAACAATTGAAGATATATGAATATTAAAAGAAAGTTTTGGGTCAAACATAACGCCTAAGTCTTTAAATGATGGTACACAATCTAACAGAACAGACTTAATAGAGTATTGAGCTAGGAACGGCGACAAACGACTGAAAGTCATAAAAGAGCATTTAGAGGCATTAAGGTGTAATTTATTAACGTGACACCAAACACAGAACGCATCGAGATCTGATTGCAAGTACTGTTGGAAAGAAGGATCATTATATGAATAGCAAATCTTCACGTCATCCGCAAACATGAGCACGCGTGAATGAGCCAAGGCCAAAGGCAAATCGTTTATAAACAAGGTAAATAACAGTGGGCCCAGATGACTGCCTTGGGGGACACCTGACGTAACTCGAACAGTTTTAGATATCGAGGAACGAAAAGACACCTTTTGGGTTCTGCCAATAAGATACGACTTTAACCAAGCCAATAGTTTCGGGGAAAAACCCATGATGTTAAGTTTCATGAGAAGCAAGGAATGATCAACCGTATCGAAAGCCTTACTAAAGTCAGTATAAATAACATCAGTTTGACACTTTTTACGGAAGCCATGGTGTACAAGGGTAGTCAATTCTAAAAGGTTGGTAAGCGACGAACGACCTTTCATGAAGCCATGCTGACAAGCAGAAATAGCGGATCTGGAAATTCCAGAAAAACTTATAAAATACAAAAACAAAAGCATTGTAAGACCATTTATAAGACTAAGAGTACGAAAATACGTAGAAATGTTAGTGAAATGACAATTGGTTCTTCAACAAGTCTGCTGATGATAGAACTTGGTGGTTCCTAAATAGCTATATAGATAACCTGCAGATTTTACCTGCAGATAGAGATTTTTGAAACAATATTCTCTTAGAAGATCGACCTTGAGCAGGCTTAAATGCAAAGCTTGACTTAAATTTCAAAAATTTCGTAATCTTACCAGATAACACCAACGGAAGGCTCTCCGTTTTACATATGCTGTATGTATAGCTGCTGTAATTTTCATTATAATACAATATGACCGCTACCCGGCTTAAATGTAAGGATTGACTTAAATTTCAAATATGTCCTAATCTAACCATTTAACACCAATGGACGGCATGCCGTTTTTACATATGATGTATGTACAGCTGCTGTAATTTGCTTGGAATTTTTATTCCAAAAACCCCTTTTTCTTTATGGTACAATAAACCGTGTATGATATAATAGGCCATGAACTTAGTTTGTTAAGGGCGAAGCTCTTACACTAATATTTCATAGCGCTTAAGGGTATGTACAGAAAGGTGGACTTCGGTATTGTAGGCTTCGCCAATTATTTTTCGCTTCATTTAGTTGCAGTTCTCAACTAGTTTTAGCGTTAAAGTCATGCTATGGCTATTGCAAGTCTGGAGTTCTTTAGTAAAGTCTGCTGATAATAGAACTTGGTGGTTCTTGAAAAAGCTATACAGATAACCTGCTCCCCTATTCGTGTGGCCTTTGAGACAAAATTCTTTTGGAAAATTGACCTCGAGCCGGCTTAAATCTAAAGTTTGACTTAAATTACAAATATGTCGTAATCTAACCATATAACACCAATGGAAGGCATGCCGTATGCTGTATCTACAGCTGTTGTAATTTGCATTGGAATTTTTAGTTCAACAGTCCCTTTTTTTTATGGTACAATAAACCGTGTATGATATAATAGGTCATGAACTTAGTTTGTCAATACCGAAGCTCTGCCACTAATTGTTCATAGCGATTAAGCGTATGCACTAAAAGTGGACTTTGGTATTGTAGGCTTCGCCAATCTTTATGCGTTTCACTTAGTTATTATTCCCATTATTATTCCCATTTAGCATTGAAGACGTGCTATAACTTTTGCAAGCCTAGAGATTTTTAGTAAAGACTTGATCGTTCGGTCTTTCGTTTGCATGCTTATTACTAAATTTTCAACTCTTATGGAACTACATAGGTCACATAGGTTTTTGAAGAAAGAGCACCAGACTGGCGCCAGCAAATGCCAGAAAAATTTATAAAATACAAACACAAAAGCATTGTAAGATCATTTATGAGACTTAGAGTATGAAAATACGTAGGAATGTAAATAAAATGACAATTGGTTCCTCAACATCCCATACCCCGCCTGAAACTTCGTTTCTGAATCCGGTAGCGCTACAATCTTCGTGATAGGGCGAGTGACTTCTCCTGATTTGGTGACAGCCTGAACTGCTCGCACAAGGCCATCATCTCTTGTGAACACCTGAGTTATGCGTCCTAAGAGCCATGCTGATGGAGGCGCGTTAGAGTCCTTGATCAGTACAAGATTACCGATCGCAATGTTTGGTAACTTGGTGCTCCATTTCTGGCGCTGCTGTAGCGATGTCAAATATTCTTGATGACAACGCTTCCAAAATCCTTGAAGCATTGCTTGGGTATGCTGCCAGTAGCTCAATCGATTGGTCGGAATGTGCAAATATCTGTCTTCAGGAACTGCTGTATAAGTTCTGCCAATTAAGAAATGTGCCGGTGGCAGGTAGACAATTTCAGTATCGGATGTTATGCACAATGGTCACGAAAGGTGAGGACGGTGGCTCCTATTACTCGTCTTAACCGAGCGTACTGCCGACTCCCACATACCACCCCTGTGTGGTGAATATGAGGGAATGAAATTCCATTAAATACCCTGATCTGCAAGGGCGTCCGAAGCGATGTTATTGTGATCGGGTGAAGCAAGAAGCTGTACCATTTCATCCAGTGCGCGTTTTGCGCTAACAAGGTTTTGACCATTTGCATTTCCCAAGACGAGCCATAAAACGTTGTAACGTTTTAAGCTCCAGATGAAGAGCTGAAGTAGGCATTCATAGAAACAGACAAACGTATATATCTTCCTTCCTAGGGTTTCGTCCCTTGTGAACGTTTAGCAAAATAGGCTTTGTCGCACTCGAACAGACGGCAAATTGGCCATAAACTGATGTGCAGCGTGATAGCGCTGTCTAAAACAATTTAATTTGTCATGTGTGACACGTCGACACGTCATGTGCTCCAAAAGCTGCTTCCTCGAAAGCAGCTGTCTATCGTCATTGAATCGATTTTGTGCCTGTATTAGGCAAATCTTCTTTGCTCTGGTAATTTCATTAAACCTTAGAAGTCCTGAATATCTAGGCTTCCTTGATCTGATTTGATGAACAAAGCGAAATACATATGCGACCACTCGAATCAGTGCGATCCAAGGTGAGAGTGGTTTGAGTAGTACATCAAATGAAATGTCAAGATTTTGGTTTTGAACCGAAGTTCTACTACTGGCTTTAGAATTAAGCAGGAAGTTGGTAGTTTATTCATTGGCTCTGAGTATAGTGTACAGTCGTGCAGCCAACATGGTCCCTTCCACCATAAATCAGAGTTAATAAATTCACTCGCTTGCATGCCTCGTGTACACAATCCGCAAGATTTTTCTTAGTGCTGAAATGCTTCCAAACGGTACAAATATTTCTGCCGTGCGGTTGGCAACAAATATTTTAAGTTTACAGAGTTGCGAAACCCATGACAACACGATTGTAGAATCGGTCCATGCGTGTATATTAGCATCCTTCTGGCGCAGACCAGATTTTACTGCTTGGAAGAAACGAGCTAATAGTAAAGCTCCGCAAAGCTCCGTAAAGCTCCCTCGTTGCTGGCAATTCGTTTACTATTCGTGACCCATTTGCTTAGCGCTAATTGTGCCCGTGACATAAGGAGTACCAGCTCTTCCTTAATGTAGAGCAGTTCCTGTTCGTTCATGGCTCCTGTCAGTACGTCATCGACGTAGAAATCATCCAAAAGTATCCTAGCAGCCTATGAAAACTCGTGTTTGTGATCAGCTGCAAGTTGTATCAGGATCTGAAAATCCATGCAGTTCGATATCATCGCGTTGATTGTCAGGTATCTTCAGGGTCCATAACGTGAATATGTCCTTTCTGAATGTTTGCGATAAGTGCGCTTGCTTCGTTGGCAGCTCCGAGTCCCAATCCAGATAAAGCAGCCATAATTCCTGAAGCAGGATTTTAAACTTGATCACCACTAGCGCCAAAATACCGAGTTGGTCAGACAGCACATGTATTTTAGTACAACTCACATGTTCCGATAATGAAAGGACATCTTCTAGAGAACGCCTATGCAGCCCAAGCACCTTTGCTGCCATCCTTGAGAAATCAATTTCATTGCCCTCGTTGCTGGCAATTCGTTTACTATTCGAGACCCAATTGCTTAGCTCCAATTGTGCCCGTGACATAACGAGTACCAGCTCATCTTTAATGTCGAACAGTTCCTGTTCGTTCATGGCTCCTGTCAGTACGACATCGACGTAGAAATCGTCCAAAAGTATTCTAGCAGCCCTTCGAAACACGTGGTCGTGATCAGCTGTCAGTTGTTCTAGCACTCTAACTGACAGAAACGGTGCACATGCCGTGCCATAGGTGACTGTGGTCAATTTGCAATGCTTCAATGTTGCCACAGGGTCTTCTCTGCAAAGGATTCGTTAAAAATCTTGATGTTTAGTCACTACTGAAATCTGTCTAAACATTTTGACGATGTCCGCAGAAAATACGAATCTGTGCTTTCGAAAACGCAGACAAACGTTGAACAAGTTGCGTAGTATACATAGACCAATATGAAGTGCATCGTTAAGAGATCGTCCATCCCGATATTGAAATAAGCCGTCGAACACCATACGAAGCTTGGCAACTATGACTGGATGGTGTGGCAAATAAAATGACATCTTAGAGACATTTGTGGCTTCATCTGCAGCTACTTCCTGCATGTTCTCTCCCTAGAACTGAAAATATTTTAAGTTCAGGCTGTCATCCTTCATTAAACGACGCTCGACTACGAGAAAGCACGTCCGCAAATTGTGGGCTTTATTCCTTGAACGGCAAATCGACTATGTATCTTCCATCCGAATTGCGGGTGTGCGTACACCGGAAGTGCGTCTCGACCCTTTCATCCTCTACGTTTACACTTGTGTGTGATGGAACTTCCTCTATTTCCCAAAATCTTTGCAGTAGTCCATCTATATTGACTGTAGTCAGCAGAGACGTCGATGGTGTTGGCAATCTTGAAGTGTACATCGATGTCATTTCCCATCCAAATATGCTGTTGACTGCAATAGGGTGCCCTTGACCATCGCATAACTTTTCTCCAGTGAGAACTAACCAAATATAATGATTACCAGCAATTCGTCGATTGAAGCGTTAGTTCTTAGTTCAGAAGAGGTGATCTTTCCTAAAACGTGCGCTTTAATATCGTCGCAATGACTCGACACACGAGACATCGTCTGAAGAGAGTAGAAACCCTTAGATTATTCCCTCCTTGACGTCTAAGATGCCTAAGATTAAGATGACAAGTCAAGGCTCCTTGGGAATTTCGCACGTGTACCAATGCAGTTGGTAGAGTACTTCTTTTTTGCCCATTTGATTTATTGGGTATGTTAACAGTCATCATTGCTACAGCCGATTCCGCTGGTACTTTCTCAGAAGCCTGGCTGGAGTTGCCTTGGTGCTGCTCTGCGCTCTTATGCTGTATAGAATAACCCTCAGGATGCAGCATAGAATGATCGCGGCACTTGTAGTGCTTGCTTCGATTCACAAACGGTTACTCCAGTGCTTGCATGTTCAGTCCTCAAACAATTAAAGCACAGATGCTTCACCTTCGCAAAGGTGTAACGTTGCTTGGCATTCAAGCTCTGGAATTGAGGACAAGTCAACAGTATGTGCTCAGTACTATGACATTTCATACAATTACCTGTAATGGCAAGCATGGTGCGTCTACGATTTCCAAGCATCCTCGTAATTAGCATCTACGATAGGCAAATGCTGGATGGGTATCGCTGCATCTCCTATGATACATGACTTCAGGTGATGAAACTTCTGTATATTCGTTAGTGTTGTCTTTCCATGAATGGTACTCACAAAGAGGTCCTTGAAAGCATGCCATTCCTTGTAATCTCCACCAAAGGATTTTGGATAGTCACAATCTCTTGTTGTCGGCATTGCAACCGACTGTGAGCCTGTCGAAGACGTAGATTGCTGTGGCGAGAGCAATCCCTCAACCAATAGTTTCTGTTGTTCCATTTGACGTTGCATCTGTTGAAGATTTTCCTGGACAAGCGAAATACCGTTGCCAGCCGCACCGCATTCCTCCAACTTGCCAGAGGATGCCACAACAGCCAGTAGAGTCTTAAGGCGTAGAGCATTCGCCATTTCATATTTAAACTCGTATACCTCGTAATCTTGTTGTTGGTCTGTTGGTGACGATGTGTTTCTTGATATTCTTATTTATATCTTTGATAAGGATATTCGCATTCCCTCTTCCCTGTACTTCGGCGAAGCGGGGCTATTAAGCAAGATAGCCGTTCCGGCTTAATTTTCTACGTTGTGTCATTTATTTACGGCAGCCTCTACGATGAGGGACCTTGGATTTTCAACCATTATGTTCTTTCGGTTGCCTCTGCGATGAGGCCTTTGTTTTATAATTACCCATTTTATTTTGGGCAACCCTTCTATGAGGGGGATTGGATTTTCGACCGTTATGTTCTTTCGGCAGCTTCTGCGATGAGGGGCCTTGGAATTTCGACTATTATGTTCTGTAAGCAGTTAAATATACGTCCGTCATATCCATTATTGGGGTTAAAACATCAAGTGTGTCCGTATCTATGATGAAAAAAACATTTTAAAGAATTTTGTTTTAGTTGTGATAGTTTTTGCGACCTTTGTGTTATTAACTTAAGATTTTCTCAGGCTTCAGGTCATTTGTTCCAAATAAAAATAAAAACAAAATATAGTTTTTAATATTCTTTTTCCCGATATATTTCGGTTGCGCAGCGGCAACCGTCTTCAGGGCAACTACAATAGAATACAAGAACATTTAACAATTATATGACATTTAACATCTTTTAACATACATTGTTTAACACGTCAGCACCGTTCGACGTGGAGTTAAAAACTAATTATTGTCAAGTAAATGTCTGTATATGTGAGCGCAGTTGTCGGTATCCGTCTTAAAGTTAAGTCGTGTGGCGCTCGGAGTGTTGATGATATGTAGCATGTCCATGGTGAACCTTTTGTTGTAATGCCGCTCTTCATCTAATATTGTTGTCTCTTCGAAATTCGGTGCATGGCCACTAGTTGCACAGTGTGTCATTAGTGCTGTTTTTGGTGTATCTGTATAATGTCTCATTTTATAGTCAGATTTGTGTTGGGAAATCGTAGTTTTTAATTTCGATTTTGTCGTCCCTATTTATATCTTATTGCACGGTATGTTTCCTTGTCCATTGCATGGAATTTTGTATATTACATTCCTTCTATTTGTCATCTCTATCTTGGATTTTGTTTTGTTGAATATATGTTTGAGGGTATTGTCAGGTTTGTGTGCTATTTTTATTCCAGCTTTGTCATAACAATCCGAATGTGATAGTCTTTCTGATAATTTAGGTACATAAGTGACAGATAAGTAGGTTTTCTCATTCTTAGTTTTGTCAATGGGGGATTTATGTTTTTTGAACAATGACTTGATTACGTTATCCGGAAAATCGTTGTCCTTTAAAATATTTATTATTTCCTTCTTCGTTTCTTCATGGTATATTTTATCCGAAATGGTTAGCATCCGTTGGGTACAGCTCCTTGCTGTATTTATTATCATCGCTTGGGGTGTTTTGAGTTGAAATTGATGATTCGTCCTGATGCTGTTGGCTTCCTATACCATTTTAGTTTTAATTCGTTTCCTCGTCTGATGATCATAGAGTCCAAATACGCCAGTTTTCCATTGTCTTCCAGCTCCATAGTAAATTTAATATTCCTGTCAAATGAATTTAGGGTGTCCAGTGTTTTATCGATGTCATCTTGGTGTATTATTGAAAAAATATCATCTACATATTTCGTTAATAATCTTGGTGGTCTGGTTAGTTTATCCATTGTAGTGTCCAGAAGATTTTCCATAACAATGTCCGCAATGACAGGTGAGGCCGGAGATCCCATCGGCATTCTTTTTAATTGTATGAATGTTTGGTCCTTCTAAGTAAAATATCTATTCTCTTGAATGCAGAATTTTACTATTTCCATAAATAGAGCTTTTGGTATTTTTGTGTGTTCCTGAATTTTAGTCCATTTGTTCCTGATTGTGTCCAATGCTAGATCCGTTGGTATGCTTGGAAATAATGATACCACGTCAAATGAAATTAATTGCTCATCGTCACAAATGTAAGTGTTATTTATGCGTTGTTTGAATTCAGTTGCGTTTTTTATGTTATATTTGGAGTCCAATGTTATATTCCTTAAAATTTGTATAATGTATTTACAAGGTCCATAGGATGGTGAGCCAATTGACGAAAAAATTGGTCTCAATGGTGTCCCTTCTTTGTGTATTTTTGGTAGTCCATATATTCTTGGAGAGATCGCCGTAGTTGTCATCATTTTGTTCTTTTCAATCTTTGAAATAACCCCCATCTTATGTAGTTTGTCCACCAAATTGTTCTTCTTTGTCTGTAATCGTGTTGTTGGGTCTTTCCTGAGGATTCTATAGGTGTTTAGATCCGACAATATGTCCATCATTCTGTGGTCATAATCAATCTTTTTCATTGCTACCGTTTTATTTCCTTTGTCAGATGTTAATATTAAAATATCGTCATGTTGTTTAAGAAATTTGTATGTCCGTTGAGTTATATCTAATATTGCACGATCTGTTGCATTTATGTATTTCATCGCTCTGTGCTCTTTAACCATTAAAGAGAACGCAGTACGCGATGCCTCTTGTTTTTCTTTGATCGTCAGAACTATTTCCTCTCCATCGGCAATGTATTTTATGAGAGGGAGCTTCTCGTGTTCTATGG
The DNA here is from genome assembly GCA_018152135.1 of Drosophila paulistorum. Taxonomy (NCBI): domain Eukaryota; kingdom Metazoa; phylum Arthropoda; class Insecta; order Diptera; family Drosophilidae; genus Drosophila; species Drosophila paulistorum. The sequence continues at coordinate 4,436,970 of JAECXG010000823.1, forward strand.
GAAGAGCAAGCTTTGGACCCTTTGATAGCAATGATTTTATATCCGGCGGGAACTCCACTTGTGTCTCATTTACAAACCAATCGTCAGTTCTGTTGTTGTTAAAGAGAGCAAAGTTCCGTTTGTTGTTTAGTTTCTCATGTTTCATCCCATGATGTTCCCGCAATGTTCTGTTAGTCTTGTTACTGCGTTTTGTTCTGTTTCCAAAAATGAGCTCATGCTCTGTTCGTCCAGCTGTTTTCCAAGAGTTTTTGTTGTCTCAGCTAATTTGTTGTTGAATCTTTTGAGAGTGTTATGTTTATGTTTTATAAGCAGGTTTAATATTTTTGTGTGAAAGAAATATGTATATCTGTCCAATGTTTTGTTAATGTCTGGAAATGTGTTATTGTCAAACTTACACATACACTACATCGATCAATCTCCCTGTATATGCCCCTTTTGCAACGACATCATATCAATCGAGCACATCCTCACCAACTGCAATACCCTAAAACCCCAAAGACAAGCAATATTTAAAAACACCAACCCTCTCCAATGCCTAGCACAACCCTCATCCTCAAACATATCAAACATTCTAAAATACTTAAAAACAACAAATTTATATCACTACATCTAAGAACATACAAATTAACTTAAATTAAGAAACTCTCATCACCCCATGTATATATGTAAATATGTAAATACATACAACACACAGTTAAGAGAACTCATACATAAACTCATACAACTCTAGAGCTGAAGGCCTCTGCTGCCATAGCCACGTAATAAGCTAGCCTATAATTTCACTATTAATAAGTTAGCTCTTAAATAAATAAATAAATAAGATGCTAAGCCAATGAATTGTCTTAGTGATGTGACTGACTGCTAATGCTATAATTTTTTGAGGGTTTGGACGAATTTCACCAGCACTAATATTGTAGCCTAAATATTGAACCGATATTTTCAAAAAGGAACACCTTGTGATGTTGAATGAAAATTCAGCTTCTGTTAATGTGTTTAGAACAATTTCTAATCTTTCTAACGCTTGATATTTTGTTGAGACAATTATCATTATATCGTCTATATAGACGATAACATACGAATTTGCTAAATCGACTAGAGCTTGCATTACAAAACGTTGAAAAACAGAAGGTGCGTTTTTAAGCCCAAACGGCATGGATAAAAATTCATATTGACCATCTGGGGTCACAAATGCTGTATACTCAATACTATCGGTGTGTAACGGAATTTGGTAATACCCGCTGGCATATTACCACGTAACACGTAAAATAATTAACTCCTAGTCTATTTATTTGATCCTATATAATCGGTCATTCGGAAAAGGGTAAATAAGAACCTTAAGTGGCTAGTGTCGCCTTTGTTTGGATATCACAAGTGCACTCTTGATCAGGGGCAGCCCATAGCTTTAATTTGGAGGTTTCTAAGACCCCATCATTTGGTAGTTGGGTGATCTGGGAGCCCTCTACATCCCGGATAACATATCGGTCATTCGGAAGTTTCTTATGAACCACGTACGGACCACGATACCGTCTGATAAGCTTTTTGTTTGTGCTTGCCGAAGTATCTACATTCTTAATAACCACGAAATCCCCCTCCTCAGAACTAACGGCAGGGGGGTAATGCTTCGCATAATACTCCGCATTATATTCTTGGGACTTGACAATGTTACGCAAAGGCTACTCTCCGGACGTCTACCTCTGAGGCATCGACCTCCGCCGTTCTCTCACCCAACCGTTCGGTTAGTTCATCCACTACCACACCTCGTTGTTCAATCCCGAATAGGATTACGGAAGCGGCAGTGACCGCAGGGTACAGCTTCACAAATTTTGTGAAAGCGTCAATGACAACCAGAAGATACTTTTTCTTAGAGCGTATGGACGGAAGGGGACCCAGATGGTCAATATGAATGGTATCAAACGGAAGGGGCACTTTCGGAATACTATGTAGCGTGACACGGTTGTCTGGAGCGGACGCGGAGTAGTAGATACACTTGACGCAATTTTTAATGTAATTGTTAACATAAGACTTCATACACGGGAACCAATAATACTTCTTGATTTGTGTACAACATTTCTCCGTGGCCATGTGGCCAAGCTTTTCGTGCACTACTCGTATGACATGATTTATCATTTCGGAAGGGAAATCCGCTATTTCATGTTTCTCTAACTCATCTCGGAGTTTGACAATCTCAGGGTCTCGGTTCTGGGTTAACTGCAGTTGGAAGTCGAGGTTTAAATCGTCAACGTATGCGGCAGTTTCTATTCTATCAGCATGGGGCATACTAACCCCCGAGCGGTGTACAATCGTGTAGTTGTAATTTTCTAACAGCAGGGCCCAGCGAGCAATTTTGGCGGAATGTCCACCGTTTCTCAGTGTCAGCGCAAGGGAATTACAATCCGTCACGATTTTGAACGGGATGAACTTAAGGTACGTCTCAAAACGTTTCAAGGAATACACGATAGCTAACGTCTCTAGTTCATAACTGTGTAGTTTCGATTCGGCGGCGGAGGCTATCTTGGAGATGTAGAACACTGGGTGTAATTTACCGTCGGTTTGTTTCTGGAGTAGCACTGCTCCGAAACCAATTGAACTAGCATCGCAGTGTAACTCTGTTTCAAACTTCGGGTTGTAAATAGATAACACGGGGGATTCGATCAGTTTCAACTTCAGTGTTCGGAAAGCTTCGAGGCATTCCTCGGAGAAGACATAAGGGATACTTTTTCTTATTAATCGGGACAGCGGATACGCAATCTTAGCGAAACCAGGTACAAATCGGCGGAAGTACGAGAATAAGCCTAAGCAGCGCTCTAATTCCTTGCTATTCCTTGGGATGGGCAAATCCCGTATCGCCTGAACGTAAGCTGGTTTAGGCGTGATACCGGCGGAATTTGCTAAGTAACCCAAGTACTCTAGTTCCCTATACGCAAAACGGCATTTAGCCAGCTTCAGGCATAGCCCGTTCACTCTTAACGTATACAATATTTCCTTCAGAACCTCAGAACCTCTTGCGTATATATCACCAGTTGACCTCGGTTTATAAATTTCTTAAGGACAAAATAAACGAATCTAGCGAACACGGAGGGGCCATTACAAAGTCCGAAGGGCATGCGTACATATTCAAACTGACCATCAGGGGTTACAAAGGCAGTATATTTGATTGAGTCTGGGTGCATTTTTACATGGTGGAACCCGTTCTTCAAGTCCAAGACAGTGAACAGAGGAATCGGAAAATGATCTCGAACTGTAATTTTGTTCAACGGCCGGTAATCTACACATTTCCTCATGGTGTTGTCCTTTTTACGTACAGGGACAATCGCGGCAGCGTAAGGAGAACTACTGTGGCGAATAATACCAGCTTTCAATAGATCAATACAGATCTCACGCACCTCAATGCGTTCGTGGTGCGACAGACGTCGGGGGCGGCAGAAAATCGGAGTTTGGCTAGTCAGTTCTATGTTCATGTCATAGTTCACGGGTTTGATTAAATCTGGGTCAACCTGTACATACGCAGTGGAAATAATAGACTTTAAGTCTGCGGTTTGCTCTTCCCGTAACGTGGGCTCTATACCATTTCTGGCTCACTGACATCAGGGACCTGATGGCGTTTATAGCCATAAGTACATCCTTCAGTGCTTCCGGAGGTGCAGCAGAAGTTTTTGGAAGGGGCGAATCAGACAATTCGGCAGAAACAATCTCGTTCTTATCGTGCGGTAGTACCGCTAGATCTTTCCCCAATATATTAAAAGACTTTAGAAAAGCAGTGAGTTTCGTATTTATACATTCAGTCGGTTTATTCATAAGTATCAACGATTCTTTTTCATATTTCAGTTCTTTCAGTTTACAGAGTCTAATATTAATTTTATACAGGAGATCTCTGCCTATAATCATCGGCAGTTCGGTTGATTTGTTCGTCAGGACTTCAAACGTATGTATTGTCTCTGTGCTGCGGAGGTGAACCCTACACTGGACTTGACCTAATGACCGAAGTTGGCTATTTCCTAAACCACGGCAGTTCAATCTACTGGGGCTAAGACGGCAGTTGGAGGGGACTTCAGATTGACGGATAAAACTCTTCGGACTGCCCGAATCGAGAAGGGAAAACATATTTATAAATTTCCTATCTTGCACTTCATCACAAACAAAAGCAAGACTCACCAGTTGTATATGGTTTAGTCGATCTCCTACATCATCAGCAGCGGCGGCAACAGTGGTGGCGGTGGCAGTTCCCATCCGAAACGGGCAGTTTTTATAGATGTGGCTCACTATGCCACACTTGAAACAGGAATTCGGCGGTCTGATCGGTTTCAGGCATTGGTTTTTGTAATGCCCCCATCCCGAGCAGTTGAAGCATCTGGTCTCACTTGTGGCAGTGCCTGACGATTTGTTCCCAGACGACGCGGCAGTTGTTGTTGGCTGCGCCTTCACGCTAACCCTTTACTTGGAGGCAGCAGCCTGCATACGGAGGCGCTCGTAGCGTTCCAGTAGGGGCTTCAGTTCAGCCACCGTGCGAGCTGAGTACAGCATGCCGACTCGAGTAGAGCTGTCCCGCAGTCCATCGATGATCAGGTCGACCAGCTCGTTCTCCGGAATCGGAGCATTCATGGCAAACTCCTGCATCTCGATTGCGAATCTCAAGCATCCTTCGCCTGCCCTGATGCGCCGGCTACGCAGAGCGTGGTACACCTCCTCGATACTATGCGAGCGTCCAAACTCTCGCAGGAGGATTGCTTTCAGTTCTCTGTAGCTGTGCACCGATACCGTGCGCAGCAGCACCGCCGCCGTCCCCTCCAGCATGCGACGGCATGCAACCAAACGTAGGCGGTCATTTAACACTCAAGTCACTGACCTGCTGCCTCGGTGCTCGGGATTCGTCCATACTCTGTTGCACCTTGAGGATCTGCTGCTGCAGCTGTAGCAACTCATGTTGTTTCCGTAGAATCGTCAGTTGCTCGTCAAGACTGGGGGAGGCGGAAGCAGCCGGTGTGATGGCGGCAGCGGAAGACGGCTCGGAGGGCACTAAGGCGGGCATCTCTTCCCATGGTTCCGAGTCAGGGTCAGTGACGGGTGCGGCAATCGAGGCAGCAGCCTGCAGTGGTGACATGTAAGCGGTGGACACCGCAGCGGTGGGCACAGCAGAGGCGGGTGTTGCAGCAGCGGGCACAGCAGCAAGCACGGCGGCAGAGGGTACAGCGGCGGCGGATACAGCAGCGAGTACAGCGGTGGTGGACACAGTAGAGGCGGGTGCGGCAGCAGCGGGCCCAGCAGGGACGAGTATGGCAGTAGTGGGCACAGCAGAGGCGGGTGCGGTAGCAGCGGGTCCAGCAGTGGCGAGTATGGCAGCGCCGGGCACAGCAGAGGCGGATGCGGCAGTAGCGGGACCAGCATGGGCCAATATGCCAGCGGCGGGCACAGCAGAGGCGAGTATGGCATCGCCGGGCACAGCAGAGGAGGGTGCGGCAGCAGCGGGCCCAGCAGGGGCGAATATGCCAGCGGCGGGCACAGCAGAGGCTGGTGCGGCAGCAGCTGGCCCAGCAGGGGCGAGTATGGCAGCGGCGGGCATAGCGGAGGCGGCTGCGGCAGTAGCGGCACCAGGTTCTGCAGCGGCAGGCGCAGCAGCGGCGGCCCCAGTGGCAACCGGTACTGCGTAGAGGCGGCCACCCTAGATGTGGAGCGTGTGGCCTGCCGTGTCCCGAAATATGTATCCTTTCGGGTAGTCATCCCACTTCTGAGTTGTAATAACCTATTTATTATATAAAAATGATATGGATTAGTCTAGATGATAAAGATTTAATTTTTCGTTTCGCAGCAAGTGCGTCTGGTTTGTCGCGTTGCCGGAAAAGAGCTTTTCAGTGTGGCCTTAGGCCACATATCGATAATTTCCATAGGCTACTTACTTGGTCTGTAGGAGTCGGCGTATCGTGAAGAAACGCGTGTGCTAACTTCCATATATGCGGGTAATGGTTGTTTTCAATCCTCCTCTGGCCTGAATCAACGTTTTCATTTCCTCCATGATGAAATAGCAAGAAATTTCCACTGCATGTGTGGACTAAAATTTCAAGACGCTTGTTTCTCCTAGAGATGTGTTCTCTCACGATCTCGTCGATTATATCGATAACAGATGTCGATAGGCGTGTGGCGGCACCGTGTGAATCCAATAAGCAAGCGATAGTAGGTCAGAACTATCGACTAGTAACTTTGAGGTTAATAATTAATTGCCACCGAATTGCAACCAATTATTAACCACCGTAACAAACAAACAATGCCCAACGATCCGGCTCGAAAGACCAAATTATGATGAGTAATAAACCACTGTGTTTAATATCTCATTGAACTTAATTTTATTTTTACTATAACTGTACTGAACTGTGTCTGCCACTGCTAGAACACGTCTTGATCGTTCGTTTGCTTGCTTATTACTAAATTTTAAATACTTATGCAGCTACGTAGGTCACATAAGCTTATAAAGAGAGACAGAGAAAGAGAGCACCAGACTGGCGCCAGCAAATTCCAGAAAAACTTATAAAATACAAAAACAAACGCATTGTAAGACCATTTATGAGACTAAGAGTACGAAAATACGTAGAAATGTTAGTGAAATGACAATTGGTTCCTCAACAAGTCTGCTGATGATAGAACTTGGTGGTTCCTAAATAGCTATATAGATAACCTGCAGATTTTACCTGCAGATAGAGATTTTTGAAACAATATTCTCTTAGAAGATCGACCTTGAGCAGGCTTAAATGCAAAGCTTGACTTAAATTTCAAAAATTTCGTAATCTTACCAGATAACACCAACGGAAGGCTCTCCGTTTTACATATGCTGTATGTACAGCTGCTGTAATTTTCATTATAATACAATATGACCTCTACCCGGCTTAAATGTAAGGATTGACTTAAATTTCAAATATGTCCTAATCTAACCATTTAACACCAATGGACGGCATGCCGTTTTTACATATGATGTATGTACAGCTGCTGTAATTTGCTTGGAATTTTTATTCCAAAAATCCCTTTTTCTTTATGGTACAATAAAGCGTGTATGATATAATAGGCCATGAACTTAGTTTGTTAAGGGCGAAGCTCTTACACTAATATTTCATAGCGCTTAAGGGAATGTACAGAAAGGTGGACTTCGGTATTGTAGGCTTCGCCAATTATTTTTCGCTTCATTTAGATGCAGTTCTCAACTAGTTTTAGCGTTAAAGTCATGCTATGGCTATTGCAAGTCTGGAGTTCTTTAGTAAAGTCTGCTGATAATAGAACTTGGTGGTTCTTGAAAAAGCTTGGTATTGTAGGCTTCGCCAATCTTTTTGCGTTTCACTTAGTTATTATTCCCAGTATTATTCCCATTTAGCGTTGAAGACGTGCTATAACTTTTGCAAGCCTAGAGATCTTTAGTAAAGACTTGATCGTTCGGTCGTTCGTTTGCATGCTTATTACTAAATTTTCAACTCTTATGGAACTACATAGGTCACATAGGTTTTTGAAGAAAGAGCACCAGACTGGCGCCAGCAAATGCCAGAAAAATTTATAAAATACAAACACAAAAGCATTGTAAGATCATTTATGAGACTTAGAGTATGAAAATACGTAGGAATGTAAATAAAATGACAATTGTTTCCTCAACATCCCATACCCCGCCTGAAACTTCGTTTCTGAATCCGGTAGCGCTACAATCTTCGTGATAGGGCGAGTGACTTCTCCTGATTTGGTGACAGCCTGAACTGCTCGCACAAGGCCATCATCTCTTGTGAACACCTGAGTTATGCGTCCTAAGAGCCATGCTGATGGAGGCGCGTTAGAGTCCTTGATCAGTACAAGATTACCGATCGCAATGTTTGGTAACTTGGTGCTCCATTTCTGGCGCTGCTGTAGCGATGTCAAATATTCTTGATGACAACGCTTCCAAAATCCTTGAAGCATTGCTTGGGTATGCTGCCAGTAGCTCAATCGATTGGTCGGAATGTGCAAATATCTGTCTTCAGGAACTGCTGTATAAGTTCTGCCAATTAAGAAATGTGCCGGTGGCAGGTAGACAATTTCAGTATCGGATGTTATGCACAATGGTCACGAAAGGTGAGGACGGTGGTTCCTATTACTCGTCTTAACCGAGCGTACTGCCGACTCCCACATACCACCCCTGTGTGGTGAATATGAGGGAATGAAATTCCATTAAATACCCTGATCTGCAAGGGCGTCCGAAGCGATGTTATTGTGATCGGGTGAAGCAAGAAGCTGTACCATTTCATCCAGTGCGCGTTTTGCGCTAACAAGGTTTTGACCATTTGCATTTCCCAAGACGAGCCATAAAACGTTGTAACGTTTTAAGCTCCAGATGAAGAGCTGAAGTAGGCATTCATAGAAACAGACAAACGTATATATCTTCCTTCCTAGGGTTTCGTCGCTTGTGAACGTTTAGCAAAATAGGTTTTGTCGCACTCGAACAGACGGCAAATTGGCCATAAACTGATGTGCAGCGTGATAGCGCTGTCTAAAACAGTTTAATTTGTCATGTGTGACACGTCGACACGTCATGTGCTCCAAAAGCTGCTTCCTCGAAAGCAGCTGTCTATCGTCATTGAATCGATTTTGTGCCTGTATTAGGCAAAACTTCTTTGCTCTGGTAATTTATTTATTTATTTATTTATTTATTTATTTACGTCAACTAAGTCAGCAGTCGACGAAAAAGCTTAAGCTAAAATACAAATAGTAATTAATTCATTAAGGTAGCTTAGCTATATGCACAACATCCCCGACCCGATGGAGGTGTTTTATTTGCAACAAGGTGCCAGCTATGCCCCGATTCACAGCCAATGTGGTCAGGGATGAGTTGCAGCCAATCAAATATCCAGTCCAGAATACTTTCAGTGGTTACGCTGTAGATAATTAAAAAGTATAGCGCGAAGAGAAGTGACAGATAGATGAGGAGAAATAAGGTGAGAAAGGTTGTTAAAAGATTGGCAAAGAACACGAAGAGGTTCGTGAAGAGAGTAGTTAGTCAAACATCTACTAAGGTGAAGAGGAAAAAAGTTTCTGGTCCGACGTGAGGGAACACAAAAATATAGCGTATCTAGTAAATTGGTAGAACTGACTTCGCCGTTGACTACTTTATGTAGAAAGAGAATCCCAAATACGAGCCTACGGTTGTAAAGTGAAGGAAGATTAATAAGAAGAAGTCTGTCAGAATAAGAAGGTAGGCGAAGATTCGGGTCCCAATTAAGACCGCGTAACGCAAACTTAAGGAATTGCTTCTGTACCGATTCAATACTACGCTGGTGAACATCATATTGAGGGTTCCACACTGGTGAGCAATATTCTAGAGTAGGGCGAACTAACGAAGTGTATAAAACCTTTGTCACATATGGATCATCAAATTCTTTGGCCCAACGTTTAATGAAGCCAAGAAGACTGCATGCTCTATTAACAATTGAAGATATATGAATATTAAAAGAAAGTTTTGGGTCAAACATAACGCCTAAGTCTTTAAATGATGGTACACAATCTAACAGAACAGACTTAATAGAGTATTGAGCTAGGAACGGCGACAAACGACTGAAAGTCATAAAAGAGCATTTAGAGGCATTAAGGTGTAATTTATTAACGTGACACCAAACACAGAACGCATCGAGATCTGATTGCAAGTACTGTTGGAAAGAAGGATCATTATATGAATAGCAAATCTTCACGTCATCCGCAAACATGAGCACGCGTGAATGAGCCAAGGCCAAAGGCAAATCGTTTATAAACAAGGTAAATAACAGTGGGCCCAGATGACTGCCGTGGGGGACACCTGACGTAACTCGAACAGTTTTAGATATCGAGGAACGAAAAGACACCTTTTGGGTTCTGCCAATAAGATACGACTTTAACCAAGCCAATAGTTTCGGGGAAAAACCCATGATGTTAAGTTTCATGAGAAGCAAGGAATGATCAACCGTATCGAAAGCCTTACTAAAGTCAGTATAAATAACATCAGTTTGACACTTTTTACGGAAGCCATGGTGTACAAGGGTAGTCAATTCTAAAAGGTTGGTAAGCGACGAACGACCTTTCATGAAGCCATGCTGACAAGCAGAAATAGCGGATCTGGATAGGTGTTGAAGGGAAGACGTAATAATTTTCTCAAACAGCTTAGGTATTGCCGAAAGTTTGGCAATGCCACGGTAGTTAGAAATATCCGATTTGTTACCCTTTTTAAAAAGCGGAATAATAAAAGACTCCTTCCAAATATCAGGGAAGCGACAAGTCTCACTCGATATAAAGAATAACCGAGATAAAGGCTTAGATAGGGAAATCGAACACATTTTAAGGATGCAACTAGGTATATTATCAGGCCCGGGTACGAAGGAAGACGTCATAGATGACAAGCTAGAGATAATACAGTCTTCAGTAATATTAGGAAAAAACATACAATTTAAATGTGGAATTGTGAAGGGATAAGGTGTGGGATCCGAAGCAGTAGAAGAATAAGTCGACTGAAAGAATTTAGCAAACAGATCTGCAATATCTGAATCACAATTAGCAGTCTGGTCATTAAGTCTGAAGGTGGAAGGTAGTAAATTATAGCGTCTTTTGGAATTAACAAAGTTATAAAATCTTTTGGGGTTCTTATAAAATTCAACCTTACAGCGAACGATATAATTATTGTAGCATTGAGTATTTAAAAGGCAAAATTGAGATTTGGCTACACAATAATTTGCATAGTCAAGTCGCGAACCAGTTTTTTTAAATCTTTTAAAATATCTCGATTTAATGTTACGGAGATTAGAGAGCCTACGTGTGAACCAGACTGGCGCACTGGAGACGGTAGAGACATTCACATAAGGAACGCATTTATCAATTAGAGAATTAAGAGCAGAGTAGAAAAAATTTACTGCACAATCTATATCACAGCACTCAAATAGAAATGACCAATCAAAAGAGAAAATAAGGCTGTTAAGAAGATTGAAATTTGTTTTACGAAAACATCTGCGACGAGAATTTGAGATGTTATTGAATGAATTATTAACGGAATTGTAAGAAATAGTAATTTCAATGGTAGGGTGATAAGTATCTTCAGGCTTCACTAGGGGCTGTGTTTGTGATACAGCACTAACAGTGGGATCAGAGACAAAAACAAGATCGAGGATTCTTTTAGAAGAGTTAAGAAAAGAATTCAACTGATATAGCGGACATTCAAGTAGGCTATCAAGAAAAACATGTTGAGATGAAGGAATTAAGAAAGATAGATTATCATCAGCAAGCCAAGAAACATTAGGCAAGTTAAAATCACCTAAAGCTATAAAAAAATCACGATCTTTAAGACGACTAAAAATAGTTCGCAAAGCATCAGCATGGTGCATGTAGATCATCATATCAGAAGCTGGAGGAATGTATGAACAAGAGATATATAAGCTAAAGTTAGAACATGTAACTTCGACGCAAATAAACTCAACACCTAAGGGGAGATCAATCGGCACAACACTTGAGCACAGATTCGAGTTGACTGCAATGAGTACTCCGCCGCCACGACGACCAACACGATCAAGCCTATAAGAAATAAAGTTATTAGAAAGAATTTCATTATCCAAAACAGAGGAGTTAAGCCAAGTTTCAGAGAAAGCTAATATGTCAGCCGAAAAGGTTTGGCTATCGCAGAATAGTTTCGAGAGCTTGGTAAGAAGTCCTCTTACATTTTGATAGTGAATGCAAAGACTAGACGTTATTAGTTTTTGAAGCAGAAGATACATTAGGAAGGTGGACAGGCAAAGGGCGGGAGCGCTTATTGGGCGCAAATTCGTGTACAACTAGGCCCTCTGGCCAAAAGTTAGGGTCAACCATAGCTGAGAAATACTCATTTGGTACAGTAATTTTAAAAGAGGAGATTTCGCGAGGCCTAGAAAACTTAAACTTTTGAATTAAAACCTTAGCAGGGCATATATTACCAATGTAAGCTGCCACAGACGATTCAGAAGTATCTGGAGCAAGCCTAGAGATAAATAATTGTTTACGATGAGGCACTACAGTTAGTGGAGGCGGAGGAGCATTGGGATCCGCAAGTGATTGAAAGCCAGCATGATCCAGTAATTGATCAGAGTTCCCGTGAGGGATAGATTGAGGTACACCAGGGCTTGTAATGGGTACATCAATCTGAAAAGAAGAGCATAAAGAGGGACAAGAAGATGGTGTAGGCGAAAGTAAAATGGGAGAAGATGTAATAGAAAGTGCGGGCGACTGCTTATGAGGCAACTCAAGGGTACATTTCTTGGGCAATTCCTTAGAAGGTGGATCAAACTTGAATTGCGACAATAAATTTATGCTAGAGTCACACTCATTAGACAGCTGTTTGGCCATTTTATTCAGAGAAAGAAACTTTAAACGAAGATCCCTGTACATTCGGCTAAAATCAAGCTGCTGGCTGGCACAAGATGGGCAAGTCCAGCGCATTAAGCCAAGCTCAGGCTTAGACACAGACAAACCAGAAAATTTGTCGTAATCACGGCCGTTGAGGCCAGCACATTTTAAGTGAATAAGATTGTCGCAAAGCCAACACGATATTGCTCTATACTGATCGTCAAAACGATCAGAATGCTTGCAATTGGGTAGACAACAAGCCATTGAAAAGCCAAAATAAACACAAGGCAAAAAAAAAAAAAAAAAAAAATATATATAAAAATTTAAATAAACAGCACAAAGATAATTATCGATAAAAAAATCAATAATTACAAACAAAACAAAGAGACAGCTAGAGTACACAGCACAAGAGAGAGTGCAAGAACAGTTATCAGACGAGCTTTGAGAGGCGGCCTTAGAAAAGTAATTACGCGGGAGGGAAGCTGAGCACAAGCACAAAGCAGAGAGAACAACAAAACCACTAGCACTGATGGTATGATGGGGGCGATGAGGGGAGCAACTGCAGAAGCAATGACGGGAGAGAACAATAAGAAAAAAATAAAAACAATTTAGATGCACCAAACACTAATCACAAAAAAGAAAACTGTTTAATTTGGCGAATTATGCAAATAAAACACAAGGGTTTCAAGCAAATGACACAAGCGAAAACGAAAACAAACTAGGCACAATTAAAAATTGGGAAAAAACAATATATATTAATAAAACTCAGGAGCTAAGCAAAAACACGACCGTCACGTCAGAGAGCAGAAGCTTTAATTTCATTAAACCTTAGAAGTCCTGAATATCTAGGCTTCCTTGATCTGATTTGATGAACAAAGCGAAATACATATGCGACCACTCGAATCAGTGTGATCCAAGGTGAGAGTGGTTTGAGTAGTACATCAAATGAAATGTCAAGATTTTGGTTTTGAACCGAAGTTCTACTACTGGCTTTAGAATTAAGCAGGAAGTTGGTAGTTTATTCATTGGCTCTGAGTATAGTGTACAGTCGTGCAGCCAACATGGTCCCTTCCACCATAAATCAGAGTTAATAAATTCACTCGCTTGCATGCCTCGTGTACACAATCCGCAAGATTTTTCTTAGTGCTGAAATGCTTCCAAACGGTACAAATATTTCTGCCGTGCGGTTGGCAACAAATATTTTAAGTTTACAGAGTTGTTGCGAAACCCATGACAACACGATTGTAGAATCGGTTCATGCGTGTATATTAGCATCCTTCTGGCGCAGACCAGATTTTATTGCTTGGAACAAACGAGCTAATAGTAAAGCTCCGCAAAGCTCCGTAAAGCTCCCTCGTTGCTGGCAATTCGTTTACTATTGGTGACCCATTTGCTTAGCGCTAATTGTGCCCGTGACATAAGGAGTACCAGCTCTTCCTTAATGTAGAGCAGTTCCTGTTCGTTCATGGCTCCTGTCAGTACGTCATCGACGTAGAAATCATCCAAAAGTATCCTAGCAGCCTATGAAAACTCGTGTTTGTGATCAGCTGCAAGTTGTATCAGGATCTGAAAATCCATGCAGTTCGATATCATCGCGTTGATTGTCGGGTATCTTCAGGGTCCATAACGTGAATATGTCCTTTCTGAATGTTTGCGATAAGTGCGCTTGCTTCGTTGGCAGCTCCGAGTCCCAATCCAGATAAAGCAGCCATAATTCCTGAAGCAGGATTTTAAACTTGATCACCACTAGCGCCAAAATACCGAGTTGGTCAGACAGCACATGTATTTTAGTACAACTCACATGTTCCGAGAATGTAAGGACATCTTCTAGAGAACGCCTATGCAGCCCAAGCACCTTTGCTGCCATCCTTGAGAAATCAATTTCATTGCCCTCGTTGCTGGCAATTCGTTTACTATTCGAGACCCAATTGCTTAGCTCCAATTGTGCCCGTGACATAACGAGTACCAGCTCATCTTTAATGTCGAACAGTTCCTGTTCGTTCATGGCTCCTGTCAGTACGACATCGACGTAGAAATCATCCAAAAGTATTCTAGCAGCCCTTCGAAACACGTGGTCGTGATCAGCTGTCAGTTGTTCTATGCCGTGCCATAGGTGACTGTGGTCAATTTGCAATGCTTCAATGTTGCCACAGGGTCTTCTCTGCAAAGGATTCGTTAAAAATCTTGATGTTTAGTCACTACTGAAATCTGTCTAAACATTTTGACGATGTCCGCAGAAAATACGAATCTGTGCTTTCGAAAACGCAGACAAACGTTGAACAAGTTGCGTTGTATACATAGACCAATATGAAGTGCATCGTTAAGAGATCGTCCATCCCTATATTGAAATAAGCCGTCGAACACCATACGAAGCTTGGCAACTATGACTGGATGGTGTGGCAAATAAAATGACATCTTAGAGACATTTGTGGCTTCATCTGCAGCTACTTCCTGCATGTTCTCTCCCGAGAACTGAATATATTTTAAGTTCAGGCTGTCATCCTTCATTAAACGACGCTCGACTACGAGAAAGCACGTTCGCAAATTGTGGGCTTTATTCCTTGAACGGCAAATCGACTATGTATCTTCCATCCGAATTGCGGGTGTGCGTACACCGGAAGTGCGTCTCGACCCTTTCATCCTCTACGTTTACACTTGTGTGTGATGGAACTTCCTCTATTTCCCAAAATCTTTCATACAATTACCTGTAATGGCAAGCATGGTGCGTCTACGATTTCCAAGCATCCTCGTAATTAGCATCTACGATAGGCAAATGCTGGATGGGTATCGCTGCATCTCCTATGACACATGACTTCAGGTGATGAAACTTCTGTATATTCGTTAGTGTTGTCTTTCCATGAATGGTACTCACAAAGAGGTCCTTGAAAGCATGCCATTCCTTGTAATCTCCACCAAAGTGCTTTATGTGGATTTTGGATAGTCACAATCTCTTGTTGTCGGCATTGCAACCGACTGTGAGCCTGACGAAGACGTAGATTGCTGTGGCGAGAGCAATCCCTCAACCAATAGTTTCTGTTGTTCCATTTGACGTTGCATCTGTTGAAGATTTTCCTGGACAAGCGAAATACCGTTGCCAGCCGCACCGCATTCCTCCAACTTGCCAGAGGATGCCACAACAGCCAGTAGAGTCTTAAGGCGTAGAGCATTCGCCATTTCATATTTAAACTCGTATACCTCGTAATCTTGTTGTTGGTCTGTTGGTGACGATGTGTTTCTTGATATTCTTATTTATATCTTTGATAAGGATATTCGTATTCCCTCTTTCCTGTACTTCGGCGAAGCGGGGCTATTAAGCAAGATAGCCGTTCCGGCTTAATTTTCTACGTTGTGTCATTTATTTACGGCAGCCTCTACCTTGGGACCTTGGATTTTCAACCATTATGTTCTTTCGGTTGCCTCTGCGATGAGGCCTTTGTTTTATAATTACCCATTTTATTTTGGGCAACCCTTCTATGAGGGGGATTGGATTTTCGACCGTTATGTTCTTTCGGCAGCTTCTGCGATGAGGGGCCTTGGAATTTCGACTATTATGTTCTGTAAGCAGTTAAATATACGTCCGTCATATCCATTATTGGGGTTAAAACATCAAGTGTGTCCGTATCTATGATGAAAAAAACATTTTAAAGAATTTTGTTTTAGTTGTGGTAGTTTTTGCGACCTTTGTGTTATTAACTTAAGATTTTCTCAGGCTTCAGGTCATTTGTTCCAAATAAAAATAAAAACAAAATATAGTTTTTAATATTCTTTTTCCCGATATATTTCGGCTGCGCAGCGGCAACCGTCTTCAGGGCAACTACAATAGAATACAAGAACATTTAACAATTATATGACATTTAACATCTTTTAACATACATTGTTTAACACGTCAGCACCGTTCGACGTGGAGTTAAAAACTAATTATTGTCAAGTAAATGTCTGTATATGTGAGCGCAGTTGTCGGTATCCGTCTTAAAGTTAAGTCGTGTGGCGCTCGGAGTGTTGATGATATGTAGCATCTCCATGGTGAACCTTTTGTTGTAATGCCGCTCTTCATCTAATATTGTTGTCTCTTCGAAATTCGGTGCATGGCCACTAGTTGCACAGTGTGTCATTAGTGCTGTTTTTGGTGTATCTGTATAATGTCTCATTTTATAGTCAGATTTGTGTTGGGAAATCGTAGTTTTTAATTTCGATTTTGTCGTCCCTATTTATATCTTATTGCACGGTATGTTTCCTTGTCCATTGCATGGAATTTTGTATATTACATTACTTCTATTTGTCATCTCTATCTTGGATTTTGTTTTGTTGAATATATGTTTGAGGGTATTGTCAGGTTTGTGTGCTATTTTTATTCCAGCTTTGTCATAACAATCCGAATGTGATAGTCTTTCTGATAATTTAGGTACATAAGTGACAGATAAGTAGGTTTTCTCATTCTTAGTTTTGTCAATGGGGGATTTATGTTTTTTGAACAATGACTTGATTACGTTATCCGGAAAATCGTTGTCCTTTAAAATATTTATTATTTCCTTCTTCGTTTCTTAATGGTATATTTTATCCGAAATGGTTAGCATCCGTTGGGTACAGCTCCTTGCTGTATTTATTATCATCGCTTGGGGTGTTTTGAGTTGAAATTGATGATTCGTCCTGATGCTGTTGGCTTCCTATACCATTTTAGTTTTAATTCGTTTCCTCGTCTGATGATCATAGAGTCCAAATACGCCAGTTTTCCATTGTCTTCCAGCTCCATAGTAAATTTAATATTCCTGTCAAATGAATTTAGGGTGTCCAGTGTTTTATCGATGTCATCTTGGTGTATTATTGAAAAAATATCATCTACATATTTCGTTAATAATCTTGGTGGTCTGGTTAGTTTATCCATTGTAGTGTCCAGAAGATTTTCCATAACAATGTCCGCAATGACAGGTGAGGCCGGAGATCCCATCGGCATTCTTTTTAATTGTATGAATGTTTGGTCCTTCTAAGTAAAATATCTATTCTCTTGAATGCAGAATTTTACTATTTCCATAAATAGAGCTTTTGGTATTTTTGTGTGTTCCTGAATTTTAGTCCATTTGTTCCTGATTGTGTCCAATGCTAGATCCGTTGGTATGCTTGGAAATAATGATACCACGTCAAATGAAATTAATTGCTCATCGTCACAAATGTAAGTGTTATTTATGCGTTGTTTGAATTCAGTTGCGTTTTTTATGTTATATTTGGAGTCCAATGTTATATTCCTTAAAATTTGTATAATGTATTTACAAGGTCCATAGGATGGTGAGCCAATTGACGAACAAATTGGTCTCAATGGTGTCCCTTCTTTGTGTATTTTTGGTAGTCCATATATTCTTGGAGAGATCGCCGTAGTTGTCATCATTTTGTTCTTTTCAATCTTTGAAATAACCCCCATCTTATGTAGTTTGTCCACCAAATTGTTCTTCTTTGTCTGTAATCGTGTTGTTGGGTCTTTCCTGAGGATTCTATAGGTGTTTAGATCCGACAATATGTCCATCATTCTGTGGTCATAATCAATCTTTTTCATTGCTACCGTTTTATTTCCTTTGTCAGATGTTAATATTAAAATATCGTCATGTTGTTTAAGAAATTTGTATGTCCGTTGAGTTATATCTAATATTGCAGGATCTGTTGCATTTATGTATTTCATCGCTCTGTGCTCTTTAACCATTAAAGAGAACGCAGTACGCGATGCCTCTTGTTTTTCTTTGATCGTCAGAACTATTTCCTCTCCATCGGCAATGTATTTTATGAGAGGGAGCTTCTCGTGTTCTATGGGAAGAGCAAGCTTTGGACCCTTTGATAGCAATGATTTTATATCCGGCGGGAACTCCACTTGTGTCTCATTTACAAACCAATCGTCAGTTCTGTTATTGTTAAAGAGAGCAAAGTTCCGTTTGTTGTTTAGTTTCTCATGTTTCATCCCATGATGTTCCCGCAATGTTCTGTTAGTCTTGTTACTGCGTTTTGTTCTGTTTCCAAAAATTAGCTCATGCTCTGTTCGTCCAGCTGTTTTCCAAGAGTTTTTGTTGTCTCAGCTAATTTGTTGTTGAATCTTTTGAGAGTGTTATGTTTATGTTTTATAAGCAGGTTTAATATTTTTGTGTGAAAGAAATATGTATATCTGTCCAATGTTTTGTTAATGTCTGGAAATGTGTTATTGTCAAACTTACACATACACTACATCGATCAATCTCCCTGTATATGCCCCTTTTGCAACGACATCATATCAATCGAGCACATCCTCACCAACTGCAATACCCTAAAACCCCAAAGACAAGCAATATTTAAAAACACCAACCCTCTCCAATGCCTAGCACAACCCACATCCTCAAACATATCAAACATTCTAAAATACTTAAAAACAACAAATTTATATCACTACATCTAAGAACATACAATTTAACTTAAATTAAGAAACTCTCATCACCCCATGTATATATGTAAATATGTAAATACATACAACACACAGTTAAGAGAACTCATACATAAACTCATACAACTCTAGAGCTGAAGGCCTCTGCTGCCATAGCCACGTAATAAGCTAGCCTATAATTTCACTATTAATAAGTTAGCTCTTAAATAAATAAATAAATAAGATGCTAAGCCAATGAATTGTCTTAGTGATGTGACTGACTGCTAATGCTATAATTTTTTGAAGGTTTGGACGAATTTCACCAGCACTAATATTGTAGCCTAAATATTGAACCGATATTTTCAAAAAGGAACACCTTGTGATGTTGAATGAAAATTCAGCTTCTGTTAATGTGTTTAGAACAATTTCTAATCTTTCTAACGCTTGATATTTTGTTGAGACAATTATCATTATATCGTCTATATAGACGATAACATACGAATTTGCTAAATCAACTAGAGCTTGCATTACAAAACGTTGAAAAACAGAAGGTGCGTTTTTAAGCCCAAACGGCATGGATAAAAATTCTTATTGACCATCTGGGGTCACAAATGCTGTATACTCAATAGAATCGGTTTGTAAGGGAATTTGGTAATACCCGCTGGCATATTACCACGTAACATGTAAAATAATTAACTCATAGTCTATTTATTTGATCCCGTATAAGTGGCAACGGGTATTTATCGGCAACTTTATAAAAATTTAGCTCTCTGTAATCAACAAAGTCTATCTGAACCATTTTTTTTCTTGACCAACAATATGGGGCCTGCGTAAGGTGTACAACTTGGTTTAATTATTTTGTATTTTAGTAATTGGTTAATTTTTTCCCTTACTAAATCTCGCTCATATAGACTTAAATGATATGGTTTTCTTGGAACTGTTTTACTTAAATCAATTAATCCAATTTTCATTTCACCAACCTTGACATAAGTACCTGGAATACCTTTTATGAAAGAATTGGAACTGTTTTACTTAAATCAATTAATCCAATTTTCATTTCACCAACCTTGACATAAGTACCTGGAATACCTTTTATGAAAGAATTTGAGTATTTTGCCAACTATGAATGCAGTTTTATATTTTTGCATCTTTCTTTCATCAACGAACATTCTGCTCCAGAATTATACTAGCCTTAGACCGGCTCGAGGTCAATCTTCCAAATGAAGATTATTTCAAACGCAACACAAAAAGGTGAGTAGTAGAGAGCTGCATGAATGATAAAAAAATCAATTCGAGTTAAAAACATTCAAAACCAAATCAATGATTTGAATGACTTTGAAAATCAACTTCAAGTAAATGAGTTTGCGACGTAAATATCAGTCGTATAACATTGAAACGAAACAAAACGAATTGAATGAGCTAGAAGGTGATACAATGTGTTCCTATGATTCGAATGCATTCGAATTTAAGTTCTGATTTTAGTATTTAGTATTTATTTGAATTTTTTATTTTTTAAATATATGTGATTATTATACGGCAAAACTAGTGTGGTCAGTGGTTCAGATTTGTTCCAAATTGTCCAATCCATAACTGCGCACTAAAGTTTTCTGGTGTATAGAATATTTTAATTTCATTTCATTTCGCCATTATTTTCCCTACATTTTGGATAAAATAATTAGTTTTTGTAGCTTTAAAAAGTCCCAATAAAAATGAAACAATTCGAATAATTCGAATGATTCGAGTGCCTTAGTACAATTCGATACTTTGAAACTCAATTCATTGCCTTTCATTAAACAGAGTTACGTATTTTTAGAGATTTGACAAGTACTAACTCACACTCATTCATTTTATTGTATAGTTGTCACTCATTCATTGGAATTCAATTGGAATGGATTCATTTGACTTTGACTTTTCTCTCATTCATGCAGCTCTCTAGTGAGCAGGTTGTGTGTGTAGCTCTATCGAAAAACCACCAAGTTTTATCACTAGCAGACTTTAACAAAGAACTCCAGACTTGCGATAGCCATACCGTGTCTTCGAGGCTAAACCAAGTCGGGAATTGCAACTAAATAAAGCAAAAAATAATTGTTGAAGCCCATTCTCTTAAGCGCTATGAAAAAATAGTGCAAGAGTGTATATGTTACCATAAAGAAAAAATGATTTTTTTGAATAAAAATTCCAAAGCAAATTACAGCAGCTGTACATACATCATATGTAAAAACGGCATGCCATCCATTGGTGTTAAATGGTTAGATAAGGACATATTTAAAATTCAAGTCAATCTTTACATTTAAGCCGGTTCGAGGTCAATCTTCCAAGAGAATATTGTTTCAAAGGCCACACGAACATGGGTGCAAGTTGTCTGTGTAGCGTTTTCAAGAACCACCAAGCGCTATCGTCACCAGCCTTAGCGCTAAAGACATGGTATAGCTATTACGAGTCTGAAGATCTTTAAAGACAGGGTATAGCTATTGCGAGTCTGGAGATCTTTAGCATAAACTAGTTGGGAAATACAACTAAATGAAGCGAAAAATAATTCGCATAAGCTACAATATCAAAGTACACCTTTTGTGCATACGCTCAGGCGCTATGAAAAATTAGCGTAAGAGCTTACCCCTTATCAAACTTAGTTCATGACATACTATTTCATAAAATTCCAAAGCAAATTTCAGCAGCTGTACATACAGCATGTGTAAAACGGTGTGCCTTCCCTTGGTGTTATCTGATTACGACCTTTTTAAAATTTCAGTCAAGCCTTACACTTTAAACGGCTCTAGGTCAATCTTCCAAGAGAAGATAATTTCAAAGTCATTAAAAAAGGTGTGCACGATGTCTGTATACCTATTTCGAAAAATGACTAAATTCTATCATCAGCAGACTTTGCTAAAGAACTCCAAGTTTGCAATAGCCACACTCTGTCTTTAACGGTAAAACTAGTTGGGAATTGCAACTAAATGAAGCGAAAATAGATTGGCGAAACTTACATTACCGAAGTCAACCTTTCTTGAAAAAGCTACACAGACAACTTGCACCCATGTTCATGTGGCCTTTGAAACAATATTCTCTTGGAAGATTGACCTCGAACCGGCTTAAATGTAAAGTTTGACTTAAATTTCAAATATGTCATAATCCAACCCGATAACAACAACGGAAGACACGCCATTTATAGGCGATTATGGGCGAAGCTCTCACACTCATTTTTTATAGCGCCTAAGGATATGCACCATAAGGTTGACTTCGGTAATGTAAGTGTCGCCAATCTTTTTTCGCTTCATTTAGTTGCAATGCCCAACTAGTTTTACCGTTAAAGACAGAGTGTGGCTATTGCAAAACAGGAGTTCGTTGTTAAAGTCTGCTAATGATAAACTTGGTGATTTTTCGATAGAGCTATACAGACAA
This sequence comes from Drosophila paulistorum, assembly GCA_018152135.1. NCBI lineage: Eukaryota > Metazoa > Arthropoda > Insecta > Diptera > Drosophilidae > Drosophila > Drosophila paulistorum. The sequence goes on from JAECXG010000823.1 coordinate 4,459,072, forward strand.
CCTGCTCACTAGAGAGCTGCATGAATGAGAGAAAAGTCAAAGTCAAACGAATCCATTCGAACTGAATTCCAATGAATGAGTGACAACTATACAATGAAATGAATGAGTGTGAGCTAGTACTTGTCAAATCTCTAAAAATACGTAACTCTGTTTAATGAAAGGCAATGAATTGAGTGTCAAAGCATCGAATTGTACTATGGCACTCGAATCATTCGAATTGTCTCATTTTTATTGGGACGTTTTAAATCTACAAAAACTAATTATTTTATCCAAAATGTAGGGAAAATAATCGCGAAATGAGGGCTATTAATCTTAAAATATGCTATACATCAAAAAACTTTAGTGCGCAGTTATGGATTGGACAATTTGGAACAAATCTGGTAAAATCTAATTTTTTTAAATTAGATTCCTAGTTGCCACAAACCGAGAAAACATAAATAAGGCTATCTAATATACATATTATACAAATATCTAATCTAATCTATCTATGTAATATACGTCATTAACACGATGGATCTACCTTTTAATATTACTTCACTAGTTTTACCGTATAATAATCACAAATATTTAAAAATTATACAATACAAATTAATACTAAATACTAAAATCAGAACTGAAATTCGAATGCATTCGAATCATAGGAACTCATTGTATCACTTTCTAACTCATTCAATTCGTTTTGTTTCGTTTGAATGTTGTACGACTGATATTTACGTCCCACACTCATTTACTTGAAGTTGATTTTCAAAGTCATTTAATTCATTCATTTGGTTTTGAATATTGTTAACTCGAATTGATTTTTTTATCATTCATGCAGCTCTCTACTACTCACCTTTTTGTGTTGCGTTTGAAATAATCTTCATTTGGAAGATTGACCTCGAGCCGGTCTAAGGCAATTATAATTCTGGAGCAGAATGTTCGTTGATGAAAGAAAGATGCAAAAAAAACAAAACTTCATTCATAGTTGGCAAAATACTCAAATTCTTTCATAAAAGGTATTCCAGGGACTAAAGTCAAGGTTGGTGAAATGAAAATTAGATTAATTGATTTAAGTAAAACAGTTCCAAGAAAACCATATCGTTTAAGTCCATGCGAGCGAGATTTAGTAAGGGAAAAAATTAACCAATTACGAAAATACAAAATAATTAAACCAAGTTGTTCATCTTAGCCCGGCCCCATATTGTTGTTCAAAAAAAAAAAATGGTTCAGATAGACTTCGTGTTGATTACAGAGAGCTAAATTTAAATACAGTCGCCCATAAATACCCGTTGCCACTTATATAGGATCAAATAAATAGACTATGAGTTAATTATTTTACGTGTTACGTGATAATTTATTTATTTTTATTTATTTATTTATTTATTTACGTCAACTAAATCAGCAGTCGACGAAAAAGCTTAAGCTAAAATACAGATAATAATTAAATGAAGAAGGTAGCTTAGCTTAATGCACAACTAAACATCCCCGACCCGGTGCAGGTGTTTTATTTGCAACAAGGCGCCAGCTATGCCCCGATTCACAGCCAATGTGGTCAGGGATGAGTTGCAGCCAATCCAAGTCCAAAATATTTTCAGTGGTTTCGCTGTAGATAATTAAAAAGTATAGCGCGAAGAGAAGTGACAGATAGATGAGGAGAAATAAGGTGAGAAAGGTTGTTAAAAGATTGGCAAAGAACACGAAAAGGTTCGTGAAAAGAATAGTTAGTCAGACATCTACTAAGGTGAAGAGGAAAAAAGTTTCTGGTCCGACGTGACGGAACACAAAAATATAGCGTATCTAGTAAATTGGTAGAAATGACTTCACCGTTGACTAGTTTATGGAGAAAGAGAATCCCAAATACGAGCCTACGGTTGTAAAGTGAAGGAAGATTAATAAGAAGTCTGTCAGAATAAGAAGGTAGGCGAAGACTCGGGTCCCAATTAAGACCGCGAAACGCGAACTTAAGGAATTGCTTCTGTACCGATTCAATACTACGCTGGTGAACATCATATTGAGGGTTCCACACTGGCGAGCAATATTCTAGAGTAGGGCGAACTAACGAAGTGTATAAAACCTTTGTCACATATGGATCATCAAATTCTTTGGCCCAACGTTTAAAGAAGCCAAGAAGACTGCATGCTTTATTGACAATTGAAGATATATGAACATTAAATGAAAGTTTTGGGTCAAACATAACGACTAAGTCTTTGGCTGATGGTACACAATCTAACAGAACAGACTTAATAGAGTAATGAGCTAGGAACGGCGACAAACGACTGAACGTTATAAAAGAGCATTTAGAGGCATTAAGGTGTAATCACAGAACATTAAGGTGTAATCAATGCCACGGTAGTTAGAAATATCCGACTTGCTACCCTCTTTAAAAAGCGGAATAATAAAAGACTCCTTCCAAATATCAGGAAAGCTACAAGTCTCACTCGATATAAAGAATAACCGAGATAAAGGAAACAGTCTTCAGTAATACTAGGAAAAAACATACAATTTAAATGTGGAATTGAGAAGGTATAGGGTGTGGGATCCGAAGCAGTAGTAGAATAAGTCGACTGAAAGAATTTAGCAAACAGATCTGCAATATATGAATCATTATTAGCAGTCTGGTCATTAAGTCTGAAGGTGGAAGGTAGTAAATTAGAGCGCCTGTTTTTTGAATTAACAAAGTTGTAAAACCTTTTGGGGTTCTTATAAAATTCAACCTTACAGCGAACGAAATAATTATTGTAGCATTGTGTATTTAAAAGACAAAATTGAGATTTGGATACACAACAATTTGCATAGTCAAGTCGCGAACCAGTTTTTTTAAATCTTTTAAAATATCTCAATTTAATGTTACGGAGATTAGAGAGCCTACGTGTGAACCAGACTGGTGCACTGGAGACGGTAGAGACATTCACATAAGGAACGCATTTATCAATTAGAGAATTAAGAGCAGAATAGAAAAAATTCACTGCACAATCTATATCACAGCACTCAAATAGAAATTACCAATCAAAAGAGAAAATAAAGCTGTTAAGAAGATTGAAATTTGTTTTACGAAAACATCTACGACGAGAATTTGAGATGTTATTAAATGAATTAGTAACGGAGTTGTAAGAAATAGTAACTTCAATGGTAGGGTGATAACGATCTTCAGGCTTCACTAGGGGCTGTGTTTGTGATACAGCACTAACAGTGGGATCCGAGACAAAAACGAGATCGAGGATTCTTTTAGAAGAGTTAAGAAAAGAATTCAACTGATATTGCGGACATTCAAATAGGCTATCAAGAAAAACATGTTGAGATGAAGGAATTAAGAGAGATAGATTATCATCAACAAGCCAAGAAACACTAGGCAAGTTAAAATCGCCTAAAACTATAAGAAAATCACGATCTTTAAGACGACTAAAAATCGATCGCACAGCATCAGCATGGTGCATGTAGATCATGATATCAGAAGCTGGAGGAAAATATGAACAAGAGATATATAAGCTAAAGTTAGAACATGTAACTTCAACGCAAATAAACTCAACACTTAAGGGGCGATCAATCGGCACAACACTTGAACTCAGATTCGAGTTGACAGCAATGAGTACTCCACCGCCACGACGACCAACACGATCAAGCCTATAAGAAATAAAGTTATTAGAAAGAATTTCATTATGCAAAACAGAGGAGTTAAGCCAAGTTTCAGAGAATGCTAATATGTCAGCCGAAAAGGTTTGGCTATCACAGAATAGTTTCGAGAGCTTGGTAAGAAGTCCTCTTACATTTTGATAATGAATGCAAAGACGTGATGTTATTAGTTTATGTAAGAGAAGATGTAATAGAGAGTACGGGCGACTGCTTATGAGGCAACTCAAGGGTACATTTCTTGGGCAATTCCTTAAAAGGTGGACCAAACTTGAATTGCGACAGTAAATGTATGCTAGAGTCAAACTCGTTAGACAGCTGTTTGGCCATTTTATTTAAAGAAAGAAACTTTAAACGAAGATCCCTGTACATTCGGCTAAAATCAAGCTGCTGGCTGGCACAAGATGGGCAAGTCCAGCGCATTAAGCCAAGCTCAGGCTTAGACACAGACAAACCAGAAAATTTGTCGTAGTCGCGGCCGTTGAGGCCAGCACATTTTAAGTGAATAAGATTATCGCAGAGCCAAACAAACAAGCACAATTAAAAATTGAGAGAAAACAATATATATTAATAAAAACTCAGGAGCTATGCAAAAACACGACCGTCACGTCAGAGAGCAGAGGCTTGAATCGATATGCCAGCGGGTATTACCAAATTCCCTTACACACCGATTCTATTGAGTATACAGTATTTGTGGCCCCAGATGGTCAATATGAATTTTTATCCATGCCGTTTGGGCTTAAAAACGCACCTTCTGTTTTTCAACGTTTTGTAATGCAAGCTCTAGTTGATTTAGCGAATTCGTATGTTATCGTCTATATAGACGATATAATGATAATTGCCTCAACAAAATATCAAGCGTTAGAAAGATTAGAAATTGTTCTAAACACATTAACAGAAGCTGGATTTTCATTCAACATCACAAGGCGTTCCTTTTTGAAAATATCGGTTCAATATTTAGGCTACAATATTAGTGCTGGTGAAATTCGTCCAAACCCTCAGAAAATTGTAGCATTAACTGCTCTTCCGCCTCCACAGTCAGTCACATCACTAAGACAATTTACTGGCTTAGCATCTTATTTCCGACAATTTATTGGGGGATTTTCACAATTGATGAAGCCGTTGTATTTCTTAACTTCAGACAAAAGTAAATTCGTTTCGAAAACGGAACGTGAGCAGATACGAAAAAAAAGTTGTTTCTATTCTTACCGATAAACCAGTCCTTGTAATTTTGGAGATTTTGTGCTACTTAAAAGCAAGGAAAGGCATCAAAGCCAATTGAGTCCAAAGTTCAAGGAACCTTTTGAAATAATTGATGTCCAATAAACGAAAATACAAATATGCTCATGAAGATTTAAGAAGATTGCCGGGTGGGCAAGTGCCCGAGGAACTAAAGAGAGTGAAGTACACCAAGACGGGTGACAAATGATGTTGTACGGCTGGCCAAAGAAAATGACAGAGTAGTTGACTATATAATAATGCAAGCACAAGTGCAAAACACACTAATCTTTGTTTTGATCATGACGGTTGGTGCATTGATTGTACAACTGTAATGTTAAAAGAAGAGAAGTAAATAATGTAAAAATAAGAATGTTATGAAAAATTACTTACTTACTGAATTGAAATCAATTGAATTGAATTGAATTAAAATGAATTGTTAACATTCATTATGTTTATATGAATTAAAGAAGGAAGTTTTCTTTCTGTTTAAAAGCATTTTATTTTTTGTAATACAAAAAAAAAAAAAAAGCTTAAATATTAGTATTTCCTACACGAGGACGTTTTAAAATCAGGATGGCCGTGTGTGTGTGGTTGTGGTTTTGGCGTGTGTGCGTGTGGACCCTAGATATTTATATGTACAGTTGGACTTCGATTATCCGGCCACCCATTAACCGGGATGAAGTTGAATTTGTCTCAATTTCACTGTTAACCGTGATTACCCCTATTATCCGTGATTTCAAACGAAAATGTTTTCTAAAATAATAAAAGGAATTCGGGGCTTCCCCGTTTTAGTTTGCAATCAATAAGAAATATGGAGTTTTAAAAGTCTCTATCGTAAAACTCTAATGCAAAAACTTATCGGATCAAATAAATTGGATTATTTTAAGGTTTTTAATATCAAGAACGCCATCTGGAGCATTTCGGGTTTTTGGAATGCCGTTAAGTCTTCAGTTTTGAAAAATGTTTGGAGTAATTTACTGTGTTTTGAAAATAAAGGTGAACTTGAAAGTGTTCAAATTAAAACAAAATTATTTAAAATGTTTTTTTCATCATAAATACGGACACACTTTATGTTTTAACCTCAATAATGAACATAATGATCTACAATCATGGCTCGAGTGTGATCAAAATATTCTTCCATTCGCCATTTTATCGGACGAAGATATTGTCCATATAACTCAGGATAAAGAAGATGATTCAGACACAAGCGATCAAGAATTAGATTTAGAAGTAGCAGCTTCAAAAGTATCTTTTCAAGAGGCAATAAATGAAATGCACATAACTCTTTGCTAAATTTTCTTGAAAGCTTTAATTCTTCTGAAATACCAGATCAAGATAAAGTTCAAAATTATAGAATTCAGGAGAAATTTATGAAAATATTGACTAAGTGTTTTTATTTTTTTTTTTCGATATTATGTTATGACTTTTTAAATAGGCACTAAATACATACAATTTGATAGTTAATTTCATTTTGTGTTCATAGGAAAAGAGATTTTTTTTGTTTTTGGCACTTATGTAACCAGTCATTTTGACTGGTAATATGATTGATATCATATATCAATATCAATATGAATATCAGTTATCAAGCCGAAGAAAGGCAAATGGAAATCACCGTCCAGTAACGCAGAATCCCCGTCCTGTACGTAAATGGTGCCAAATAGGGCATTGTAACAACAACAAGACAACTACAAATTGTGGCGTCTGCAAGAAATATGTTTGCCGAAAATGTGTAGAAAAACATGATTTTTTTGATTAAAACTAAAACACAATTGATGCATTTTTATTATTTTATTTATATTTTTTTATTTCTCATTAAATCTTTTAAAGGATTACGAATTTTAATATAAAATAATAGGACTTTTCTTAACCAGTCAAATTGACTGGCTCTGGTATAAATTGGTATGCAAATTTCTTGGTAAATCTAGTGTTAGTTTGTATGTTTTATGGCCATCAATAAACGTTTGTAGAACTAAGAAACATATGTTTGTGGATTCATGTGAAGGTATGTACATATGTACATACTTGTAAATGAGTAGCGATTCAACTTAATTAAACATGTACATACATACATATGTATGTATGAAATATTGTATGCACGTATGTGTATAAATTTAAGTAAAAATAAATATATACATACATACATACATATGTATGTGTGTATGTAAACGCCTCTAATAATTTTTTATTTTCGACCGAATAATAAATACGTACATATGTATGTATGTATGTATGTACATATATTTTTATGGTTCAAATTTCGATGCCATCTAAAAAGTCCTACAAAATCGATCTTTTACAAATTAAAACTCTGCAGGTAAATTTATGTTCAGATTGGGTATAAATTTTTGATCCTTTACAATTTTTTTTTTTTTAAGTTTACATTTTCGCAGTGAATGGCACATGCTTTCTAGTGAATGACAAATTTGTGGTGTAGAATTCGCCAAATATCGATAAAAAGGTCAATCGAACCGCCTGAGATAAGAATGTCTCTTTTGGATAATGAAATAGTGGTAAGATTTCGGCACGGGAAAACCGCCAGTGCCTAAGGCATTAGGCGTGGTTCCTAATCAATCCATTTTCAGGAAATGGTTGGAATTAACGGTGAATGTGAAATACCGATTCCCACCATCCACCATCTCTTAACAACTGATTTTTCGATATGTATCGATGGTAAATCAATAAAACCCTCAGCTCTAAAAGCAGGCTTCTGAAACGTATTAAGTAAAGAATAATTGACACAAAAAAAAAAAAATGGATGAGCTATTAAACGAAGTAGTTCCCCACGAAGATTTGGAGGTCTGCTGTATTCTTTAGCGGATAATGTATAAATGTACATGTATGTATGTACCTTTTTTTTTGCAGAGATTCGAGAAAAAATATCACCATGAACTTGAGTTGGATGGCGAGATAACAATAGAGACAAAGTTTGAGTAAGGGAGTGAATTTAAAACACATGTAGATATGTATGTACATACATACATCGGCATACATACGAATATGTGTATTAAACTAAATTAAATTAAATTAAAATTCAAAAAATGACGTTAACATTTTTTCTTAAATGCTAGATATGCATTCTGTCTTGTGCGCAGTCGATATACAAATGATATACTTAAGGCAAGTAACGATAATCTTAATGCACATGTACACACATATGCATATATGTACATATATCAAATTCAAAGAAATAAGTAACTTTATTTAGGGTCTTATGATATTGGAGGAATTGGCCCGTTCTCATCCAGAGGGGAGGCGTGATTATATATACTACTTGGCCTTTGGAAATGCACGAATTAAAAATTATACTGAAGGGCTAAAATACTGCAGAGCGTTTTTGGATATAGAAAATAATGACCAAGTTCGATCCCTTGAGGTATGTACACATATATACATATGTATGTATGCAACACAACAGACAATAAGATGACTAAATCGAGTTTGATGAAATTCGTAGGAATATATTAAAAAACAAACTGACAAAGAAATCGCAAAGGGAATGGCCGTTGCTGGGGGAGCTGCTCTTGTACTTGGCGGAATAATAGGACTGGGAATCGCTATGGCTAGAAAGTAATAACTCCTTGATAAATTTAATTTTCTTCGATCTATTATTTTTTGTAAATAGTATTAATTAGTTTATATTAAGTTTTGCTTAAATCGTGTTCTAAACCTTAATGAAAATCGTAAAAATAATAAGAAATTATATTGATTATATTTTTTATAGTAAACAGAAGCGTGAAAAATAGTCACCTTGGGTCTTTCAATGTACATATGTATGTAGCTCCAATATGTCTGAAATTAGCTTTCTTCCCGAACAATCACATCTAAGTTCAAAAAATGGAGTGTCGGAGCTGTCTAATAAAAACATTTGGACGATTTTTGAAAATATAGATAAATATCAAATTTGTCTTTGAATTCTAATTGCTATATATACTTACCGTATTGTATGCCGTAGATGTAAAATTAATATAATAAATTGTGCAATCGTTATCACTTAACGAAGGCGTAACAAATATCTCTAGAGACTTTGATGACAGTTTGTTTTCAATCAAATGTGATCGGCATTCAGTGAAGAAGTTGCAGTTTAAAAAATAAGTCGATTTTCTGGCAAACGGCATTTTCGTCTAGTCTAGCGCGAAAACTTTTACTAAACTTTTTTTTAAAATTAGTCAAAAATTTGGCCGAAAAACAACGTTTTATGAAGGCAAGAAGACTAGACTCGCTCTGTTGACAATTAAAGATATGTACAGATAAAAAGACAGTTTAGGATCAAAAATAACCCCTAGATCTCTAAATGATAGCAGTGCGCAGAATGCATCAAAATCTGATTGGAAGTTCGGTTTGAAAGAAGTATCATTATAGGAATAACAAATCTTGACGTCATCTTGACCACGCACATCATTTAAAAGTAATTTACAATCACAGATGACTACTCGAGCAGTTCTTGATGAGGAGGAACGAAAAGAATCCTTTTGGGTTCTGGAGAAGTCATAATTACCCGTATCGAAAACCTTACTAAAGTCAATATCAATGACATCAGCTTGAAACTTGTTACAAAAGATGTGACGCACAAGGGTAATCAGTTGTAAAAAGGTGGTAAGGAACGAGCGAACCTTTTATGAAGCCCTACTGACAAGGAGAAATAGTGGATCAATATAAATATTGAAGGGAAGAGTTAATAAATTTTTCAATAAGCAGAGGTATTGCAGAAATCTTGGCGATGCCGCTATAGTTCGAAATATTTGATATACATTGTGGAGACCCGTGCCAAGGGAGCTTTCGGTGGCCGGCGATCAACAGACAGAAAGCCTCGCGGCACAAGCCACGGAATGAGCTTTTCACGTACGAGCTTTGGGTATCGCTTTCTCCATCTCTCTTTACTTTGATTCTTGGCGGTAAGCGCAGCATATAAACGTATAAAGCAACACATGAATAAATTAATAGCTAATTTGTTAATTGTTAATTTGTTGTTGTTTCTAATCGCTGGAATACGGGGTTGATACAGAGAAGAAGGAAAATCCGGCCTAGCAAAAAAAAAAAGGAAAAGAGAAGTGAGGTTATACACGAAGCAACGAGTGCCAGACGCGGCCATAAGCAAAAATTAAAAAAAAAAAATATATATTCATATAAGTGCGTACATGTAAGTATACAATGGTGATGGAAACAGAATATAAATTAATTATCTGCATTTGACAGAGGCCGCGTCGAGAGAGCGCAAAGGCGACTCTAAGACAAGCCAAAAGAAGAAAAAAATATCAAAGAAGCTAACTTCGGCAATGCCGAAGTTTATATACCCTTGCAGTCCTTGGCAATAATTTTTTTACATTTTGAAATATCTTTCTCTTCAACGCAATTCATCAATACACAAACGAAACATTCAAATTATTTCTCTTTTTACTACAAATTTTTCTTCCATCATTCCGTAAGCAAAGCACAACACGCATACACATATATACATATGTGTAGCGCTACGTCTGTGTGTGCGTGTGCATGTGCTCTATTTGATTTGCTGATGACGTAGAACCGATTTGTATTGACTGTAACTTGTGTTCTATTTATCCGATCAACGGATAACGGGATCTACGATTTTATATCAAATTCTATTATATTGATAAATTTCATGGGGATACTCCAATTTTTGCAAAAATTTTTGTTCTAGAGCTATATGATATACTAGTCAGAGATCTGCAAAATTCACTTTTTTCTTGATTTACTCATACGGTAAAATTCTGACTCAATTCCACTCCCTGAACGAAAGTCAGCATTGAGTGAAAATCAGCTCATGCTGATGAGCATACGAATTGCGTATATGCACAGCCTTCTGTACACATTTCGGCGTATCCGAATAATCGTGCGATTCGGCTCAACCGATGAAACATTCATATGTACACGAACTCACTGCTGAGTTTATTCATGGTCAATGTGTTACCGATCATTTGGGCGTATGTTGTTTCGGCTCAACATTGAGTTAAATCAACGCGTATGAGTTTGTTCATGCGCTAAGTCAAGGAAATCAAAATACGTAATTTCACAACAGATTATACATATATTTTCATATTTAATGACAACGAAAAGAAAATTAACAAAAAAAATTAAAAAATTAATGAAATAAAATAAAAAAAATACTTCACACTCATATACATATATATATATATATATATGTATGTATGTAAATATATATATATATAGGAATACATATATATAAAAATAACATAAAAAAAGGAACACATTTTGACTTCATAAGTGAATTGCTATTAATACTTAATGCATAAATATAAAAATAACAAAAACATAACGGTAATGCATCTAAACGAGTTCAGTGACTTCGGCATCATGAGCTGATTTTCATTCAACGCTGATTTTCGTTCAGTGAAGTGAATTGAGTAAAAATTTGGGCGTATAAGTAAATCAAGGAAAAAAAATCAATGTTGAGCCGAATAAACTCAGTAAGAAAAAAATATGAGCGGATTGGAGTGAATTTAAGTCGACAGTGAGTTCGTGTACATGCGAATGTTTGATCGGCTGAGCCGAATGACTCGATTATTCGGCTATTTTTGTGTATGATTTTTTTTGCCATCACGCCCTGCCGTTCTCTGATACTAGTCCGATCCTGACAATTTTCATACTTTATTATCTCCCGGCTAAAAGTAGCTCAAATATGAAATTTCATTCCGATAGCTCTTAAGATGCCAGCGTGAAGTTGATTTGCACAGACGGACAGACGGACGGACGGACGGACAGACGGACATGGCTATATCGACTCAGCTTCTCATGCTGATCAAGAATATAGATACTTTATGGGGTTGGAAACGTCTCCTTCTGTGCGTTACAAACATCTGACCAATTTTATAATACCCTCTGCAAGGGTATAAAAAGCAAACAGCTGAGCAAGGCAGAACTAACGCCCGTGCAAGCTGGAAAATATCTGGAAAATACCAGAAGTTGTACACAGCATGGCTGTCCAAGCGAAATCATCTGAAAATAAACAGAGGCTGAGCACGAAATAAAGTGTAAGCTAAATAAAATCAGCAAATTTCTGTGCGCCAACATAGAAAAATCGTTGTGGCACAACGAGTGGGAGAAATGGCTTCGGTCATTCAATATCTATGTGGACACAGAAGAAATTTCATCGGTAATTAAAAAGCGGAACAAATTATTGCATCTCGGCGGACCACAGCTACAAGAGGTGGTGTACAGTCTTCCAGGCGCGTTAGTGGCATACGATGCGACAAAGGAAAATGATGTATTTACTCCTTTGGTGGATAAATTAAATGAATATTTTTCACCGCAACGTAACGCCGTATTCGAAAGACACATGTTTCGCAGCATGGTGCCCCGCCAAGGTGAGTGCTTCGCCGAGTTCCTGCTGCGGCTAAGACAACAAGCCAGTAAATCCTCTTTTGGAGCCACCAAGATCGAAATAGAGGAAATCTGCATCGCTGATAAAATCATTGATGCCTGGGCTAAGACTGCGTTGAAAAGGAAGCTATTAGAAGCGGAGCTCAAGCTGGAGGAGATAATAAATATTTGCACAGTTGAAGAGCAAGTGAATCAGCAATCAGAGGCAATGGTGATTCCGTCGGATGCCGATATTGTGAAGAAAATTGCGGTCCAAACAAAAAGAAATGACTGGACGAATGATGTGTGTGGCCGGTGTGGAGCAGCAGTCCATGATGAACGCAGTATGGCATGCCCGGCAAGAAACTCAAAATGTAATAAATGTTCCCGGTTCGGGCATTATGCTCGGATGGAACACCATATGATAATCAACGCAAGCGACCACGAACCTCACAGTTCCAGGTGCGCGCCATTGATGAGGAGGAGACTAAGTGTCACAGCGACAACAATTGGTCGAACTGTTTTAAAATAACTGGGGAATCAGGAGGAGAAGAAACCGTATCATGTCTAGTTGGGGGATCCCAGCTGCAAATGATAATTGACTCCGGATCACGGTACAACCTGATAAGCCTTGGCGATTGGCTGCAACTGAATAGTGTAAATGCGACAGTGTTCAATGTTCGTACCAACTCGTCTACCCAGTTTCGAGCCTATGCTTCGGATGACGTGCTGAGGGTGACTAACGTTTTTGAAGCTCCGATAAGAATTCAGGAAAGACCAGAGATGATTGCTACATTTTATGTAATTGAAAATGGAGGACAATCGTTACTAGGACGGGACACAGCCGTACAACTCAATGTCCTAAAAATTAGTTTAGGCGTAAATAGAGTGGATTCGTGCGCACATTTTCCGAAATGGAAAGCTTCACCTGTGAGATTGGCCATAGACCACAATGTGAGACCAGTGCAGCAGCCAATGCGGAGATTTCCGACTGCGTTAGAAGATCGAATTGCAGAAAGGATAAGCCAGGCTGTGCAGCAAGACATTATAGAGCCAGTCCATGGACCGAGTTCATGGATTTCACCAGTTGTAATTGCGTATAAAGGAAGCGGCTAGATAAGGCTATGTCTGGATATGCGAAGGGCGAATTTGGCCATTTCGAGGGAAAACTACCCACTGCCAACATTCGACATGTTCATGACCAAACTACGGGAGGCGAGATGTTTTTCCAGACTGGATTTGAAAAATGCTTATCACCAATTGAAACTCGATGAGTCAAGTCGGCAGATTACCACATTTATTACACACAAGGGACTATTTCGATATAAAAGACTGTTTTTCGGAGTTAATTCGGCTCCAGAAATTTTCCAGAGGCGGCTGGAAGAATTGTTAGCAGGCTGCCCCAATGCTCTGAACTATATTGACGATGTCATCGTCTTCGGCAAAAATGAAGAAGAACACGACAAGGCGCTGACTGTGGTTATGAAAATCTTTGATACCCACAACAGTGTTTTGAATAAGCAAAAATGTCTGTACAAAACAACAAATCTCAAGTTTCTTGGCCATATTCTATCGGACCATGGTATCGAAGCGGATCCGGAGAAAGTTAAAGTGATCACAGACTTCCGTGCTCCGAAAACTAAGGACGAGACAAGGAGTTTCCTGAGCCTCGTAACATACGTGGGGAAATTTATACCCGATCTCGCCAACACGACGGAGCCACTGAGAAGATTAATAAAGGCGAATACCTAATTTGATTGGACCAACAAAGAACAGCAAGCCTTCGATACGTTAAAGAAACAAGTCGTCGAGGTGACAAAGCTGTCATACTTCAATAAAAGTCTCCGTACATGTCTTATAGCCGATGCAAGTCCAGTGGCACTGGGAGCTGTTCTGGTACAGGTTGATGATCACAACGACCATCATAGCGTATCGTTCGCTAGTAAAAGCCTAACTGATGTTGAGAAGAGATATTCGCAAACGGAGAAAGAAAGCTTGGCACTGGTATGGGCAAAGAAGAAGTTTTACTACTACCTAGCAGGACTGGAATTCGATCTGATAACGGATCATAAGCCTTTGGAATTCATCTTCAAACCAACTTCGAAACCACCGGCACCTATCGAACGTTGGTTACTACGCCTACAGTCATCTATAAAGCAGGAAAGGAAAACATCGCAGATTCCGTGTCGCGTCTTTGTCAACTTACAGAAGCAGTAGCTTTCTACTGGCAGGATGAGCAGAATATCTTTCAAATTGTAGCCAAAGGAGTACCAAAGTCTCTAACCATATCGGAAATCATGGAAAAAAGTATGCAGGACGAAGAAATAATTGATGCAATGACCTATCTTAGCACCAACTCATGGGAGGCGAACTCATCCAGTCCATATTATCCGTTCCGATGGGAGTTATCGACAGTTGGAAATGTACTCTTACGCGGAACGAAAATAGTTATACCAACAATACTACGATCGCAAGTGCTCGAACTGGCTCACGAGGGCCATCCGGGTGAATCGGCTATGAAACGAAGATTACGTTCAAAGGTGTGGTGGCCAAGGATCGACCGGGAAGCAGAAGGATTTGTTAAGGCCTGTAGAGACTGCATCTCCGTATCGCTAGCAAGTAAACCAGCGCTTATGGATCGGCATGCGTTTCCAGCAGGCAATTGGCAATGTGTCGCATCTGACTTACTAGGACCTTTACCGAGCAAAGACTATGTACTGGTGTTGATCGACTATTTTTCCAGATACATGGAATTCGTCGAAGGTGCTGATCGAGCAAATGGATGAGATATTTTCTCGTTTGGGAATACCACGAACGCTGAGAACCGATAATGGTCGGCAATTCGTAAGTCTCGAACTTCAAGATTTTTGTCGGACCAACGGTATTACCCAAATAACGACACCACCATATTGGCCGCAGGCGAATGGCGAAGTTGAAAATATGAACAAGTCTTTGGTGAAACGCCTTAAAATTGCGTGGTCGAAAGGGAAAGATTATAAAAGAGAGATCCAAAACTTTGTCATGATGTACAACGTAACACCACATGGAACCACAGGAGCAGCTCCTTCGGAATTGATGTTTAACCGGATCATTAGAGACAAGATACCGGATGTTCGAGACGTTGTGGGTGACGTCGGTGAATCTTCGGAAAGAGACTTGGATATCCAAGCCGGAGACAAATTGTACTGAAGAATGTCTTGTGCCCACATAAGCTGACACCCACGTGTGATACAACCGAGTACGTGGTAGTCAACAGAAAAGGGAATATAGTCCAAGTGCAAGGTGGAGGGAAAACGCTAACCAGGGATGTGAGTCATTTAAAAAAAAATCCAGTTACAGGTACCCATGAAGCTGCAACGACAACCGATAGTGTTCAGGGCACGGGTACACCCAGACAAACGTCGCAAGCACCTGAAAATGAAGCCTGCGCTCAGGACGAGGGATTGAAGCTGAAGCTGAAAAATATTGGAGGGATGTGGAGACCCGTGCCAAGGGAGCTTTCGGTGGCCGGCGATCAACAGACAGAAAGCCCCGCGGCACAAGCCACGGAATGAACTTTTCACGTACGAGCTTTGGGTATCGCTTTCTCCATCTCTCTTCACTTTGATTCTTGGCGGCAAGCGCAGCATATAAACGTATAAAGCAACACATGAATATTTTAATAGCTGATTTGTTAATTGTTAATTTGTTGTTGTTTCTAATCGCTGGAATACGGGGTTGATACATACATATTGCCATTTTTAGGAAGCGGAATAATATAATACTCCTTCCAAACCTCAGGAAATTACACGTCTCGGTAGATATATATAATAACCGAGATAGAGGTTTATATAAGGAAATCGACAAGCCAGGAATATAATCAGGACCAGGTACATACAAGATGTGCTAGAAAAAATGCGGCCTTCGAGAAAAACACACAATTTAAATGTGTGATAGAAAAGGGATAGGATGTGGATCTGAAACAGTAGTTGAATAAGTAGACTGAAAGAACATAGCAAGTAAATCTGAAATATCAGAATCATTATCATCGCATTTGGCAAAAATAATGGACTTTAAAACTAAGTATTGTTCGATTTCAAGAATCAATCTTGGATTTTTATACCATACACCCATAGGGTGAAATGGTATATTAGAGTGGCCAAAATGTATGTAACAGGCAGAAGGAAGCTTTTCCGACCCCATAAAGTATATATATTGTTGATCAGGATCAACAGCCGAGTCGATATAGACATGTCCGTCCGTCCGTATGAACACGTAGATCTCAAAGACTATAAGAGCTAGAGTCACCAAATTTGAGACGTAGACTCATGTATTACCTACGGTGGTTAAGTTTATTTCAAATTTTTGCCACGACCCCTTCCGCCCACGTAATTGAAACAAATTTGATTTTTTTAAAGACTATAATAGCTAAAGACATCAAATTTGGTATGATTAATCCTTTAGTAAGCGCGCAGAAATTTGTTGCAAAAAAATTTTGCCCCGACCCCGCAATTGAAACAAAACCAATTTTCTTAAAGACTATGTATAATAGCTAGAGACACCAAATTTGGAATGTGTATTTGCTTAATAAATGCGCATATTATGTATATGTAAAGATTTTGCCACGCCCCTTTCCGCCCCCGTAATTTGGAAAAACTCGATTATCTCACGTAATTTTCTACCTTGTGCAATCAAATTTGGCACATTTGAATTTGATACTAATACCAAGTATAGTTAATTCGGTGCAAAATCGGTCATTTTTTAAGAATTTTTATTGGCGATACGGATAGTCTTTTTTAAATTTTTGTTTGCCCGTGTGATAATACAACATTTAAACAATATGTGTGTGTTTTCATCCAAAAATATTGAAAATTGAGTGAGATATAGGCAATCTTCGGCGGGACCTCGAAAAAGAAGTGGTTTGCGGTGTACATCGTAACTCGTCACAGAATCATCGGAAATGAAAAAATCAAATTGCATTAGTTAAAGGACAAAATTTACCAAGTAACGCTGTCGAGTTTTTATTTTTTAATTTTCTTTTCGATTTTTAAAGGCACTTGAAAGTCAAAAACCCCGATTTACGCCAAAAAAACCAAGTTATTTATTGTTGTAAAAATGATAAATTAAAAAAAAAAAAAACTCGACAGCGTTACCTGAAGAATTTAGTGAAGAAGTACTGTGCAAAATTTCAAAACGATTTGTCCAGTAGATTTTGCAGGATCGTGTACACCGACTTTGAAAATGGCAACTTTTCAGGAGAGCGTTTTAAAGTTTTGGACACTCAAAAATCTAATATAAACGCGGTCGGCCGACCTGACTTCAACTGCCCATAACTTCCGAAGTTTCACTCGGATAGATCTAAAATTTTAACACACTATTCTTGAGATGTCGTGCATTCAGAAAAAAAATGAAAAAAAATTGAAAAAAAAATTTTTAATACTATACCCTCCCCTTAATGGTGTATGGTTTACCTAAGTCGGCGAGAGGAGAACTTACTTCATTTGTTTTAAATTTTAATACTTATCAAAATCGTTATTAAACTAAAAGCGTTTAAAAAACACTGGCTTTGCTGAATCTGACACGGCAGGTAAATGATATTTAAGTTTATGAAAAATTGGTCCTAGTTGCAGGTTAGTCCTTTTTATTCCCCTTAACCTAAATGGAGTTATACCGATTATGCCTTCTACCTAGTTAATTCAAAAAATTAATTAATTAAAGAAAAATCTCAAATATTCCGCTTGTTTGCGACAGTTTATTTTTAACCTCAAAAGTGTAAACACCTTAAATCCGGACTAAATTGTGCATTTTTATTAGTGCAAAAATGTTTTAAAAAAATTAACGAATTTTTTGAAGTTATCAAATTTCTCTGTCTTACATTGTAGAATAAAGTGTTTGGATTTTATTCTAAAGCTAGCTTACAGTGTGTCCTCGGCCAGGAGAAAAAAAAAACGGAAAATACACCTCATTATCTTAATGTATATCTATACAGAGTAGGAAAGTGATTATATGTACAAGCTGGATTCTCTCGAAAGCTATGAAATACGAATGATGAAAACACATCAAGAAGATTTTGGTAAAAAAATTGCCGAATATGCTTGAAAAACAGCTTATCTTTTGACTGAATTGTATCCGCAAAAAAAAAACTTACTTCAACTGTAGATAAGACTTTGGCTCACGGAAATGATTTAATAGAATTTCAGTGTTTACCAATTGGAGAGCTATCCGAACAGGAATGTAAAAACAACAGGATCAGATACACTAATACCACTAACCATAGAATGCATAGATGCGTCAAACTCAAGATTTTTTGATAACAAACGCTAGCCTGAGCGTGGAACCCCAGAGAACTTCGGCAAAAACCCGAACGTTCGTCTGGAACCCCAGAGAACTTCGGCAAAAACCCGAACGAGGCTAAGAAAGTAATTCAGTCTGGCACAGACTACCGAACGACGCAAGCAGCTCTATGTCGCTTGTCATTTCGTTCTGTCTATGTATGTGTACACTCGTCGGTACATGCTCAGGCTTCGTAGTGTGTGTGTGACGTGAAGTTTGTGGAGGTGCCTTGAGTAAAACTTGCAGCTTAAAAGAAAAAAAAAAAAAAGAAAAAAAGAAATGAAAGCAGCATTTAAAAGACCCGCGAATGCACTGCTTGATTGCGGAAAGAAAGCTTGATGAATTCTTTTCAAATTGGCAACCGAGCGGAACAGTCCTTTGCAGGAAGTGGAAAAAAATTAATATTTAATTTTTTTGTGGTTGAAATAACCCAAGTAAATTTTTTAAATCCAAATGAATACAAGCCATTCTGCATGGGCTTGAATCGATAATAAAAAGAAACAAATGAAGTTGGTGTTCTCTATTTCAACAGATACTTTTTGAGTAAGTGCTAAATTTTCTTTAAATTATTACAATTTGGTAATTTCGCAAATAAAATTTTGCACGCAGATTTTCTCGGTATGTCTCGGTATGTTCGTTCATAATGCCAAAAAAAAAAAAAAAAGGAAATTAAAATGTATTGCTTTGATTAAGCAGAAGGTAATTATACAGCTCTAAAGAAAAGAAAAAAAAAACCCATTAACGACATTCATATTTTATTATGTATATGTATACAATTTTTTCTGTTAGACAAATGTAAGGCATAAATTTTGGTGGTGATGATTTCCAAAGCCAGAATTCCAAGACATTTATGTTGGATAGTGCAAGCAGCGAAGAAGTTATTCACCAAAGGGGACGAAGCAATTACATTGGCGACCATCAGATCAGTCAAATTTCGATACGACACCGGTGCGAGGGCAAGCGGTGAGAAGTGAAAACGGCGAAAGCACGCAGCCCAAAGAATAAATTGTATCCGAGTTAAAAAGTGAAAAAGTTGCAAGAAGAAAAAAATCAAAAAAATAAAACAACCCAGGTGAAAAGAAAAGTCTAGCCAGAGTGAAAATCAAGTAAAAAAAGGGTTTGAGCCAGAAAGCCATAGTGAAAACGAATGAAAACGAAAATTTTTAACTTCTTCTTTTTGTTTAAATCTAGGTAATATTCTATAATCGAAAGCTAGCATAAGTTAGTGTACAAGTAATAATTGGTAAAAAGAAAGAAAAAGCGAAAGGAGTGAAGCAAGTGAAAAAAAAAGTATACAAAGAAGAAAACGCAAAAGCAAAATTTCGAGCCACATGTGCAAAACAAAATTTTTTTTTTTGAAGTCGCGAGGTAACATACATTAAAAATGGAAAAAAAAAAAAAAAAAAAAAAAAAAGAAAAAATGAAATCTAATGCAAAATTGAAAAGTCAAAAAAATCGATAACAGATAAAGAAGAAAGTGAAAATATAAAAGAAAACGAAAAAAATTAAGAACAAAAAAGACAAGCATGAGCAATTGCTTTACTTGGTAACGAAACCAAAAAAAGTGAACATAATTAATAAAAAAATGAAATTAAATCTATAGCCTCTACAGCAATTCCTCGAAGGCCTTCGTCGGACGCTACAAGGGTGAGTTTTTCTACTACATTTTTTTGTTACCAAATTGTATAAATATAAAGCGAAGTCGGAGACATTAAGCAAGAGTATTCAATGCAAAGACAATAGCGAAAACAATTGTCGTTGCTTATCTCCACTCCGTTTGCCCCTCTATATATTTTTATATACTTCTAATGCGTTTCAAATAAAATCATGCGTAAAGAAAAAAAAGAAAGAGAATGAACTGAAAAGTGAAAAGTATCAAAAGAAAAATGAAAGAACGAATAAATATGCATAATTGTTTTATTAAAACATTTTGTATGTGAAGAGTTGGAAAAAATTGAACGGTTCATTTTTATACGCTGCATATGTAAGCGTTGCGTTTTGCTTTTGCACAGTGGGTCGAAATTTAGAAAAAAAAAGAGAAGTTAATGTTCATGAAGTTATGCCGATGTTTAGAATATTTTTTTTTTGATTTTGATTTAATTATCTTTGAATATAAATCAATATGCGTTAAAGTTTCGAGCTATATATTATTCTTAGTAATTACAAATTAATTTGGTGATCATTTATGAAATTGTAAATTCTCTTATATATATTATAGAATGGTTTTGGTTTTTTTTTAATGTGAGTTAACTTTGTTCTCAGAGTTCTACTGAATGAAATATTAGATTCTAAGAAATGAATGATTGTGAGAATACATTAGTTTAAGTGAATAATAATGATTTTTATAATGAGGTAATTTTCTGAACTTTCTTTTTGGGCAATCTAATGTGAATAAGGATGTTTGTATTGGGATTTTCCCCTAGCGCTGAAAGGAAAATCATGGTAGGGTGGGTAGAGAGCGCGGCTGTAAATACACCTATACAGCCAACACTAGGACTATTTTCTTCTATTCTTTTCTCTCTATTCTATTTCGAGTTTCAGCACAGCGACTTTATTTAAAGTTGCTGACGTGTGAGTGGGTGAAACACATTCATCAAAGAACCACCCCAGCCGATTGTCTTGCTAGCCGCATTAAGAGTCCCGCAGATGAATCGTGTTAACACCAAGATAGGCCTCACACAATAACGTATACTTGCTGATTGCAATGGTTGGTAAGCCTTTATGGTTTCGCATTTATAGATATCTACGTTACAGAAATTTTTGCAGCCCAACCGTGAGGCAAATTCTAATTAGATACAGCAATTTTTGCTGCCCATCAGCTACGTTAAGGCTTTGTACGTTACAGTAATTTTTGGCGCCCAACTGAGGGGCCCGATTCTAATTAGATGATTATCTCTTTAAGGTTTTCTCAGGTAGATAATTCATTTGGTAGTTTGACCCTTTTTCTTCTTTTAATTTCTTTGTGCATTCTAATCTTTTATTCTATACTATCAACAATTTAAATCGTCAAGTTGACTATTATTGGAAATACCGTCTCCGGCAATGCCCAGAGATCTGGTCCGGATATTCAACTAGGTTACTAATTGTTCCGAATATTTTAAAGCTAACTGTCAACATGAACCCAAGTCAAACAATATCTGTCAAAACAGCAGAAACTACTAACTTTTGGCAAGTGACCGAGAGCTAGACTCTGGTTTGAAAAGTGTTGAGTAGACGAAGGCATGATGGTAGCCTAGACTCTGTACCTCTTGCTTTAATAGAATACGTATTACCTGGAATTATGATTGTGACAAATGGCTGAAACATCATCCAAGGATTATGCAACCACTAGTAATATTATAGAGAGTACATGGACTAGTCAGTCTAGTTTTGTTATCCCTTTTAGTATAGCCCGTAGCAGCTTAATTGTGAGTGGTCAGGACATTGGTGAGAACATTAATGGTTTAATCAGCCAACCCCAGATCATAATGGGCATAGCAAGAGACTATATTAAGACAGGTAACGAATCCCTTTTAAATTCAGTTATGTAGGTGCAACTCAAATATAAGAGGGAAGATGATTTTTTTTTTGAGAATGGAACTATGGGATGTAGAGGCAAGTGACCCTAACCCAACCGCTTAAAAAGAAAGACACTACCCAAAATATGAGGTACTTATGTAAATTTCTATTTCCTGTTGCTAAGAAAATAGCATCCCTAACGCAGATTTCAAGAGTAGTCCCTAGTGATAAAGTAAATTATTACACCTGAATTCACTTAGAGTAACCCGAAAAGAAAAATTATTCAAAATTATTATTCAAGAAAAAAAAATATATAAGAATTTGATTAACATTTGGTTGAATTGATAACGCTATCGAATATTTAAAAATGTCAGGAATACACAGTGATAGAGATTACGAGGAGGCACCACGATCATCCTCATCACAAGTGTGTAGCATTTGTTCACAAGTTATTTCAGACGTACACGAAAGGGCAACGACAAAGTGTATGCACTCATTTCATAGAAATTGTATAATTACTCATGTTTCGACAAATCAAGAGTGTCCGGTATGCAAGTCTTTATGCCACCTTAGAGATGTACAAGTTAGAACTGAGTTATCAGCCAGTCAAAAACGAGGAGCAGTTCCTAAAGTCCATAATACGCGACAGCAGAGGCAAGCACACCTTTTATCTGGTCCAGAACTGTCAGCAATACCTGATGACACTAGTCCGCAAAATACGGTGATGAATTCATCAGAAGAGGTAAAACCACTACGAACAGCGAAAAGACAGGGAAGACCTCCTAAGCGAAGAGTACAACGCGCTCAACCAGAAAATTTTGAGAGACATCAGACAAGAGTCAACGCCGCAGCTAGTACATCGGAACCAGCGGTCGACTACGAAAGATTGTTTGAAAGAATAGAGAATCTTATAAATCAGAAGTTTGAGAGTTTGCAGACGAATGAAGCAGCAGCCAGCATACAAGAATTAAATACGCAGGCTAGAGCACAATCTTCACCCAGAAATTCGCCGATTTCTACATCAAGCATTAGGAGCGAAAAGGTTACACAGATTATCCAGAGTTGGGGTATAAAGTTCGAGGGATCACAAAAAGGCAGTACCGTGCAAGAATTCTTGTACAGAGTGCGTGCATTAACTATGGATAGTTTAGATGGAGACTTTTCAGTAGTCTGTAAGAACCTACATATTCTCCTAACTGGAAAATCCCGAGATTGGTATTGGAGATACCGTAAAGAGATCACGCAAGTAGAATGGACAGATTTTTGTGACAAACTCAAAAGACAATATCGTGATAACAAGGATGATGATTTAATTTTTGAAGAAATAAGAAGTAGGAAGCAAAAGATTGGAGAATCATTTGATAATTTTTATGAAGATGTAATATCCATTGTTAGTAGGCTTTCGGTTCCATTGGAAGAGAATAGACTAGTGCAGCAGTTGCAGCGTAACCTGATACCGGAAGTGCGTGAAGCATTGTTATATATATCAGTTGTTTCGGTGTCACATCTACGACAGTTAGTACAAAGAAGAGAAAATCTATTGGGAGAGACACTAATTAAGCGTCCGATCAAGAGTGTAAATTTTTCTAAGCCCGTTTACAAATCCGTAGCTGCAGTACTAGACGCCACAGAACAGTCAGACGACGAGTTGTCGGTGAAAGAGGTAGATGCAGTTCAGCGAGTGGCGAATTCTTTGGTTTGTTGGAATTGTGACGTAGAAGGACATCGCTGGGACATGTGCCTAGAAGATCGGATTATCTTTTGTTACGGCTGCGGAACAAAAGGAGTATACAAGCCGCAGTGCATAAAATGTTCAAATCGGACGGAAAACTATCGGAAGGGACCACCGTATGGCAACAAGCGGACGGACCCTTAGTAAATGTTGCTCACAAAAGATTAAATCTTAATCTCACTGAACAAGAAAAGCAAGAAAACATTTCAGATTTACAAACAAATAGAAAGAATATTAAGTTACATCCAGTTAAACCATACCACATACGTTTAAAAGAATATGCAAGAGCCCGCGAAAGAATATTTTCTGATGATAGTAATGTCGCATGCGTCAAGAGAGCACCAAAGCGCTCAACCGTGCGTATGCGTAACTTTTGGAAAGCGGTACGAAATACCAAAAGAAGGTTAATTTGTTCAGTAATTAATGAAGCCGTAGATGGCCGATTTTATGCTTTAATTTCATTTTTACAATTTTTAGAATTAGGCTTATTAGACACAGGGGCAAATATTAGTTGCATTGGAGCAGACCTGGCTAAAATAGACTGGTCGCACAATTCAAAATTTCGCAAAATTAATTCTTCAGTAAAAACGGCTGATGGACAGCCACAAATAGTTATTGGATCCATACAACTGAACGTAAAATATAGGGAACAGATGAAGGACATTAATTTCTTTATAATCCCTTCGATTAAGCATAGGGTAGTATTAGGAACAGATTTTTGGAAAGCTTTCAAATTGGCCCCGGGTGTAATTTCCTCGATTGAAACTTCAAATAGCAACGAGCCTAGATTACCAGAGAAAGACGGTGAGGAAAAATTTCCGCTGACAGCAGAAGAAGAAAAACGTTTAGGCGGAATCATTAGTCTATTTCCAGACTTTGAAATGCAAGGCCTCGGAAGAACAAAGCTTCTGCAACATCATATAGAGGTAGGCAATGCCACCTCGATTAAACAGCGATTTTACCCAGTTTCACCGGCGGTTGAAAAAGTTATGTTTCAGGAGATCGATAGAATGTTAGAGCTAGGAGTTATTGAGAAGTCAAATAGTCCTTGGAGTTCGCCCATGCGTTTGGTGATTAAACCCGGAAAAGTTCGTTTATGCTTAGATGCACGACGGATTAACGAGGTTACAAAGAAAGACGCATACCCGCTGCCCAGCATCAATGGAATTTTCGCAAGACTACCAAAAGCTAACATCATCTCGAAGATAGATTTGAAGGATGCTTTTTGGCAAATAGGTTTGAGTGAGGAATCAAAAGCAATCACAGCATTTACAGTACCCGGTCGTCCATTGTATCATTTTGTGGTTATGCCATTTGGTTTGTGTAATGCCGCGCAAACAATGTGTAGACTAATGGACGAAATAATACCCCCTCAATTAAAATATTGTACTTTTGGATACTTAGACGATTTATGTGTAGTATCAGAAAGCTTTGAGGAACATCTTATTGTGTTAGCTAAGCTAGCTGAGCAATTTCGAATGGCGAATGTGACTTTAAATGTGGCAAAGAGCAGATTTTGTGTCACAAAAGTTGCATTTTTAGGATATATAGTAGGCAATGGAGGAATTTCAACTGACACATCAAAAACAGACGCGATTCAGTCATGGCCAATTCCGAAAACAGTTAAACAAGTAAGAGCGTTTATGGGAGTAGTCGGATGGTATAGACGATTTATACCTAACTTTTCAGATATTAGTTTTTCAATCACCGAGCTTCTGTCGTCGAAAAAGAAATTTGTCTGGAACGAGCAAGCTCAGAAATCCTTTGAAAAGCTTAAGTCTGCGTTGACTTCAGCTCCAGTTTTGCAGAACCCGAATTTTGAACGGAAGTTCTATGTGCATTGCGATGCGAGCGATGTCGGCATAGGCGCTACGTTAGTTCAAATGTCAGATGAAGGAGAAGAAAAACAATTGTATTTATGTCCAAGAAACTGAGTTCAGCTCAACGAAACTACAGTGTAACGGAGCGGGAATGTTTAGCAGCCTTAGAAGCAATCGACAGGTTTAGATGCTATATTGAGATGCAGGAGTTTGAATTGATTACGGATCATGCGAGCCTTTTGTGGCTAATGAAGCAACCTAATTTGAAGGGACGGTTGGCTAGATGGGCCATGAAATTGCAAAGTTACAAGTTCACGATAAGCCATAGAAGAGGTCGGGACAATGTCGTACCTGATGCGCTTTCGAGAATGTTTTCAGATGAAATAGGTGCACTAGAAGAAGTTTATCCTGGTGTTGATTTAAATTCCAACTGTTTTAGTGATAGTGAATATCAGAATTTGAAAAAAAAGTTTTTAGATAGTCTGGGAGAGTATCCAGATATACGAGTAGAAAATGGTTTTGTCTATATACGAACTGAACATGATGATGGAAATTTAGAAAATCAAGAATCGAGATGGAAACTGTGGATTCCATCTGGTTTGACGACTGAAGTCATAGGCAGTGCTCATAATAGTGTTATATCAGCACATGGAGGAATGGCTAAGACCCTAGAATTAATAAGGAGACTTTTTTATTGGCCACTGTGATATTTGCAAGTCTACCAAAGCCCCGAATTATATTTTAAAACCGCCGTTGGGAAAGCCAGCAGTTTCAATGCGTCCTTTTCAAAGGTTATACATAGATCTGCTCGGTCCATATCCACGCAGTAAGCGAGGGCATATTGCGAGCGATAACGGAGCACAATTCAAAGCGGTCGAATTTAACGCGTGGCTAACGAAGCTTGGTATTAAGCATGTATATACAGCGTTGTATTCACCTCAAGCCAACGCGTCAGAACGGGTGAATCGATCAATCATAGCAGCGATTAGAGCTTATCTTAACGATGATCATAGAGAGTGGGATGAACATATTCCAGCAATTAGTTGTGCTCTGCGGAATGGTCATCATGCGAGCATTAATTGTTCTCCATATCATGCAGTTTTTGGCTTTGATATGATCACACATGGGTCTCATTATAGTCTACTAAGTAAGTTCAATTTATTAGATGAATCACTTAATCCCCTTAGGAAAGACGATCAATTGCAGTTGTTGAGAAAAGAAATAAAACAGCAAATTGCATCAGCAGCAGATAAAAACGCCAAGCAGTATAACTTGCGCACTCGGCAAATTCATTTTAGGATAGGGCAAGAAGTATTCAGAAGAAACTTCAGCCAGAGTAATTTTCAGAAGAATACGAATGCGAAATTCGATCCTCAATGGGTGAAATCGAGAGTCAGGGAATGTTTAGGTAATTGTTATTATGTTTTAGAAGACCTTCAAGGAAAATTACAAGGAACATATCATGCCAAGGATATTAAACAATGAGGTTTTCAGACTAATTCCCCGAGAAAACTCTAGAATTCGTCTGTGGTTGTGGAGGTGCCTTGAGTAAAACTTGCAGCTCAAAAGAAAAAAAAAAAAAAGTAAAAAAAAGAAAGGAAAGCAGCATTTAAAAGACCCGCGAATGCACTGCTTGATTGCGGAAAGAAAGTTCACCACAGTGGTACATTTCTTTTTCCCATTATGCCAATAGCGGATAATGTCACTTTGACAATTGACTTCGGGTCTAAACGAAGATCAAAGTTAGGTATAGAGCATAGGCGAACGATCTTGATGAATTCTTTTCAAATTGGCAACCGAGCGGAACAGTCCTTTGCAGGAAGTGGAAAAAAATTAATATTTAATTTTTTTGTGGTTGAAATAACCCAAGTAAATTTTTTAAATCCAAATGAATACAAGCCATTCTGCATGGGCTTGAATCGATAATAAAAAGAAACAAATGAAGTTGGTGTTCTCTATTTCAACAGATACTTCTTGAGTAAGTGCTAAATTTTCTTTAAATTATTACAATTTGGTAATTTCGCAAATAAAATTTTGCACGCAGATTTTCTCGGTATGTCTCGGTATGTTCGTTCATAATGCCAAAAAAAAAAAAAAAAAAGGAAATTAAAATGTTGCTTTGATTAAGCAGAAGGTAATTATACAGCTCTAAAGAAAAGAAAAAAAAAACCCATTAACGACATTCATATTTTATTATGTATATGTATACAATTTTTTCTGTTAGACAAATGTAAGGCATAAATTTTGGTGGTGATGATTTCCAAAGCCAGAATTCCAAGACATTTATGTTGGATAGTGCAAGCAGCGAAGAAGTTATTCACCAAAGGGGACGAAGCAATTACATTGGCGACCATCAGATCAGTCAAATTTCGATACGACACCGCTGCGAGGGCAAGCGGTGAGAAGTGAAAACGGCGAAAGCACGCAGCCCAAAGAATAAATTGTATCCGAGTTAAAAAGTGAAAAAGTTGCAAGAAGAAAAAAAAAAATCAAAAAAATAAAACAACCCAGGTGAAAAGAAAAGTCTAGCCAGAGTGAAAATCAAGTAAAAAAAGGGTTTGAGCCAGAAAGCCATAGTGAAAACGAATGAAAACGAAAATTTTTAACTTCTTCTTTTTGTTTAAATCTAGGTAATATTCTATAATCGAAAGCTAGCATAAGTTAGTGTACAAGTAATAATTGGTAAAAAGAAAGAAAAAGCGAAAGGAGTGAAGCAAGTGAAAAAAAAAAGTATACAAAGAAGAAAACGCAAAAGCAAAATTTCGAGCCACATGTGCAAAACAAAATTTTTTTTTTGAAGTCGCGAGGTAACATACATTAAAAATGGAAAAAAAAAAAAAAAAAAAAAAAAAGAAAAAATGAAATCTAATGCAAAATTGAAAAGTCAAAAAAATCGATAACAGATAAAGAAGAAAGTGAAAATATAAAAGAAAACGAAAAAAATTAAGAACAAAAAAGACAAGCATGAGCAATTGCTTTACTTGGTAACGAAACAAAAAAAAGTGAACATAATTAATAAAAAAATGAAATTAAATCTATAGCCTCTACAGCAATTCCTCGAAGGCCTTCGTCGGACGCTACAAGGGTGAGTTTTTCTACTACATTTTTTGTTACCAAATTGTATAAATATAAAGCGAAGTCGGAGACATTAAGCAAGAGTATTCAATGCAAAGACAATAGCGAAAACAATTGTCGTTGCTTATCTCCACTCCGTTTGCCCCTCTATATATTTTTATATACTTCTAATGCGTTTCAAATAAAATCATGCGTAAAGAAAAAAAAGAAAGAGGATGAACTGAAAAGTGAAAAGTATCAAAAGAAAAATGAAAGAACGAATAAATATGCATAATTGTTTTATTAAAACATTTTGTATGTGAAGAGTTGGAAAAAATTGAACGGTTAATTTTTATACGCTGCATATGTAAGCGTTGCGTTTTGCTTTTGCACAGTGGGTCGAAATTTAGAAAAAAAAAAGAGAAGTTAATGTTCATGAAGTTATGCCGATGTTTAGAATATTTTTTTTTGATTTTGATTTAATTATCTTTGAATATAAATCAATATGCGTTAAAGTTTCGAGCTATATATTATTCTTAGTAATTACAAATTAATTTGGTGATCATTTATGAAATTGTAAATTCTCTTATATATATTATAGAATGGTTTTGGTTTTTTTTTAATGTGAGTTAACTTTGTTCTCAGAGTTCTACTGAATGAAATATTAGATTCTAAGAAATGAATGATTGTGAGAATACATTAGTTTAAGTGAATAATAATGATTTTTATAATGAGGTAATTTTCTGAACTTTCTTTTTGGGCAATCTAATGTGAATAAGGATGTTTGTATTGGGATTTTCCCCTAGCGCTGAAAGGAAAATCATGGTAGGGTGGGTAGAGAGCGCGGCTGTAAATACACCTATACAGCCAACACTAGGACTATTTTCTTCTATTCTTTTCTCTCTATTCTATTTCGAGTTTCAGCACAGGGACTTTATTTAAAGTTGCTGACGTGTGAGTGGGTGAAACACATTCATCAAAGAACCACCCCAGCCGATTGTCTTGCTAGCCGCATTAAGAGTCCCGCAGATGAATCGTGTTAACACCAAGATAGGCCTCACACAATAACGTATACTTGCTGATTGCAATGGTTGGTAAGCCTTTATGGTTTCGCATTTATAGATATCTACGTTACAGAAATTTTTGCAGCCCAACCGTGAGGCAAATTCTAATTAGATACAGCAATTTTTGCTGCCCATCAGCTACGTTAAGGCTTTGTACGTTACAAGTTGTACAACACCGCATTTCAATAGCTCGCTCTTCAAAAATTTTTCATTTTCGACAAAACAGCGAAGAGGACATGCTCCTGTGGAAAAAATATCAAAAAATATTGGCATCAGTTTTATATGTAGCCCGGTGGCTGTGTCGATAGAGTGCTCGCTTGGCGATCCGAATGCTGCCTGGCTCGATTCCTAGCTCAAAATTGTGAAATAAAGGTTTCCTTCTTTTTATACCCTTGCAGAGGGTATTATAAAATTGATCAGATGTTTGTAACGCACAGAAGGAGACGTTTCCGACCCCATAAAGTATATATATTCTTGATCAGCTTGAGAAGCTGAGTCGATATAGCCATGTCCGTCTGTCCGTCTGTCCGTCTGTCCGTCCGTCTGTGCGTATGCGTTTTACTCAGCCATCTTAAGAGATATCGGGTTGAAATTTTTTTTGGAGACTCTTTATTACCTGTGTGAGATAAAGTATGAAAATCATCGGGATCGGACTACTATATCATATATTGTTTAATAATCATTAAATGTGTTTTGAATTCAGTAGTTTGAAGTATGCGTTTTACTCAGCCATCTTAAGAGATATCGGGTTGAAATTTTTTTTGGAGACTCTTTATTACCTGTGTGAGATAAAGTATGAAAATCATCGGGATCGGACTACTATATCATATATTGTTAAATAATCATTAAATGTGTTTTGAAAATGCGTTTTACTCAGCCATCTTAAGAGATATCGGGTTGAAATTTTTTTTGGAGACTCTTTATTACCTGTGTGAGATAAAGTATGAAAATCATCGGGATCGGACTACTATATCATATATTGTTAAATAATCATTAAATGTGTTTTGAATTCAGTAGTTTGAAAAATATTTGAGCATATTCATAATACGACAACTAATGCTGTTGATGTATGAAATTTCACTTTTCTTATCGAATTAAATATAATAAAGAACTGCAAGGGTATATAAACTTCGGCAAGGCCGAAGTTAACTTCCATAGCTCGTTTATATTTATTTTTTTAATAAAAAAAAAAAGATTAAAAAAGAAAAATAAACAAAAAATTAGGGAAAAAAATAAATTAATACACACAAATTTTATTTTTTTAAAGACTATAATAGCTAAAGACATCAAATTTGGTATGATTAATCCTTTAGTGGGCGCGCAGAAATTTGTAGCTACAAAATTTTGCCACGACCCCGCAATTGAAACAAACCCGATTTTCTTAAAGACTATAATAGCTAGAGACACCAAATTTGGAATGTATATTTGCTTAATAAATGCGCATATTATGTATATGTAAAGATTTTGCCACGCCCCTTTCCGCCCCCGTAATTTGGAAAAACTCGATTATCTCACGTAATTTTCTACCTTATGCAATCAAATTTGGTACATTTGAATTTGATACTTATACCAAATTTGATGATAGGCTTGTAAAAAGCATGTGATCAGAATTTTTAATTTGTTATTATAAATTTGAAATATTTTTTGTACTGGTGTATGGTATACCTAAGTCGGCAAGATGACTTAGTTACTTCATTTTTTTAAGACGTTGCTTTTTTTGCAAAATTGATGAAAACTATGCGACTTATTATAATAAGTCACTTCGCTTTGTGGTCTCAAAGAGATCAGACGTGATAGCTAAAAGCCTAGCTTGCTGCCAAATCTCATCATCCCGCTGCGTTCTATTTTTAGACACTGGTTTACCGGTGCCATTAACAAGTGCTCAAAACAAACTCAAAAATAACGAGCTATGGAAGTTAACTTCGGCCTTGCCGAAGTTTATGTACCCTTGCAGTTCTTTATTATATTTAATTCGATAAGAAAAGTGAAATTTCATACATCAACAGCATTAGTTGTCGTATTATGAATATGCTCAAATATTTTTCAAACTACTGAATTCAAAACACATTTAATGATTATTAAACAATATATGATATAGTAGTCCGATCCCGATGATTTTCATACTTTATCTCACACAGGTAATAAAGAGTCTCCAAAAAAAATTTCAACCCGATATCTCTTAAGATGGCTGAGTAAAACGCATACGCACAGACGGACGGACAGACGGACAGACGGACAGACGGACATGGCTATATCGACTCAGCTTCTCAAGCTGATCAAGAATATATATACTTTATGGGGTCGGAAACGTCTCCTTCTGTGCGTTACAAACATCTGACCAATTTTATAATACCCTCTGCAAGGGTATAAAAACAAAAACACTAAAGGCAAAGAGCAGTTGCTCAAAATCTGGTGGAAAGCAAAAGTCCGACGACAACAACTACAACTATGACTTCAGCAATGAATTGACTTTTGAAAACAAATATCAGTGTAAAAAACAAGAATAGGAGCTCTTCTTACATATACTTACATACTTGTATAAAAACGAAAAATAAACTGCAAGCTGATAAATTACTTAAAATGACCGCATTTTGTGATTTTCCCATATCAATTTCGGAACATAAATCTCTAAATTTCTCAAAGCGAGTTATTTACTCCAACGAACTACTAAATGTTGATGATGACACCATATTAAATGAAATAAAAACTCAAAATGTTACTGAAATTCGGAAAATTTTAAAAACTGAAACCACAACTAAAGAAACTGGACTCATCACCATAACCTTCGCTTCACTCACCCTGCCAGAGACTATCATGATCAGCTACGAAGGAGTATACATACGGCCAGGGTTTGAAATTGCGAAAACTGTCAACATTTTGATAGCAACAGCAGTCGGAAAAATAGTCGCAACAGAACTGTTTTTTGGCCTACTTTGATTTTACCTATACATACATACACATGAAAGTACACATACTCAATACTCTTTCATTAAATGTAAATTGTCAATTAGTCATTTAGTTTTAACTAGAACGGCAACAAGACCCCTCGCGTTGTGGAGATAATTCAGAGACTAAAAATGGCAAATAGCAAAGAAATATGGAAGTACTTTGATAATTGAGTCAATTAAAAATAAATCTAAGGATATGTATACACGTAAACATATTCAACTGCACACTTATATTTTTTTGCGTACATATTTAATTGTTAATACTTGCAACAAAGTGTTAGAAGTTGAGTTCTTTGTGTTCAATGATTTTTAGTATGAATATACTACAATAGAGTATGTGTACTTTCATGTGTATGTATGTATAGGTAAAATCAAAGTAGGCCAAAAATCAGTTCTGCTGCTACTATTTTTCCGACTGCTGCTTTCGTCGACTTCCGAAATTGGCCAAAAGCAACAATCGAAACAGTTCCTAGTATTAAAATGTATAAGATGGCTGTTGATATCAAAGCAATCTGTTTCGGGTTTTTGCTATTGCTGCTGCTGTCAAAATTTTCTATTTTGGTTAATTGCTGCTGCTTTTGCTGTCAGATTTTCTGATTTCGTTTTTTTTCGGAAGCAAAAGCAACACAAAGTATTCGTTTTCATATTTGCTAAACAGTCACAGTCACATGAATAGCACAAAATTGAGGACTTTTTCTAATTCGACTACAGCAATTTAAACACTGATTTCAGACATCGGAATTCGTTTTATTACACAGATTCTCAATGCCCGCCTTTTCATTTGTTATTTTCCACATCATCGGAAGTTTTTCAAAGTTCGGTTTCCGGTATGAACACAACACTGTGCCAACTTTAGTCCGCATGAACCTAACTGTCCTTATTCCCGTTCTACAGGTTTTGATTTCCGTAGATATCAAACCATTGAAGAAGAAGTATTCCTTATGCTTTGTTAATAGGTATTACGAAAGCGAGTCGCACCGGGAACTGTAAGTCCCTATATCCTTCGCTATTTGGTGATTTCGAGCAAGGACGTAGTAATCCGCTGGAAACGTTTGAGCAGAGCATTTATATTGACTGAAATTTGTGTTCTGTTTATCCAATCTTAATTGCGAAGATGATTTTTCACCCCAAAACCTATGATGTTAGAAAATTTTATAAAGATACTCCAACTCCTTTACTATTTTTTCGTGTAGCACAAAATGACACAGTGGTTTATTTCGTATGATTTTTATACTTAATCTCACTCAGAAAGTACGGGTGCAGAACTTCCTTCTTATTGTAAACTCCCTTTTTATACCCTTGCAGAGGGTTTCCGACTCCATAAAGTATATATATTCTTGAGCAGCATGAGCTGAGTCGACATAGCCATGTCCGTCGGTGCGTATGCGTTTTACTCAGCCATCTTAAGAGCTATCGGGATGAAATTTTTTCTGGGGGTTTTTTATTACCCGGGTGAGATAAAGTATGCAAATTTTTAGGATCGGACTATTATATCATATAGCTCTGAAACAAATATTTTTGCAAAAATTGGAGTATCCCCATGAAATTTACCAATATAATAGAATTTGATATAAAATCTCAGATCCCAAAATTAGAATTTGATTGGATAAATAGAACACAAGTTACAGTCAGTACAAATCGGTTCAAGCGCTGCCGGCAGCGCTGCTTGCTGCCTACTACGTCATCAGCAAATGAAACAGAGCACATGCATACACACACACAGACGCAGCGCTACACGAACTGTATGTGTATGCGTGTTGTGTTTTGCTTAGGGAATGATGGAAGAAGAAAAATTTGTAGTAAAAAGAGAAATAATTTGAATGTTTTGTTTCAAAATGTAAAAAAAATTATTGCCAAGGACTGCAAGGGTATAAAATCTTCGGCATTGCCGAAGTTAGCTTCTTTGATATCACAGGCCGACATTTTTGAGGTCATGAAAAAGTGTTTTAAGTTCAATAGGTGCCCTATAGTAATTGAAGGGTGCTGAACACGGCCCTGTACTTAGTTTTTGTCCATCACGTCAGGTTTTCGAGAAAAGTGTGTTCAACTTATTCAAATTGACCGCATTTGCAGTATTTTATTGTATAATATAAACATAATATTATGCTAAAAACAGTTTTATTTTAACCTATTAATATATTAAGTATTATTTAATAGCAATTTACAAACTATCAAAGCGGTACTTCTTTGTTATAAAGCATAATATCTTACACTTTGAATATGGTTCTATATTGATTTAATTTTGAACCAAAAAGTATGCTATAGAGATTCCGAGAATTGTCTGCTTTTTAAGTTTAAAGAATTATGGAACTTTTATAGATCTTACCAATTGTTTATTAGTAATGTTTGCAAACAAGAGCTATTTTTCTTACACAGGATATTCCGAAATCTGATAAAAAAGTTAAAAATATTGTTTTTAACTTTCTATAGTATACTTTTGGGTGCCCATTTTCCGACCCCAGATCCTCTGATTTCACAGAATCTGGACGTGATGGACAAAAACTGAGTATGAGGTCGTGATCAGCATACCCGAATTAGTTAAGAACACCTCTCACCTTACCGTCACCAAAAATCATGTCGGCCTGTGTATTTATTTTAGTTATTATTATTATTATTATTATTATCATTATTATTATTATTATTGTTAATATTATTATTATTATTATTATTATTATTATTATTATTATTATTATTATTATTATTATTATTATTATTATTATTATTATTATTATTATTATTGTTATTATTATTATTATTATTATTATTATTATTATTATTATTATTATTATTATTATTATTATTATTATTATTATTATTATTGTTAATATTATTATTATTATTATTATTATTATTATTATTATTATTATTATTGTTAATATTATTATTATTATTATTATTATTATTATAATTATTATTATTATTGTTAATATTATTATTATTATTATTATTATTATTATTATTATTATTATTATTATTATTAATGTTAATATTATTATTATTATTATTATTATTATTATTATTATTATTATTATTATTATTGTTAATATTATTATTATTATTATTATTATTATTATTATTATTATTATTATTATTATTATTATTATTATTATTATTATTATTATTATTATTATTATTATTATTATTATTATTATTATTATTATTATTATTATTATTATTATTATTATTATTATTATTATTATTATTGTTAATATTATTATTATTATTATTATTATTATTATTATTATTATTATTATTATTATTATTATTATTATTATTATTATTATTATTATTATTATTATTATTATTATTATTATTATTATTATTATTATTATTATTATTATTATTATTATTATTATTAAATTTTGTATTAACTGGAAATACGACAGTCAAAACAATCACAGTCCATTTGAAAAAGCATGCCCAGTCTTTCTCAAATGAAAAGAATTAATTGCAATCAAAACTCTGGAACAGGTAGACCACAAAACTGCATGATCCATTCATGTCGCTGACTTAATAATTTGCGACTGCCTGATCTTGTTTTTAATTTTGTTACTTCTGTCCAGTTTGTGCTGTCACCAAGTTTAACCGAGTATTGTATTTAGCTATAAAGTTGTTCTTGCATATCTCAAAATGTCTCCACACCTCAGAAGCTTTTTTTGTTGCTTTGACCATTTCAGTGCTCATTCTCTTAATTTCCGCATTGAAGTGGATAGTGAAGCTATTTTATAAGTAGAATTATATAGATATTAGGTTATCTGGCAAGTAATACATATGTCGTAAAGTCGCTGGTCTGCCATGGTGACCTGCGAGTTAAGAGAATTCCAGTTACAATTGTTTTAAAGCAACCAGGCGCCAGTCATTTTTTACGCTGCAGCGCGCTGTAGTCAAATTCTAAAAAAAATTGTACAATATATCAAATTCATTGTGCAGCAGCGTCTTGGAAGCACAGTGGTCAAACTATGTTTATAATATGACAGACATGTAGAGTGGTCAAAGTACGTTCATTATGCGACTCGGCCTTCCTAACAAAACACACATGCTGTGTTGTCTTAGCTCTACCACTAAAGTTTCAATACTACAGGATTCGAAAACTATCTGGATATTTCGAAGATTTTTAATAGATAGATTTAAATCCGATTTTATTTGTTTTCTCTGTTCATCAAGGAATTGTTTTCATTCAATTTCATTTTTATCCTAACATAATTAAATAAATTCAATTTCCGTAACATAATTTAAATTTAATAAATCATAACATTCCACAGTGGCAGATTTGAAAAAAATAGCGGCTTAAATTAAAATACTGTCCGTAAGGACTTGAAATTTGTAACGTATCAGGCCACGCCCACGCATACCGCCCATACAACTCATACAAAAATTTTATTTTTTACTTAAAATATCGCTTTTATTTAATATTCTTCTGCTTCGAGATCATATGAATATGCATCTAAGGGTTTATAACCCGAATCTGAATCTGATTCATATTCGATATCTTCTAAGGCGAGATTGGCGTCGTCAGTTTTCAAATTAAATTTAGAGGGAAGTTCGAGCACTTTTGACGTCAATTTTTTATAATTGTGGTTGTTGTATTTATCCAAAAAATATCAAAGAATCTAACTTCGGCAATGCCGAAGTTTATATACCCTTGCAGTCCTTGGCAATAATTTTTTTACATTTTGAAATTTCTTTCCTTGCAACTCAATTCATCAACACACAAACAAAACATTCAAATTATTTCTCTCTTTACTACAAATTTTTAAGCAAAGCACAACACGCATACACATACATACATACGTGTAGCGCTACGTCTGTGTGTGCGTATGCATGTGCTCTGTTTGATTTGCTGATGACGTAGAACCGATTTGTATTGACTGTAACTTGTGTTCTATTTATCCGATCAAACTCAAATTTTGGGATCTGAGATTTTATATCAAATTGTATTTTATTGGTAAATTTCATGGGGATACTCCAATTTTTGCAAAAATTTTTGTTCTAGAGCTATATGATATAGTAGTCCGATCCTGACAATTTTCATACTCTATTATCTCACGGCTAAAAGTAGCTCAAATATGAAATTTCATTCCGATAGCTCTTAAGATGCCAGCGTGAAGTTGATTTGCACAGACGGACGGACGGACGGACGGACGGACAGACGGATATGGCTATATCGACTCAGCTTCTCATGCTGATCAAGAATATATATACTTTATGTGGTCGGAAACGTCTCCTTCTGTGCGTTACAAACATCTGACCAATTTTATAATACCCTCTGCACGGGTATAAATATTTAATTGAAAGTAGAGGATCTGATGACATTTACAAAAAATTTTAATGAGACTGTTTTTTAAGAGTGCGACAGTCTATCCCGTTGGTAAATCCTGTTTCGGCTCATCGAAGCATTTTCTCCACAGCATCTAACTGGAACTGAAGAAGCAGCAAAAATTTGGGATCCATGAACCAATATTTTGTGAACCGTCGGCGACAATGGATACCAAGGATTTTTTGTCATATATAAGTCTGAAGCTTTCGTACAGGAATTCTGGAACTTTTGTGGGAAACATATTTCATATTCACAGGAGACTGCAATCAAAAGTGTTCTATAGCATTCAAGAACATTCTCATCAAAGTTCAAAATAGATGAGAATAAGTGAACATTTGAAAAAGCCCTTCTAGCAGTATTCCCATCATTTCTATTGACGCTTCCGATTTGTTTTGGTCGATCTACGTGTAGTCCCATTTGTTTACATAGCTTTTCTTCAATATTTTTCGAGATGCCACAAAAGGGTTATCATTTGGATCTCTTATTTGCCACTTACTTTTGCCTATCCGATAAGAAATATGCAAAGCAAATTCAAGAAACCTTGTCCATGCGTGTAATGGGCTTACACCATATTGCAGAGCTAAAGGCTTTGGCTTAAATACTTCAGCATTTGCATCCGTGGTCATCAAAATGGTTTTAGGAGTTGCACCATATATTGGACATGATTGGTCGAGTTCGTTCCTGATAAAGCATTTAAAACTTTTCCATTGATAAGTGTCATATTTAGATCAAACGAAACAGAGACAGTTTTCCCAGACCAATTATTGAATAAGTACGGTTTCAAGTTTTCAATTTCGTCCTTCAATCTATTGTTTTCTGCTTAAATATGTTCTTGGCTCTTCTTAATAAATTCGATTTTCAGTGGTCTGCAAAATCTCACTTATTGAGTTTTAGAATTCATCCATAAAACTATCCCCAAAGAATCTAATAACTTTATAGGAAAACTTGTGCTGAAGTTTCTGTTGCTTGTATTCCGACGGGTCTACATTTAGATTTAGCTTTAAAAACGTTGTTGTAGCATGGGAATATATCACAACCATGCTTCTGGTTTATGGTTCGAATGGCATTATACTACTTTTTGGAGAAAAAATTTTCAAGTAGAAATGCTAATGCTTCATCTGCAGTCATCTGAACTGGGCTTTGATTATAATCCCTTTTCCTCTTGACATTGATAACATTTTCTTTTAAAGAACAATCAATACAGTCAGTACATTCATTACATTTTGATTATTTGACGCATATGGTAGCTGCATGCAAAAGCATTGCTGTATTGTACGCCCTTGCCTAGGCGCGATATCTGAACCTATCTTTCGTTTTAAACGACTACTGCCTTCATCATAAGTCAGCCGACCAACCACCAAAGGAACACTCTTTCACGGCATCTCTTATAATATGTATTGACATTTTTGAATCAAGGAACTGTTGGTGTTTTTCTTTGAATTTTTCTATTTATCTTTGGCATTTTGGCGCTTTGGCAAGCGCTTGACTTGTGCGCCCATTATCAGTCCCAATTTGATGCAACTCCGTGTGGCTGAACTCTAACTTGTCTGCAATATCAGCAAATATTTTAAAAAGGCGCAAGCTGAATTCTTGACGTCATCCTAAGAACAT
The DNA here is from genome assembly GCA_018152135.1 of Drosophila paulistorum. Lineage (NCBI taxonomy): Eukaryota > Metazoa > Arthropoda > Insecta > Diptera > Drosophilidae > Drosophila > Drosophila paulistorum. The sequence continues at coordinate 4,498,590 of JAECXG010000823.1, forward strand.
TTCACGGAAAATAATTGCATTCTTACTAACAAGTAGTAGCGAGAAGCAGGTAACATTTAGTCCACAAATTATAGAACGTTGAGGTTAGGTTTCTTCTACAAACAATACTAACAACAACAAACGAAACGAAAGACAAAACACACAAGTTCAAATTCTTTAACATTAACTTAATGATCACCATACCTTGAACTATGTTTTCCATATTTAGCAATATCTCTAGCTATTTTATAAAGCGAATTATGGAGCATTAAATGGTAAACAAGCTTTTGAGCACAATTAACACAAAACCTGCGTGCCACAAACAGCTGTTTTGGAGGGTTTCCAGAAGGCCTGGGCTGCATGAATAATTAAAATGTTTGTACTTGCAAATTGATAAAACACTTATTTAGTAAAAATAATATTAATTTAATAGCAATGTTACAATTTTTTTTATTTATTCCTTTAAATCATTTTTTTTTCGTAAACCAAACAAATTTGTGTAGTTGTTTTTACACATAATTAACTATTTGTGTATATCCTTTTTCACATATAACAAGTCTCTTCTGTGGTGCTGCCTTCAGTTTCCCTATTAAGCAACATACGCAATTTTTATTGCTTTGAAATATTCATAGGAATACTTGTACTTTCGATTACATGTTAAAGATTTTAGTAAATATCTATCTCCATGCAAAACTTCAATTATCTCAAATTTAGGATCTAGTTCAGTTTGATGTCGTTCTTTGTTTTTGAGCAAAACATGACACTTTAAAATTTACTTTTTTAGATTTATTTTTATGAAACCTATTTTTGTCGCATTTTGCTTGAGTTTCCATATTCTTTTTGCCTCCTTTCTTAAACTTTGTTTTGTCTATTTCATCATGGCTGTTTTCGTTCGGTAACAAGCCAAAATGTCGAGCTTCCTTACCACACAATAGTTCCAAGCGCTGAACGTTGTCACAATATTAATCGTGTAATTCAGTGCTAGCTGCACTTCAGCCAACGCATTTTGCCATGATATCTGACTGGTTTCGACAGCAGTAAGCATACCTTTCAGTGTACTCATACCCGTTCTACCTGACCGTTTGCTCTACTTGCACCATTGGCAATTAATTTTGAGAGGAGCAAAATTCGCGAAAACTTTTACTTACGAAACTACGTACTTGATCTTTAATTCGAGTGGGTAAACCAAATAAGGACAGACCTGCCAAATGAAAACTATCTTCGCTGACTAAAAAGATTGCACCCTCTGGATTTACCTTTCAGGCCTGATCTTGACTGGTATGGCTTAACTAGTCTTCTCGGTCTCAGCAGATCAACCCTTCTACGGCTTTGCTTTTACTTGTACTTTTGATAATTTCATGTTTTATGTTTTTTATCAAATTTAATAATTGTCCAAGTCAGGACAGATTTTAAATGAACTGAACAGCACAATTTTCCAATTGCCAATTTTCTATTCGAACCAGTGATAATCATAGACCTTGTGTTTCCCATCCCATGCACAATAGCTTCATGGACTTGACTTATTATACCCCATCGAAAACCTCTTGATATTACCGACGAACATTTGGTATAATTGACATCTCATATATTTGATTCGTTAGGTCTTTTCGGTTCCTTAATTATTAGAGGAAAAATTCTAATGCAAGAGCTTTGGCTCGAGGAACTTCAGTGGGACGAGTCAATTCCAATGAGTTTGGAAACGGCATGGAATGAATTAAATGAATCCGTAGTGAATGTCAAGAAAATAAAAATTCCTTGATTCGTCCATACAGAACCTCAATGACCAAAAAAAATGCATGGATATTCTGATGCTAATAAGAACATATGGCTGTTGTATCTACGTTCGAATCAAAATTTCGAAAAGTTTCAGCACTTCATTGTTAACGTCAAAATCTAAAGTAGCGCCTTTCAAGACTAAAACGGTGCCAGTGGATGAGTCCACGATAAACTCCAGGCCACACGGAGCAATAAGCCAGGACCCTTTTGTTCCGGGACCCTGGACCAGGAGAATCTCAGCGGCAGCTTGATGCGATGGCGAGCTTTCGTCACTCAAGCGGTCGTTCTGGCAGCGATGGTCCCGGCTCGAGTGGTGGTCACAAGCGTCGGTGGCCACAAGCGCCTGGACGGTACAATCAGGTACCTTGGCACCTTTGCCAAGGCCGGTGTTGTATTGCGCTGTGTGTATTGTTTGTGTCGTCACTTTGGTGTTTGATGGTAGAGTTGGGAGAATTAGAAGTCGCAATTTACCATTCAAACCAATTTTTATGATTTTTCAGATGGTTAAAAATAGTTCTAGTTATACGAAGCTGGGCGACCAATATCGCGGGGTCGATCGGAAACATATTTTCAAACAATTACTTTGTTCAGTGAACTGCAATAAACAAATTTTGAAAATGGAAAATTTCAAATGAAAACATTGTTTAGCAGCATTACTACTTATGCTTAAAGAGGGCGAAAGGCTGTCATGCCCATGCAACGGTAAACAAAAGTAAAAGTGACAAAGCTTGGGTCGCGATTCCTACTGATTTTTGTCCTTTGGCTCGTTGTCAAAACCATATGTCAATCGTTTAGAATAATCTTTAACTTCTGTACAAAAATTAATATTAAGTATAGGTGTCGAATGAGTAATAATTTTAGTTTTATAAATGGATTAACGAATCACGAATCGACCACGGGTTCCTTCTAAACCGAGGTATAAAGTTCAAGGGCACATTCAAGATCTGATATTAATAGTCTCTTGATTGTTTTCAAGAACAAAAAAAAAAAAAAATTAAAAGTCGGTTGCTCAGTGGAGACCTGCTAAATGTACAATTCTGTTGTTCTCGAGTTCGAACCCCGACATAGGAGGCTACTTCTCCCGATGGAAACGATTGAGGTTAACTAGTAAAAAATTTTTTTTCTACATTGCTTTTAACAAAAAAAAAAAAAAAATTATAAAATATTTTTCTATCCAGACTACTTGGGGTGAGAGTAGGAATCGTTCTTGCGGCACTCCATAATCGGTAATTATATTTCTTTTTTCTAAAGCAAAAAAAAAAATAGAATGGTTTAGATGTATTTAATACAAAATTGTTGAATAAGGACACAAGTAAGAAAAAAAGTGGGATAAGGTTCGTAAATTAAGATGGCACTTGACTTTAGTACCTTATAAGCATTGATGGGCCTTGATCACTTTTAAAATGAATGTGAACTTTTCACCCTAAAATAACAAGTCCAAAAATTCAGGATACAAAATAATATCGAGGTAAGCGTTGCTAATAGACATTCAGAGTTACAGAGAGAAAGAAAGATTAAAATTTCATAAAAATTTCCTCTGTCCTTTATGATACCCCTTCCCAGCCTCAGCACACACATGGTTTTTTTGGCTCCATTATTGCTGAAGTGACTTTGGTCTACCTGCCGACGATTTAAGATATCTTTTTACTTAAACTTAAGCCACCTAATCGGCGCGGTAGCCATGAGGAAATTCTTGGCCACCGTGTACGGAGACCAAATTATTCTGCGCGCTGAGTACCAATTTGTGTTCGGGCAACCTCTGCCGCACTAGATTCGCAGTGGGGAAAATGCCAAAACGATAAAATGATCCGAAAAAATGAGACTCCCGCTAGTCTGTTTGGTCCCGCCCTAGCGGGCAAGCCGCGAGTAGCAATCTTAAGATAGTCCAATCGCAATTAGGAGCAGCAAGGCCCAAGGCTGGCAACAAGTGGGCCTAAATCGAAAGACCAGTGCAAAGGCGACAATGTCCCCCCCCCCCTAGATGGCGATCATCGCAGCCCCGGATACTGAAATGCAATAACTAATGCTGCTGGAAAGGCTGCGACTCAAAAGTCAAGTCGTTGTAAGTTGAACGTTAATATTGTCTGGACGTTGACGCAAACAATGCGAAGTACGTTCAAGTGGCCCATACGACACCAGTACATAGCCTGTTCCCGCGAGCCCAAGCAGAGCGCTGTCTACCTCCCGCCCGACCGACCGTGGGGCGCAGCCGTATATCGGACGGCATGATCGCGTGGACAAATACAAATAAAACGGACAAACAATTAAAAATATGATTAACTACAGCTAATTACGAGCTAAATGTGCTAAAATAGAGGTTTTCACAAGAGAAATAGACGCTTCTGATCTGATTACGGGATACAGAAGATTGTAATCAAAACATAAGACTCGAAAAGGTTCATGCAAAGAATAGTTAGAACTACAGTGTTTTAAGGATAGAGGAATAAAATTTCTAGTAGGTCTACGGGGTAAAGATAGGTTTAACTGGTTCAATAGCTCAGGAGAGTCTATTTCACCTATTAAAAGTTTATGAATAAAGATAGCACCAAGCATTACTCTACGATTAATTAAAGAAGGAAGATTGATTAAAAGAAGCTTACTGGAGTATGATGGCAAATTGACATTGCGATCCCAATTTAGACCACGAAGAGCAAAAAACAGAAATTGCTTTTGAACAGATGCAATTTTACTTCGGTGCGTCTCATATTGAGGTGACCATATGCAAGATCCGTACTCTAAGATAGGACGGATTAATGAAATATACAGAATTTTGGTTGTGTACGGATCGTCAAACTCTTTTGACCATCGTTTCACACACCCAAGAACATTCATAGCTTTACTAACTGTAGCAGAAATATGAAGATTAAAAGTTAATTTATGGTCCATAAGAACACCTAAGTCATTGATAATATCTAACCGCTGTAAGGCAGTGTCGTTAAGATAATAAGTTGCTAAGTATGGAGTGCATCTATAAAATGACATAACTTTACATTTAGAGCAATTAAGGTTTAATAGGTTGGTTTCACACCAACTCTGAAGATCATTGAAGTAGGCAAGAAGACGATATGTCTTTAAAACTGAGGTAAAGCTTGACATCATCAGCGTACATAAGCACCCGAGAATGTGACACTACCAATGGAAGATCATTTATAAAAAGAGTGAATAGGAATGGACCCAAATGACTACCCTGAGGTACTCCAGAGGTCACTTGGATGGTCCTAGAAAATGAAGACTTAAAGAGGACCTTTTGTGTACGCTTTGGGTATGGCAGACAATTTAGAAATACCCCTATAATTGGAGGCTTCAGACTTTTTCCCCTTTTTATGAAAAGGAATAATATATGATTCCTTCCAAATAGGCGGGAAGTCGGAAGATGTGACGGACAGTGTAAACAATTTAAGTATTGGCCCTATGTAAGGGCCTCTGCGCAAAACCTTAATACGCAGCCTGGTATTCCATTAGGGCCAGATGCATATATTGGTTTGACGGAACTGAACACGCTAAGAACCAAATTTTCATCAAACACAGGGTCTAAAATGCAATTAGACGATTGCAAGTGATGATGTTTTGAAAAAATCAACAAACATATCGGCAATTGCCTGATCATTGTCAGCTTGATTGTTTTCGAAAGACAAGTAAGACGGGTGCACTGATGTCTTACGTTTAACATTGACAAATTTATAAAATTGCTTAGGATCGCGAGAAAACCTAAGTTTACATCTCTGAAGATAATCCTTATAGCATTATGAATTCAGCACCATAAAATTTGATCGAGCAACTACGTATAGGGAAAAATCCGATGCTTTACCGGATTTTTAAAATCTTTTATAGCATCTTGTAAAGTTTAGTAAAGTTTGTCTTGCGAAAACATCGGGTTGGAGGCATCGAGTTATTATATATAGGCATAACCATAAAAAGAAGGTCAATGGTTACATTCAGAGTTGGATGCAAATTGTCTTCAGGGATAACTAAGGTATCAGTCCTGGAAACATCGCAGTTGGAAGAATCCAACACAAATACCAGATCTAGTGAGGAGGGCAACAGTAACAAAGAATCATATGAGAGGGTCCAGGCAATCTTAGGTAATTTAAAATCTCCCACAACAACGAGCAGAGAGATTTGAGGAAACAAGTTGAATAGCTTTCAAATGGTGAATGTATACTGCCAAGTCGGACTGTGGTGGAATATACGAACAAGTAATATAGGCAGAAAAAGAATTAAACGAAATTTTAACGCAAAAAAATTTAATCTCCTGATTGAAAGACTGAACAATTTCAGACGAGAACGCTGTATTAACAGCGACCAGAACACCACCACCATTACGGATAGTCCGTTCATGTCTATATATTAAATATTTTGAGGGAAAAATTGAAGCATCGGCAATATCAGGCTTCAGCCAAGTTTCAGTAAAGGCAAGAATATGAAATTCAAAAGCTAAGCTATCTACATAGAGTCTAGAGAGTTTAGACTTCAGTCCCCGTACGTTCTGATAGGCCAGAGTTAGAGACGAAATTAGTTTTTTGACTCGCCAACACGTGCAGACGAGCCGAAAGGAGTTTTTTTCACAGAGGCAGGTAGGAGGCTGATCGGAGGCCGATTCTTCTTTTTTATTGTATAGTCTTTTACAATAAGGTGTTCCGGCTAAAAATCTTTATGACATATTTGGCCAAAAATATCTGGGGAGACATTGCTTTTGAATGATGAAAGTCCCGAGTATATGAAAAACGGAACTTTTCCCCAGCAATGTTTGGTGCTTGAACTTTGCCTGGATGTAGGCTATGACTTCTTCAGAAGTAGTATTGGGATCAAGCCTCGAAATAAAAATTTGCTTTTTGGGAGAACGATGTGCCGACGGACTGAGGGAGCGCCCTGAAACCTGGCATTCTTTCACGTCGGAGACTCAATCAAAAATTTAGAACTTCTGAATTGAAACTCCATAGCCAAAAGCTCTTCTTGGAGCTTATGAATGCCATCTGACAGGGTTTTAAACGCATCCCCAGTCCGTTTCATAAAACTTCGCATCTCGAGCTCCAAGCCACGACACGAATCACAGCCCCATTTAAAGCCGCCACCCTGTGCAATACTATCCCGCACCTTGACTGTGTAACCAGCACATTAAAAGTGCATTACATTGTCACACAGCCAACAGTAAAGAAAGTCTTCACTGGTCTTGCTGGGATTGTTGCAATTATATTTGCAACAGACTGACATTATTAAATAATTTATTTATCAAAACTAAATTATAAATCAATATGCAAAAAAAAAGGGAAAGATGTATATATATGTTAAGAGAGACGTATACAAACAAAGGCAAAAGCTAACTACAATATGCAAATTAGATAAAGAGAAAACAAAAAAAAAAGATAATGTTTTATTTTTTTTTTCTGTATTAAAACACACAAAAACAAAAACTTGTCAGAAGCGCGAAGTTAACGTCCGCGAGCGCAATCAAGAGAGAAAACAAAAGAATAGAGAGCACCAACACCACACAAACAAAAACAAACTATGAACTGTAAATTGGGGCTCGTCAGTGCTTAAGTTGTGAAATGGTTTTTAAGTAGCTAAAAATTATTTAAAGTTGTAAGTTGCTATTGGAAAATTCTCGAGGACAGTTGGTAAAAGCGATTTGTTGTTGAACAAAAGCGGTAATGTCAAAAACGAAGCGTACTCCGGCAAAACACTGAGAAAAACCGCGCGGGACTTATCGCGAACGGCTCTGCATCATCGCCGCTCAAACCGCCTCGGACATTGTCCCACTAACCACAACAATGTCATTCAACTCATACATTGTGTGGTCCGTATCTCTTGCAACACTTGACATCAATTAGCTAACACGGCATATTCAAAAACTCAAGATTTAATGTAAACAACTTGAATCGGGGACTCGATATCCACTAGACATCTGCATGAATGTCAAAAAAGTGACATTCGGATATACTACTCTCAAATTGAGTTGAGTGAATATGAGTGCGAAACGGAATAAGTATGAGTGAGTGGATAGGCTTGCTTTATACTCGGCCGTACAATGTTAAAACAGAGAGTATAAGTGTCACTTATTAAGTGAGTATAAGTAAGTATGTTTCGAACGTATCCGAATGACAGGTACCGACACAGCATTTTTGTTGTTTTTTTGTTGTGCGTACAGAATCTGTACTTCAAAACCCATAAAAACGAAAGCAAATACATAGATAGATTACATTTTAATATTCATTTCATATACCTTTTTACATATATACTACATTTAATTCAAGTTTGAGTTCAAGAACATTATTTTATTAATATTATCAGCATTTGCAGCAATTAAGCAGCGTTTTTCAGTAATTAAATTTCTTGCGTTTGAAAAGGTTCTTTCAGACGTCGCGCTGCTTGCCGGTATACAAAAAATATTGCAACTTGCTTTGTGCAATAAAGGAAAAAATTTTTGGTGCATGTCCCACCAAGCCAGTGCATCGAAATTTGTGCTGTACGGTACATTTATATTGGAGTACCCTTTTATTTCTTGGTCAATTTGGTTATTATTCGGGTCAACTTGTTGAACCTCTACAAAATCAGCAAATTCGTCATTTGCTATTGGTATTTGTAAAGTGTTAGACCCACTGTTTTTTAAAAAACGTTCCATAATTAACATATTAACAACTTGACCATAAACACTTCTACAAAAAATCTGAGTTTGTTAAACTTACACCTTTACGACCTACAAAATGATCAGGAAGTCTTCCAGATAAAACATCAAGCTGCCACGCATTTGACAACTGTCTATGTGCTCATCATCGGATTGTCAATAGCCACAACATTCGCCTGGATCTATAAACGAAGGACCATTGCGTTTTCGCCACCCATCTTTAATCCAATTGTCACTCCAGCCACAACCGTCTTGGACATGCCATCGTAATCGCCATCGTTCCAAGTTAAGGGGGGAGGAGTTATCGCCAACGGCTCTGCGTCACCCCCGCTCAAACCCCCTCGGACATTGTCCCACTAACCACAACAATGTCATTCAACTCACACATTGTGTGGTCCGTCTCTCTTGCAACACTTGACAACAATTAGCTAACACGGCATATTCAAAAACTCAAGATTTAATGTAAATAGCTTGAATCTGGGACTCGACATCCACATCCGGTGTAAAGCCGAATCAGCGGTCTTACTATACATATCCCTTATACATAGCCTTTTATATATATTATGTACTTTACTATACTATATAGCCTCTGCGTAGGTTCCTTAAATGAAAATCAATAAACCAGAACTCACTTCGAAGTTGAAATCGAGAAATTTATTTGGCGTACAATCATATTAACAAAATAACTAAAAGTCTCAAGACACCCAGAGAACCAAGGCTTCAGGGGCACTGGACTGGTAATTGGCGCAGCTGGTCGTTGAATCAAAACGCTCCCAAGGATGACACTAAGGATCTTCACTATTCTATTAATGTAAAGATCAAGATAAGCAGGTGAGTCCCCAGTGGCAACCCAGTGTAAAGAACAAATAAAAAATATGTGTACAAGTAAAGTAAATGTGCTACAAAACCCCTCTATCCAAGTAATATACCGCAATATATTAAATTCCGTGTTATCGTGACATAATACATATTTAAAAAATTATTAAAAATTAAATTACAAATAAATAACGATGAAATAGTTATACCCTACAAAATAAATTTTCAATATATCAACAGACATCAAGTGCTGATAACTGTTTGATATTATTGAAAGAAAAAATAATATTACAAAAAAAAAAAAAAAAAAAAAAAAAAAACGATGAAATAGTTATACCCTACAATATATATTTTCAATACGTCAACAGACATCAAGTGCTGATCACTGTTTGACATTTTTGAAATAAATAATTCTTATATTGTGGCAGACATCAAGTGCTGATCACTGCCCAATAAAGAAAAAAAAATAATAACGACAAACGTGTTATATCCTGCAAAATAAATTTTCAATATACATATCAACAGACATCAAGTGCTGATAACTGTTTGATATTATTGAAAAAAAAATAATATTAAAAAAAAAAAAAAAAAATAAATAAATAACGATGAAATAGTTATACCCTACAATATATATTTTCAATACGGCAACAGACATCAAGTGCTGATCACTGTTTGACATTTTTGAAATAAATAATTCTTATATTGTGGCAGACATCAAGTGCTGATCACTGCCCAATAAAGAAAAAAAATAATAACGACAAAAATGTTATATCCTGCAAAATAAATTTTCAATATACGTATCAACGGACATCAAGTGCTGATCACTGTTTGATATTATTGAAACAAATAATTTTTATATTGTGGAGGACATCAAGTGCTGATAACCGCCAAATATAATTTAAATAAAAAAAAAAAATATATAATATGTTTTCCTAATATAATAAATTTTAGAAAAAAAAACCCTTTTACTATTGCCACACAAGCACTTTTACACAACGATCGAGCACTCATTCACATTGTTGCTTCGACCGCAAGCTGAAACGTTATAAAAAAAAAAAAGAAAACATACCCTTTCCCAACACAAGTGTTTCGTTTCAAGTTACATTTTTATTACATATTCCAAGCCAACAAACAAAAAAAATTTTTTTGCCTTAGTACACAAATTCTGTACACAATACAAAGTTTTCTGGTTCTTATGCCGTTGCCATTGGGTTCACACTGTATCAATAATAAAAAAAAAAATATATACCACTGATGTTTTGGCTTTTGTTAAACAATTGCCTATTTTTAATGGAGATTCGGGTACCCTCGATAGCTTCATAACCAGTGTGGAGGAATTAATTATGCTCATCCGTGGCACAGACCAAACTCCATACGGGCAGATGTTATTGCGTACAATTCGTAATAAAATCAGTGGTAAAGCAGACCAAGCATTAAGTAATCTTGGCACAAGACTCGAATGGGACAATATTAAAGAAAATCTGAAACGCATTTACGGTTGCAAAAAAACGGAACCAATGCTTATTCACGAATTACAAACGCTTCCGTATAATCTACCCTTAGGCAAGTTATATTAGTCAGATATTGAACCTCCCACCTGCCCCTGGGCGTTATATGCAAATGCCCTATAACAAAAAGAATGTATATTGATGAAACGTGTCTCTACGCATTCCTAAGAGGCCTCTCAAAACAATTATTAGAACCAAGGACCCTGTTAACATTGAGGAAGCGTATGAATGGTGTCAAAAAGAAAAAAGTTTTTACTATCAAGGTCAGAATAAAATACAAAACTTTAATTCAAACAGAGGCAGACCATACGACAAGAACAGTAACCAGACTAATAACGACTCTAACCCTAATAGGAACAATAATTCTTACAATTCATCAAACCAAAACCCTTTTAGACAACAAATGAATTACAACCAAAATCATAATAATAATTTGGGTCAAAATACCCAAAATCACCCTAACAGACATAATAACAACCAGGGAAAGAATAATTCAAACTTCCACAAAATTAATGAGGAAGGAAATTTTTCACAAACAGCCTCGATGAACCAGTCGGATACATAAATAAGAAAAACCATGGCCCTACACTCCCTTATGTACTACTAACCCCTCTCAATACAATGACCCCCCTAAAGTTCATGATCGATACTGGATCAACCTTTTCATTTTTGGAGCCTAGCAAACAAAGACAACGTCTTAGACGTAACAGACAATATTATTATCACAACTGTACTGCACAGTTACTCAATAAAAAATAAAATACTTTTAACAATGCCAACAGAGTTCAACGAACCAGGACAAATTAGTCTTCTACTTTTCAAATTCCACCCATATTTTAACGAATTGCTGGGTATGGATTTTCTAACAAAACATAAAGTTAAAATAAACATGGAAGAGTTCAAACTCGAAACACCTCACGCTTCTCTCGACATTTTTACAGAAATAAACAACTCCTTAGATTATCATTTAATAAAACCACAAACTAAAACTCGCGTCAACCTCCCAGTTAATCTTAACATGGGAGATTTCCTCTGCAACCCTTTAACTATCAATTCCAACCTTTATATTTCGGGAGGACTATACACTGCAACAGGCGGGTCCAGTTCTTTAGAAATTGTTAATTATTCCGACGAAGAACAATCACCTTGTTTAGATCAACCGCTAGAAGTAGCTCCTTTTAATGAAGAATCCTTCAACCAAATACGGGACCTTGTCTCACAACCGGAACAACTATCTGAGAAAAAACACCTCACCGAACTTATACGAGGCGAACATTTAAATAAAGAAGAAAAGGAGGGTTTGCTGGAGGTTTGCAAGAAATTCCATAATCTTTTCTATGTCGATATGGATAACGTATTGGGGGAACTCATAGGAAAGATCTGCTTAGTTTACCTCGATGACATTATCATTTATTCGGCTTCTCTACAAAAACACCTAACAGATTTGACTTCCGTTTTTCAAAAACTACAGAAAGCTAACTTGAAATTACAAATAACCAAATCTAACTTCCTTCGAAAAGAAATTGACTTCTTGGGGCATATAGTCACTCAGGAAGGTATCAAACCAAACCCGGATTTTGCTAGAATCACTAAACCCTTAACAAAACAACTAAAAGGGGGAAAATCAATTATAATAGACAAGGAATTCCTAGAAGCTTTTGACTTCTGTAAGACCTTACCTACAAACGATCCTATACTACAATACTATAATACAATAACCGTCCCCAGATCGGATGAAGCCAAGTACCTGGGACTGACCATGGACAGGCGCCTAACCTGGGCCTCCCATACTAAAAACAAACGCAAACAGCTGGATACTAAGCTCGGAAAAATGTACTGGCTCCTAGGAGGCAGGTCCAAGTTGAGACTCCAAAACAAAATCCTGCTATACAATACGATGCTGAAACCAATATGGGCATACGGGATTCAACTATGGGGCACAGCTAGCGCCTCCAACATCCAGAGAATTCAAAGCTTTCAGTCCAAACTCCTAAGCGTGATAACTGGTGCACCGTTCTATATGACAAACAAAATACTACACCGTGAACTGGAGGTGGAGACGGTGCTCGAGACCATTCAGAGCAGAGCGAAGAGCTACATTGAGAGGCTGAGTAATCATGAGAACAGTCTAGCAATCAACCTGCTGGACAATAGCTTACACATCAGAAGGCTTAAACGTCACCATCCACTGGACCTACCTTTCCGTCTGAGCTGAGCAGCCCCTAGGACCCACACTGACATTATCCTAATCAGTCCGTACTTATTGTCCTCCAATGCCAACGTCTAATCAAATTTATTAATTGTTATTTATAAATTGTATGTATCATCACATTTTGTAATTTTTTGCCATATGTTAACGTTTGATCAAATTTAATAATTGTCCCTTGGATAGATCTTAAATAAAGTAAACAGAACCAAAAAAAAAAAAAAAAAAAAAAAAAAAATATACCTTTTTACATATATACTACATTTAATTCAAGTTTGAGTTCAAGAACATTATTTTATTAATATTATCAGCATTTGCAGCAATTAAGCAGCGTTTTTCAGTAATTAAATTTCTTGCGTTTGAAAAGGTTCTTTCAGACGCCGCGCTGCTTGCCGGTATACAAAAAATATTGCAACTTGCTTTGTGCAATAAAGGAAAAAATTTTTGGTGCATGTCCCACCAAGCCAGTGCATCGAAATTTGTGCTGTACGGTACATTTATATTGGAGTACCCTTTTATTTCTTGGTCAATTTGGTTATTATTCGGGTCAACTTGTTGAACCTCTACAAAATCAGCAAATTCGTCATTTGCTATTGGTATTTGTAAAGTGTTAGACCCACTGTTTTTTAAAAAACGTTCCATAATTAACATATTAACAACTTGACCATAAACACTTCTACAAAAAATCTGAGTTTGTTAAACTTACACCTTTACGACCTACAAAATGATCAGGAAGTCTTCCAGATAAAACATCAAGCTGCCACGCATTTGACAACTGTCTATGTGCTCATCATCGGATTGTCAATAGCCACAACATTCGCCTGGATCTATAAACGAAGGACCATTGCGTTTTCGCCACCCATCTTTAATCCAATTGTCACTCCAGCCACAACCGTCTTGGACATGCCATCGTAATCGCCATCGTTCCAAGTTAAGGGGGGAGGAGTTATCGCCAACGGCTCTGCGTCACCCCCGCTCAAACCCCCTCGGACATTGTCCCGCTAACCACAACAATGTCATTCAACTCACACATTGTGTGGTCCGTCTCTCTTGCAACACTTGACAACAATTAGCTAACACGGCATATTCAAAAACTCAAGATTTAATGTAAATAGCTTGAATCTGGGACTCGACATCCACATCCGGTGTAAAGCCGAATCAGCGGTCTTACTATACATATCCCTTATACATAGCCTTTTATATATATTATGTACTTTACTATACTATATAGCCTCTGCGTAGGTTCCTTAAATGAAAATCAATAAACCAGAACTCACTTCGAAGTTGAAATCGAGAAATTTATTTGGCGTACAATCATATTAACAAAATAACTAAAAGTCTCAAGACACCCAGAGAACCAAGGCTTCAGGGGCACTGGACTGGTAATTGGCGCAGCTGGTCGTTGAATCAAAACGCTCCCAAGGATGACACTAAGGATCTTCACTATTCTATTAATGTAAAGATCAAGATAAGCAGGTGAGTCCCCAGTGGCAACCCAGTGTAAAGAACAAATAAAAAATATGTGTACAAGTAAAGTAAATGTGCTACAAAACCCCTCTATCCAAGTAATATACCGCAATATATTAAATTCCGTGTTATCGTGACATAATACATATTTAAAAAATTATTAAAAATTAAATTACAAATAAATAACGATGAAATAGTTATACCCTACAAAATAAATTTTCAATATATCAACAGACATCAAGTGCTGATAACTGTTTGATATTATTGAAAGAAAAAATAATATTACAAAAAAAAAAAAAAAAAAAAAAACGATGAAATAGTTATACCCTACAATATATATTTTCAATACGTCAACAGACATCAAGTGCTGATCACTGTTTGACATTTTTGAAATAAATAATTCTTATATTGTGGCAGACATCAAGTGCTGATCACTGCCCAATAAAGAAAAAAAAATAATAACGACAAACGTGTTATATCCTGCAAAATAAATTTTCAATATACATATCAACAGACATCAAGTGCTGATAACTGTTTGATATTATTGAAAAAAAAAATAATATTACAAAAAAAAAAAAAAAATAAATAAATAACGATGAAATAGTTATACCCTACAATATATATTTTCAATACGGCAACAGACATCAAGTGCTGATCACTGTTTGACATTTTTGAAATAAATAATTCTTATATTGTGGCAGACATCAAGTGCTGATCACTGCCCAATAAAGAAAAAAAATAATAACGACAAAAATGTTATATCCTGCAAAATAAATTTTCAATATACGTATCAACGGACATCAAGTGCTGATCACTGTTTGATATTATTGAAACAAATAATTTTTATATTGTGGAGGACATCAAGTGCTGATAACCGCCAAATATAATTTAAATAAAAAAAAAATATATATAATATGTTTTCCTAATATAATAAATTTTAGAAAAAAAAACCCTTTTACTATTGCCACACAAGCACTTTTACACAACGATCGAGCACTCATTCACATTGTTGCTTCGACCGCAAGCTGAAACGTTATAAAAAAAAAAAGAAAACATACCCTTTCCCAACACAAGTGTTTCGTTTCAAGTTACATTTTTATTACATATTCCAAGCCAACAAACAAAAAAAATTGTTTTGCCTTAGTACACAAATTCTGTACACAATACAAAGTTTTCTGGTTCTTATGCCGTTGCCATTGGGTTCACACTGTATCAATAATAAAAAAAAAAATATATACCACTGATGTTTTGGCTTTTGTTAAACAATTGCCTATTTTTAATGGAGATTCGGGTACCCTCGATAGCTTCATAACCAGTGTGGAGGAATTAATTATGCTCATCCGTGGCACAGACCAAACTCCATACGGGCAGATGTTATTGCGTACAATTCGTAATAAAATCAGTGGTAAAGCAGACCAAGCATTAAGTAATCTTGGCACAAGACTCGAATGGGACAATATTAAAGAAAATCTGAAACGCATTTACGGTTGCAAAAAAACGGAACCAATGCTTATTCACGAATTACAAACGCTTCCGTATAATCTACCCTTAGGCAAGTTATATTAGTCAGATATTGAACCTCCCACCTGCCCCTGGGCGTTATATGCAAATGCCCTATAACAAAAAGAATGTATATTGATGAAACGTGTCTCTACGCATTCCTAAGAGGCCTCTCAAAACAATTATTAGAACCAAGGACCCTGTTAACATTGAGGAAGCGTATGAATGGTGTCAAAAAGAAAAAAGTTTTTACTATCAAGGTCAGAATAAAATACAAAACTTTAATTCAAACAGAGGCAGACCATACGACAAGAACAGTAACCAGACTAATAACGACTCTAACCCTAATAGGAACAATAATTCTTACAATTCATCAAACCAAAACCCTTTTAGACAACAAATGAATTACAACCAAAATCATAATAATAATTTGGGTCAAAATACCCAAAATCACCCTAACAGACATAATAACAACCAGGGAAAGAATAATTCAAACTTCCACAAAATTAATGAGGAAGGAAATTTTTCACAAACAGCCTCGATGAACCAGTCGGATACATAAATAAGAAAAACCATGGCCCTACACTCCCTTATGTACTACTAACCCCTCTCAATACAATGACCCCCCTAAAGTTCATGATCGATACTGGATCAACCTTTTCATTTTTGGAGCCTAGCAAACAAAGACAACGTCTTAGACGTAACAGACAATATTATTATCACAACTGTACTGCACAGTTACTCAATAAAAAATAAAATACTTTTAACAATGCCAACAGAGTTCAACGAACCAGGACAAATTAGTCTTCTACTTTTCAAATTCCACCCATATTTTAACGAATTGCTGGGTATGGATTTTCTAACAAAACATAAAGTTAAAATAAACATGGAAGAGTTCAAACTCGAAACACCTCACGCTTCTCTCGACATTTTTACAGAAATAAACAACTCCTTAGATTATCATTTAATAAAACCACAAACTAAAACTCGCGTCAACCTCCCAGTTAATCTTAACATGGGAGATTTCCTCTGCAACCCTTTAACTATCAATTCCAACCTTTATATTTCGGGAGGACTATACACTGCAACAGGCGGGTCCAGTTCTTTAGAAATTGTTAATTATTCCGACGAAGAACAATCACCTTGTTTAGATCAACCGCTAGAAGTAGCTCCTTTTAATGAAGAATCCTTCAACCAAATACGGGACCTTGTCTCACAACCGGAACAACTATCTGAGAAAAAACACCTCACCGAACTTATACGAGGCGAACATTTAAATAAAGAAGAAAAGGAGGGTTTGCTGGAGGTTTGCAAGAAATTCCATAATCTTTTCTATGTCGATATGGATAACGTATTGGGGGAACTCATAGGAAAGATCTGCTTAGTTTACCTCGATGACATTATCATTTATTCGGCTTCTCTACAAAAACACCTAACAGATTTGACTTCCGTTTTTCAAAAACTACAGAAAGCTAACTTGAAATTACAAATAACCAAATCTAACTTCCTTCGAAAAGAAATTGACTTCTTGGGGCATATAGTCACTCAGGAAGGTATCAAACCAAACCCGGATTTTGCTAGAATCACTAAACCCTTAACAAAACAACTAAAAGGGGGAAAATCAATTATAATAGACAAGGAATTCCTAGAAGCTTTTGACTTCTGTAAGACCTTACCTACAAACGATCCTATACTACAATACCCGGATTTCACCAAACCCTTTACACTTACCACTGACGCTAGCAATTTTGCCATAGGAGTCGTTCTTTCACAAGGCCCAGATAGCTCAGATAAGCCAATTTGTTTCGCCAGCAGAACTCTAACAGACACAGAAACACGTTACTCAACTATCGAAAAAGAATTGTTGGCTATAATTTGGGTAGTAAAATACTTCCGTCCATATTTGTATGGAAATAAATTCAAAATAGTTACAGACCACAAACCATTAACCTGGCTGGGAAATTTCAAAGGCCGCAACCCTAAACTTCTCCGCTGGAAATTAACATTAATTAAAACATACCACACCAATAACAACCATAGAGGAATTGACGAGACGTACGAACACTTAAAACGAGAAATCTATACTCCCTTGTTAAAAGACAAAATCTCCCAAATTATCCGAGAATGCGAAGTATGCCTCACGCTAAAGTATGACAGACAACCACAAAAGCCACCTTTTGTCTTACCAGAAATACCAAACGGTCCGTTGGAAATCATCCAAACCGACATTTATACCATAAATAATAACTATAACTTGACTATCATCGACAAATTCTCCAAATTCGCACAAGCCTACCCATTGACTAATAGAAACTGTATTAGCGCTATAAAAGCTTTTAAAACTTTTATGAAACAGTTCGGCTTACCTAAGAAAATTGTTCTTGACCAGGGGGCCGAATTTTCAGGAACAATTTTTAAAGACTTTATGGAGCAATATAATATTGAGCTACATGTTACTTCATTCCAACAGTCTACTAGCAACTCAACAGTCGAAAGGCTACATTCCACATTGACCGAAATATATAGAATAATCCTTAATAAAAGGAAAGAATTAAAATTTACATTGGACCATGACGAAATAATCGACGAAACTCTTATAACTTATAATAATGCCATCCACTCAAGTACTAATTTTACCCCCTACGAACTGTTTACTGGACAGACACATATTTTTGACAAAACTATTAAATTTAATAATGAACATGATTATCTCAGAAAATTAAACGAGTATCAAAGCACATTATACCCTTCTATCAAAGTACATCTAGAACAACAGACTACAAAACGAACAGAAAAACTGAACGAATCAAGGATAGAACCTCCCTCAATACCATCAGGCAACATAATTTTTAGAAAAGAAAACAGAAGAAACAAGATTACCCCTAGATTCAGCAAACACAAAATAGTACTGGATAACGAAATAACAATCAGAACAGCTAAAAAACAAAAAATAAGGAAAATAACAAAAAATTTAAACAACACACAATCACATACGTTACCACCAGCAACTAAATCTACAATAAATTAAATACTTACAGGTTGTCATTAGGCATCACCCAACGCCTAGTAGTCGATAGTTTCGACAAGGATCAGCCTTTTATTAAAGTTAACATAGGTGTAGCCAGGGTAGTGGACTCTTTCATAATAATAAACCATGTAATAGACTTAAACGAATACGTAATAAACGCAAACACAATAAAAGCTATAATCAAAAACTTACCCGATTACTTAGAATTCTCCGAACTAAAGTTTATACTTCATAAAAAAATAACCCAAGTCGTTGATAGGTTAAATACCCTACTTCCGCGCACCCTAGACCAAGGAGAGGGTTAATTAATGGACTAGGTAGTGTGGTAAAATTCGTTACCGGAAATATGGACGCCGAAGACGAAACAAAAATTAATAAAGAATTAGCAGATGTTCACAAAAACCTTGAACTCGAACTATCATTTCAAAAAGAAACATTTATTAGATTTAGGAGTATCACAGATCATATAAATAAAGAACAGGAAACAATTAGCAATTTCGTAAACACCTACCAAAATAAAATATTTAAACAATTAGATACAGAAGAAGGAAACTAAAAAATAAATCAATATATTACTAGAATTAATTACAATATAGACATTTTACTCAATCATTTAAACAATATTGCAGAAAGCCTATTGTTCACAAAATTAAACATAATCCCTAAATATATCTTAAACACAGAAGAAATTCTAAAGATAAAAAACATATTTCAACAACAAAATGTAACAATAAACTTGGATCACGAAATGTATAATGTTCTGTCTCTAGAATCAATAACAAAAAATAAAACACTTGTTTTTAAAATAAAAATTCCTATACTATCAAAATAACATTATGAATACGACCAACTAATATCCTTACCATTTAATAACCCAAAATTTGTAACACTACCAAAACACATTATTCGAAATAAGCTAACGATTAAGGAATTAAACTCACAATGTATTAAGTTGGGCAAATTGTATGTATGTGAGACCCCAACTTTACCTACAAATCCCCACTGCCTACCAAACCTACTTAACAATAGTATGGCGACTTGCAACGTCATCGACGGGGGTCAACCACAACAAATCTTCGTACCAATAAAGGGACTGCTACTAATCTTCAACGCCAAAAACATAAACCTCACCTCCACTTGTATACCAGCCAAAACTCTTAGCGGATCCATGATCATCCACTATGATAACTGCTCAATATCCGTGGATGGCATTAAGTACGTCGACGCCGCCACCACTATCGAAGACAAATTCGAAATCAACTTACCACATATTAACAACTTGACCATAAACACTTCTACAAAAAATCTCAGTTTGTTAAACTTACACCTTTACGACCTACAAAACGATCAGGAAGTCTTCCAGATAAAACATCAAGCTGCCACGCATCTGACAGCTGTCTATGTGCTCATCATCGGATTGTCAACATTCGCCTGGATCTATAAACGAAGGACCATTGCGTTTTCGCCACCCATCTTTAATCCAATTGTCACTCCAGCCACAACCGTCTTGAACATACCATCATTATGGCCATCGTTCCAAGTTAAGGGGGGAGGAGTTATCGCCAACGGCTCTGCGTCACCTCCGCTCAAACCCCCTCGGACATTGTCCCACTAACCACAACAATGTCATTCAACTCACACATTGTGTGGTCCGTCTCTCTTGCATCACTTGACTACAATTAGCTAACACGGCATATTCAAAAACTCAAGATTTAATGTAAACAGCTTGAATCTGGGACTCGACATCCACATCCGGCGTAAAGCCGAATCAGCGGTCTTACTATACATAGCCCTTATATATATATTATGTACTTTACTATACATAGCCTCTGCGTAGGTTTCTTAAATGAAAATCAATAAACCAGAACTCACTTCGAAGTTGAAATCGAGAAATTTATTTGGCGTACAATCATATCAACAAAATAACTACAAGTCTCAAGACACCCAGAGAACCAAGGCTTCAGGGGCACTGGACTGGTAATTCGGGCGCCTAACTGTCGCGACAAAGCGAGACCGTGAAAAAAACTGACGAAATTTAAATAGTGGAAGAGAAGCAAGAAATTGCATGCATTACAAAGGCGAAATTTTTTTCTTTATTTCAAGTTTATTAGGTGCCTTAAGATTTTCATTAATCTTTTCAAACACCCACTTTGAAAGCGCTTCACTTGTGCGCCCATTATAGGTCCAAATTTGAAGCAACTCCGTGTGGCTGAACTCTACCATGTCTGCAATATCAGCAAATATTTTTAACAAGCGCGATCTAAATTATTGGCGTCATCCTAAGAACACTTAACGGAAAATAATTGCATTCTTACTAGCAAGTAGCAGCGAGAAGCAGGTAACATTTAGTCCACAAATTATAGAACGTTGAGGTTAGGTTTCTTCTACAAACAATACCAACAAAATAACAAACGAAACGAAGGACAAAACACACAAGTTCAAATTCTTTCACATTAACCTAATGATCAACATACCTTGAACTATGTTTTCCATATCTCTAGCAATTTTATAAAGCGAATTATTAAAAGTTAAACAAGCTTTTGAGCAAAATCAACCCAAAGCCTACGTGCAACAAACAGCTGATTTTGCAGGGTTGCCAGAAGGCCTGGGCTGCATGAATAATTAAAATTTTTGTACTTTCAATTAGATAAAACACTTATTTAGTAAAAATAATATTAATTTAATAGCAATGTTACAATTTTTTTTTTGAGTTTATGCCGATATTTTCGTCAAAAATTACCATAGTGCATTCGTTCAATTCCTTTAAAACATTTTTTTTTATTGTAAACCAAACAAATTTGTGTAGTTCTTTTTACACATAATCAACTATTTCTGTATATCCTTTTACACATATGAACCCCGCCATAACAAGTCTCTTCTGCTGTGGTGCTACCTTCAGTTTCCCTATTAAGCAACAAACGCAATTTTAATTGCTCTTAAATATTCATAAGAATACTTATACTTTCGATTACATGTTAAAGATTTTAGTAAATATCTATCTCCACCCAATACTTCAATTATCTCAAATTTAGGATCTAGTTCAGTTTGATGTCGTTCTTCGTTTTTGAGCAAAACGTGACACTTTAAAATTTACTTTTTTAGATTTATTTTTATGAAACCTATTTTTGTCGCATTTTGCTTGAGTTTCCATATTCTTTTTGCCTACTTTCTTAAACTTTGTTTTGTCTTATTCATCATGGCTGTTTTCGTTTATCGGTAACAAGCCAAAATATCGAGCTTCCTTACCAATAAATAATTCCAAGGGCACGATTAATCGTGCAATTCAGTGCTGCCATGATATCTGACTGGTTTCGACAGCAGTCAGCATACCATTCAGTGTACTCATACCCGTTCTACCTGACCGTTTGCTCTACTTGCACCATTGGCAAAATGCGCCGAAAACTTTTACTTACGAAACTACGTACTTGATCTGCCTTAATTCGAGTGGGTAAACCAAATATGAAAACTATCTTCGCTGACTAAAAAGATTGCACCCTCTGGATTTACCTTTCAGGCCTGATCTTGACTGGTAGGGCTTGACTAGTCTTCTCGGTCTCAGCAGATCAACCCTTCTACGGCTTTGCTTTTACTTGTACTTTTAATAATGTCATGTTTTATGTTTTTTATCGAATTTAATAATTGTCCAAGTCAGGACAGATTTTAAATGAACTGAACAGCACAATTTTCCAATTGCCAATTTTCTATTCGAACCAGTGATAATCATAGACCTTGTGTTTCCCATCCCATGCACAATAGCTTCATCCCCATCGAAAACCTCTTGATATTTCCGACGAACATTTGGTATAATTGACATCTCGTATATTTGATTCGTTAGGTCTTTTCGGTTCCTTAATTATTAGAGGAAAAATTCTAATGCAAGAGCTTTGGCTCGAGGAACTTCAGTGGGACAGGTCAATTCCAATGAGTTTGGAAACGGCATGGAATGAATTAAATGAATCCATAGTGAATGTCAAGAAAATAAAAATTTCTTGATTCGTCCATACAGAACCTCAATGACCAAAAAAAAATGCATGGATATTCTGATGCTAATAGGAACATATGGCTGTTGTATCTACGTTCGAATCAAAATTTCGAAAAGTTTCAGCACTTCATTGTTAACGTCAAAATCTAAAGTAGCGCCTTTCAAGACTAAAACGGTGCCAGTGGTTGAGTCCACGATAAACTCCAGGCCACACGGAGCAATAAGCCATCGTCGACGTTAAGACAACTGAAAGGTCAACATTAAAGTGAGCGATCCACAAGATGGTACCTTTGCCAAGGCCGGTGTTGGCGCAAATGAGCGCTGTGTGTATTGTTTGTGTCGTCACTTTGGTGTTTGATGGTGGAGTTGGGAGAATTAGAAGTCGCAATTTAGCATTCAAACCAATTTTTATGATTTTTCAGATGGTTAAAAATAGTTGTATAAAATAGTTCTGGTTATACGAAGCTGGGCGACCAATATCGCGGTGCCGATCGGAAACATATTTTCAAACAATTACTTTGTTCAGTGAACTGCAATAAACAAATTTTGAAAATGGAAAATTTCAAAATAAAAACATTGATAAAACACCGGTATTTCTCATTTTCAACATCGATCTATTAGGGGTACATCGATGTTTAGCAGCATTACTACTTATGCTTAAAGAGGGCGAAAGGCTGTAATGCCCATGCAACGGTAAACAAAAGTAAAAGTGACAAAGCTTGGGTCGCGATGCCTACTGATTTCATGTAGATAATTTTTGTCCTTTGGCTCGTTGTCAAAACCATATGTCAATTGTTTTGAATAATCTTTAACTGCTGTACAAAAATTAATATTAAATATAGGTGTCGAATGAGTAATAATTTTAGTTTTATAAATGGATCAACGAATCACCACAGTCGACCACGGGTTCCTTCTAAACCGAGGTATAAAGTTCAAGGGCACGTTCAAGATCTGATACTGATAGTCTCTTGATTGTTTTCAAGAACAAAAAAAAAAGGAAAATAAAAGTCGGTTGCTCAGTGGAGACCTGGTAAATGTACAATTCTGTTGTTCTCGAGTTCGAACCCCGACATAGGAGGCTATTTCTCCCGATGAATCAAAACTTAAAGGTAGCACCGTCAGGGATAATGGAATATCAAAATAAAATATTTAAACAATTAGATACAGAAGAAGGAAACTAAAAAATAAATCAATATATTACTAGAATTAATTACAATATAGACATTTTACTCAATCATTTAAACAATATTGCAGAAAGCCTATTGTTCACAAAATTAAACATAATCCCTAAATATATCTTAAACACAGAAGAAATTCTAAAGATAAAAACATATTTCAACAACAAAATGTAACAATAAACTTGGATCACGAAATGTATAATGTTCTGTCTCTAGAATCAATAACAAAAAATAAAACACTTGTTTTTAAAATAAAAATTCCTATACTATCAAAATAACATTATGAATACGACCAACTAATATCCTTACCATTTAATAACCCAAAATTTGTAACACTTCCAAAACACATTATTCGAAATAAGTTAACGATTAAGGAATTAAACTCACAATGTATTAAGCTGGGCAAATTATATGTATGTGAGACCCCAACTTTACCTACAAATCCCCACTGCCTACCAAACCTACTTAACAATAGTATGGCGACTTGCAACGTCATCGACGGGGGTCAACCACAACAAATCTTCGTACCAATAAAGGGACTGCTACTAATCTTCAACGCCAAAAACATAAACCTCACCTCCACTTGTATACCAGCCAAAACTCTTAGCGGATCCATGATCATCCACTATGATAACTGCTCAATATCCGTGGATGGCATTAAGTACGTCGACGCCGCCACCACTATCGAAGACAAATTCGAAATCAACTTACCACATATTAACAACTTGACCATAAACACTTCTACAAAAAATCTCAGTTTGTTAAACTTACACCTTTACGACCTACAAAACGATCAGGAAGTCTTCCAGATAAAACATCAAGCTGCCACGCATCTGACAACTGTCTATGTGCTCATCATCGGATTGTCAATAGCCACAACATTCGCCTGGATCTATAAACGAAGGACCATTGCGTTTTCGCCACCCATCTTTAATCCAATTGTCACTCCAGCCACAACCGTCACAACTAACCACAACAATGTCATTCAACTCACACATTGTGTGGTCCGTCTCTCTTGCAACACTTGACAACAATTAGCTAACACGGCATATTCAAAAACTCAAGATTTAATGTAAACAGCTTGAATCTGGGACTCGACATCCACATCCGGCGTAAAGCCGAATCAACGGTCTTACTATACATAGCCCTTATATATATATTATGCACTTTACTATACATAGCCTCTGCGTAGGTTTCTTAAATGAAAATCAATAAACCAGAACTCACTTCGAAGTTGAAATCGAGAAATTTATTTGGCGTACAATCATATAAACAAAATAACTACAAGTCTCAAGACACCCAGAGAACCAAGGCTTCAGGGGCACTGGACTGGTAATTCGGGCGCCTAACTGTCGCGACAAAGCGAGACCGTGAAAAAAACTGACGAAATTTAAATAGTTGAAGAGAAGCAAGAAATTGCATGCATTACAAAGGCGAAATTTTTTTCTTTATTTCAAGTTTATTAGCTGCCTTAAGATTTTCATTAATCTTTTCAAACACCCACTTTGAAAGCGCTTCACTTGTGCGCCCATTATAGGTCCAAATTTGAAGCAACTCCGTGTGGCTGAACTCTACCATGTCTGCAATATCAGCAAATATTTTTAACAAGCGCGATCTAAATTATTGGCGTCATCCTAAGAACACTTAACGGAAAATAATTGCATTCTTACTAGCAAGTAGCAGCGAGAAGCAGGTAACATTTAGTCCACAAATTATAGAACGTTGAGGTTAGGTTTCTTCTACAAACAATACCAACAAAATAACAAACGAAACGAAGGACAAAACACACAAGTTCAAATTCTTTCACATTAACCTAATGATCAACATACCTTGAACTATGTTTTCCATATCTCTAGCAATTTTATAAAGCGAATTATTAAAAGTTAAACAAGCTTTTGAGCAAAATCAACCCAAAGCCTACGTGCCACAAACAGCTGATTTTGCAGGGTTGCCAGAAGGCCTGGGCTGCATGAATAATTAAAATTTTTGTACTTTCAAATAGATAAAATACTTATTTAGTAAAAATAATATTAATTTAATAGCAATGTTACAATTTTTTTTTTTGAGTTTATGCCGATATTTTCGTCAAAAATTTCCATAGTGCATTCGTTCAATTCCTTTAAAACATTTTTTTTTATTGTAAACCAAACAAATTTGTGTAGTTCTTTTTACACATAATCAACTATTTCTGTATATCCTTTTACACATATGAACCCCGCCATAACAAGTCTCTTCTGCTGTGGTGCTGCCTTCAGTTTCCCTATTAAGCAACAAACGCAATTTTAATTGCTCTTAAATATTCATAAGAATACTTACGATTACACGTTAAAGATTTTAGTAAATATCTATCTCCACCCAATACTTCAATTATCTCAAATTTAGGATCTAGTTCAGTTTGATGTCGTTCTTCGTTTTTGAGCAAAACGTGACACTTTAAAATTTACTTTTTTAGATTTATTTTTATGAAACCTATTTTTGTCGCATTTTGCTTGAGTTTCCATATTCTTTTTTCTTTTGTTTTGTCTTATTCATCATGGCTGTTTTCGTTTATCGGTAACAAGCCAAAATGTCGAGCTTCCTTACCAATAAATAATTCCAAGGGCTGAACTTTGTCACACGATTAATCGTGCAATTCAGTGCTGCCATGATATCTGACTGGTTTCGACAGCAGTCAGCATACCTTTCAGTGTACTCATACCCGTTCTACCTGACCGTTTGCTCTACTTGCACCATTGGCAAATGCGCCGAAAACTTTTACTTACGAAACTACGTACTTGATCTGCCTTAATTCGAGTGGGTAAACCAAATATGAAAACTATCTTCGCTGACTAAAAAGATTGCACCCTCTGGATTTACCTTTCAGGCGTCACTTTGGTGTTTGATGGTGGAGTTGGGAGAATTAGAAGTCGCAATTTACCATTCAAACCAATTTTTATGATTTTTCAGATGGTTAAAAATAGTTCTATAAAATAGTTCTAGTTATACGAAGCTGGGCGACCAATATCGCGGTGCCGATCGGAAACATATTTTCAAACAATTACTTTGTTCAGTGAACTGCAATAAACAAATTTTGAAAATGGAAAACTTCAAAATAAAAACATTGATAAAACACCGGTATTTCTCATTTTCAACATCGATCTATTAGGGGTACATCGATGTTTAGCAGCATTACTACTTATGCTTAAACAGGGGGAAAGGCTGTAATGTCCATGCAACGGTAAACAAAAGTAAAAGTGACAAAGCTTGGGTCGCGATGCCTACTGATTTCATGTAGATAATTTTTGTCCTTTGGCTCGTTGTCAAAACCATATGTCAATTGTTTTGAATAATCTTTAACTGCTGTACAAAAATTAATATTAAATATAGGTGTCGAATGAGTAATAATTTTAGTTTTATGAATGGATCAACGAATCACCACAGTCGACCACGGGTTCCTCCTAAACCGAGGTATAAAGTTCAAGGGCACGTTCAAGAACTGATACTGATAGTCTCTTGATTGTTTTCAAGAACAAAAAAAAAAAAAAAACGAAAATAAAAGTCGGTTGCTCAGTGGAGACCTGGTAAATGTACAATTCTGTTGTTCTCGAGTTCGAACCCCGACATAGGAGGCTATTTCTCCCGATGAATCAAAACTTAAAGGTAGCACCGTCAGGGATAATGGAATATCAAAATAAAATATTTAAACAATTAGATACAGAAGAAGGAAACTAAAAAATAAATCAATATATTACTAGAATTAATTACAATATAGACATTTTACTCAATCATTTAAACAATATTGCAGAAAGCCTATTGTTCACAAAATTAAACATAATCCCCAAATATATCTTAAACACAGAAGAAATTCTAAAGATAAAAAACATATTTCAACAACAAAATGTAACAATTAACTTGGATCACGAAATGTATAATATTCTGTCTCTAGAATCAATAACAAAAAATAAAACACTTGTTTTTAAAATAAAAATTCCTATACTATCAAAATAACATTATGAATACGACCAACTAATATCCTTACCATTTAATAACCCAAAATTTGTAACACTACCAAAACACATTATTCGAAATAAGCTAACGATTAAGGAATTAAACTCACAATGTATTAAGTTGGGCAAATTATATGTATGTGAGACCCCAACTTTACCTACAAATCCCCACTGCCTACCAAACCTACTTAACAATAGTATGGCGACTTGCAACGTCATCGACGGGGGTCAACCACAACAAATCTTCGTACCAATAAAGGGACTGCTACTAATCTTCAACGCCAAAAACATAAACCTCACCTCCACTTGTATACCAGCCAAAACTCTTAGCGGATCCATGATCATCCACTATGATAACTGCTCAATATCCGTGGATGGCATTAAGTACGTCGACGCCGCCACCACTATCGAAGACAAATTCGAAATCAACTTACCACATATTAACAACTTGACCATAAACACTTCTACAAAAAATCTGAGTTTGTTAAACTTACACCTTTACGACCTACAAAACGATCAGGAAGTCTTCCAGATAAAACATCAAACTGCCACGCATCTGACAACTGTCTATGTGCTCATCATCGGATTGTCAATAGCCACAACATTCGCCTGGATTTATAAACGAAGGACCATTGCGTTTTCGCCACCCATCTTTAATCCAATTGTCACTCCAGCCACAACCGTCACAACTAACCACAACAATGTCATTCAACTCACACATTGTGTGGTCCGTCTCTCTTGCAACACTTGACAACAATTAGCTAACACGGCATATTCAAAAACTCAAGATTTAATGTAAACAGCTTGAATCTGGGACTCGACATCCACATCCGGCGTAAAGCCGAATCAACGGTCTTACTATACATAGCCCTTATATATATATTATGCACTTTACTATACATAGCCTCTGCGTAGGTTTCTTAAATGAAAATCAATAAACCAGAACTCACTTCGAAGTTGAAATCGAGAAATTTATTTGGCGTACAATCATATAAACAAAATAACTACAAGTCTCAAGACACCCAGAGAACCAAGGCTTCAGGGGCACTGGACTGGTAATTCGGGCGCCTAACTGTCGCGACAAAGCGAGACCGTGAAAAAAACTGACGAAATTTAAATAGTTGAAGAGAAGCAAGAAATTGCATGCACTACAAAGGCGAAATTTTTTTCTTTATTTCAAGTTTATTAGCTGCCTTAAGATTTTCATTAATCTTTTCAAACACCCACTTTGAAAGCGCTTCACTTGTGCGCCCATTATAGGTCCAAATTTGAAGCAACCGTGTGGTTGAACTCTACCATGTCTGTAATATCAGCAAATATTTTTAACAAGCGCGAACTAAATTATTGGCGTCATCCTAAGAACACTTAACGGAAAATAATTGCATTCTTACTAGCAAGTAGCAGCGAGAAGCAGGTAACATTTAGTCCACAAATTATAGAACGTTGAGGTTAGGTTTCTTCTACAAACAATACCAACAAAATAACAAACGAAACGAAGGACAAAACACACAAGTTCAAATTCTTTCACATTAACCTAATGATCAACATACCTTGAACTATGTTTTCCATATCTCTAGCAATTTTATAAAGCGAATTATTAAAAGTTAAACAAGCTTTTGAGCAAAATCAACCCAAAGCCTACGTGCCACAAACAGCTGATTTTGCAGGGTTGCCAGAAGGCCTGGGCTGCATGAATAATTAAAATTTTTGTACTTTCAAATAGATAAAACACTTATTTAGTAAAAATAATATTAATTTAATAGCAATGTTACAATTTTTTTTTTTTTGAGTTTATGGCGATATTTTTGTCAAAAATTTCCATAGTGCATTCGTTCAATTCCTTTAAAACATTTTTTTTTATTGTAAACCAAACAAATTTGTGTAGTTCTTTTTACACATAATCAACTATTTCTGTATATCCTTTTACACATATGAACCCCGCCATAACAAGTCTCTTCTGCTGTGGTGCTGCCTTCAGTTTCCCTATTAAGCAACAAACGCAATTTTAATTGCTCTTAAATATTCATAAGAATACTTACGATTACACGTTAAAGATTTTAGTAAATATCTATCTCCACCCAATACTTCAATTATCTCAAATTTAGGATCTAGTTCAGTTTGATGTCGTTCTTCGTTTTTGAGCAAAACGTGACACTTTAAAATTTACTTTTTTAGATTTATTTTTATGAAACCTATTTTTGTCGCATTTTGCTTGAGTTTCCATATTCTTTTTTCTTTTGTTTTGTCTTATTCATCATGGCTGTTTTCGTTTATCGGTAACAAGCCAAAATGTCGAGCTTCCTTACCAATAAATAATTCCAAGGGCTGAACTTTGTCACACGATTAATCGTGCAATTCAGTGCTGCCATGATATCTGACTGGTTTCGACAGCAGTCAGCATACCTTTCAGTGTACTCATACCCGTTCTACCTGACCGTTTGCTCTACTTGCACCATTGGCAAAATGCGCCGAAAACTTTTACTTACGAAACTACGTACTTGATCTGCCTTAATTCGAGTGGGTAAACCAAATATGAAAACTATCTTCGCTGACTAAAAACATTGCACCCTCTGGATTTACCTTTCAGGCGTCACTTTGGTGTTTGATGGTGGAGTTGGGAGAATTAGAAGTCGCAATTTACCATTCAAACCAATTTTTATGATTTTTCAGATGGTTAAAAATAGTTCTATAAAATAGTTCTAGTTATACGAAGCTGGGCGACCAATATCGCGGTGCCGATCGGAAACATATTTTCAAACAATTACTTTGTTCAGTGAACTGCAATAAACAAATTTTGAAAATGGAAAATTTCAAAATAAAAACATTGATAAAACACCGGTATTTCTCATTTTCAACATCGATCTATTAGGGGTACATCGATGTTTAGCAGCATTACTACTTATGCTTAAAGAGGGCGAAAGGCTGTAATGCCCATGCAACGGTAAGTAAAAGTGACAAAGCTTGGGTCGCGATGCCTACTGATTTCATGTAGATTATTTTTGTCCTTTGGCTCGTTGTCAAAACCATATGTCAATTGTTTTGAATAATCTTTAACTGCTGTACAAAAATTAATATTAAATATAGGTGTCGAATGAGTAATAATTTTAGTTTTATAAATGGATCAACGAATCACCACAGTCGACCACGGGTTCCTCCTAAACCGAGGTATAAAGTTCAAGGGCACGTTCAAGAACTGATACTGATAGTCTCTTGATTGTTTTCAAGAACAAAAAAAAAAAAAAAACGAAAATAAAAGTCGG
The DNA here is from genome assembly GCA_018152135.1 of Drosophila paulistorum. NCBI lineage: Eukaryota > Metazoa > Arthropoda > Insecta > Diptera > Drosophilidae > Drosophila > Drosophila paulistorum. The sequence goes on from JAECXG010000823.1 coordinate 4,529,898, forward strand.
TTGCTCAGTGGAGACCTGGTAAATGTACAATTCTGTTGTTCTCGAGTTCGAACCCCGACATAGGAGGCTATTTCTCCCGATGAATCAAAACTTAAAGGTAGCACCGTCAGGGATAATGGAATATCAAAATAAAATATTTAAACAATTAGATACAGAAGAAGGAAACTAAAAAATAAATCAATATATTGCTAGAATTAATTACAATATAGACATTTTACTCAATCATTTAAACAATATTGCAGAAAGCCTATTGTTCACAAAATTAAACATAATCCCTAAATATATCTTAAACACAAAAGAAATTCTAAAGATAAAAAACATATTTCAACAACAAAATGTAACAATAAACTTGGATCACGAAATGTATAATATTCTGTCTCTAGAATCAATAACAAAAAATAAAACACTTGTTTTTAAAATAAAAATTCCTATACTATCAAAATAACATTATGAATACGACCAACTAATATCCTTACCATTTAATAACCCAAAATTTGTAACACTACCAAAACACATTATTCGAAATAAGCTAACGATTAAGGAATTAAACTCACAATGTATTAAGTTGGGCAAATTATATGTATGTGAGACCCCAACTTTACCTACAAATCCCCACTGCCTACCAAACCTACTTAACAATAGTATGGCGACTTGCAACGTCATCGACGGGGGTCAACCACAACAAATCTTCGTACCAATAAAGGGACTGCTACTAATCTTCAACGCCAAAAACATAAACCTCACCTCCACTTGTATACCAGCCAAAACTCTTAGCGGATCCATGATCATCCACTATGATAACTGCTCAATATCCGTGGATGGCATTAAGTACGTCGACGCCGCCACCACTATCGAAGACAAATTCGAAATCAACTTACCACATATTAACAACTTGACCATAAACACTTCTACAAAAAATCTCAGTTTGTTAAACTTACACCTTTACGACCTACAAAACGATCAGGAAGTCTTCCAGATAAAACATCAAGCTGCCACGCATCTGACAACTGTCTATGTGCTCATCATCGGATTGTCAATAGCCACAACATTCGCCTGGATCTATAAACGAAGGACCATTGCGTTTTCGCCACCCATCTTTAATCAAATTGTCACTCCAGCCACAACCGTCTTGGACATGCCATCGTAATGGCCATCGTTCCAAGTTAAGGGGGGAGGAGTTATCGCCAACGGCTCTGCGTCACCCCCGCTCAAACCCCCTCGGACATTGTCCCACTAACCACAACAATGTCATTCAACACACACATTGTGTGGTCCGTCTCTCTTGCAACACTTGACAACAATTAGCTAACACGGCATATTCAAAAACTCAAGATTTAATGTAAACAGCTTGAATCTGGGACTCGACATCCACATTCGGCGTAAAGCCGAATCAGCGGTCTTACTATACATACATAGCCCTTATATACATATATATTATGTACTTTACTATACATAGCCTCTGCGTAGGTTTCTTAAATGAAAATCAATAAACCAGAACTCACTTCGAAGTTGAAATCGAGAAATTTATTTGGCGTACAATCATATAAACAAAATAACTACAAGTCTCAAGACACCCAGAGAACCAAGGCTTCAGGGGCACTGGACTGGTAATTCGGGCGCCTAACTGTCGCGACAAAGCGAGACCGTGAAAAAAACTGACGAAATTTAAATAGTTGAAGAGAAGCAAGAAATTGCATGCACTACAAAGGCGAAATTTTTTTCTTTATTTCAAGTTTATTAGCTGCCTTAAGATTTTCATTAATCTTTTCAAACACCCACTTTGAAAGCGCTTCACTTGTGCGCCCATTATAGGTCCAAATTTGAAGCAACCGTGTGGTTGAACTCTACCATGTCTGTAATATCAGCAAATATTTTTAACAAGCGCGAACTAAATTATTGGCGTCATCCTAAGAACACTTAACGGAAAATAATTGCATTCTTACTAGCAAGTAGCAGCGAGAAGCAGGTAACATTTAGTCCACAAATTATAGAACGTTGAGGTTAGGTTTCTTCTACAAACAATACCAACAAAATAACAAACGAAACGAAGGACAAAACACACAAGTTCAAATTCTTTCACATTAACCTAATGATCAACATACCTTGAACTATGTTTTCCATATCTCTAGCAATTTTATAAAGCGAATTATTAAAAGTTAAACAAGCTTTTGAGCAAAATCAACCCAAAGCCTACGTGCCACAAACAGCTGATTTTGCAGGGTTGCCAGAAGGCCTGGGCTGCATGAATAATTAAAATTTTTGTACTTTCAAATAGATAAAACACTTATTTAGTAAAAATAATATTAATTTAATAGCAATGTTACAATTTTTTTTTTGAGTTTATGCCGATATTTTCGTCAAAAATTTCCATAGTGCATTCGTGCAAGTCCTTTAAAAAAATTTTTTTATTGTAAACCAAACAAATTTGTGTAGTTCTTTTTACACATAATCAACTATTTCTGTATATCCTTTTACACATATGAACCCCGCCATAACAAGTCTCTTCGGCTGTGGTGCTGTCTTCAGTTTCCCTATTAAGCAACAAACGCCATTTTAATTGCTCTTAAATATTCATAAGAATACTTACGATTACACGTTAAAGATTTTAGTAAATATCTATCTCCACCCAATACTTCAATTATCTCAAATTTAGGATCTAGTTCAGTTTGATGTCGTTCTTGGTTTTTGAGCAAAACGTGACACTTTAAAATTTACTTTTTTAGATTTATTTTTATGAAACCTATTTTTGTCGCATTTTGCTTGAGTTTCCATATTCTTTTTGCCTACTTTCTTAAACTTTGTTTTATCTTATTCATCATGGCTGTTTTCGTTTATCGGTAACAAGCCAAAATGTCGAGCTTCCTTACCAATAAATAATTCCAAGGGCTGAACTTTGTCACACGATTAATCGTGCAATTCAGTGCTGCCATGATATCTGACTGGTTTCGACAGCAGTCAGCATACCTTTCAGTGTACTCATACCCGTTCTACCTGACCGTTTGCTCTACTTGCACCATTGGCAAAATGCGCCGAAAACTTTTACTTACGAAACTACGTACTTGATCTGCCTTAATTCGAGTGGGTAAACCAAATATGAAAACTATCTTCGCTGACTAAAAAGATTGCACCCTCTGGATTTACCTTTCAGGCGTCACTTTGGTGTTTGATGGTGGAGTTGGGAGAATTAGAAGTCGCAATTTACCATTCAAACCAATTTTTATGATTTTTCAGATGGTTAAAAATAGTTCTATAAAATAGTTCTAGTTATACGAAGCTGGGCGACCAATATCGCGGTGCCGATCGGAAACATATTTTCAAACAATTACTTTGTTCAGTGAACTGCAATAAACAAATTTTGAAAATGGAAAACTTCAAAATAAAAACATTGATAAAACACCGGTATTTCTCATTTTCAACATCGATCTATTAGGGATACATCGATGTTTAGCAGCATTACTACTTATGCTTAAAGAGGGCGAAAGGCTGTAATGCCCATGCAACGGTAAACAAAAGTAAAAGTGACAAAGCTTGGGTCGCGATGCCTACTGATTTCATGTAGATAATTTTTGTCCTTTGGCTCGTTGTCAAAACCATATGTCAATTGTTTTGAATAATCTTTAACTGCTGTACAAAAATTAATATTAAATATAGGTGTCGAATGAGTAATAATTTTAGTTTTATAAATGGATCAACGAATCACCACAGTCGACCACGGGTTCCTCCTAAACCGAGGTATAAAGTTCAAGGGCACGTTCAAGATCTGATACTGATAGTCTCTTGATTGTTTTCAAGAACAAAAAAAAACGAGCTATGGAAGTTAACTTCGGCCTTGCCGAAGTTTATATACCCTTGCAGTTCTTTATTATATTTAATTCGATAAGAAAAGTGAAATTTCATACATCAACAGCATTAGTTGTCGTATTATGAATATGCTCAAATATTTTTCAAACTACTGAATTCAAAACACATTTAATGATTATTAAACAATATATGATATAGTAGTCCGATCTCGATGATTTTCATACTTTATCTCACACAGGTAATAAAGAGTCTCCAAAAAAAATTTCAACCCGATATCTCTTAAGATGGCTGAGTAAAACGCATACGCACAGACGGACGGACAGACGGACAGACGGACATGGCTATATCGACTCAGCTTCTCAAGCTGATCAAGAATATATATACTTTATGGGGTCGGAAACGTCTCCTTCTGTGCGTTACAAACATCTGACCAATTTTATAATACCCTCTGCAAGGGTATAAAAAAAACGAAAATAAAAGTCGGTTGCTCAGTGGAGACCTGGTAAATGTACAATTCTGTTGTTCTCGAGTTCGAACCGCGACATAGGAGGCTATTTCTCCCGATGAATCAAAACTTAAAGGTAGCACCGTCCCCTGACGATATCCCTATAATGGAATATCAAAATAAAATATTTAAACAATTAGATACAGAAGAAGGAAACTAAAAAATAAATCAATATATTACTAGAATTAATTACAATATAGACATTTTACTCAATCATTTAAACAATATTGCAGAAAGCCTATTGTTCACAAAATTAAACATAATCCCTAAATATATCTTAAACACAGAAGAAATTCTAAAGATAAAAAACATATTTCAACAACAAAATGTAACAATAAACTTGGATCACGAAATGTATAATATTCTGTCTCTAGAATCAATAACAAAAAATAAAACACTTGTTTTTAAAATAAAAATTCCTATACTATCAAAATAACATTATGAATACGACCAACTAATATCCTTACCATTTAATAACCCAAAATTTGTAACACTACCAAAACACATTATTCGAAATAAGCTAACGATTAAGGAATTAAACTCACAATGTATTAAGTTGGGCAAATTATATGTATGTGAGACCCCAACTTTACCTACAAATCCCCACTGCCTACCAAACCTACTTAACAATAGTATGGCGACTTGCAACGTCATCGACGGGGGTCAACCACAACAAATCTTCGTACCAATAAAGGGACTGCTACTAATCTTCAACGCCAAAAACATAAACCTCACCTCCACTTGTATACCAGCCAAAACTCTTAGCGGATCCATGATCATCCACTATGATAACTGCTCAATATCCGTGGATGGCATTAAGTACGTCGACGCCGCCACCACTATCGAAGACAAATTCGAAATCAACTTACCACATATTAACAACTTGACCATAAACACTTCTACAAAAAATCTGAGTTTGTTAAACTTACACCTTTACGACCTACAAAACGATCAGGAAGTCTTCCAGATAAAACATCAAGCTGCCACGCATCTGACAACTGTCTATGTGCTCATCATCGGATTGTCAATAGCCACAACAATCGCCTGGATCTATAAACGAAGGACCATTGCGTTTTCGCCACCCATCTTTAATCAAATTGTCACTCCAGCCACAACCGTCTTGGACATGCCATCGTAATGGCCATCGTTCCAAGTTAAGGGGGGAGGAGTTATCGCCAACGGCTCTGCGTCATCCCCGCTCAAACCCCCTCGGACATTGTCCCACTAACCACAACAATGTCATTCAACACACACATTGTGTGGTCCGTCTCTCTTGCAACACTTGACAACAATTAGCTAACACGGCATATTCAAAAACTCAAGATTTAATGTAAACAGCTTGAATCTGGGACTCGACATCCACATCCGGCGTAAAGCCGAATCAGCGGTCTTACTATACATACATAGCCCTTATACATAGCCCTTATATACATATATATTATGTACTTTACTATACATAGCCTCTGCGTAGGTTTCTTAAATGAAAATCAATAAACCAGAACTCACTTCGAAGTTGAAATCGAGAAATTTATTTGGCGTACAATCATATCAACAAAATAACTACAAGTCTCAAGACACCCAGAGAACCAAGGCTTCAGGGGCACTGGACTGGTAATTCGGGCGCCTAACTGTCGCGACAAAGCGAGACCGTGAAAAAAACTGACGAAATTTAAATAGTGGAATAGTGTGGCTGAACTCTACCATGTCTGCAATATCAGCAAATATTTTTAACAAGCGCGAACTAAATTATTGGCGTCATCCTAAGAACACTTAACGGAAAATAATTGCATTCTTACTAGCAAGTAGCAGCGAGAAGCAGGTAACATTTAGTCCACAAATTATAGAACGTTGAGGTTAGGTTTCTTCTACAAACAATTCCAACAAAATAACAAACGAAACGAAGGACAAAACACACAAGTTTAAATTCTTTGACATTAACCTAATGATCAACATACCTTGAACTATGTTTTCCATATCTCTAGCAATTTTATAAAGCGAATTATTAAAAGTTAAACAAGCTTTTGAGCAAAATCAACCCAAAGCCTACGTGCCACAAACAGCTGATTTTGCAGTTCTTTTTACACATAATCAACTATTTCTGTATATCCTTTTACACATATGAACCCCGCCATAACAAGTCTCTTCTGCTGTGGTGCTGCCTTCACTTTCCCTATTAAGCAACAAACGCAATTTTAATTGCTCTTAAATATTCATAAGAATACTTATACTTTCGATTACATGTTAAAGATTTTAGTAAATATCTATCTCCACCCAATACTTCAATTATCTCAAATTTAGGATCTAGTTCAGTTTGATGTCGTTCTTCGTTTTTGAGCAAAACGTGACACTTTAAAATTTACTTTTTTAGATTTATTTTTATGAAACCTATTTTTGTCGCATTTTGCTTGAGTTTCCATATTCTTTTTGCCTACTTTCTTAAACTTTGTTTTGTCTTATTCATCATGGCTGTTTTCGTTTATCGGTAACAAGCCAAAATGTCGAGCTTCCTTACCAATAAATAATTCCAAGGGCTGAACTTTGTCACACGATTAATCGTGCAATTCAGTGCTGCCATGATATCTGACTGGTTTCGACAGCAGTCAGCATACCTTTCAGTGTACTCATACCCGTTCTACCTGACCGTTTGCTCTACTTGCACCATTGGCAAAATGCGCCGAAAACTTTTATTTACGAAACTACGTACTTGATCTGCCTTAATTCGAGTGGGTAAACCAAATATGAAAACTATCTCCGCTGACTAAAAAGATTGCACCCTCTGGATTTACCTTTCAGGCCTGATCTTGACTGGTAGGGCTTGACTTGTCTTCTCGGTCTCAGCAGATCAACCCTTCTACGGCTTTGCTTTTACTTGTACTTTTAATAATGTCATGTTTTATGTTTTTTATCGAATTTAATAATTGTCCAAGTCAGGACAGATTTTAAATGAACTGAACAGCACAATTTTCCAATTGCCAATTTTCTATTCGAACCAGTGATAATCATAGACCTTGTGTTTCCCATCCCATGCACAATAGCTTCATGGACGTGACTTATTATACCCCATCGAAAACCTCTTGATATTTCCGACGAACATTTGGTATAATTGACATCTCGTATATTTGATTCGTTAGGTCTTTTCGGTTCCTTAATTATTAGAGGAAAAATTCTAATGCAAGAGCTTTGGCTCGAGGAACTTCAGTGGGACGAGTCAATTCCAATGAGTTTGGAAACGGCATGGAATGAATTAAATGAATCCATAGTGAATGTCAAGAAAATAAAAATTTCTTGATTCGTCCATACAGAACCTCAATGACCAAAAAAAATGCATGGAAATTCTGATGCTAATAAGAACATATGGCTGTTGTATCTACGTTCGAATCAAAATTTTGAAAAGTTACAGCACTTCATTGTTAACGTCAAAATCTAAAGTAGCGCCTTTCAAGACTAAAACGGTGCCAGTGGATGAGTCCACGATAAACTCCAGGCCACACGGAGCAATAAGCCATCGTTGACGTTAAGACAACTGAATGGTCAACATTAAAGTGAGCGATTCACAAGATGGTACCTTTGCCAAGGCCGGTGTTGGCGCAAATGAGCGCTGTGTGTATTGTTTGTGTCGTCACTTTGGTGTTTGATGGTGGAGTTGGGAGAATTAGAAGTCGCAATTTACCATTCAAACCAATTTTTATGATTTTTCAGATGGTTAAAAATAGTTGTATAAAATAGTTCTGGTTATACGAAGCTGGGCGACCAATATCGCGGTGCCGATCGGAAACATATTTTCAAACAATTACTTTGTTCAGTGAACTGCAATAAACAAATTTTGAAAATGGAAAATTTCAAAATAAAAACATTGATAAAACACCGGTATTTCTCATTTTCAACATCGATCTATTGGGGGTACATCGATGTTTAGCAGCATTACTACTTATGCTTAAAGAGGGCGAAAGGCTGTAATGCCCATGCAACGGTAAACAAAAGTAAAAGTGACAAAGCTTGGGTCGCGATGCCTACTGATTTCATGTAGATAATTTTTGTCCTTTGGCTCGTTGTCAAAACCATATGTCAATTGTTTTGAATAATCTTTAACTGCTGTACAAAAATTAATATTAAATATACAGTCGACCACGTGTTCCTTCTAAACCGAGGTATAAAGTTCAAGGGCACGTTCAAGATCTGATACTGATAGTCTCTTGATTGTTTTCAAGAACAAAAAAAAAAGGAAAATAAAAGTCGGTTGCTCAGTGGAGACCTGGTAAATGTACAATTCTGTTGTTCTCGAGTTCGAGCCCCGACATAGGAGGCTATTTCTCCCGATGAATCAAAACTTAAAGGTAGCACCGTCAGGGATAATGGAATATCAAAATATAATATTTAAACAATTAGATACAGAAGAAGGAAACTAAAAAATACATCAATATATTGCTAGAATTAATTACAATATAGACATTTTACTCAATCATTTGAACAATATTGCAGAAAGCCTATTGTTTACAAAATTAAACATAATCCCTAAATATATCTTAAACACAGAAGAAATTCTCAAGATAAAAAACATATTTCAACAACAAAATGTAACAATAAACTTGGATCACGAAAGGTATAATGTTCTGTCTCTAGAATCAATAACAAAAAATAAAACACTTGTTTTTAAAATAAAAATTCCTATACTATCAAAATAACATTATGAATACGACCAACTAATATCCTTACCATTTAATAACCCAAAATTTGTAACACTACCAAAACACATTATTCGAAATAAGCTAACGATTAAGGAATTAAACTCACAATGTATTAAGTTGGGCAAATTATATGTATGTGAGACCCCAACTTTACCTACAAATCCCCACTGCCTACCAAACCTACTTAACAATAGTATGGCGACTTGCAACGTCATCGACGGGGGTCAACCACAACAAATCTTCGTACCAATAAAGGGACTGCTACTAATCTTCAACGCCAAAAACATAAACCTCACCTCCACTTGTATACCAGCCAAAACTCTTAGCGGATCCATGATCATCCACTATGATAACTGCTCAATATCCGTGGATGGCATTAAGTACGTCGACGCCGCCACCACTATCGAAGACAAATTCGAAATCAACTTACCACATATTAACAACTTGACCATAAACACTTCTACAAAAAATCTCAGTTTGTTAAACTTACACCTTTACGACCTACAAAATGATCAGGAAGTCTTCCAGATAAAACATCAAGCTGCCACGCATCTGACAACTGTCTATGTGCTCATCATCGGATTGTCAATAGCCACAACATTCGCCTGGATCTATAAACTCTCTCTCTCTGCGTCACCCCCGCTCAAACCCCCTCGGACATTGTCCCACTAACCACAACAATGTCATTCAACACACACATTGTGTGGTCCGTCTCTCTTGCAACACTTGACAACAATTAGCTAACACGGCATATTCAAAAACTCAAGATTTAATGTAAACAGCTTGAATCTGGCGTAAAGCCGAATCAGCGGTCTTACTATACATACATAGCCCTTATACATAGCCCTTATATACATATATATTATGTACTTTACTATACATAGCCTCTGCGTAGGTTTCTTAAATGAAAATCAATAAACCAGAACTCACTTCGAAGTTGAAATCGAGAAATTTATTTGGCGTACAATCATATCAACAAAATAACTACAAGTCTCAAGACACCCAGAGAACCAAGGCTTCAGGGGCACTGGACTGGTAATTCGGGCGCCTAACTGTCGCAACAAAGCGAGACCGTGAAAAAAACTGACGAAATTTAAATAGTGGAATAGTGTGGCTGAACTCTACCATGTCTGCAATATCAGCAAATATTTTTAACAAGCGCGAACTAAATTATTGGCGTCATCCTAAGAACACTTAACGGAAAATAATTGCATTCTTACTAGCAAGTAGCAGCGAGAAGCAGGTAACATTTAGTCCACAAATTATAGAACGTTGAGGTTAGGTTTCTTCTACAAACAATACTAACAACAACAAACGAAACGAAGGACAAAACACACAAGTTTAAATTCTTTGACATTAACCTAATGATCAACATACCTTGAACTATGTTTTCCATATCTCTAGCAATTTTATAAAGCGAATTATTAAAAGTTAAACAAGCTTTTGAGCAAAATCAACCCAAAGCCTACGTGCCACAAACAGCTGATTTTGCAGGGTTGCCAGAAGGCCTGGGCTGCATGAATAATTAAAATGTTTGTACTTTCAAATAGATAAAACACTTATTTAGTAAAAATAATATTAATTTAATAGCAATGTTATAATTTTTTTTTTGAGTTTATGCCGCTATTTTCGTCAAAAATTTCCATAGTGCATTCGTGCAATTCCTTTAAAACATTCTTTTTTATTGTAAACCAAACAAATTTGTGTAGTTCTTTTTACACATAAACAACTATTTCTGTATATCCTTTTACACATATGAACCCCGCCATAACAAGTCTCTTCTGCTGTGGTGCTGCCTTCACTTTCCCTATTAAGCAACAAACGCAATTTTAATTGCTCTTAAATATTCATAAGAATACTTATACTTTCGATTACATGTTAAAGATTTTAGTAAATATCTATCTCCACCCAATACTTCAATTATCTCAAATTTAGGATCTAGTTCAGTTTGATGTCGTTCTTCGTTTTTGAGCAAAACGTGACACTTTAAAATTTACTTTTTTAGATTTATTTTTATGAAACCTATTTTTGTCGCATTTTGCTTGAGTTTCCATATTCTTTTTGCCTACTTTCTTAAACTTTGTTTTGTCTTATTCATCATGGCTGTTTTCGTTTATCGGTAACAAGCCAAAATGTCGAGCTTCCTTACCAATAAATAATTCCAAGGGCTGAACTTTGTCACACGATTAATCGTGCAATTCAGTGCTGCCATGATATCTGACTGGTTTCGACAGCAGTCAGCATACCTTTCAGTGTACTCATACCCGTTCTACCTGACCGTTTGCTCTACTTGCACCATTGGCAAAATACGCCGAAAGCTTTTACTTACGAAACTACGTACTTGATCTGCCTTAATTCGAGTGGGTAAACCAAATATGAAAACTATCTTCGCTGACTAAAAAGATTGCACCCTCTGGATTTACCTTTCAGGCCTGATCTTGACTGGTAGGGCTTGACTAGTCTTCTCGGTCTCAGCAGATCAACCCTTCTACGGCTTTGCTTTTACTTGTACTTTTAATAATGTCATGTTTTATGTTTTTTATCGAATTTAATAATTGTCCAAGTCAGGACAGATTTTAAATGAACTGAACAGCACAATTTTCCAATTGCCAATTTTCTATTCGAACCAGTGATAATCATAGACCTTGTGTTTCCCATCCCATGCACAATAGCTTCATGGACGTGACTTATTATACCCCATCGAAAACCTCTTGATATTTCCGACGAACATTTGGTATAATTGACATCTCGTATATTTGATTCGTTAGGTCTTTTCGGTTCCTTAATTATTAGAGGAAAAATTCTAATGCAAGAGCTTTGGCTCGAGGAACTTCAGTGGGACGAGTCAATTCCAATGAGTTTGGAAACGGCATGGAATGAATTAAATGAATCCATAGTGAATGTCAAGAAAATAAAAATTTCTTGATTCGTCCATACAGAACCTCAATGACCAAAAAAAATGCATGGACATTCTGATGCTAATAAGAACATATGGCTGTTGTATCTACGTTCGAATCAAAATTTTGAAAAGTTTCAGCACTTCATTGTTAACGTCAAAATCTAAAGTAGCGCCTTTCAAGACTAAAACGGTGCCAGTGGATGAGTCCACGATAAACTCCAGGCCACACGGAGCAATAAGCCATCGTCGACGTTAAGTCAACTGAATGGTCAACATTAAAGTGAGCGATTCACAAGATGGTACCGTTGCCAAGGCCGGTGTTGGCGCAAATGAGCGCTGTGTGTATTGTTTGTGTCGTCACTTTGGTGTTTGATGGTGGAGTTGGGAGAATTAGAAGTCGCAATTTACCATTCAAACCAATTTTTATGATTTTTCAGATGGTTAAAAATAGTTGTATAAAATAGTTCTGGTTATACGAAGCTGGGCGACCAATATCGCGGTGCCGATCGGAAACATATTTTCAAACAATTACTTTGTTTAGTGAACTGCAATAAACAAATTTTGAAAATGGAAAATTTCAAAATAAAAACATTGATAAAACACCGGTATTTCTCATTTTCAACATCGATCTATTGGGGGTACATCGATGTTTAGCAGCATTACTACTTATGCTTAAAGAGGGCGAAAAGCTGTAATGCCCATGCAACGGTAAACAAAAGTAAAAGTGACAAAGCTTGGGTCGCGATGCCTACTGATTTCATGTAGATAATTTTTGTCCTTTGGCTCGTTGTCAAAACCATATGTCAATTGTTTTGAATAATCTTTAACTGCTGTACAAAAATTAATATTAAATATACAGTCGACCACGTGTTCCTTCTAAACCGAGGTATAAAGTTCAAGGGCACGTTCAAGATCTGATACTGATAGTCTCTTGATTGTTTTCAAGAACAAAAAAAAAAAGGAAAATAAAAGTCGGTTGCTCAGTGGAGACCTGGTAAATGTACAATTCTGTTGTTCTCGAGTTCGAGCCCCGACATAGGAGGCTATTTCTCCCGATGAATCAAAACTTAAAGGTAGCACCGTCAGGGATAATGGAATATCAAAATAAAATATTTAAACAATTAGATACAGAAGAAGGAAACTAAAAAATAAATCAATATATTGCTAGAATTAATTACAATATAGACATTTTACTCAATCATTTGAACAATATTGCAGAAAGCCTATTGTTCACAAAATTAAACATAATCCCTAAATATATCTTAAACACAGAAGAAATTCTCAAGATAAAAAACATATTTCAACAACAAAATGTAACAATAAACTTGGATCACGAAATGTATAATGTTCTGTCTCTAGAATCAATAACAAAAAATAAAACACTTGTTTTTAAAATAAAAATTCCTATACTATCAAAATAACATTATGAATACGACCAACTAATATCCTTACCATTTAATAACCCAAAATTTGTAACACTACCAAAACACATTATTCGAAATAAGCTAACGATTAAGGAATTAAACTCACAATGTATTAAGTTGGGCAAATTATATGTATGTGAGACCCCAACTTTACCTACAAATCCCCACTGCCTACCAAACCTACTTAACAATAGTATGGCGACTTGCAACGTCATCGACGGGGGTCAACCACAACAAATCTTCGTACCAATAAAGGGACTGCTACTAATCTTCAACGCCAAAAACATAAACCTCACCTCCACTTGTATACCAGCCAAAACTCTTAGCGGATCCATGATCATCCACTATGATAACTGCTCAATATCCGTGGATGGCATTAAGTACGTCGACGCCGCCACCACTATCGAAGACAAATTCGACTTACCACATATTAACTCAACTTACCACATATTAACAACTTGACCATAAACACTTCTACAAAAAATCTGAGTTTGTTAAACTTACACCTTTACGACCTACAAAACGATCAGGAAGTCTTCCAGATAAAACATCAAGCTGCCACGCATCTGACAACTGTCTATGTGCTCATCATCGGATTGTCAATAGCCACAACATTCGCCTGGATCTATAAACGAAGGACCATTGCGTTTTCGCCACCCATCTTTAATCAAATTGTCACTCCAGCCACAACCGTCTTGGACATGCCATCGTAATGGCCATCGTTCCAAGTTAAGGGGGGAGGAGTTATCGCCAACGGCTCTGCGTCACCCCCGCTCAAACCCCCTCGGACATTGTCCCACTAACCACAACAATGTCATTCAACACACACATTGTGTGGTCCGTCTCTCTTGCAACACTTGACAACAATTAGCTAACACGGCATATTCAAAAACTCAAGATTTAATGTAAACAGCTTGAATCTGGGACTCGACATCCACATCCGGCGTAAAGCCGAATCAGCGGTCTTACTATACATACATAGCCCTTATGCATAGCCCTTATATACATATATATTATGTACTTTACTATACATAGCCTCTGCGTAGGTTTCTTAAATGAAAATCAATAAACCAGAACTCACTTCGAAGTTGAAATCGAGAAATTTATTTGGCGTACAATCATATCAACAAAATAACTACAAGTCTCAAGACACCCAGAGAACCAAGGCTTCAGGGGCACTGGACTGGTAATTCGGGTGCCTAACTGTCGCGACAAAGCGAGACCGTGAAAAAAACTGACGAAATTTAAATAGTGGAAGAGAAGCAAGAAATTGCATGCATTACAAAGGCGAAATTTTGGTAAATATTTACTACCGCTACTCGGGCCCAAAACGCGCTTAAACTACATAAATTTGGTATCAAACGAAAGAGAAATATTCCACGAGCACGACCTCAGGTGCGCCTTGACGATTTATTTCGTAGTTTTTGTGTAATTAACAAAAGAAAATTGAGTTTTTTAGCGGGATTAAAGCTAAAAATAGCTGAATCTAACTATTTCCAGCTAAAATAGTGTGGCTAAATCTTATGACAATGTTGGAAAGCGCGCCAAATGGCGTTGCCAGATACCAAATTTTCTGGTATAAAATTGGCGCCATATTTAAATTTTTGCGGCAAATTCAAATGGACTGGTGACAATAAAAAATTGTATTTTTTCAAAAGGCAATTGGCAGAAATTTATGTATGTATATAATAGTGTGTTAATTGTTATATTTCAGTGCAATTAGGTTTATTCAATGGGCAATGACGTAAAGTTAAAGGTTGAATATGTTTAGCTACATATGTATTTACCTAAATGGAATATTGAATTTAATTAAGAAAAAAATAGGGAATAGAAAACAAGCCTGGTGTTTAACAATTTGATCGCGTTATTATCAAACCTTCTTGTGTCGGAATGACAGCCATTAAAATTCAAATTAATTAAAAATTCTTTTAAATATTATTTATTTTGATATCAATTAATTTAAACTCAAGGCTAAATATTTACTATTTCGGAAAATTAAAATTAAAATAAATAAATTTTTAATTAATTAGATTAACCTATCCTGTTTTCTTTTTATATGTAACTTATTATCTTATTACATTTAATATTTTCTATTTCTTTAGTTTAGTTTAATTTTATGTTTATATATGTAATACGCCTATGCCCTTAGGTCGGAGTGGGTAGAGGTTGTAACATTAACTGTACTTAGGGTCATTCGTAACAGGCCCGGGCCTGGTGTCATATGGGCCACTTGTTCGTACTGAGCGTTGTACGACTACGTCTATTTATTATTATTTGGCTTCATTTAAAATAGATCAAATTGATAGCATTTGAAATTTCAAGATTTAACCACATACTATATTGATTTTTATGAATACTTGAATATTAATTTACTTAATACAGTAGTATTACTACTAATGATTACTACTGTTTTTATAACTGTGACCTACTCTTTTTGCTGCTTCTTTTTGGGTGTCTTTTAGGACCATTTAAAAAAATTGTTTAATAACGGAAAGAACTATTAAGATTATGTTGTTTTATTGAATTGAGAATAAAGAAAGTAAAGTAATAGAAGTAAGCTAAAGAAAATAGAAATGCTGGTGGCGGAAAGGATTACTCGATGCAGTAAATAATTAAAGTGTAAGACGGCTTTAGATTCAGCATGGATGTAATTCTGATCATGATCAGGTTCAGAATTTTGATATTAAAAAAAATGTGTAGTCATTTAAGTTTTGTATACCCCAGATCCTAAATTTCTTATAAGTTTTCATAGTGACTGCATTTCCAAATTTTCTATGGAAGTAACTAGACTTAGCTGAAAGTACATTCTTATTAACATGTCTAAGTAATCTGAAACTCCGATAGAATCTACCTGTTAGAATGACCAGAGAAGTGCCCAGGCAACTAAATTTTCGACTTTATTTTGATAATTATTTCAATTCATTGCCTCTTTTGAATATTTGGCGGTTAAAGAATTTTAGCTTTGGGTACTATACGAAGAAATAGAGTCCCAAACAACAAGGCACTTGATTACTTTAATGAAACATCCACGGGGTATGTCGGTTGAGTATGTCGCAGATTTCGACGGTGTTGACATATCACTAACATCGTGGTTGGACAATAAAATCATATCATTAGCATCCACCTATGGTGGTTGTTGGAGGAGAAATCCTGAATTTAAACTCATTCATTTAATTATTCTGATTTTCTTCCTTTTCCCTTTACATTGTACTTTGAATTGCTCTCTCTCGTAGCATATAACTTTAAGAATTTACTGTACCATGAGAACTCGAATGCGACGAACGCAAATAAATGTACAAACGGAATATCGTCGACTAATCTTTTCGGGAAAATTGTGGAACTATAAACTGGGGAAGTTATGAGGCATCGAATCTCCTAACAAGGAAACAATTTAGTAACTGGACGAGGAATTGTCCAACAGTGGGATACTTCCCAAGGACAAAGTTTGTCGATTCAACAAAGCCAAAAAAGAATATGTTGAAATTGACCGTCCTTTTGCGGGTGCACAATACAGTAGGTACATGGAAAGCGTTGATTTAATCGACAGCGTAATTGAAAGATGCAAAATTTTACCAAGAAGTGGTACGTTCGTATTTTTCACCATCTACTAGAATTGGTTGTCAGTAATGCCAGTCTTTTATATAAACGCGTTTAGAGATCAAAGTTACGCTTTGATGCACCCCCTTCGCAGTCCAACAATCCGACATAATGATAGTGTTTGGCTTTATGTAACGGTCCTTATTACCTCAAGCAGAGCTGGCCTTCATTTCCGTTTCCCGAATTCACCCCCCAGTAACAAGTATACCTCCCGAATAACGACATCCCATGCTCATCCACATTGAACTTCTGCTCCATGTTAGCAGATCTTTCCCAGGCTTTAGATTGCTCAAAAATCCTGTCTTTCCTGACAAAAACGTACACCCATTTAACATTTAACGACGATTCTGTACGAATCGGTATTGATGTTGACATCGGAAATTAAATTCCTTGGTCAATGTCGCTGGTTTGCCACAGGAGGTACAATTTACTGTCCTTCAAAGTGCTCCATGAGCAAACAAAAATTCAAGCAACTCATCATCCGTCATTTTGGTGATTTTTTTGAATTTTTCTATTTTTGGTTTTGTTTTCATTTTTAATTTTATTTTGAAATTAACTCTTTTTTGTTCTTAATATTTTAATCAGTATTTTTAAGTCTTATTTTGAAGTAATATTTTTAGTTTGAAATTAACTCTTTTTTGTTCTTAATATTTCAATCAGTATTTTAAGTCTTATTTTTAAGTAATATTTTTCATCTTTTTTTCGCAGTACTGGGTTGGGGGAAAAAAAATGAAATTAACAATACGGTTTAAATTGCCCGCCAAAAGAAAACACTGTTTAAAATACGCGCCAAAAAACAAGACAGTCTGGCAACACCAAAACCTAAAATAACTGCGTTAACCAACACAAAAACGCAATTTAGCTGATTTTTTAGCCGTTTTTTATTTTCCAACACTGAAATCTCGAGTAGCGGTAGTAAATATTTACCGAAATTTTTTTCTTTATTTCAAGTTTATTAGCTGCCTTAAGATTTTCATTAATCTTTTCAAACACCCACTTTGAAAAATAACAAACGAAACGAAGGACAAAACACACAAGTTCAAATTCTTTCACATTAACCTAATGATCAACATACCTTGAACTATGTTTTCCATATCTCTAGCAATTTTATAAAGCGAATTATTAAAAGTTAAACAAGCTTTTGAGCAAAATCAACCCAAAGCCTACGTGCCACAAACAGCTGATTTTGCAGGGTTGCCAGAAGGCCTGGGCTGCATGAATAATTAAAATGTTTGTACTTTCAAATAGATAAAACACTTATTTAGTAAAAATAATATTAATTTAATAGCAATTGTAAACACCTATTTATTCTGTGAAAAAGATAACGATTAGTTTGTATTTCTTAGATTTAATTTTGGTTTTCTGCGCGAGTGCAACTTGCTCGTTGCATCGCCGGAAGTCATCACATATCGATGACTTCTCACTAACTCGATACTTATGACTAACAATCGCTACTTATGACTAACAATCGATACTTATTACTAACAATCGATACTTAAAAATACTGACCGCGACATATGTGTAGATAGCTAAAATTAATCGAACAGAACATAAATAAATGACATCTTACAGCTCGGCCATCCTGACGAGGGATCGACCTCGATCCCACTGGCTAACAAGGGGGGTAAAGAAGAACATCAGTGGCTAAGACGGTGGTTTGAGGGGGGGGGGGGTGTGGGAACTTCAGATTGACGTATAAAACTAGAACATCAGTGGCTAAGACGGCGGTTTGTGGGGGGGGGGGCTTCAGATTGACGTATAAAACTCTTCGGGCAGTTATAACTGATACAGGTTAAATCTCACCTCATCAGCAGCGGCAGTGGTGGCGGCGGCAGTTGCAGCAACTAAGAAACAGCAGGCGTGATGACTGCAGAGGGAGACGGCATGGAGGGCACTACGTCAGGCATGTCTTCCCATTGGTCAGCGGCCAAGGGAACGTCAGAGTCAGTAGGATGCGGCCGGCAGTATGCATGGCGGCATGCAGGGCATCAAGCAGGGCAACAGGCGTCATCGTCAGATGAAGAGCAGGAGTAGTAACGGAGGTGCCAGTGGCTCGATTTGCCACCGACTGTACAGCGGGCTGGGCAGCGGTAGGCTCGGAAGCGGCAGCCGAGACAGCAGCGGGAACTGCAGAGGCCGGCGTGGAAGCGGCGGACACCGCAGCGGTGGGCACAGCAGGGGCGGGTGAGGCGGCAGTGGTTACAGCAGGGGCGAATGCGGCAGCAGCGGGCCCAGCAGAGGCGAGTATATCGGCAGTTGGCTTGGCATGGGCGGGCCCGGCAGAGGCGAGTGTGTCAGCAGTTGGCCCGGCAGGGGCGAGGATGTCAGCAGTTGGCCCGGCAGGGGCGAGAATATCGGCAGTAGGCCCGGCAGGGGCGAGTATGTCAGCAGTTGGTCCGGCAGGGGCGAGTATGTCAGCAGTTGGTCCGGCAGGGGCGAGTATATCGGCAGTCAGCACAGCGGCTCTCGGTACTGCAGCGGCAGGCGCAGCAGTGGGCACGTGAACAGCGGGTACAGCAGCGGCGGGCACAATGGCAACCGGTACTGCAGTTACAGGCACAGCAGTGGGCACGTGAACAGCGGGTACAGCAGCGGCGGGCACAATGGCAACCGGTACTGCAGTTACAGGCACAGCAGTGGGCACGTGAACAGCGGGTACAGCAGCGGCGGGCACAATGGCAACCGGTACTGCAGCGGCGGGCACAGCAGTGGGCACGTCAGCGGTGGGCACAATGGCAACCGGTACTGCGGTTGCAGGCACAGCAGTGGGAACGTGAACAGCGGGTACAGCAGCGGCGGGCACAATGGCAACCGGTACTGCAGTTACAGGCACAGCAGTGGGCACGTGAACAGCGGGTACAGCAGCGGCGGGCACAATGGCAACCGGTACTGCAGTTACAGGCACAGCAGTGGGCACGTGAACAGCGGGTACAGCAGCGGCGGGCACAATGGCAACCGGTACTGCAGCGGCGGGCACAGCAGTGGGCACGTCAGCGGCGGGCACAATGGCAACCGGTGCTGCGGTTACGGGCACAGCAGTGGGCATGTGAACAGCGGGTACAGCAGTGGGCATGTGAACAGCGGGTACAGCAGTGGGCATGTGAACAGCGGGTACAGCAGCGGCGGGCGTGGAGGCGGCCACCTTAAACGCGGAGCGTGTGGCCTGCCTTGTACCGAAATATCTATCCATTCGGGTAGTAATCCCACTTCTGAGTTGTAAACACCTATTTATTCTGTAAAAAAGATAACGATTAGTTTGTATTTCTTAGATTTAATTTTGGTTTTCTGCGCGAGTGCAACTTGCTCGTTGCATCGCCGGAAGAGAAGAGAGAGTTCAAACTTCACATATCGATGACTTCTCACTAACTCGATACTTATGACTAACAATCGCTACTTATGACTAACAATCGATACTTATTACTAACAATCGATACTTAAAAATACTGACCGCGACATATGTGTAGATAGCTAAAATTAATCGAACAGAACATAAATAAATGACATCTTACACAATGTTACAATTTTTTTTTTTTGAGTTTATGCCGATATTTTCGTCAAAAATTTCCATAGTGCATTCGTGCAATTCCTTTAAAACATTCTTTTTTATTGTAAACCAAACAAATTTGTGTAGTTCTTTTTACACATAATCAACTATTTCTGTATATCCTTTTACACATATGAACCCCGCCATAACAAGTCTCTTCTGCTGTGGTGCTGCCTTCACTTTCCCTATTAAGCAACAAACGCAATTTTAATTGCTCTTAAATATTCTTCTTATGAATATCTTATATACTTATACTTTCGATTACATGTTAAAGATTTTAGTAAATATCTATCTCCACCCAATACTTCAATTATCTCAAATTTAGGATCTAGTTTAGTTTGATGTCGTTCTTCGTTTTTGAGCAAAACGTGACACTTTAAAATTTACTTTTTTAGATTTATTTTTATGAAACCTATTTTTGTCGCATTTTGCTTGAGTTTCCATATTCTTTTTGCCTACTTTCTTAAACTTTGTTTTGTCTTATTCATCATGGCTGTTTTCGTTTATCGGTAACAAGCCAAAATGTCGAGCTTCCTTACCAATAAATAATTCCAAGGGCTGAACTTTGTCACACGATTAATCGTGCAATTCAGTGCTGCCATGATATCTGACTGGTTTCGACAGCAGTCAGCATACCTTTCAGTGTACTCATACCCGTTCTACCTGACCGTTTGCTCTACTTGCACCATTGACAAAATGCGCCGAAAACTTTTACTTACGAAACTACGTACTTGATCTGCCTTAATTCGAGTGGGTAAACCAAATATGAAAACTATCTTCGCTGACTAAAAAGATTGCACCCTCTGGATTTACCTTTCAGGCCTGATCTTGACTGGTAGGGCTTGACTAGTCTTCTCGGTCTCAGCAGATCAACCCTTCTACGGCTTTGCTTTTACTTGTACTTTTAATAATGTCATGTTTTATGTTTTTTATCGAATTTAATAATTGTCCAAGTCAGGACAGATTTTAAATAAACTGAACAGCACAATTTTCCAATTGCCAATTTTCTATTCGAACCAGTGATAATCATAGACCTTGTGTTTCCCATCCCATGCACAATAGCTTCATGGCATGACTTATTATACCCCATCGAAAACCTCTTGATATTTCCGACGAACATTTGGTATAATTGACATCTCGTATATTTGATTCGTTAGGTCTTTTCGGTTCCTTAATTATTAGAGGAAAAATTCTAATGCATGAGCTTTGGCTCGAGGAACTTCAGTGGGACGAGTCAATTCCAATGAGTTTGGAAACGGCATGGAATGAATTAAATGAATCCATAGTGAATGTCAAGAAAATAAAAATTTCTTGATTCGTCCATACAGAACCTCAATGACCAAAAAAAATGCATGGACATTCTGATGCTAATAAGAACATATGGCTGTTGTATCTACGTTCGAATCAAAATTTCGAAAAGTTTCAGCACTTCATTGTTAACGTCAAAATCTAAAGTAGCGCCTTTCAAGACTAAAACGGTGCCAGTGTATGAGTCCACGATAAACTCCAGGCCACACGGCGCAATAAGCCATCGTCGACGTTAAGACAACTGAAAGGTCAACATTAAAGTGAGCGATCCACAAGATGGTACCTTTGCCAAGGACGGTGTTGGCGCAAATGAGCGCTGTGTGTATTGTTTGTGTCGTCACTTTGGTGTTTGATGGTGGAGTTGGGAGAACTAGAAGTCGCAATTTACCATTCAAACCAATTTTTATGATTTTTCAGATGGTTAAAAATAGTTCTATAAAATAGTTCTAGTTATACGAAGCTGGGCGACCAATATCGCGGTGCCGATCGGAAACATATTTTCAAACAATTACTTTGTTTAGTGAACTGCAATAAACAAATTTTGAAAATGGAAAATTTCAAAATAAAAACATTGATAAAACACCGGTATTTCTCATTTTCAACATCGATCTATTGGGGGTACATCGATGTTTAGCAACATTACTACTTATGCTTAAAGAGGGCGAAAGGCTGTAATGCCCATGCAACGGTAAACAAAAGTAAAAGTGACAAAGCTTGGGTCGGGATGCCTACTGATTGATTTCATGTAGATAATTTTTGTCCTTTGGCTCGTTGTCAAAACCATATGTCAATTGTTTTGAATAATCTTTAACTGCTGTACAAAAATTAATATTAAATATAGGTGTCGAATAAGTAATAATTTTAGTTTTATAAATGGATCAACGAATCACCACAGTCGACCACGGGTTCCTTCTAAACCGAGGTATAAAGTTCAAGGGCACGTTCAAGATCTGATACTGATAGTCTCTTGATTGTTTTCAAGAACAAAAAAAAAAGGAAAATAAAAGTCGGTTGCTCAGTGGAGACCTGGTAAATGTACAATTCTGTTGTTCTCGAGTTCGAGCCCCGACATAGGAGGCTATTTCTCCCGATGAATCAAAACTTAAAGGTAGCACCGTCAGGGATAATGGAATATCAAAATAAAATATTTAAACAATTAGATACAGAAGAAGGAAACTAAAAAATAAATCAATATATTGCTAGAATTAATATAGACATTTTACTCAATCATTTAAACAATATTGCAGAAAGCCTATTGTTCACAAAATTAAACATAATCCCTAAATATATCTTAAACACAGAAGAAATTCTAAAGATAAAAAACATATTTCAACAACAAAATGTAACAATAAACTTGGATCACGAAATGTATAATGTTCTGTCTCTAGAATCAATAACAAAAAATAAAACACTTGTTTTTAAAATAAAAATTCCTATACTATCAAAATAACATTATGAATACGACCAACTAATATCCTTACCATTTAATAACCCAAAATTTGTAACACTACCAAAACACATTATTCGAAATAAGCTAACGATTAAGGAATTAAACTCACAATGTATTAAGTTGGGCAAATTATATGTATGTGAGACCCCAACTTTACCTACAAATCCCCACTGCCTACCAAACCTACTTAACAATAGTATGGCGACTTGCAACGTCATCGACGGGGGTCAACCACAACAAATCTTCGTACCAATAAAGGGACTGCTACTAATCTTAAACGCCAAAAACATAAACCTCACCTCCACTTGTATACCAGCCAAAACTCTTAGCGGATCCATGATCATCCACTATGATAACTGCTCAATATCCGTGGATGGCATTAAGTACGTCGACGCCGCCACCACTATCGAAGACAAATTCGAAATCAACTTACCACATATTAACAACTTGACCATAAACACTTCTACAAAAATCTGAGTTTATTAAACTTACACCTTTACGACCTACAAAACGATCAGGAAGTCTTCCAGATAAAACATCAAGCTGCCACGCATCTGACAACTGTCTATGTGCTCATCATCGGATTGTCAATAGCCACAACATTCGCCTGGATCTATAAACGAAGGACCATTGCGTTTTCGCCACCCATCTTTAATCCAATTGTCACTCCAGCCACAACCGTCTTGGACATACCATCATTATGGCCATCGTTCCAAGTTAAGGGGGGAGGAGTTATCGCCAACGGCTCTGCGTCACCTCCGCTCAAACCCCCTCGGACATTGTCCCACTAACCACAGCAATGTCATTCAACTCACACATTGTGTGGTCCGTCTCTCTTGCAACACTTGACAACAATTAGCTAACACGGCATATTCAAAAACTCAAGATTTAATGTAAATAGCTTGAATCTGGGACTCGACATCCACATCCGGTGTAAAGCCGAATCAGCGGTCTTACTATACATAGCCCTTATACATAGCCCTTATATATATATTATGTACTTTACTATACATAGCCTCTGCGTAGATTTCTTAAATGAAAATCAATAAACCAGAACTCACTTCGAAGTTGAAATCGAGAAATTTATTTGGCGTACAATCATATCAACAAAATAACTACAAGTCTCAAGACACCCAGAGAACCAAGGCTTCAGGGGCACTGGACTGGTAATTCGGGCGCCTAACTGTCACGACAAAGCGAGACCGTGAAAAAAACTGACGAAATTTAAATAGTTGAAGAGAAGCAAGAAATTGCATGCATTACAAAGGCGAAATTTTTTTCTTTATTTCAAGTTTATTAGCTGCCCTAAGATTTTCATTAATCTTTTCAAACACCCACTTTGAAAGCGCTTCACTTGTGCGCCCATTATAGGTCCAAATTTGAAGCAACTCCGTGTGGCTGAACTCTACCATGTCTGCAATATCAGCAAATATTTTTAACAAGCGCGATCTAAATTATTGGCGTCATCCTAAGAACACTTAACGGAAAATAATTGCATTCTTACTAGCAAGTAGCAGCGAGAAGCAGGTAACATTTAGTCCACAAATTATAGAACGTTGAGGTTAGGTTTCTTCTACAAACAATACCAACAAAATAACAAACGAAACGAAGGACAAAACACACAAGTTCAAATTCTTTGACATTAACCTAATGATCAACATACCTTGAAGTATGTTTTCCATATCTCTAGCAATTTTATAAAGCGAAGTATTAAAAGTTAAACAAGCTTTTGAGCAAAGTCAACCCAAAGCCTACGTGCCACAAACAGCTGATTTTGCAGGGTTGCCAGAAGGCCTGGGCTGCATGAATAATTAAAATTTTTGTACTTTCAAATAGATAAAACACTTATTTAGTAAAAATAATATTAATTTAATAGCAATGTTACAATTTTTTTTTTTTGAGTTTATGCCGATATTTTCGTCAAAAATTTCCATAGTGCATTCGTGCAATTCCTTTAAAACATTCTTTTTTAT
The DNA here is from genome assembly GCA_018152135.1 of Drosophila paulistorum. Taxonomy (NCBI): domain Eukaryota; kingdom Metazoa; phylum Arthropoda; class Insecta; order Diptera; family Drosophilidae; genus Drosophila; species Drosophila paulistorum. Next base: position 4,555,084 of record JAECXG010000823.1, read on the forward strand.
TGTAAACCAAACAAATTTGTGTAGTTCTTTTTACACATAATCAACTATTTCTGTATATCCTTTTACACATATGAACCCCGCCATAACAAGTCTCTTCTGCTGTGGTGCTGCCTTCACTTTCCCTATTAGGCAACAAACGCAATTTTAATTGCTCTTAAATATTCATAAGAATACTTATACTTTCGATTACATGTTAAAGATTTTAGTAAATATCTATCTCCACCCAATACTTCAATTATCTCAAATTTAGGATCTAGTTCAGTTTGATGTCGTTCTTCGTTTTTGAGCAAAACGTGACACTTTAAAATTTACTTTTTTAGATTTATTTTTATGAAACCTATTTTTGTCGCATTTTGCTTGAGTTTCCATATTCTTTTTGCCTACTTTCTTAAACTTTGTTTTGTCTTATTCATCATGGCTGTTTTCGTTTATCGGTAACAAGCCAAAATGTCGAGCTTCCTTACCAATAAATAATTCCAAGGGCACGATTAATCGTGCAATTCAGTGCTGCCATGATATCTGACTGGTTTCGACAGCAGTCAGCATACCTTTCAGTGTACTCATACCCGTTCTACCTGACCGTTTGCTCTACTTGCACCATTGGCAAAATGCGCCGAAAACTTTTACTTACGAAACTACGTACTTGATCTGCCTTAATTCGAGTGGGTAAACCAAATATGAAAACTATCTTCGCTGACTAAAAAGATTGCACCCTCTGGATTTACCTTTCAGGCCTGATCTTGACTGGTAGGGCTTGACTAGTCTTCTCGGTCTCAGCAGATCAACCCTTCTACGGCTTTGCTTTTACTTGTACTTTTAATAATGTCATGTTTTATGTTTTTTATCGAATTTAATAATTGTCCAAGTCAGAACAGATTTTAAATAAACTGAACAGCACAATTTTCCAATTGCCAATTTTCTATTCGAACCAGTGATAATCATAGACCTTGTGTTTCCCATCCCATGCACAATAGCTTCATGGACGTGACTTATTATACCCCATCGAAAACCTCTTGATATTACCGACGAACATTTGGTATAATTGACATCTCGTATATTTGATTCGTTAGGTCTTTTCGGTTCCTTAATTATTAGAGGAAAAATTCTAATGCAAGAGCTTTGGCTCGAGGAACTTCAGTGGGACGAGTCAATTCCAATGAGTTTGGAAACGGCATGGAATGAATTTAATGAATCCATAGTGAATGTCAAGAAAATAAAAATTCCTTGATTCGTCCATACAGAACCTCAATGACCAAAAAAAAAAAATGCATGGATATTCTGATGCTAATAAGAACATATGGCTGTTGTATCTACGTTCGAATCAAAATTTCGAAAAGTTTCAGCACTTCATTGTTAACGTCAAAATCTAAAGTAGCGCCTTTCAAGACTAAAACGGTGCGAGTGGATGAGTCCACGATAAACTCCAGGCCACACGGAGCAATAAGCCATCGTCGACGTTAAGACAACTGAAAGGTCAACATTAAAGTGAGCGATCCACAAGATGGTACCTTTGCTAAGGCCGGTGTTGGCGCAAATGAGCGCTGTGTGTATTGTTTGTGTCGTCACTTTGGTGTTTGATGGTGGAGTTTGGAGAACTAGAAGTCGCAATTTACCTTTCAAACCAATTTTTATGATTTTTCAGATGGTTAAAAATAGTTCTATAAAATAGTTCTAGTTATACGAAGCTGGGCGACCAATATCGCGGTGCCGATCGGAAACATATTTTCAAACAATTACTTTGTTCAGTGAACTGCAATAAACAAATTTTGAAATTGGAAAATTTCAAAATAAAAAAAAACACCGGATCAACGAATCACCACAGTCGACCACGGGTTCCTCCTAAACCGAGGTATAAAGTTCAAGGGCACGTTCAAGATCTGATACTGATAGTCTCTTGATTGTTTTCAAGAACAAAAAAAAAAAAACGAAAATAAAAGTCGGTTGCTCAGTGGAGACCTGGTAAATGTACAATTCTGTTGTTCTCGAGTTCGAACCCCGACATAGGAGGCTATTTCTCCCGATGAATCAAAACTTAAAGGTAGCACCGTCCCCTGACGATATCCCTATAATGGAATATCAAAATAAAATATTTAAACAATTAGATACAGAAGAAGGAAACTAAAAAAAAAATCAATATATTGCTAGAATTAATTACAATATAGACATTTTACTCAATCATTTAAACAATATTGCAGAAAGCCTATTGTTCACAAAATTAAACATAATCCCTAAATATATCTTAAACACAGAAGAAATTCTCAAGATAAAAAACATATTTCAACAACAAAATGTAACAATAAACTTGGATCACGAAATGTATAATGTTCTGTCTCTAGAATCAATAACAAAAAATAAAACACTTGTTTTTAAAATAAAAATTCCTATACTATCAAAATAACATTATGAATACGACCAACTAATATCCTTACCATTTAATAACCCAAAATTTGTAACACTACCAAAACACATTATTCGAAATAAGCTAACGATTAAGGAATTAAACTCACAATGTATTAAGTTGGGCAAATTATATGTATGTGAGACCCCAACTTTACCTACAAATCCCCACTGCCTACCAAACCTACTTAACAATAGTATGGCGACTTGCAACGTCATCGACGGGGGTCAACCACAACAAATCTTCGTACCAATAAAGGGACTGCTACTAATCTTCAACGCCAAAAACATAAACCTCACCTCCACTTGTATACCAGCCAAAACTCTTAGCGGATCCATGATCATCCACTATGATAACTGCTCAATATCCGTGGATGGCATTAAGTACGTCGACGCCGCCACCACTATCGAAGACAAATTCGAAATCAACTTACCACATATTAACAACTTGACCATAAACACTTCTACAAAAAATCTGAGTTTATTAAACTTACACCTTTACGACCTACAAAACGATCAGGAAGTCTTCCAGATAAAACATCAAGCTGCCACGCATCTGACAACTGTCTATGTGCTCATCATCGGATTGTCAATAGCCACAACATTCGCCTGGATCTATAAACGAAGGACCATTGCGTTTTCGCCACCCATCTTTAATCCAATTGTCACTCCAGCCACAACCGTCTTGGACATACCATCATTATGGCCATCGTTCCAAGTTAAGGGGGGAGGAGTTATCGCCAACGGCTCTGCGTCACCTCCGCTCAAACCCCCTCGGACATTGTCCCACTAACCACAGCAATGTCATTCAACTCACACATTGTGTGGTCCGTCTCTCTTGCAACACTTGACAACAATTAGCTAACACGGCATATTCAAAAACTCAAGATTTAATGTAAATAGCTTGAATCTGGGACTCGACATCCACATCCGGTGTAAAGCCGAATAAGCGGTCTTACTATACATAGCCCTTATACATAGCCCTTATATACATATATATTATGTGCTTTACTATACATAGCCTCTGCGTAGATTTCTTAAATGAAAATCAATAAACCAGAACTCACTTCGAAGTTGAAATCGAGAAATTTATTTGGCGTACAATCATATCAACAAAATAACTACAAGTCTCAAGACACCCAGAGAACCAAGGCTTCAGGGGCACTGGACTGGTAATTCGGGCGCCTAACTGTCACGACAAAGCGAGACCGTGAAAAAAACTGACGAAATTTAAATAGTTGAAGAGAAGCAAGAAATTGCATGCATTACAAAGGCGAAATTTTTTTCTTTATTTCAAGTTTATTAGCTGCCTTAAGATTTTCATTAATCTTTTCAAACACCCACTTTGAAAGCGCTTCACTTGTGCGCCCATTATAGGTCCAAATTTGAAGCAACTCCGTGTGGCTGAACTCTACCATGTCTGCAATATCAGCAAATATTTTTAACAAGCGCGATCTAAATTATTGGCGTCATCCTAAGAACACTTAACGGAAAATAATTGCATTCTTACTAGCAAGTAGCAGCGAGAAGCAGGTAACATTTAGTCCACAAATTATAGAACGTTGAGGTTAGGTTTCTTCTACAAACAATACCAACAAAATAACAAACGAAACGAAGGACAAAACACACAAGTTCAAATTCTTTGACATTAACCTAATGATCAACATACCTTGAAGTATGTTTTCCATATCTCTAGCAATTTTATAAAGCGAAGTATTAAAAGTTAAACAAGCTTTTGAGCAAAGTCAACCCAAAGCCTACGTGCCACAAACAGCTGATTTTGCAGGGTTGCCAGAAGGCCTGGGCTGCATGAATAATTAAAATTTTTGTACTTTCAAATAGATAAAACACTTATTTAGTAAAAATAATATTAATTTAATAGCAATGTTACAATTTTTTTTTTTTGAGTTTATGCCGATATTTGCATTCGTGCAATTCCTTTAAAACATTCTTTTTTATTGTAAACCAAACAAATTTGTGTAGTTCTTTTTAGACATAATCAACTATTTCTGTATATCCTTTTACACATATGAACCCCGCCATAACAAGTCTCTTCTGCTGTGGTGCTGCCTTCACTTTCCCTATTAAGCAACAAACGCAATTTTAATTGCTCTTAAATATTTATAAGAATACTTATACTTTCGATTACATGTTAAAGATTTTAGTAAATATCTATCTCCACCCAATACTTCAATTATCTCAAATTTAGGATCTAGTTCAGTTTGATGTCGTTCTTCGTTTTTGAGCAAAACGTGACACTTTAAAATTTACTTTTTTAGATTTATTTTTATGAAACCTATTTTTGTCGCATTTTGCTTGAGTTTCCATATTCTTTTTGCCTACTTTCTTAAACTTTGTTTTGTCTTATTCATCATGGCTGTTTTCGTTTATCGGTAACAAGCCAAAATGTCGAGCTTCCTTACCAATAAATAATTCCAAGGGCACGATTAATCGTGCAATTCAGTGCTGCCATGATATCTGACTGGTTTCGACAGCAGTCAGCATACCTTTCAGTGTACTCATACCCGTTCTACCTGACCGTTTGCTCTACTTGCACCATTGGCAAAATGCGCCGAAAACTTTTACTTACGAAACTACGTACTTGATCTGCCTTAATTCGAGTGGGTAAACCAAATATGAAAACTATCTTCGCTGACTAAAAAGATTGCACCCTCTGGATTTACCTTTCAGGCCTGATCTTGACTGGTAGGGCTTGACTAGTCTTCTCGGTCTCAGCAGATCAACCCTTCTACGGCTTTGCTTTTACTTGTACTTTTAATAATGCCATGTTTTATGTTTTTTATCGAATTTAATAATTGTCCAAGTCAGAACAGATTTTAAATAAACTGAACAGCACAATTTTCCAATTGCCAATTTTTTATTCGAACCAGTGATAATCATAGACCTTGTGTTTCCCATCCCATGCACAATAGCTTCATGGACGTGACTTATTATACCCCATCGAAAACCTCTTGATATTACCGACGAACATTTGGTATAATTGACATCTCGTATATTCGTTAGGTCTTTTCGGTTCCTTAATTATTAGAGGAAAAATTCTAATGCAAGAGCTTTGGCTCGAGGAACTTCAGTGGGACGAGTCAATTCCAATGAGTTTGGAAACGGCATGGAATGAATTTAATGAATCCATAGTGAATGTCAAGAAAATAAAAATTCCTTGATTCGTCCATACAGAACCTCAATGACCAAAAAAAAAATGCATGGATATTCTGATGCTAATAAGAACATATGGCTGTTGTATCTACGTTCGAATCAAAATTTCGAAAAGTTTCAGCACTTCATTGTTAACGTCAAAATCTAAAGTAGCGCCTTTCAAGACTAAAACGGTGCGAGTGGATGAGTCCACGATAAACTCCAGGCCACACGGAGCAATAAGCCATCGTCGACGTTAAGACAACTGAAAGGTCAACATTAAAGTGAGCGATCCACAAGATGGTTCCTTTGCTAAGGCCGGTGTTGGCGCAAATGAGCGCTGTGTGTATTGTTTGTGTCGTCACTTTGGTGTTTGATGGTGGAGTTTGGAGAACTAGAAGTCGCAATTTACCATTCAAACCAATTTTTATGATTTTTCAGATGGTTAAAAATAGTTCTATAAAATAGTTCTAGTTATACGAAGCTGGGCGACCAATATCGCGGTGCCGATCGGAAACATATTTTCAAACAATTACTTTGTTCAGTGAACTGCAATAAACAAATTTTGAAATTGGAAAATTTCAAAATAAAACGAGCTATGGAAGTTAACTTCGGCCTTGCCGAAGTTTATATACCCTTGCAGTTCTTTATTATATTTAATTCGATAAGAAAAGTGAAATTTCATACATCAACAGCATTAGTTGTCGTATTATGAATATGCTCAAATATTTTTCAAACTACTGAATTCAAAACACATTTAATGATTATTAAACAATATATGATATAGTAGTCCGATCCCGATGATTTTCATACTTTATCTCACACAGGTAATAAAGAGTTTCCAAAAAAAATTTCAACCCGATATCTCTTAAGATGGCTGAGTAAAACGCACAGACGGACGGACAGACGGACAGACGGACATGGCTATATCGACTCAGCTTCTCAAGCTGATCAAGAATATATATACTTTATGGGGTCGGAAACGTCTCCTTCTGTGCGTTACAAACATCTGACCAATTTTATAATACCCTCTGCAAGGGTATAAAAAAACACCGGATCAACGAATCACCACAGTCGACCACGGGTTCCTCCTAAACCGAGGTATAAAGTTCAAGGGCACGTTCAAGATCTGATACTGATAGTCTCTTGATTGTTTTCAAGAACAAAAAAAAAAAACGAAAATAATAGTCGGTTGCTCAGTGGAGACCTGGTAAATGTACAATTCTGTTGTTCTCGAGTTCGAACCCCGACATAGGAGGCTATTTCTCCCGATGAATCAAAACTTAAAGGTAGCACCGTCCCCTGACGATATCCCTATAATGGAATATCAAAATAAAATATTTAAACAATTAGATACAGAAGAACGAAACTAAAAAATAAATCAATATATTGCTAGAATTAATTACAATATAGACATTTTACTCAATCATTTAAACAATATTGCAGAAAGCCTATTGTTCACAAAATTAAACATAATCCCTAAATATATCTTAAACACAGAAGAAATTCTCAAGATAAAAAACATATTTCAACAACAAAATGTAACAATAAACTTGGATCACGAAATGTATAATGTTCTGTCTCTAGAATCAATAACAAAAAATAAAACACTTGTTTTTAAAATAAAAATTCCTATACTATCAAAATAACATTATGAATACGACCAACTAATATCCTTACCATTTAATAACCCAAAATTTGTAACACTACCAAAACACATTATTCGAAATAAGCTAACGATTAAGGAATTAAACTCACAATGTATTAAGTTGGGCAAATTATATGTATGTGAGACCCCAACTTTACCTACAAATCCCCACTGCCTACCAAACCTACTTAACAATAGTATGGCGACTTGCAACATCATCGACGGGGGTCAACCACAACAAATCTTCGTACCAATAAAGGGACTGCTACTAATCTTCAACGCCAAAAACATAAACCTCACCTCCACTTGTATACCAGCCAAAACTCTTAGCGGATCCATGATCATCCACTATGATAACTGCTCAATATCCGTGGATGGCATTAAGTACGTCGACGCCGCCACCACTATCGAAGACAAATTCGAAATCAACTTACCACATATTAACAACTTGACCATAAACACTTCTACAAAAAATCTGAGTTTGTTAAACTTACACCTTTACGACCTACAAAACGATCAGGAAGTCTTCCAGATAAAACATCAAGCTGCCACGCATCTGACAACTGTCTATGTGCTCATCATCGGATTGTCAATAGCCACAACATTCGCCTGGATCTATAAACGAAGGACCATTGCGTTTTCGCCACCCATCTTTAATCCAATTGTCACTCCAGCCACAACCGTCTTGGACATGCCATCGTAATGGCCATCGTTCCAAGTTAAGGGGGGAGGAGTTATCGCCAACGGCTCTGCGTCACCCCCGCTCAAACCCCCTCGGACATTGTCCCACTAACCACAACAATGTCATTCAACACACACATTGTGTGGTCCGTCTCTCTTGCAAGATTTGACAACAATTAGCTAACACGGCATATTCAAAAACTCAAGATTTAATGTAAACGGCTTAATCCACATCCGGCGTAAAGCCGAATCAGCGGTCTTACTATACATAGCCCTTATACATAGCCCTTATATACATATATATTATGTACTTTACTATACATAGCCTCTGCGTAGGTTTCTTAAATGAAAATCAATAAACCAGAACTCACTTCGAAGTTGAAATCGAGAAATTTATTTGGCGTACAATCATATCAACAAAATAACTACAAGTCTCAAGACACCCAGAGAACCAAGGCTTCAGGGGCACTGGACTGGTAATTCGGGCGCCTAACTGTCGCGACAAAGCGAGACCGTGAAAAAAACTGACGAAATTTAAATAGTTGAAGAGAAGCAAGAAATTGCATGCATTACAAAGTCGAAATTATTTTCTTTATTTCAAGTTTATTAGCTGCCTTAAGATTTTCATTAATCTTTTCAAACACCCACTTTGAAAGCGCTTCACTTGTGCGCCCATTATAGGTCCAAATTTGAAGCAACTCCGTGTGGCTGAACTCTACCATGTCTGCAATATCAGCAAATATTTTTAACAAGCGCGAAATAAATTATTGGCGTCATCCTAAGAACACTTAACGGAAAATAATTGCATTCTTACTAGCAAGTAGCAGCGAAAAGCAAAGCAGAACAAATTATAGAACGTTGAGGTTAGGTTTCTTCTACAAACAATACCAACAAAATAACAGACGAAACGAAGGACAAAACACACAAGTTCAAATTCTTTGACATTAACCTAATGATTTTCTATATCTCTAGCAATTTTATAAAGCGAATTATTAAAAGTTAAACAAGCTTTTGAGCAAAATCAACCCAAAGCCTACGTGCCACAAACAGCTGATTTTGCAGGGTTGCCAGAAGGCCTGGGCTGCATGAATAATTAAAATTTTTGTACTTTCAAATAGATAAAACACTTATTTAGTAAAAATAATATTAATTTAATAGCAATGTTACAATTTTTTTTTTTTTTGAGTTTATGCCGCTATTTTCGTCAAAAATTTCCATAGTGCATTCGTGCAATTCCTTTAACAAATTTTTTTTTATTGTAAACCAAACAAATTTGTGTAGTTCTTTTTACACATAATCAACTATTTCTGTATATCCTTTTACACATATGAACCCCGCCATAACAAGTCTCTTCTGCTGTGGTGCTGCCTTCACTTTCCCTATTAAGCAACAAACGCAATTTTAATTGCTCTTAAATATTCATAAGAATACTTATACTTTCGATTACATGTTAAAGATTTTAGTAAATATCTATCTCCACCCAATACTTCAATTATCTCAAATTTAGGATCTAGTTCAGTTTGATGTCGTTCTTCGTTTTTGAGCAAAACGTGACACTTTAAAATTTACTTTTTTAGATTTATTTTTATGAAACCTATTTTTGTCGCATTTTGCTTGAGTTTCCATATTCTTTTTGCCTACTTTCTTAAACTTTGTTTTGTCTTATTCATCATGGCTGTTTTCGTTTATCGGTAACAAGCCAAAATGTCGAGCTTCCTTACCAATAAATAATTCCAAGGGCACGATTAATCGTGCAATTCAGTGCTGCCATGATATCTGACTGGTTTCGACAGCAGTCAGCATACCTTTCAGTGTACTCATACCCGTTCTACCTGACCGTTTGCTCTACTTGCACCATTGGCAAAATGCGCCGAAAACTTTTACTTACGAAACTACGTACTTGATCTGCCTTAATTCGAGTGGGTAAACCAAATATGAAAACTATCTTCGCTGACTAAAAAGATTGCACCCTCTGGATTTACCTTTCAGGCCTGATCTTGACTGGTAGGGCTTGACTAGTCTTCTCGGTCTCAGCAGATCAACCCTTCTACGGCTTTGCTTTTACTTGTACTTTTAATAATGCCATGTTTTATGTTTTTTATCGAATTTAATAATTGTCCAAGTCAGGACAGATTTTAAATAAACTGAACAGCACAATTTTCCAATTGCCAATTTTCTATTCGAAGCAGTGATAATCATAGACCTTGTGTTTCCCATCCCATGTACAATAGCTTATTATACCCCATCGAAAACCTCTTGATATTACCGACGAACATTTGGTATAATTGACATCTCGTATATTTGATTCGTTAGGTCTTTTCGGTTCCTTAATTATTAGAGGAAAAATTCTAATGCAAGAGCTTTGGCTCGAGGAACTTCAGTGGGACGAGTCAATTCCAATGAGTTTGGAAACGGCATGGAATGAATTTAATGAATCCATAGTGAATGTCAAGAAAATAAAAATTCCTTGATTCGTCCATACAGAACCTCAATGACCAAAAAAAAAAAATGCATGGATATTCTGATGCTAATAAGAACATATGGCTGTTGTATCTACGTTCGAATCAAAATTTCGAAAAGTTTCAGCACTTCATTGTTAACGTCAAAATCTAAAGTAGCGCCTTTCAAGACTAAAACGGTGCGAGTGGATGAGTCCACGATAAACTCCAGGCCACACGGAGCAATAAGCCATCGTCGACGTTAAGACAACTGAAAGGTCAACATTAAAGTGAGCGATCCACAAGATGGTACCTTTGCCAAGGCCGGTGTTGGCGCAAATGAGCGCTGTGTGTATTGTTTGTGTCGTCACTTTGGTGTTTGATGGTGGAGTTGGGAGAACTAGAAGTCGCAATTTACCATTCAAACCAATTTTTATGATTTTTCAGATGGTTAAAAATAGTTCTATAAAATAGTTCTAGGTTACGAAGCTGGGCGACCAATATCGCGGTGCCGATCGGAAACATATTTTCAAACAATTACTTTGTTCAGTGAACTGCAATAAACAAATTTTGAAAATGGAAAATTTCAAAATAAAAACATTGATAAAACACCGGTATTTCTCATTTTCAACATCGATCTATTGGGGGTACATCGATGTTTAGCAGCATTACTACTTATGCTTAAAGAGGGCGAAAGGCTGTAATGCCCATGCAACGGTAAACAAAAGTAAAAGTGACAAAGCTTGGGTCGCGATGCCTACTGATTTCATGTAGATAATTTTTGTCCTTTGGCTCGTTGTCAAAACCATATGTCAATTGTTTTGAATAATCTTTAACTGCTGTACAAAAATTAATATTAAATATAGGTGTCGAATGAGTAATAATTTTAGTTTTATAAATGGATCAACGAATCACCACAGTCGACCACGGGTTCCTTCTAAACCGAGGTATAAAGTTCAAGGGCACGTTCAAGATCTGATACTGATAGTCTCTTGATTGTTTTCAACAACAAAAAAAAAAAACGAAATTAAAGTCGGTTGCTCAGTGGAGACCTGGTAAATGTACAATTCTGTTGTTCTCGAGTTCGAACCCCGACATAGGAGGCTATTTCTCCCGATGAATCAAAACTTAAAGGTAGCACCGTCAGGGATAATGGAATATCAAAATAAAATATTTAAACAATTAGATACAGAAGAACGAAACTAAAAAATAAATCAATATATTGCTAGAATTAATTACAATATAGACATTTTACTCAATCATTTAAACAATATTGCAGAAAGCCTATTGTTCACAAAATTAAACATAATCCCTAAATATATCTTAAACACAGAAGAAATTCTCAAGATAAAAAACATATTTCAACAACAAAATGTAACAATAAACTTGGATCACGAAATGTATAATGTTCTGTCTCTAGAATCAATAACAAAAAATAAAACACTTGTTTTTAAAATAAAAATTCCTATACTATCAAAATAACATTATGAATACGACCAACTAATATCCTTACCATTTAATAACCCAAAATTTGTAACACTACCAAAACACATTATTCGAAATAAGCTAACGATTAAGGAATTAAACTCACAATGTATTAAGTTGGGCAAATTATATGTATGTGAGACCCCAACTTTACCTACAAATCCCCACTGCCTACCAAACCTACTTAACAATAGTATGGCGACTTGCAACGTCATCGACGGGGGTCAACCACAACAAATCTTCGTACCAATAAAGGGACTGCTACTAATCTTCAACGCCAAAAACATAAACCTCACCTCCACTTGTATACCAGCCAAAACTCTTAGCGGATCCATGATCATCCACTATGATAACTGCTCAATATCCGTGGATGGCATTAAGTACGTCGACGCCGCCACCACTATCGAAGACAAATTCGAAATCAACTTACCACATATTAACAACTTGACCATAAACACTTCTACAAAAAATCTGAGTTTGTTAAACTTACACCTTTACGACCTACAAAACGATCAGGAAGTCTTCCAGATAAAACATCAAGCTGCCACGCATCTGACAACTGTCTATGTGCTCATCATCGGATTGTCAATAGCCACAACATTCGCCTGGATCTATAAACGAAGGACCATTGCGTTTTCGCCGCCATCTTTAATCCAATTGTCACTCCAGCCACAACCGTCTTGGACATGCCATCGTAATGGCCATCGTTCCAAGTTAAGGGGGGAGGAGTTATCGCCAACGGCTCTGCGTCACCCCCGCTCAAACCCCCTCGGACATTGTCCCACTAACCACAACAATGTCATTCAACTCACACATTGTGTGGTCCGTCTCTCTTGCAACACTTGACAACAATTAGCTAACACGGCATATTCAAAAACTCAAAATTTTATGTAAACAGCTTGAATCTGGGACTCGACATCCACATCCGGCGTAAAGCCGAATCAGCGGTCTTACTATACATAGCCCTTATACATAGCCCTTATATACATATATATTATGTACTTTACTATACATAGCCTCTGCGTAGGTTTCTTAAATGAAAATCAATAAACCAGAACTCACTTCGAAGTTGAAATCGAGAAATTTCTTTGGCGTACAATCATATCAACAAAATAACTACAAGTCTCAAGACACCCAGAGAACCAAGGCTTCAGGGGCACTGGACTGGTAATTCGGGCGCCTAACTGTCGCGACAAAGCGAGACCGTGAAAAAAACTGACGAAATTTAAATAGTGGAAGAGAAGCAAGAAATTGCATGCATTACAAAGGCGAAATTTTTTTCGTTATTTCAAGTTTATTACCTGCCTTAAGATTTTCATTAATCTTTTCAAACACCCACTTTAAAAGCGCTTCACTTGTGCGCCCATTATAGGTCCAAATTTGAAGCAACTCCGTGTGGCTGAACTCTACCATGTCTGCAATATCAGCAAATATTTTTAACAAGCGCGAACTAAATTATTGGCGTCATCCTAAGAACACTTAACGGAAAATAATTGCATTCTTACTAGCAAGTAGCAGCGAGAAGCAAAGCAGAATAAATTATAGAACGTTGAGGTTAGGTTTCTTCTACAAACAATACCAACAAAATAACAGACGAAACGAAGGACAAAACACACAAGTTCAAATTCTTTGACATTAACCTAATGATTTTCTATATCTCTAGCAATTTTATAAAGCGAATTATTAAAAGTTAAACAAGCTTTTGAGCAAAATCAACCCAAAGCCTACGTGCCACAAACAGCTGATTTTGCAGGGTTGCCAGAAGGCCTGGGCTGCATGAATAATTAAAATTTTTGTACTTTCAAATAGATAAAACACTTATTTAGTAAAAATAATATTAATTTAATAGCAATGTTACAATTTTTTTTTTTTTTTGAGTTTATGCCGATATTTTTGTCAAAAATTTCGTGCAATTCCTTTAAAACATTTTTTTTTTATTGTAAACCAAACAAATTTGTGTAGTTCTTTTTACACATAATCAACTATTTCTGTATATCCTTCTACACATATTACACATATAACATCCTTTTACCGCCATAACAAGTCTCTTCTGCTGTGGTGCTGCCTTCAGTTTCCCTATTAAGCAACAAACGCAATTTTAATTGCTCTTAAATATTCATAAGAATACTTATACTTTCGATTACATGTTAAAGATTTTAGTAAATATCTATCTCCACCCAATACTTCAATTATCTCAAATTTAGGATCTAGTTCAGTTTGATGTCGTTCTTCGTTTTTGAGCAAAACGTGACACTTTAAAATTTACTTTTTTAGATTTATTTTTATGAAACCTATTTTTGTCGCATTTTGCTTGAGTTTCCATATTCTTTTTGCCTGCTTTCTTAAACTTTGTTTTGTTTTTTTCATCATGGCTGTTTTCGTTTATCGGTAGCAAGCCAAAATGTCGAGCTTCCTTACCAATAAATAATTCCAAGGGCTGAACTTTGTCACACGATTAATCGTGCAATTCAGTGCTGCCATGATATCTGACTGGTTTCGACAGCAGTCAGCATACCTTTCAGTGTACTCATACCCGTTCTACCTGACCGTTTGCTCTACTTGCACCATTGGCAAAATGCGCCGAAAACTTTTACTTACGAAACTACGTACTTGATCTGCCTTAATTCGAGTGGGTAAACCAAATAAGGACAGACCTGCCAAATGAAAACTATCTTCGCTGACTAAAAAGATTGCACCCTCTGGATTTACCTTTCAGGCCTGATCTTGACTGGTAGGGCTAGTCTAGTCTTCTCGGTCTCAGCTGATCAACCCTTCTACGGCTTTGCTTTTACTTGTACTTTTAATAATGTCATGTTTTAAGTTTTTTATCGAATTTAATAATTGTCCAAGTCAGGACAGATTTTAAATAAACTGAACAGCACAATTTTCCAATTGCCAATTTTCTATTCGAACCAGTGATAATCATAGACCTCAGGGCCGGCGGCACGCGCTTATCCCGAGTGTGTAGTAAAAACAAATTATCCCCCCCCCACCACTCCCTTTTTTTTTTTGTTCTTTAGGGTGCCATGATTATAATATGCAGTCTATTAAAGTAGGAAATAGAAAAGTTCACAACATAAATCAATAACTAGTACATATGTATAAGTAAAAATTTTTTTTGCTTTTTACAGGCCATACTATATACAAGCATCATTACATAGCAAAAACAGCAGTTCGTTTTGAATTGCGACTGATAAACTCATTCATTAAATCATCCACATTGAGCTTATCAACTGCTTCTGAATACGAATGTAATATTGCCACAAGATTTAGTCTATTTTGCGCAGCTGATGATCTTAGATAATTTTTGATTTGACGCAAAAAGCGAGAAGCTGCTTTCATTAGAGCACGTTGATCCAGGAATCGTAATTATCAATCGAATGAACCGCACTAATTCCGGAATAAGGTCCATAACATTTGTTTTTGCTCAAAAAATTACCTATAGCAAAACTCTCAAGAGAATTAAAAAACCAGAGGGCCGGGGCTAATTTCGACCGCGTCAAAGTTTGTATACCCTTGTAAGTTTTTTAGTAACTCTTTTATCTAAACTAACTGTTTTATCTAAAAAGGGCAATGTTTGCGAAAGAACGGCCTTCAATCTTAGCATAGGATATAACGCACTTTCTGACGAAAGTCACTGTTTTCCACCGATCGTTTCTTTGGGAGCTATATGATATAGTTACCCGATCTTTACCAAATTCGGCACAGTCATTAATAGATATATTTAACTGTCAAATGTTTAATTTGAAAGCAATCGCATTAAAAGTAACGAAGTTATTGACAAAAGTCACTGTTTTCGACGGGTCGTTCCTATGGGAGCTATATGATATAGTCACCCGATCTTGACCAAATTTGGCACAGTCGTTTATAGTTACAATCCTTACCATTTAATAACCCAAAATTTGTAACACTACCAAAACACATTATTCGAAATAAGCTAACGATTAAGGAATTAAACTCACAATGTATTAAGTTGGGCAAATTATATGTATGTCAGACCCCAACTTTACCTACAAATCCCCACTGCCTACCAAACCTACTTAACAATAGTATGGCGACTTGCAACGTCATCGACGGGGGTCAACAACAACAAATCTTCGTACCAATAAAGGGACTGCTACTAATCTTCAACGCCAAAAACATAAACCTCACCTCCACTTGTATACCAGCCAAAACTCTTAGCGGATCCATGATCATCCACTATGATAACTGCTCAATATCCACGGTGCCAGCGGATGAGTCCACGATAAACTCCAGGCCACACTGAGCAATAAGCCATCGTCGACGTTAAGACAACTGAAAGGTCAACATTAAAGTGAGCGATCCACAAGATGGTACCTTTGCCAAGGCCGGTGTTGGCGCAAATGAGCGCTGTGTGTATTGTTTGTGTCGTGACTTTGGTGTTTGATGGTGGAGTTGGGAGAATTAGAAGTCGCAATTTACCATTCAAACCAATTTTTATGATTTTTCAGATGGTTAAAAATAGTTCTATAAAATAGTTCTAGTTATACGAAGCTGGGCGACCAATATCGCGGTGCCGATCGGAAACATATTTACTTTGTTTAAAACAATTACTTTGTTCAGTGAACTGCAATAAACAAATTTTGAAATAGGAAAATTTCAAAATAAAAACATTGATAAAACACCGGTATTTCTCATTTTCAACATCGATCTATTGGGGGTACATCGATGTTTAGCAGCATTACTACTTATGCTTAAAGAGGGCGAAAGGCTGTAATGCCCATGCAACGGTAAACAAAAGTAAAAGTGACAAAGCTTGGGTCGCGATGCCTACTGATTTCATGTAGATAATTTTTGTCCTTTGGCTCGTTGTCAAAACCATATGTCAATTGTTTTGAATAATCTTTAACTGCTGTACAAAATTTAATATTAAATATAGGTGTCGAATGAGTAATAATTTTAGTTTTATAAATGGATCAACGAATCACCACAGTCGACCACGGGTTCCTTCTAAACCGAGGTATAAAGTTCAAGGGCACGTTTAAGATCTGATACTGATAGTCTCTTGATTGTTTTCAAGAACAAAAAAAAAAAGAAAAATAAAAGTCGGTTGCTCAGTGGAGACCTGGTAAATGTAAAATTCTGTTGTTCTCGAGTTCGAACCCCGACATAGGAGGCTATTTTTCTCGATGAATCAAAACTTAAAGGTAGCACCGTCAGGGATAATGGAATATCAAAATAAAATATTTAAACAATTAGATACAGAAGAACGAAACTAAAAAATAAATCAATATATTGCCAGAATTAATTACAATATAGACATTTTACTCAATCATTTAAACAATATTGCAGAAAGCCTATTGTTCACAAAATTAAACATAATCCCTAAATATATCTTAAACACAGAAGAAATTCTCAAGATAAAAAACATATTTCAACAACAAAATGTAACAATAAACTTGGATCACGAAATGTATAATGTTCTGTCTCTAGAATCAATAACAAAAAATAAAACACTTGTTTTTAAAATAAAAATTCCTATACTATCAAAATAACATTATGAATACGACCAACTAATATCCTTACCATTTAATAACCCAAAATTTGTAACACTACCAAAACACATTATTCGAAATAAGCTAACGATTAAGGAATTAAACTCACAATGTATTAAGTTGGGCAAATTGTATGTATGTGAGACCCCAACTTTACCTACAAATCCCCACTGCCTACCAAACCTACTTAACAATAGTATGGCGACTTGCAACGTCATCGACGGGGGTCAACCACAACAAATCTTCGTACCAATAAAGAGACTGCTACTAATCTTCAACGCCAAAAACATAAACCTCACCTCCACTTGTATACCAGCCAAAACTCTTAGCGGATCCATGATCATCCACTATGATAACTGCTCAATATCCGTGGATGGCATTAAGTACGTCGACGCCGCCACCACTATCGAAGACAAATTTGAAATCAACTTACCACATATTAACAACTTGACCATAAACACTTCTACAAAAAATCTGAGTTTGTTAAACTTACACCTTTACGACCTACAAAACGATCAGGAAGTCTTCCAGATAAAACATCAAGCTGCCACGCATCTGACAACTGTCTATGTGCTCATCATCGGATTGTCAATAGCCACAACATTCGCCTGGATCTATAAACGAAGGACCATTGCGTTTTCGCCACCCATCTTTAATCCAATTGTCACTCCAGCCACAACCGTCTTGGACATACCATCATTATGGCCATCGTTCCAAGTTAAGGGGGGAGGAGTTATCGCCAACGGCTCTGCGTCACCTCCGCTCAAACCCCCTCGGACATTGTTCCACTAACCACAACAATGTCATTCAACTCACACATTGTGTGGTCCGTCTCTCTTGCAACACTTGACAACAATTAGCTAACACGGCATATTCAAAAACTCAAGATTTAATGTAAATAGCTTGAATCTGGGACTCGACATCCACATCCGGCGTAAAGCCGAATCAGCGGTCTTACTATACATAGCCCTTATACATAGCCCTTATATACATATATATTATGTACTTTACTATACATAGCCTCTGCGTAGGTTTCTTAAATGAAAATCAATAAACCAGAACTCACTTCGAAGTTGAAATCGAGAAATTTCTTTGGCGTACAATCATATCAACAAAATAACTACAAGTCTCAAGACACCCAGAGAACCAAGGCTTCAGGGGCACTGGACTGGTAATTCGGGCGCCTAACTGTCGCGACAAAGCGAGACCGTGAAAAAAACTGACGAAATTTAAATAGTGGAAGAGAAGCAAGAAATTGCATGCATTACAAAGGCGAAATTTTTTTTCGTTATTTCAAGTTTATTACCTGCCTTAAGATTTTCATTAATCTTTTCAAACACCCACTTTAAAAGCGCTTCACTTGTGCGCCCATTATAGGTCCAAATTTGAAGCAACTCCGTGTGGCTGAACTCTACCATGTCTGCAATATCAGCAAATATTTTTAACAAGCGCGAACTAAATTATTGGCGTCATCCTAAGAACACTTAACGGAAAATAATTGCATTCTTACTAGCAAGTAGCAGCGAGAAGCAAAGCAGAATAAATTATAGAACGTTGAGGTTAGGTTTCTTCTACAAACAATACCAACAAAATAACAAACGAAACGAAGGACAAAACACACAAGTTCAAATTCTTTCACATTAACCTAATGATCAACATACCTTGAACTATGTTTTCCATATCTCTAGCAATTTTATAAAGCGAATTATTAAAAGTTAAACAAGCTTTTGAGCAAAATCAACCCAAAGCCTACGTGCCACAAACAGCTGATTTTGCAGGGTTGCCAGAAGGCCTGGGTTGCATGAATAATTAAAATTTTTGTACTTTCAAATAGATAAAACACTTATTTAGTAAAAATAATATTAATTTAATAGCAATGTTACAATTTTTTTTTTTTTTGAGTTTATGCCGATATTTTTGTCAAAAATTTCCATAGTGCATTCGTGCAATTCCTTTAAAACATTTTTTTTTATTGTAAACCAAACAAATTTGTGTAGTTCTTTTTACACATAATCAACTATTTCTGTATATCCTTCTACACATATTACACATATAACATCCTTTTACCGCCATAACAAGTCTCTTCTGCTGTGGTGCTGCCTTCAGTTTCCCTATTAAGCAACGAACGCAATTTTAATTGCTCTTAAATATTCATAAGAATACTTATACTTTCGATTACATGTTAAAGATTTTAGTAAATATCTATCTCCACCCAATACTTCAATTATCTCAAATTTAGGATCTAGTTCAGTTTGATGTCGTTCTTCGTTTTTGAGCAAAACGTGACACTTTAAAATTTACTTTTTTAGATTTATTTTTATGAAACCTATTTTTGTCGCATTTTGCTTGAGTTTCCATATTCTTTTTGCCTGCTTTCTTAAACTTTGTTTTTTTTTTTCATCATGGCTGTTTTCGTTTATCGGTAGCAAGCCAAAATGTCGAGCTTCCTTACCAATAAATAATTCCAAGGGCTGAACTTTGTCACACGATTAATCGTGCAATTCAGTGCTGCCATGATATCTGACTGGTTTCGACAGCAGTCAGCATACCTTTCAGTGTACTCATACCCGTTCTACCTGACCGTTTGCTCTACTTGCACCATTGGCAAAATGCGCCGAAAACTTTTACTTACGAAACTACGTACTTGATCTGCCTTAATTCGAGTGGGTAAACCAAATAAGGACAGACCTGCCAAATGAAAACTATCTTCGCTGACTAAAAAGATTGCACCCTCTGGATTTACCTTTCAGGCCTGATCTTGACTGGTAGGGCTAGTCTAGTCTTCTCGGTCTCAGCTGATCAACCCTTCTACGGCTTTGCTTTTACTTGTACTTTTAATAATGTCATGTTTTAAGTTTTTTATCGAATTTAATAATTGTCCAAGTCAGGACAGATTTTAAATAAACTGAACAGCACAATTTTCCAATTGCCAATTTTCTATTCGAACCAGTGATAATCATAGACCTCAGGGCCGGCGGCACGCGCTTATCCCGAGTGTGTAGTAAAAACAAATTATCCCCCCCCCCACCCCTCCCTTTTTTTTTTTTTTTTTTAGGGTGCCATGATTATAATATGCAGTCTATTAAAGTAGGAAATAGAAAAGTTCACAACATAAATCAATAACTAGTACATATGTATAAGTAAAAATTTTTTTGCTTTTTACAGGCCATACTATATACAAGCATCATTACATAGCAAAAACAGCAGTTCGTTTTGAATTGCGACTGATAAACTCATTCATTAAATCATCCACATTGAGCTTATCAACTGCTTCTGAATACGAATGTAATATTGCCACAAGATTTAGTCTATTTTGCGCAGCTGATGATCTTAGATAATTTTTGATTTGACGCAAAAAGCGAGAAGCTGCTTTCATTAGAGCACGTTGATCCAGGAATCGTAATTATCAATCGAATGAACCGCACTAATTCCGGAATAAGGTCCATAACATTTGTTTTCGCTCAAAAAATTACCTATAGCAAAACTCTCAAGAGAATTAAAAAACCAGAGGGCCGGGGCTAACTTCGACCGCGTCAAAGTTTGTATACCCTTGTAAGTTTTTTAGTAACTCTTTTATCTAAACTAACTGTTTTATCTAAAAAGGGCAATGTTTGCGAAAGAACGGCCTTCAATCTTAGCATAGGATATAACGCACTTTCTGACGAAAGTCACTGTTTTCCACCGATCGTTTCTTTGGGAGCTATATGATATAGTTACCCGATCTTTACCAAATTCGGCACAGTCATTAATAGATATATTTAACTGTCAAATGTTTAATTTGAAAGCAATCGCATTAAAAGTAACGAAGTTATTGACAAAAGTCACTGTTTTCGACGGGTCGTTCCTATGGGAGCTATATGATATAGTCACCCGATCTTGACCAAATTTGGCACAGTCGTTTATAGTTACAATCCTTACCATTTAATAACCCAAAATTTGTAACACTACCAAAACACATTATTCGAAATAAGCTAACGATTAAGGAATTAAACTCACAATGTATTAAGTTGGGCAAATTATATGTATGTCAGACCCCAACTTTACCTACAAATCCCCACTGCCTACCAAACCTACTTAACAATAGTATGGCGACTTGCAACGTCATCGACGGGGGTCAACAACAACAAATCTTCGTACCAATAAAGGGACTGCTACTAATCTTCAACGCCAAAAACATAAACCTCACCTCCACTTGTATACCAGCCAAAACTCTTAGCGGATCCATGATCATCCACTATGATAACTGCTCAATATCCACGGTGCCAGCGGATGAGTCCACGATAAACTCCAGGCCACACGGAGCAATAAGCCATCGTCGACGTTAAGACAACTGAAAGGTCAACATTAAAGTGAGCGATCCACAAGATGGTACCTTTGCCAAGGCCGGTGTTGGCGCAAATGAGCGCTGTGTGTATTGTTTGTGTCGTGACTTTGGTGTTTGATGGTGGAGTTGGGAGAATTAGAAGTCGCAATTTACCATTCAAACCAATTTTTATGATTTTTCAGATGGTTAAAAATAGTTCTATAAAATAGTTCTAGTTATACGAAGCTGGGCGACCAATATCGCGGTGCCGATCGGAAACATATTTACTTTGTTTAAAACAATTACTTTGTTCAGTGAACTGCAATAAACAAATTTTGAAATAGGAAAATTTCAAAATAAAAACATTGATAAAACACCGGTATTTCTCATTTTCAACATCGATCTATTGGGGGTACATCGATGTTTAGCAGCATTACTACTTATGCTTAAAGAGGGCGAAAGGCTGTAATGCCCATGCAACGGTAAACAAAAGTAAAAGTGACAAAGCTTGGGTCGCGATGCCTACTGATTTCATGTAGATAATTTTTGTCCTTTGGCTCGTTGTCAAAACCATATGTCAATTGTTTTGAATAATCTTTAACTGCTGTACAAAATTTAATATTAAATATAGGTGTCGAATGAGTAATAATTTTAGTTTTATAAATGGATCAACGAATCACCACAGTCAACCACGGGTTCCTTCTAAACCGAGGTATAAAGTTCAAGGGCACGTTTAAGATCTGATACTGATAGTCTCTTGATTGTTTTCAAGAACAAAAAAAAAAAGAAAAATAAAAGTCGGTTGCTGAGTGGAGACCTGGTAAATGTAAAATTCTGTTGTTCTCGAGTTCGAACCCCGACATAGGAGGCTATTTTTCTCGATGAATCAAAACTTAAATGTAGCTCCGTCAGGGATAATGGAATATCAAAATAAAATATTTAAACAATTAGATACAGAAGAACGAAACTAAAAAATAAATCAATATATTGCCAGAATTAATTACAATATAGACATTTTACTCAATCATTTAAACAATATTGCAGAAAGCCTATTGTTCACAAAATTAAACATAATCCCTAAATATATCTTAAACACAGAAGAAATTCTCAAGATAAAAAACCAAACCTACTTAACAATAGTATGGCGACTTGCAACGTCATCGACGGGGGTCAACCACAACAAATCTTCGTACCAATAAAGAGACTGCTACTAATCTTCAACGCCAAAAACATAAACCTCACCTCCACTTGTATACCAGCCAAAACTCTTAGCGGATCCATGATCATCCACTATGATAACTGCTCAATATCCGTGGATGGCATTAAGTACGTCGACGCCGCCACCACTATCGAAGACAAATTTGAAATCAACTTACCACATATTAACAACTTGACCATAAACACTTCTACAAAAAATCTGAGTTTGTTAAACTTACACCTTTACGACCTACAAAACGATCAGGAAGTCTTCCAGATAAAACATCAAGCTGCCACGCATCTGACAACTGTCTATGTGCTCATCATCGGATTGTCAATAGCCACAACATTCGCCTGGATCTATAAACGAAGGACCATTGCGTTTTCGCCACCCATCTTTAATCCAATTGTCACTCCAGCCACAACCGTCTTGGACATACCATCATTATGGCCATCGTTCCAAGTTAAGGGGGAGGAGTTATCGCCAACGGCTCTGCGTCACCTCCGCTCAAACCCCCTCGGACATTGTTCCACTAACCACAACAATGTCATTCAACTCACACATTGTGTGGTCCGTCTCTCTTGCAACACTTGACAACAATTAGCTAACACGGCATATTCAAAAACTCAAGATTTAATGTAAATAGCTTGAATCTGGGACTCGACATCCACATCCGGCGTAAAGCCGAATCAGCGGTCTTACTATACATAGCCCTTATACATAGCCCTTATATACATATATATTATGTACTTTACTATACATAGCCTCTGCGTAGGTTTCTTAAATGAAAATCAATAAACCAGAACTCACTTCGAAGTTGAAATCGAGAAATTTATTTGGCGTACAATCATATCAACAAAATAACTACAAGTCTCAAGACACCCAGAGAACCAAGGCTTCAGGGGCACTGGACTGGTAATTCGGGCACCTAACTGTCGCGACAAAGCGAGACCGTGAAAAAAACTGACGAAATTTAAATAGTGGAAGAGAAGCAAGAAATTGCATGCATTACAAAGGCGAAATTTTTTTCTTTATTTCAAGTTTATTAGCTGCCTTAAGATTTTCATTAATCTTTTCAAACACCCACTTTGAAAGCGCTTCACTTGTGCGCCCATTATAGGTCCAAATTTGAAGCAACTCCGTGTGGCTGAACTCTACCATGTCTGCAATATCAGCAAATATTTTTAACAAGCGCGAACTAAATTATTGGCGTCATCCTAAGAACACTTAACGGAAAATAATTGCATTCTTACTAGCAAGTAGCAGCGAGAAGCAAAGCAGAACAAATTATAGAACGTTGAGGTTAGGTTTCTTCTACAAACAATACCAACAAAATAACAGACGAAACGAAGGACAAAACACACAAGTTCAAATTCTTTGACATTAACCTAATGATTTTCTATATCTCTAGCAATTT
Organism: Drosophila paulistorum; assembly: GCA_018152135.1. NCBI lineage: Eukaryota > Metazoa > Arthropoda > Insecta > Diptera > Drosophilidae > Drosophila > Drosophila paulistorum. The sequence goes on from JAECXG010000823.1 coordinate 4,579,320, forward strand.
TATAAAGCGAATTATTAAAAGTTAAACAAGCTTTTGAGCAAAATCAACCCAAAGCCTACGTGCCACAAACAGCTGATTTTGCAGGGTTGCCAGAAGGCCTGGGCTGCATGAATAATTAAAATTTTTGTACTTTCAAATAGATAAAACACTTATTTAGTAAAAATAATATTAATTTAATAGCAATGTTACAATTTTTTTTTTTTTGAGTTTATGCCGATATTTTCGTCAAAAATTTCCATAGTGCATTCGTGCAATTCCTTTAAAACATTTTTTTTTATTGTAAACCAAACAAATTTGTGTAGTTCTTTTTACACATAATCAACTATTTCTGTATATCCTTCTACACATATTACACATATAACATCCTTTTACCGCCATAACAAGTCTCTTCTGCTGTGGTGCTGCCTTCAGTTTCCCTATTAAGCAACAAACGCAATTTTAATTGCTCTTAAATATTCATAAGAATACTTATACTTTCGATTACATGTTAAAGATTTTAGTAAATATCTATCTCCACCCAATACTTCAATTATCTCAAATTTAGGATCTAGTTCAGTTTGATGTCGTTCTTCGTTTTTGAGCAAAACGTGACACTTTAAAATTTACTTTTTTAGATTTATTTTTATGAAACCTATTTTTGTCGCATTTTGCTTGAGTTTCCATATTCTTTTTGCCTGCATTCTTAAACTTTCTTTTGTCTTATTCATCATGGCTGTTTTCGTTTATCGGTAACAAGCCAAAATGTCGAGCTTCCTTACCAATAAATAATTCCAAGGGCTGAACTTTGTCACACGATTAATCGTGCAATTCAGTGCTGCCATGATATCTGACTGGTTTCGACAGCAGTCAGCATACCTTTCAGTGTACTCATACCCGTTCTACCTGACCGTTTGCTCTACTTGCACCATTGGCAAAATGCGCCGAAAACTTTTACTTACGAAACTACGTACTTGATCTGCCTTAATTCGAGTGGGTAAACCAAATAAGGACAGACCTGCCAAATGAAAACTATCTTCGCTGACTAAAAAGATTGCACCCTCTGGATTTACCTTTCAGGCCTGATCTTGACTGGTAGGGCTTGACTAGTCTTCTCGGTCTCAGCAGATGAACCCTTCTACGGCTTTGCTTTTGTACTTGTTAATTTCATGTTTTATGTTTTTTATCGAATTTAATAATTGTCCAAGTCTGAATAGATTTTAAATAAACTGACAAGCAAAAACAAAAAAAAAAAACATAAAAAACTCAGTATGTCTGTAATGCCAATTTTCTATTTGAACCATTCCTTTTAATTTCCATCCCATGCACAATAGCTTCATGGACGTGACTTATTATACCCCATCGAAAACCTCTTGGCATTACCGGCGAACATTTAGTATAATTGACATCTCGTATAATTGATTCGTTATGTATTTTAGGTTCCTTAATTATTACAGCAAAAATTCTTATGCAAGAGCTTTGGCTCGAGAAACTTGAGTGGGACGAATCAATTCCAATGAATTTGGAAACGGCATGGAATGAATTAAAAGAATCCATAGTGAATGTCAAGAAAATAAAAATTCCATGATTCGTCCATACAGAACCTCAATGACCGAAAAAAATGCATGGATATGCTGATGCTAACGAGAACATATGGATGCTGTATTTACGTTCGAATAAAAATTTCGAAACGTTACAGCACTTCATTGCTAACGTCAAAATGTAAAGTATCGCCTTTCAAGACTAAGACGGTGCCAGTGCCAGGCCACACAGAGCAATAAGCCAGGAACATATTGTTGCAAATGAGCGCTGTGTGTATTGTTTGTGTCGTCACTTTGATGTTTGATGGTGGAGTTGGGTGCGAGCCGAGATCGTGGGAGTCGTGTACTGAAAATAAGAAGAGAATAAGAAGTCGCAATATACCATTCAAACCAATTTTTATGATTTTTCAGATGGTTAAAAATAGTTCTAGTTATACGAAGCTGGGCGACCAATATCGCGGGGTCGATCGGAAACATATTTTTAAACAATTACTTTGTTCAGCGAACTGCAATAAACAAATTTTGAAAATGGAAAATTTCAAATTGAAAACATTGATAAAACACCGGTATTTCTCATTTTCAACATCAATCTATGGAGGGTACATCGATGTCGTGCCCATGCAACGGTAAACAAAAGTAAAAGTGACAAAGCTTGGGTCGCGATGCCTACTGATTTCATGTAGATAATTTTTGTCATTTGGCTCGTTGTCAAAACCATATATCAATCGATTAGAATAATCTTTGACTGCTGTACAAAAATTAATATTAAATATAGGGGTCGAATAAGTAATAATTTTAGTTTTATAAATGGATCAACGCATCACCACAGTCGACCACGTGTTCCTTCTAAGCCGAGGTATATAGTTCAATGACACGTTCAATAGGTGATACTGATAGTCTCTTGATTGTTTTCAAGAGCAAAAAATAAAAAAAAAAATAAAAGTCGGTTGCTCAGTGGAGACCTGGTAAATGTACAATTCTGTTGTTCTCAAGTTCGAACCCCGAAATAGGAGGCTATATCTCCCGATGAATCAAAACTTAAACGTAGCTCCGTCAGGGATAATAGAAACGATTGAGGTTAACTAGTAAATAAATGTTTTAAGCGTTGCTAATAGACATGTTTGAAACTACAAGGAAGACGAAAAGTTATAAACTTTTTTAGCCTAATGCATACTTTAAGTGGCATAGTCACCTTATTTCAAAGTTACAGAGAGAAAGAAAGATTAAAATTTCATAAAATTTCCCTCTGTCCTTCCTGATACCCCTTCCCAGCCACAGCACACACATGCTTTTTTTTTTGGCTCCATTATTGCTGAAGTGACTCTGGTCTACCTGCCGACGATCTTTTTTCTTGGACTTAAACCACTTAGTCGGTGCGGTAGCCATGAGGAAATTCTTGGCCGCCGCGTACGGAGACCAAATCATTCTGGACTGCCGCACTAGATTCGCAGCGGGGAAAATGCCAAAGCGATAAAATGATCCAAAAAATGACACCCCGCAAGTCTGTTTGGTCCCGCCCTAGCGGGCAAGCCGCGAGTAGCAATCTTAAAATAGTCCAATCGCAATTAGGAGCAACAATGTGGAGGCTACCCAAGGCTGGCAAGAAGTGGGCCTAAACCGAAAGACCCGTGCAAAGGCGACAAGGTCCCCGCCCCCCTAGATGGCCATCATCGCAGCTCCGGATACGGAAATGCAATAACTAATGCTGCTGGAAAGGCTGCGACTAGTCGATGTCTTTTTTACAGGCGCCTAAATATAACAACTTTCACTCGTTGCAGACGACGGACGTGTTTTTTTTGCGCTTATCAAATTTTATTTGTTTCTCGTGATTAATAACTTTTCTTTAACTTTTAAACTCATTATCGGTTTAATTTTAACATTCGAATTGCATTTTCATTCCGTGATTTCTTTCTGTCGCTTTCGTGCTTTTTGTTTCAATATATGTACATAAATTTAACTTACAACAATTACTTGCATTAGCGGTGTTGTTGTTTATACTACCGTTATAACTAACTATCGCGCTCTTGCGTACAAATTGTTGTTGCATGTGTTCAATTTGACGCGCTCTCCCGCTCTTTCCTATTCTTGTTTGATTTGCGCTCTCGTCTTTTGCCTACCCGCGACTCTGTGATACGTGTTTTTGTTTTTGTGTATTTTGGTAATTTCTTTAGTTGTGAAGGCTTACTCTGCACATTAACCCTTGTGTCAGAACTGGTCAGTATATTCTTATACACAGATTTTTAACCTTTAGAATTTTTAATTTTTTGTATTTCCTTTTTTAATTAAATTAATTAATTTTTGATAAAATGGTTGTCTGCTCAAAAAATAATTGCATAGTTGCCACTAATGCGGTTGACTCCCATGATTATATTCTTTGTTGGCTGTGTGACAATGCGGTTCACGTTAAGTGTGCAGGTTACACCGGCAGAATCAAGGAGTCTATTGCTAAAGGCGGTGGCTTAAAATATGGATGTGATGCTTGCCGGGAGGTCGAGAATGAGATGCGCTCTTTCATGAGGCGGACTAGAGATAGTTTTGACACTTTAAGGGCAGGTTTTAATAAACTCCAAGCGGAGTTTACTGCGGTGGAGACTCAGTTCAGGAGTTTATCGCTTATGAATGAGTCTCCGAAACGTAAAAGGACCAGTCCTTGGGGTGTTTCAGTATCTGTAGATCCGCCAGCGTCTCTTATCGTCCCCGACCGGTCTCATGCACCGTCCACTCCTAATGTACAGCAGTTGATATCGTTTAAGAGCCCGGTTGTGAATGCTATTAGTAAGGAATTACCGGTATCACCTGGGAATGATCTCTTAAAATCGATGCCTATTGTAGTGTCCGATGTGTCCGGGCAATTACCCATTCCAATGGAAATTGCCGATAGTTCTAAAAGTATCGAGGGCCCCGTAAACAAGTTGAGTGCTGCAGTGGGTGACTCTTCCAACGTTACTGCTACGGCTGACGCTTCGGGACCGCGGCCTCTCGTTGGCATACCACCAAAGAAACATATATTTGTTTCTAGGCTAGACCCTGTTGTCACATCTGATATAATAGCCTATATTCGGAAAAAAGTTAACGTCTCGAATATTGCGGTGGAGAAGTTTAAATTTTCTTATTCTCGGGACATTTCGTCCTTTAAAATTAGTGTTTCTGCTAATATCTTCGACACTATATGTCGAGAAGATTTTTGGCCGAAACATATAATAGTTAAGGAATATACTGTAAAAAAGAAAAATCGGCAACCGATTCGCTTGCCAACAACAACAACTAATACTATTCCTGCCACATCAGCATCTGCTGGTGTGTCAAAAAACTAGCTTCGTCCCTTAACCTGGGTTACCAGAACGTTAGAGGACTGAAATCCAAACTTCCTAATCTCTATGTAGATAGTCTTTCTTTTGAGCATAACATTCTAGCTTTTACAGAGACGTGGCTAAAACCTGATATTGCTGATGCATCGGTGTTTTCCACAAACTTTTCCATATTCAGACGTGACCGGATTTCTCGCATAGGTGGTGGCGTTCTGATAGCTGTTGATGCTGCTTTATCATCTGAAATGATTCAATTTTCTAGTACACAGGAGATTGAGTTTGTCGGTGTTAAAGTAAATTTTAAATCTTTTAATGCTTTCATTACTTGTTCCTATATTCCACCATTGTCAGACACGGTGGTATATTTAAATCATTTAGAGGCAATTCAGTTTGTCTCCTCTTTAGTTTCCAGTCAAGACATGCTCATAGTTGTAGGTGATTTTAATTTACCCGCTTTAGCATGGTCACTAACAGATGAATCTACCATGTTGCTGCCCTCTTTGTCACATGACTTTATTGATGGCCTTCTAGGCTTATCTTTATCCCAAGTCAATCCTGTCTTAAATTCTAATGGAAATTCCTTAGATCTTATTTTTGTATTGGATTCTTCTTATTGTGAGGTTTCTAGGATCGAACCATTTGTTCTTCCAGAAGACAAATTTCATCCTACATTAAATTTAAAAATTGATCTGCCCTTGCTTTCACCATTACTTGGTTCAAATCAGTTACCTCTAACTAGGTGCTTTCGTAAGACTGACTTTGTCAGCCTTAATGAAAACATTACTACTACCGATTGGTCTTATCTGTACAATTGTAGAGATATGAACTCAGCTATTCGCTTCTTTTATGATACTCTGAATTCACTCTTTGATATTTGTGTGCCTCTTGGTAGGCAGGAGCGGCTTAACAAACCTCCCTGGTTCTCTCGTGAGTTATCCAATTTGAAAAATGTGAAGACACGATATTATAAGAAGTTTCAAAAAACACGTCGTTCATCAGATTATGCTCTGTATACAGTCGCTCGTTCAAAATTCATGATGCTTAACACACAATGCTATAAGAATTATCTTCAGCGGTGTAAGCTTCAGTTTTCTTCTGACCCTAAACAATTTTATAATTTTGTCAATTCTAAACGTAAGTCCTCTGTGCACCCATCTTTTTTGTCTTTTCAAAATAAAAAAACGAGCACTGATCAGGCAATTGCCGATATGTTTGCGAGTTTTTTCAAAACAACTTATTCCTCAACGGAATACCGAGCAAGTCCATATCCTTATCATTTAGAAAAGGCTAATTGCATTTTCAATCCAGTGTTTGATGAAAGTTCTATTCTTAGCGAACTTAAATTAGTTAAACCTGTTTATTCTCCGGGGCCAGATGGTCTTCCTGGATGTGTACTCAGGTTCTGTGCAAACGCATTATGTAAACCCATTTTAAAATTGTTCCTACTGTCTGTCGAATCTTCCTCTTTTCCATCTATTTGGAAGGAGTCGTATATCATTCCTCTGCATAAAAATGGCAAAAAGTCCGAAGCCTCTAACTATAGGGGTATCTCAAAATTGTCCGCTATTCCGAAAGCTTTTGAGAAAATTATAACTTCTCAATTGCAACATTTTTGCAGCTCTATTATTTCGCCATCCCAACATGGGTTTGTGAAACGAAGATCTACAACCACTAACCTTTTAGAATTTACATCAATAATTATCAAGGGGTTCAAAAATGGTAAACAAACTGATGTCATATACACTGACTTCAGCAAAGCCTTTGATTCCGTTAATCATACCCTATTACTTTCTAAGCTGAGCGACATTGGGTTTCCACCCCTTTTCCTTTCTTGGGTTCGAGAATATTTAACAAATAGAAAACAGAAGGTACTTTTTAAGTCTTCTTTTTCAGATTCCATTCCTGTGACTTCTGGTGTACCTCAAGGTAGTCATCTGGGCCCTCTGCTTTTCACACTGTTCATTAACGATCTTCCCTCAGTCATTGTTCATTCGCGTGTGCTTATGTATGCTGACGATGTCAAGCTTTGTCTTACTTATAAAGATATAGATTCATTTAGTCGGCTACAAGCTGATCTTAAAAACTTTCAATCCTGGTGCCAGTTTAATTTACTAAATCTTAACACTACCAAATGTAAGGTAATGACTTTTTTTCGTAACTCTCCTCAACTGGTCACTTATTTTCTAAACAACAGTCCTTTAGAACGTCTAAATAATATGAATGATTTGGGCGTACTTATGGACCATAAGTTAAATTTTAACACCCATATTTCCACCACGGTCGCAAAGGCCATGAGTGTCCTGGGTTTCATTAAAAGATGGTCAAAAGAATTTGATGACCCCTATACAACTAAAGTTCTTTTTACTTCGCTTGTCCGTCCTATTTTAGAGTATGGATCTTGCATTTGGTCACCTCAATATGAGTCGCACCAGATTCGACTTGAATCCGTTCAAAAGCAGTTCTTGCTATTTGCTCTTCGTGGCTTAAGCTGGGATCGCAATGTCAATTTGCCTTCGTATTCTAGCAGACTTCTCTTGATTAACCTTCCTTCCCTAACTAACCGTAGAATTATGCTTGGTGTTATTTTTATGCACAAGCTCCTAATTGGTGATATCGACTCGCCTGAGTTATTAGCTCAGGTAAATTTGTCGGTACCATGTAGACGGAGTAGACATCCTTTGATTCCTTTATCCCTAAGTCGTTGTTCTTCTAACTATGCCCTGCATGAACCTTTTAGGGTCCTCTGCTCTGATTACAACCTTCTATTCCCTGTAATCGGTTCAGAGTTTTCTATTAACATGATTAAAACTTCTATCCTATCCCATTTAGTTAATAGATAGCTATAGTATTATTTAGTTATTTGTTTGTCTGTTTTTTCTATTGTGTATTTGTCCACGCGATTCGTGCCGTGCGTTATACGGCTGCACCCCTCGGTCGGTCGGGTGGGAGGTGGGCAGTCATCTGCTTGGGCTCGCGCGTAACAGGCTTTGTCCTGGTGTCGTAGGGGGCCACTTGAACGTACTGCCCATAGTATCGTCAACGTCCGCTAAAGCGAGACCTTGAAAAAAACTGACGAAATTTAACCACTAAAGACAAAACACACAAGTTCAAATTCTTTGACATTAACCTAATGATCAACATACCTTGAACTTTGTTTTCCATATTTAGGAATACCTCTAGCTATTTTATAAAGCGAATTATGGAGCATTACAAGTTAAACAAGCTTTTGAGCAAAATCAACACAAAACCTACGTGCCACAAACAGCTGATTTTGCAGGGTTGCCAGAAGGCCTGGGCTGCATGAAAATTTAAAATTTTTGAATTTTCAAATAGATAAAACAATTATTTAGTAACAATAATATTAATTTAATAGCAATGTTAAAATTTTTTTTTTGAGTTTATGCCGATATTTTCGTCAAAAATTGCCACAGTGCATTCGTGCAATTCCTTTAAAAATCCTTTAACACATATAACAAGTCTCTTCTGCTGTGGTGCTGCCTACAGTTTCCCTATTAAGCAACAAACGCAATTATAATTGCTTTTAAATAGTCATAAGAATATTTATACTTTCGATTACATGTTAAAGATTTTATATATATCTATCTCCACCCAATACTTCAATTATCTCAAATTTAAGATCTAGTTCAGTTTGATGTCGTTCTTTGTTTTTGAGCAAAACATGACACTTTAAAATTTACTTTTTTAGATTTATTTTTATGAAACCTATTTTTGTAGCATTTTGCTTGAGTTTCCATATTTTTTTGCCTCCTTTCTTAAACTTTGTTTTGTCTATTTCATCATTTCAGTGGCTCATACCCGTTCTACCTGACCGTTTGCTCTACTTGCACCATTGGCAATTAAATGTAGATTAATTGAGTAATTTGAGTGGAGCAAAATTCGCGAAAACTTTTACTTACGAAACTACGTACTTGATCTGCTTTAATTCGAGCGGGTAAACCAAATAAGGACAGGGCTGATTTTACAGCCTTAATGCAGCTTTCAGAACCCATTCAGGGACCCATTGCCATAGCCGACAAGGTGAAGTATCTCAGCAGATTTGGAGTTAGCCACCTCGGCAGACTCACCAATCACCCCAACCGGCTGGCAGCAGACCTGTCAAATGAAAACTATCCTCGATGAATAAAAAGATTGCACCTTCTGGATTTACCTTTCAGGCCTGATCTTGACTCGTAGGGTTTGACTAGTCTTCTCGGTCTCAGCAGATGAACCCTTCTACGGCTTTGCTTTTGTACTTTTGTTAATTTCATGTTTTATGTTTTTTATCGAATTTAATAATTGTTCAAGTCTGGACAGATTTTAAATAAACTGAACAGCAAAAAAAAAAAAAAAAAAACTCAGTATGCCTGTAATGCCAATTTTCTATTTGAATCATTCCTTTTCTTTTCCCATCCCATGCAAGAGGTAAAATTTTTGATGAGCAGAGTCTTCATTGACTTAACTGCGACTTTCCACAAGCCTCCAAAATGGGGAGCACGCGGTGGAATGAAGATGAATTCAAAGCCGGCATTTCGGCTAAATTCCTCCAGATTTTTTGCATTGAGTTCTGAACAGAATTGCCGTTTGAAGCCTTCAAGTTGCGAACATGCTCCGACAAAGTTGGTGGCATTGTCACAATAAATCCTTTTGGGTATACCACGTCGTCCGATGAATCGCTTCAAACAGAGAATAAAATTATTAGCAGATAAGTCTGAGATTAGTTCTGTATGAATAGCTTTTGAAGAAAAGGAAACAAATATGGCCAAATATGTTTTGTAAGGAACTTTGCTTCGAATGCGGTACGAAGTAAGGAATGGTCCAGATAGATCCACTCCGCATATCAGAAACGGGCGTTCGGCCAGGAGACGGTCAGCTGGGAGGTTACCCATGATTTGTCGAATTAATACTGGTTTGTAATGATAGCAATGTGTGCAACTTCGAACAACCTTTCGGACCAATTCGCGAGCATTTACAATCCATACTGTTAGGCACAGAATCGCTATCAGAACCTTAGCTCCCTCGTGAGGGTTTCGCAAGTGGAGATCTTCAATATATTTATAAGTGAAATGATGAGTCTTTGGAAGTAATAACGGCATTCTTGCGTCCAATGGTATGTCAGCCATTGCTAGACGGCCTCCAACACGGATAAGTCGAATATTTTGAGAACCTATCTGTTAATTTGAGATGAATGGATTTAATTTTTGAAGCTCCGGTTCAAACTTCGTCCTGCTTGTAAGTCCTTTAGTTCTTTCGCATACACATCACTCTGAATGGAAGAGATTATATAATTAAAAGCCAATTTTAATTCTTCTACTGAAATGCTTTTTGTAGCATTAATCGTATTATTGCGGTTGATAGGAACTCGGTTGAAAACTCGTAAAACGTATGCTAAGACTCTCACAATCATACGAAACGATGATAGTCTACTAATGATCTGCTCAACTATGCTCTTTTCTTTATAACTAGTGCTACATTTCAATACAAGGGTGTTTCGCAATTCGAATTCTTTGGGCTCGAAATCTGTCTTTCTTTCAGATTTCGGCCAATGTAATGCATCAAGTGTTAAGAACTTTGGTCCATAAAACCAAATTGTCTGCATCAAATCGCGCGCTGCACAGCTACGTGAAACAATGTCGGCTGGATTATCCTTTCCAGGCACGTGACTCCAAATAATATCCTGCGATTGAGTTTGTATGGTTGATACGCAATTGGCAATAAAGCATTTTAAAGTTGATGGGTGCATTTTAATCCAATGAAGAACGACAGTTGAATCTGTCCAAAAATATGTTTTGCTGACAAGAGAATTTAATTTGTTTGATTTTAGACCATTTTTGGCAGAGTAAAAAGGAAGCACAAAGCTCTAAACGAGGTATGCTATTTTTCGCTTTGTTGGTATTGCAGTTAATGGAAGATCAAATCGAAATAATATAAGATCTTCAGTTGGCAGCCACGACATGCCAAGAGCCTTGGTGACATCACTATTGTCAATATTGAGATTATATTCATAATCTGTTGGTGCCCCACTAAAACTCCACTTTGTCAATTCTAAGCCTGCCTTGGAGAGCAATTTGGTAACTTCATTCGTCTTAGCCTTGAGTTCTTCGATTGAGTCAGCTCCGTAAAGTGGATCGTCGACGTACATGTCCTCAGCTAATACAGCAGATCCAATTGGAAACAACTCCTTATACGTCTCTGATAAAAACTTTAAGGACCTGATTGCGAGAAATGGAGCGCACGACATCCCATAGGTAACAGTATTCAATTGATATAATTGAATAGGTTTCTGCGGTGACTTCCTCCATAAGATTTGTTGGAAACTTCTATCCTCTGGTGCGATGAGAAATTGTCTGTACATTTTTGTTATGGCAGCTGTAATAGCATGGTGATACAAACGAAACGAGAGTAATGTTAGGATCAGATCTTGTTGAATAGTAGGACCAACCATGAGAATATCATTTAATGATAAATTTGATGATGATTTAGACGAAGCGTCAAATACTACTCGAAGTTTAGTTGATGAGCTCTGCGGTCTAAGGACACAATGGTGAGGAATAATGTAATGATTTCCCGATTGCAAATTGTCTAACGAAGCTACCTCCATGTCATTCAACTTAAGATACTCATCTAAAAATTCGCTGTACATTTCCTTAAGTTGGTGTTGAGATGCAAGCCGTCTTTCGAGTTGAAGAAAACGTCTTTTTGCACAGGACAACGAGTCTCCAAGTTTCTCAGGCCATTCCTTGAAAGGCAACCGAACCTGTATGCGCCCTGAATCCAGGAATTGTGTGTGCACCTGAAAGTGAGCTTCACATGCTTGTTCTTCTGAGGTTAAAGAAATATCTTTATTTTGAATTCCATGTATTTCATCCATTTTCCAAAACCTTTCTAATAATATGTTAAGGTCCTGATGTTGCGTTAGTTGCTGAGTTGATTGAGGTTCAGAAATCTTACCCCCGACGATCCATCCTAATGCAGTTTCCACTAGATGAGGAAGGCCAATTCCTAAACTAATTTTACCAGTCTTAAGTAGATCAAAAAACTCCTTTACGCTAAGCAATAAATCTACCTTTCCGGGCTTATAAAAGAATGGGTCGGCTAACTCAACTTCTTTGGGAATGACCAAATTTGACACATCTAGTCTCTTTTCAGGCTGAGGTAAAGCTATAGATTTATCCACGATAAACTCCATATTCCATTCATCTGGAGATATTCTTGAACGAATTTTGGTAGATACGGAATGTTTCATATGTGTACGTATTTCACCGATTCCAGCAATCTCATAATGATCGTAACGAAACGGAAGCTGAAGCCTTTTGGCTAATTTTTCAGTTATAAAGGTAAGCTCAGAGCACGAATCAAGTAATGCTCTTGCGAGCTGAAACCCACCAAGTTTGTCTTCAATAAGAACTATTGCTGTTGGAAGTAATCTCCGCCGAGCGTGGCAAGTCAACATTGATGTTGCGAATGTTTTACTGTCGTCAAGTGTATTATGAATGATTTGTTGCGATTGATGATGAATAGAAGGTCCATCTAGTTGATAATTTCCCTGGACGTTTAAATCCTTATGCATGTTTGTGTGATGTAAACCTCCACAATGACGACATCTATTCAATGAAGGACACTTTGAGGCTGGATGACCCTTATTGAAGCAATTCAAACAAAGTGACGCTGTTTTAACAATCTTAAATCGCTGAATAAACGGTAGCGAAATAAAAACTGAACAGAATGCTAATCTATGCTCAGTTGACTGACATTGAATGCATCTACTTTGGGCTGCAACAAATACTTTTGAAGTACTATGAATTTTGTCTCTGACGGGTTTTTCCTCTTGTCGGTTTCGCAGATAGCCTTCCAAATACTGACAGTGTCGACTGAGAATTTGATAACAGTCGGCCCAGTCTGGCAAATTATCGTATTCTTGAACCCGATCGTATGCTTGTTTGGATTCAAGATCAATTTTTGACATAACAATATGAATAAGTACTGCGTTTAATACATCAGCTTCAGACCCAAGAGACAACAATGATCCGCGGAGAGCTGAAACCGTATCCAAAATTGTACGTAGGGTAACAGCGTCTGCCTTTTTCATGCTAGCAATGTTAAATAAACTTAAAATATGTTCTACGAAAATAAGAACTTTCTTGTCATATCGCTCGTTGAGGCGATCTAGGGCCTTGGGATAATTTTCGTCTGATACTTGAAATGGCGAGACTACGCTTAGAGCTTGGCCAGATAGACAACTTATTAGATAGTTAAATTTGTCCACATTGGACAATGAGTTGTCTTCATGTACCATATTTGTAAATGAAGTAATAAATTTTTTGAATTCCCCATATTTGCCGTCGAATTTAGGTAATTTGGTTAGAACTTGTAATGCCTGTTTAAAATACGACTCAACAATTTGAGACTGACAATCTAATATAATAGGGTCATTTTCAAGATCGATTCTAGCTCTTAAACTTTGAATATTAGATTGCAGTTGATTTCGTTGTTGTCTAAGAGGTAGAAGCTGCGTTTCAACTGGTGGAGACATTTTGGGCCCTTAATGAAAGAAATGTAGCAAGTTAGAAATGAATTAAACGTAAGCTAAGCGAGTTCTAGTTTTAAAAAAACACTCAAATGCATTAAGTTTCACTCAAGAGCCTAATAAGTGAGCTTTGATATGTAGATCGTTTCTCTATATGACAGTTTGAGTACTTACTCCGCTGTGCTTTATACTTAGCACGTGTTAAAGCTTACGAGTGTTTTACATGTGAGGGTACAGCATGTGAAAGCTTTACGATCGCTAATGAGTGGCAATTGAGTCAAAGTTTGAGTGGAAATTGATCATGTAAATTTGCACACTCAAGTTGACTTAGGTTATGGTAGGACTCCACGTAAATGTCCCACGATGATATATCTCGCAAAGGCCAATGATGAAGAAGTCCGATGACGAATATCCAAGATGATTATGTAATGACGAAGAAGTCCAATGATGAATGTCATGATGATGTAAGCTGAAAAGTCCAATGATGACGTCCAAGATGATGTAACGATGAATGCAATATAATTAACGAATAAACGACTTTATATAGTTTTTAAGGTTTTATGTTGGGACTTGCGAAGTGCAAAGTCCTGTCACGGTCGCCAATGTTTGATCTGCCCAGTTGCAGATGGTAGAAAACTCCAATGCTCAATAGCATGTAGAGTGGAGTCAGGAAAAATAAGTCTTCTCCTCTTCGAATTCCAGTAAGAAGTCATTTTTATATTTCGGTCTCATGAGTTAGAAGCTCTTCATGAGCTATGTAACAGAAGCTTTTAGAACATGTTAATGTAAATACAGTGGTAGAAATTCCGATAATCTTAAACAAATAATATAAGAAATTATTGAAAAGTACTTTCTATCTGGCAACTCTTACACTTTATATTTGTACCATTACTCATTACTCATTACTCATTAAACAGTCTTCTATCATCTTGCAAACTGCACACACGTCTTTTAATAGGTTATGGGCCCAGGCCACGCATACAAGAAAAGACAAAAGAGGAATGACCAATATATATCCGTGTGAAAAGTTAAGGGGCCGCGAAAACTACGATGTTTGGAAGCGGCAGGCCCAATCTTACCTAGTGATCAAAGGTTGTTGGAGTGTGGTGCGTAATGGACCAGCAGAGAAGGAAGAGTCACTAGACGAGAAAGCGCTCGCGGAGATTACGCTGATGATTGAGTCGACCAACTACGCACACATCGCCAAATCCAAATCAGCGAAAGAGGCTTGGGATGCTTTGGCGCAGGCGTTTGAGGACAGCGGATTGACTCGGAAAGTAGAGCTGCTTAAAAAGTTGGTACAGTTAAATCTGGAGCAGTTTGATTCGACACAGGAGTATGTCAACGAAATGATTATGACTGCCATTAAGGTGAACAATGCTGGGCTTTGCATAAGTGACGAGGTAACGGCATCACTGATGCTTGCTGGATTACCCAATGAGTATCAGGCATTGGTCATGGCAGTAGAGAACTCCAAGTCTACATTAACTGTCGACAATGTAAAAGGTATGTTGCTACAAGACGTGAAGTTTGACAACAACGCTGGAATCAATTCGAATGCCATGTACTCAAGAGCATCAAAGCAAGCTAAGAGGGACAAAGCAAAGTTAAATAACCGTTTTGGGAAAACAGTTATTTGCTACGCATGCGGTGGTAAAGGGCATATGCGAAAAGTATGCCCAAGCGTAGTGGAAGAAGAGAGAAGCGATGAAGAGAAAGCAGCTCTTGCATCGAATACTTCGCTCTTAGTAAATGCAAATCCACATGTAGGCAAGAGCGAAACAGTGTGGTACATTGATTCTGGTGCTTCAACTCACATGACAAATGATCGGAGATTGCTAAGCAACGAATCTGAGGTTAGCAACAAGAGCGTAATAATAGCGAACAAAGAGAAACTGCATGTAAAAAGCAGTGGCGATGTAGGAATCTTGTTCCATGTAAAAGGCAAATCAGTTAAAGGTAATATTCATGATGTAGAGTATGTTCCAAATTTGTGTGGAAATCTGTTATCTGTAAGCCAAATGGCAAAAAAGGGAAAAAGGATTGTTTTCGAAAAGAACCATTGCTACATCTTTGAGAAAAATATTTTGAAAGCCACTGGCTATCTGCAAAATGGTCTGTATCGACTGAATTGTGAACTGCCAAAGGTAGAGAAAGCCTTGGTCGCAATAAATGGATTCGAACTATGGCATCGTAGGATGGGCCACATTTGTGACACAAAATTACAGCTGGTAAAAGAAGCCACCGATGGTGTTGAATACTCTGTTAATGAATCGTGCCGGGATAAATGCATTGTGTGCCTTAAAGGAAAACAAACTCGTATGATAAGCAAGCAGCCTGGAATCCGTGCCGAAGCTCTTTTAGATCTTGTCCACTCAGATGTGCTTGGACCATTGAGAGTCAAGTCCTTTTCTGGTGCAAGATTTATGCTTGTCTTCGTTGATGATTACTCTCGGAAGGTGTTTGTGTACCCAATTAAGGAGAAGTCAGATGTAGTCAGGAAGTTCGAGATTTTCAAAAATCTGGCAGAGAACCAAACAGGACGAAAAATTCGAATTTTGCGTTCTGACAATGGGAAGGAATATTGCAACCAAGAGCTTGAACATTTTTTGCAGAGTGCAGGTATTCTGCATCAGACTACAGCGCCGTATAACCCTGAGCAGAATGGAGTCGCAGAGCGGATGAATCGCACACTCCTGGAGAGAGTGCGCTGCATGTTGCTGGACTCAGCATTGCCCAACATTTATTGGGCGGAAGCCGCTAACACTGCAGCTCATATAACTAACCGAATGCCTTGTCGTGGAAAAAGCTCATCTCCTGAAGAACTTTGGACTGGATCTAAGCCAAACTTAAGGTATATGCGTATATTTGGTTGTACAGCATTGGCTCATATCCCAAAGCAAAAGCGTGGGAAGCTAGATGCTAAATCTGAAGAATGCATTTTTGTAGGATACAGCGACACTTCGAAAGCATATCGGCTTTACAGGAAATCTGATCGTAAGTTTTTAATAAGTAAGGACGTCGTTTTCATCGAAAATAATTGCAGAGACTCAACACAGCATTTTGGCGAAATATGCACCGTAGAGGATAATTGCAGAGACGGTAAACAGTCCCTGGAAGCGGAACCTCTGTATCAAGAAGACCTGTTAAAGCAGTCTACGTCAGAGCTTGAGCCGTGGAATACGGATACAGAAGAAACGGTCGATGCTGAGGAACTAAAGACTACCGCTGGGCATGTTCCAGATGCATTTGGTGTTCGAAGATCAAAAAGGATTGCGAATAAGCTGGAGGAGCATCACCTATGTTGTGTAGTCTCGCAAGGTGACGACCCACTCACAGTAACAGAGGCATTAAAGTCGAAACTAGCAGATTCATGGGAAGACGCAATGAAGTCGGAAATGCTATCCCTCGAGTTAAATAACACTTGGACGCTAACGGAATTACCAAAGGACAAAGTGGCGATACAGTCAAAATGGGTTTTTAAAACAAAACGAGAATCTGGGGACTTGGTGCCTCGCTATAAGGCAAGACTTGTTGTTAAAGGATTTTCTCAGAAAGAAGGTATTGACTACACGGAGACGTTTGCACCAGTCGTGCGATACACTTCCATGCGCGTGCTGTTTGCTGCAGCTGCTAAGTATGGGTTGACAATTTATCAACTGGATGCTGTGACAGCTTTTCTTAATGGCGATTTACAAGAAGAAATCTACATGCGTCAGCCTGAAGGCTTCGACGATCAATCAGGAAAGGTCTGTCGCCTCAATAAATCTCTCTACGGGCTTAAGCAGGCAAGCAGAATCTGGAATGAAATGCTGAACAAGGTTCTACTAGGCTTTGGTCTTCAACGTGGCGAAGTGGATCAGTGTGTATACCATTACGTAACTGGATCCACCATGGTATATGTGGCAGTATATGTTGACGATATATTAATTTTAAGCAACAACAAACAAATGGTAGCTAAAATCAAGGGCGAGCTATCGCAGAAATTTAACATGAAAGATATGGGCGAAGTTTCGTCGATTTTGGGCATGCGTGTTCGACACAATAAGACCGAAGGCACAATTAAAATTGATCAGTCTAATTATATTGCAGGAATTCTAAAAAGATTCGGAATGGATGATTGCAAAGCAGTGTCAACGCCGGTGGATGTCGGACAGAGTCTTTCAGCTGACATTGCACCCAAATCTGAAGCCGACATTGAAGATATGAAGAAGGTTCCGTACTTAGAGGCTATTGGTTGTCTACTATATGCTGCCCAGAACACTCGTCCTGACATAAGTTTTGCTGTCAACATGTTGAGTCGCTTCTCTTCCAATCCAGGAATGGTTCACTGGACCGCCGTTAAACGTGTGATGAGATATCTGAAAGGAACTCTCAACAAATGCATCACATATCATGCTACTGGAGATGACTTAAAGGGTTTTTGTGATGCTGATTGGGGCGGAGACCTCGATGGAAGGAGATCAACATCAGGATACATTTATGTACAACAAGGTGGAGCAATATCGTGGTGTTCCCAACGGCAGAGGACCGTTGCACTGTCCTCTACAGAAGCAGAATATATGGCAGCAGTATCTGCCATCCAAGAAGCCATATGGTTATTGCGCCTGCAGAGGGAACTTCATCTCACTGATACCAATAAGATCGTGCTAGGTTGTGACAACAAGAGTGCGTTGCACATCATAAGGAATAATTCATTTTCTCCAAGAACGAAACATATAGATATAAAAGTCAAGTTTATTAGAGAATGGTTGACCAATGGCTCTATCCGAATAGAGTACATTCCTACCGAGGACATGCCGGCAGATGCACTAACAAAATCAGTCCCAGCTTCTAAAATAGCGTTGTTGGGATCCAGAGTGGGGTTAACCTAATTTCTTAATTAAACAAAGGAATTGTCATTATCAAAATTGTCATAATATTATATCAGCCAGATATTCAATTAAGGGGGTATATTGAAAAGTACTTTCTATCTGGCAACTCTTACACTTTATATTTGTACCATTACTCATTACTCATTACTCATTAAACAGTCTTCTATCATCTTGCAAACTGCACACACGTCTTTTAATAGAAATTTTAATATATACAAATCTAAGTTAACGATGACGTCTCCTCCAACAACCTCAATGACCGAAAAAAATTCATGGATATGCTGATGCTAATGAGAACATATGGCTGCTACATCTACGAATAAAAATTTCGAAACGTTACAGCACTTCATTGCTAACGTCAAAATCTAAAGTAACGCCTATCAAGACTAAGACGGTGCCAGTGCCAGGCCACATGGAGCAATAGGCCAGGACCCTGTTGATCCGCGGACCGCTGAGGGACTCCGGACCAGGAGAGTCTCAGCGGCAGCTTGAGGCGATGTCGAGCTCTCGTCGCTCAAGCGGGCGTTCTGTCAGCGATGGTCCCGGCTCGAGTGGTCACAAGCGGCTGGACGGTGCAATCAGAATCGTCGACGTTAAAACAACTGAAGGGTCAACATTAAAGTAAGCGATCCACAAGATGGTAACTTTGCCGAAGGACTTATGAGCGCTGTGTGTATTGTTTGTGTTGTCACTTTGACGTTTCACAATATACAAAACATTGATAAAACACCATTATTTCTCATTTTCAACATCAATCTATGGAGGGTACATCGATGTTTATCAGCATTACTACTTATGCTTAAAAAGTCCGAAAGGCTGTCGTGCCCATGCAACGGTAAACAAAAGTAAAAAACAAAAAAAATGTTGCTGCCCTCTGTGTCACATGACTTTATTGATGGCCTTCTAGGCTTATCTTTATCCCAAGTCAATCCTGTCTTAAATTCTAATGGAAAATTGTTAGATCTTATTCTTGTATTGGATTCTTCTTATTGTGAGGTTTCTAGGATCGACCCATTTGTTCTTCCAGAAGACAAATTTCATCCTACATTAAATTTAAAAATTGATCTGCCCTTGCTTTCACCATTACTTGGTTCAAATCAGTTACCTCTAACTAGGTGCTTTCGTAAGACTGACTTTGTCAGCCTTAATGAAAACATTACTACTACCGATTGGTCTTATCTGTACAATTGTAGAGATATGAACTCAGCTATTCGCTTCTTTTATGATACTCTGAATTCACTCTTTGATATTTGTGTGCCTCTTGGTAGGCAGGAGCGGCTTAACAAACCTCCCTGGTTCTCTCGTGAGTTATCCAATTTGAAAAATGTGAAGACACGGTATTATAAGAAGTTTCAAAAAACACGTCGTTCATCAGATTATGCTCTGTATACAGTCGCTCGTTCAAAATTCATGATGCTTAACACACAATGCTATAAGAATTATCTTCAGCGGTGTAAGCTTCAGTTTTCTTCTGACCCTAAACAATTTTATAATTTTGTCAATTCTAAACGTAAGTCCTCTGTGCACCCATCTTTTTTGTCTTTTCAAAATAAAAAAACGAGCACTGATCAGGCAATTGCCGATATGTTTGCGAGTTTTTTCAAAACAACTTATTCCTCAACGGAATACCGAGCAAGTCCATATCCTTATCATTTAGAAAAGGCTAATTGCATTTTCAATCCAGTGTTTGATGAAAGTTCTATTCTTAGCGAACTTAAATTAGTTAAACCTGTTTATTCTCCGGGGCCAGATGGTCTTCCTGGATGTGTACTCAGGTTCTGTGCAAACGCATTATGTAAACCCATTTTAAAATTGTTCCTACTGTCTGTCGAATCTTCCTCTTTTCCATCTATTTGGAAGGAGTCGTATATCATTCCTCTGCATAAAAATGGCAAAAAGTCCGAAGCCTCTAACTATAGGGGTATCTCAAAATTGTCCGCTATTCCGAAAGCTTTTGAGAAAATTATAACTTCTCAATTGCAACATTTTTGCAGCTCTATTATTTCGCCATCCCAACATGGGTTTGTGAAACGAAGATCTACAACCACTAACCTTTTAGAATTTACATCAATAATTATCAAGGGGTTCAAAAATGGTAAACAAACTGATGTCATATACACTGACTTCAGCAAAGCCTTTGATTCCGTTAATCATACCCTATTACTTTCTAAGCTGAGCGACATTGGGTTTCCACCCCTTTTCCTTTCTTGGGTTCGAGAATATTTAACAAATAGAAAACAGAAGGTACTTTTTAAGTCTTCTTTTTCAGATTCCATTCCTGTGACTTCTGGTGTACCTCAAGGTAGTCATCTGGGCCCTCTGCTTTTCACACTGTTCATTAACGATCTTCCCTCAGTCATTGTTCATTCGCGTGTGCTTATGTATGCTGACGATGTCAAGCTTTGTCTTACTTATAAAGATATAGATTCATTTAGTCGGCTACAAGCTGATCTTAAAAACTTTCAATCCTGGTGCCAGTTTAATTTACTAAATCTTAACACTACCAAATGTAAGGTAATGACTTTTTTTCGTAACTCTCCTCAACTGGTCACTTATTTTCTAAACAACAGTCCTTTAGAACGTCTAAATAATATGAATGATTTGGGCGTACTTATGGACCATAAGTTAAATTTTAACACCCATATTTCCACCACGGTCGCAAAGGCCATGAGTGTCCTGGGTTTCATTAAAAGATGGTCAAAAGAATTTGATGACCCCTATACAACTAAAGTTCTTTTTACTTCGCTTGTCCGTCCTATTTTAGAGTATGGATCTTGCATTTGGTCACCTCAATATGAGTCGCACCAGATTCGACTTGAATCCGTTCAAAAGCAGTTCTTGCTATTTGCTCTTCGTGGCTTAAGCTGGGATCGCAATGTCAATTTGCCTTCGTATTCTAGCAGACTTCTCTTGATTAACCTTCCTTCCCTAACTAACCGTAGAATTATGCTTGGTGTTATTTTTATGCACAAGCTCCTAATTGGTGATATCGACTCGCCTGAGTTATTAGCTCAGGTAAATTTGTCGGTACCATGTAGACGGAGTAGACATCCTTTGATTCCTTTATCCCTAAGTCGTTGTTCTTCTAACTATGCCCTGCATGAACCTTTTAGGGTCCTCTGCTCTGATTACAACCTTCTATTCCCTGTAATCGGTTCAGAGTTTTCTATTAACATGATTAAAACTTCTATCCTATCCCATTTAGTTAATAGATAGCTATAGTATTATTTAGTTATTTGTTTGTCTGTTTTTTCTATTGTGTATTTGTCCACGCGATTCGTGCCGTGCGTTATACGGCTGCACCCCTCGGTCGGTCGGGTGGGAGGTGGGCAGTCATCTGCTTGGGCTCGCGCGTAACAGGCTTTGTCCTGGTGTCGTAGGGGCCACTTGAACGTACTGCCCATAGTATCGTCAACGTCCGCTAAAGCGAGACCTTGAAAAAAACTGACGAAATTTAACCACTAAAGACAAAACACACAAGTTCAAATTCTTTGACATTAACCTAATGATCAACATACCTTGAACTTTGTTTTCCATATTTAGGAATACCTCTAGCTATTTTATAAAGCGAATTATGGAGCATTACAAGTTAAACAAGCTTTTGAGCAAAATCAACACAAAACCTACGTGCCACAAACAGCTGATTTTGCAGGGTTGCCAGAAGGCCTGGGCTGCATGAAAATTTAAAATTTTTGAATTTTCAAATAGATAAAACAATTATTTAGTAACAATAATATTAATTTAATAGCAATGTTAAAATTTTTTTTTTGAGTTTATGCCGATATTTTCGTCAAAAATTGCCACAGTGCATTCGTGCAATTCCTTTAAAAATCCTTTAACACATATAACAAGTCTCTTCTGCTGTGGTGCTGCCTACAGTTTCCCTATTAAGCAACAAACGCAATTATAATTGCTTTTAAATAGTCATAAGAATATTTATACTTTCGATTACATGTTAAAGATTTTATATATATCTATCTCCACCCAATACTTCAATTATCTCAAATTTAAGATCTAGTTCAGTTTGATGTCGTTCTTTGTTTTTGAGCAAAACATGACACTTTAAAATTTACTTTTTTAGATTTATTTTTATGAAACCTATTTTTGTAGCATTTTGCTTGAGTTTCCATATTTTTTTTGCCTCCTTTCTTAAACTTTGTTTTGTCTATTTCATCATTTCAGTGGCTCATACCCGTTCTACCTGACCGTTTGCTCTACTTGCACCATTGGCAATTAAATGTAGATTAATTGAGTAATTTGAGTGGAGCAAAATTCGCGAAAACTTTTACTTACGAAACTACGTACTTGATCTGCTTTAATTCGAGCGGGTAAACCAAATAAGGACAGGGCTGATTTTACAGCCTTAATGCAGCTTTCAGAACCCATTCAGGGACCCATTGCCATAGCCGACAAGGTGAAGTATCTCAGCAGATTTGGAGTTAGCCACCTCGGCAGACTCACCAATCACCCCAACCGGCTGGCAGCAGACCTGTCAAATGAAAACTATCCTCGATGAATAAAAAGATTGCACCTTCTGGATTTACCTTTCAGGCCTGATCTTGACTCGTAGGGTTTGACTAGTCTTCTCGGTCTCAGCAGATGAACCCTTCTACGGCTTTGCTTTTGTACTTTTGTTAATTTCATGTTTTATGTTTTTTATCGAATTTAATAATTGTTCAAGTCTGGACAGATTTTAAATAAACTGAACAGCAAAAAAAAAAAAAAAAAACTCAGTATGCCTGTAATGCCAATTTTCTATTTGAATCATTTCTTTTCTTTTCCCATCCCATGCAAGAGGTAAAATTTTTGATGAGCAGAGTCTTCATTGACTTAACTGCGACTTTCCACAAGCCTCCAAAATGGGGAGCACGCGGTGGAATGAAGATGAATTCAAAGCCGGCATTTCGGCTAAATTCCTCCAGATTTTTTGCATTGAGTTCTGAACAGAATTGCCGTTTGAAGCCTTCAAGTTGCGAACATGCTCCGACAAAGTTGGTGGCATTGTCACAATAAATCCTTTTGGGTATACCACGTCGTCCGATGAATCGCTTCAAACAGAGAATAAAATTATTAGCAGATAAGTCTGAGATTAGTTCTGTATGAATAGCTTTTGAAGAAAAGGAAACAAATATGGCCAAATATGTTTTGTAAGGAACTTTGCTTCGAATGCGGTACGAAGTAAGGAATGGTCCAGATAGATCCACTCCGCATATCAGAAACGGGCGTTCGGCCAGGAGACGGTCAGCTGGGAGGTTACCCATGATTTGTCGAATTAATACTGGTTTGTAATGATAGCAATGTGTGCAACTTCGAACAACCTTTCGGACCAATTCGCGAGCATTTACAATCCATACTGTTAGGCACAGAATCGCTATCAGAACCTTAGCTCCCTCGTGAGGGTTTCGCAAGTGGAGATCTTCAATATATTTATAAGTGAAATGATGAGTCTTTGGAAGTAATAACGGCATTCTTGCGTCCAATGGTATGTCAGCCATTGCTAGACGGCCTCCAACACGGATAAGTCGAATATTTTGAGAACCTATCTGTTAATTTGAGATGAATGGATTTAATTTTTTGAAGCTCCGGTTCAAACTTCGTCCTGCTTGTAAGTCCTTTAGTTCTTTCGCATACACATCACTCTGAATGGAAGAGATTATATAATTAAAAGCCAATTTTAATTCTTCTACTGAAATGCTTTTTGTAGCATTAATCGTATTATTGCGGTTGATAGGAACTCGGTTGAAAACTCGTAAAACGTATGCTAAGACTCTCACAATCATACGAAACGATGATAGTCTACTAATGATCTGCTCAACTATGCTCTTTTCTTTATAACTAGTGCTACATTTCAATACAAGGGTGTTTCGCAATTCGAATTCTTTGGGCTCGAAATCTGTCTTTCTTTCAGATTTCGGCCAATGTAATGCATCAAGTGTTAAGAACTTTGGTCCATAAAACCAAATTGTCTGCATCAAATCGCGCGCTGCACAGCTACGTGAAACAATGTCGGCTGGATTATCCTTTCCAGGCACGTGACTCCAAATAATATCCTGCGATTGAGTTTGTATGGTTGATACGCAATTGGCAATAAAGCATTTTAAAGTTGATGGGTGCATTTTAATCCAATGAAGAACGACAGTTGAATCTGTCCAAAAATATGTTTTGCTGACAAGAGAATTTAATTTGTTTGATTTTAGACCATTTTTGGCAGAGTAAAAAGGAAGCACAAAGCTCTAAACGAGGTATGCTATTTTTCGCTTTGTTGGTATTGCAGTTAATGGAAGATCAAATCGAAATAATATAAGATCTTCAGTTGGCAGCCACGACATGCCAAGAGCCTTGGTGACATCACTATTGTCAATATTGAGATTATATTCATAATCTGTTGGTGCCCCACTAAAACTCCACTTTGTCAATTCTAAGCCTGCCTTGGAGAGCAATTTGGTAACTTCATTCGTCTTAGCCTTGAGTTCTTCGATTGAGTCAGCTCCGTAAAGTGGATCGTCGACGTACATGTCCTCAGCTAATACAGCAGATCCAATTGGAAACAACTCCTTATACGTCTCTGATAAAAACTTTAAGGACCTGATTGCGAGAAATGGAGCGCACGACATCCCATAGGTAACAGTATTCAATTGATATAATTGAATAGGTTTCTGCGGTGACTTCCTCCATAAGATTTGTTGGAAACTTCTATCCTCTGGTGCGATGAGAAATTGTCTGTACATTTTTGTTATGGTAGCTGTAATAGCATGGTGATACAAACGAAACGAGAGTAATGTTAGGATCAGATCTTGTTGAATAGTAGGACCAACCATGAGAATATCATTTAATGATAAATTTGATGATGATTTAGACGAAGCGTCAAATACTACTCGAAGTTTAGTTGATGAGCTCTGCGGTCTAAGGACACAATGGTGAGGAATAATGTAATGATTTCCCGATTGCAAATTGTCTAACGAAGCTACCTCCATGTCATTCAACTTAAGATACTCATCTAAAAATTCGCTGTACATTTCCTTAAGTTGGTGTTGAGATGCAAGCCGTCTTTCGAGTTGAAGAAAACGTCTTTTTGCACAGGACAACGAGTCTCCAAGTTTCTCAGGCCATTCCTTGAAAGGCAACCGAACCTGTATGCGCCCTGAATCCAGGAATTGTGTGTGCACCTGAAAGTGAGCTTCACATGCTTGTTCTTCTGAGGTTAAAGAAATATCTTTATTTTGAATTCCATGTATTTCATCCATTTTCCAAAACCTTTCTAATAATATGTTAAGGTCCTGATGTTGCGTTAGTTGCTGAGTTGATTGAGGTTCAGAAATCTTACCCCCGACGATCCATCCTAATGCAGTTTCCACTAGATGAGGAAGGCCAATTCCTAAACTAATTTTACCAGTCTTAAGTAGATCAAAAAACTCCTTTACGCTAAGCAATAAATCTACCTTTCCGGGCTTATAAAAGAATGGGTCGGCTAACTCAACTTCTTTGGGAATGACCAAATTTGACACATCTAGTCTCTTTTCAGGCTGAGGTAAAGCTATAGATTTATCCACGATAAACTCCATATTCCATTCATCTGGAGATATTCTTGAACGAATTTTGGTAGATACGGAATGTTTCATATGTGTACGTATTTCACCGATTCCAGCAATCTCATAATGATCGTAACGAAACGGAAGCTGAAGCCTTTTGGCTAATTTTTCAGTTATAAAGGTAAGCTCAGAGCACGAATCAAGTAATGCTCTTGCGAGCTGAAACCCACCAAGTTTGTCTTCAATAAGAACTATTGCTGTTGGAAGTAATCTCCGCCGAGCGTGGCAAGTCAACATTGATGTTGCGAATGTTTTACTGTCGTCAAGTGTATTATGAATGATTTGTTGCGATTGATGATGAATAGAAGGTCCATCTAGTTGATAATTTCCCTGGACGTTTAAATCCTTATGCATGTTTGTGTGATGTAAACCTCCACAATGACGACATCTATTCAATGAAGGACACTTTGAGGCTGGATGACCCTTATTGAAGCAATTCAAACAAAGTGACGCTGTTTTAACAATCTTAAATCGCTGAATAAACGGTAGCGAAATAAAAACTGAACAGAATGCTAATCTATGCTCAGTTGACTGACATTGAATGCATCTACTTTGGGCTGCAACAAATACTTTTGAAGTACTATGAATTTTGTCTCTGACGGGTTTTTCCTCTTGTCGGTTTCGCAGATAGCCTTCCAAATACTGACAGTGTCGACTGAGAATTTGATAACAGTCGGCCCAGTCTGGCAAATTATCGTATTCTTGAACCCGATCGTATGCTTGTTTGGATTCAAGATCAATTTTTGACATAACAATATGAATAAGTACTGCGTTTAATACATCAGCTTCAGACCCAAGAGACAACAATGATCCGCGGAGAGCTGAAACCGTATCCAAAATTGTACGTAGGGTAACAGCGTCTGCCTTTTTCATGCTAGCAATGTTAAATAAACTTAAAATATGTTCTACGAAAATAAGAACTTTCTTGTCATATCGCTCGTTGAGGCGATCTAGGGCCTTGGGATAATTTTCGTCTGATACTTGAAATGGCGAGACTACGCTTAGAGCTTGGCCAGATAGACAACTTATTAGATAGTTAAATTTGTCCACATTGGACAATGAGTTGTCTTCATGTACCATATTTGTAAATGAAGTAATAAATTTTTTGAATTCCCCATATTTGCCGTCGAATTTAGGTAATTTGGTTAGAACTTGTAATGCCTGTTTAAAATACGACTCAACAATTTGAGACTGACAATCTAATATAATAGGGTCATTTTCAAGATCGATTCTAGCTCTTAAACTTTGAATATTAGATTGCAGTTGATTTCGTTGTTGTCTAAGAGGTAGAAGCTGCGTTTCAACTGGTGGAGACATTTTGGGCCCTTAATGAAAGAAATGTAGCAAGTTAGAAATGAATTAAACGTAAGCTAAGCGAGTTCTAGTTTTAAAAAAACACTCAAATGCATTAAGTTTCACTCAAGAGCCTAATAAGTGAGCTTTGATATGTAGATCGTTTCTCTATATGACAGTTTGAGTACTTACTCCGCTGTGCTTTATACTTAGCACGTGTTAAAGCTTACGAGTGTTTTACATGTGAGGGTACAGCATGTGAAAGCTTTACGATCGCTAATGAGTGGCAATTGAGTCAAAGTTTGAGTGGAAATTGATCATGTAAATTTGCACACTCAAGTTGACTTAGGTTATGGTAGGACTCCACGTAAATGTCCCACGATGATATATCTCGCAAAGGCCAATGATGAAGAAGTCCGATGACGAATATCCAAGATGATTATGTAATGACGAAGAAGTCCAATGATGAATGTCATGATGATGTAAGCTGAAAAGTCCAATGATGACGTCCAAGATGATGTAACGATGAATGCAATATAATTAACGAATAAACGACTTTATATAGTTTTTAAGGTTTTATGTTGGGACTTGCGAAGTGCAAAGTCCTGTCACGGTCGCCAATGTTTGATCTGCCCAGTTGCAGATGGTAGAAAACTCCAATGCTCAATAGCATGTAGAGTGGAGTCAGGAAAAATAAGTCTTCTCCTCTTCGAATTCCAGTAAGAAGTCATTTTTATATTTCGGTCTCATGAGTTAGAAGCTCTTCATGAGCTATGTAACAGAAGCTTTTAGAACATGTTAATGTAAATACAGTGGTAGAAATTCCGATAATCTTAAACAAATAATATAAGAAATTATTGAAAAGTACTTTCTATCTGGCAACTCTTACACTTTATATTTGTACCATTACTCATTACTCATTACTCATTAAACAGTCTTCTATCATCTTGCAAACTGCACACACGTCTTTTAATAGGTTATGGGCCCAGGCCACGCATACAAGAAAAGACAAAAGAGGAATGACCAATATATATCCGTGTGAAAAGTTAAGGGGCCGCGAAAACTACGATGTTTGGAAGCGGCAGGCCCAATCTTACCTAGTGATCAAAGGTTGTTGGAGTGTGGTGCGTAATGGACCAGCAGAGAAGGAAGAGTCACTAGACGAGAAAGCGCTCGCGGAGATTACGCTGATGATTGAGTCGACCAACTACGCACACATCGCCAAATCCAAATCAGCGAAAGAGGCTTGGGATGCTTTGGCGCAGGCGTTTGAGGACAGCGGATTGACTCGGAAAGTAGAGCTGCTTAAAGTTGGTACAGTTAAATCTGGAGCAGTTTGATTCGACACAGGAGTATGTCAACGAAATGATTATGACTGCCATTAAGGTGAACAATGCTGGGCTTTGCATAAGTGACGAGGTAACGGCATCACTGATGCTTGCTGGATTACCCAATGAGTATCAGGCATTGGTCATGGCAGTAGAGAACTCCAAGTCTACATTAACTGTCGACAATGTAAAAGGTATGTTGCTACAAGACGTGAAGTTTGACAACAACGCTGGAATCAATTCGAATGCCATGTACTCAAGAGCATCAAAGCAAGCTAAGAGGGACAAAGCAAAGTTAAATAACCGTTTTGGGAAAACAGTTATTTGCTACGCATGCGGTGGTAAAGGGCATATGCGAAAAGTATGCCCAAGCGTAGTGGAAGAAGAGAGAAGCGATGAAGAGAAAGCAGCTCTTGCATCGAATACTTCGCTCTTAGTAAATGCAAATCCACATGTAGGCAAGAGCGAAACAGTGTGGTACATTGATTCTGGTGCTTCAACTCACATGACAAATGATTGGAGATTGCTAAGCAACGAATCTGAGGTTAGCAACAAGAGCGTAATAATAGCGAACAAAGAGAAACTGCATGTAAAAAGCAGTGGCGATGTAGGAATCTTGTTCCATGTAAAAGGCAAATCAGTTAAAGGTAATATTCATGATGTAGAGTATGTTCCAAATTTGTGTGGAAATCTGTTATCTGTAAGCCAAATGGCAAAAAAGGGAAAAAGGATTGTTTTCGAAAAGAACCATTGCTACATCTTTGAGAAAAATATTTTGAAAGCCACTGGCTATCTGCAAAATGGTCTGTATCGACTGAATTGTGAACTGCCAAAGGTAGAGAAAGCCTTGGTCGCAATAAATGGATTCGAACTATGGCATCGTAGGATGGGCCACATTTGTGACACAAAATTACAGCTGGTAAAAGAAGCCACCGATGGTGTTGAATACTCTGTTAATGAATCGTGCCGGGATAAATGCATTGTGTGCCTTAAAGGAAAACAAACTCGTATGATAAGCAAGCAGCCTGGAATCCGTGCCGAAGCTCTTTTAGATCTTGTCCACTCAGATGTGCTTGGACCATTGAGAGTCAAGTCCTTTTCTGGTGCAAGATTTATGCTTGTCTTCGTTGATGATTACTCTCGGAAGGTGTTTGTGTACCCAATTAAGGAGAAGTCAGATGTAGTCAGGAAGTTCGAGATTTTCAAAAATCTGGCAGAGAACCAAACAGGACGAAAAATTCGAATTTTGCGTTCTGACAATGGGAAGGAATATTGCAACCAAGAGCTTGAACATTTTTTGCAGAGTGCAGGTATTCTGCATCAGACTACAGCGCCGTATAACCCTGAGCAGAATGGAGTCGCAGAGCGGATGAATCGCACACTCCTGGAGAGAGTGCGCTGCATGTTGCTGGACTCAGCATTGCCCAACATTTATTGGGCGGAAGCCGCTAACACTGCAGCTCATATAACTAACCGAATGCCTTGTCGTGGAAAAAGCTCATCTCCTGAAGAACTTTGGACTGGATCTAAGCCAAACTTAAGGTATATGCGTATATTTGGTTGTACAGCATTGGCTCATATCCCAAAGCAAAAGCGTGGGAAGCTAGATGCTAAATCTGAAGAATGCATTTTTGTAGGATACAGCGACACTACGAAAGCATATCGGCTTTACAGGAAATCTGATCGTAAGTTTTTAATAAGTAAGGACGTCGTTTTCATCGAAAATAATTGCAGAGACTCAACACAGCATTTTGGCGAAATATGCACCGTAGAGGATAATTGCAGAGACGGTAAACAGTCCCTGGAAGCGGAACCTCTGTATCAAGAAGACCTGTTAAAGCAGTCTACGTCAGAGCTTGAGCCGTGGAATACGGATACAGAAGAAACGGTCGATGCTGAGGAACTAAAGACTACCGCTGGGCATGTTCCAGATGCATTTGGTGTTCGAAGATCAAAAAGGATTGCGAATAAGCTGGAGGAGCATCACCTATGTTGTGTAGTCTCGCAAGGTGACGACCCACTCACAGTAACAGAGGCATTAAAGTCGAAACTAGCAGATTCATGGGAAGACGCAATGAAGTCGGAAATGCTATCCCTCGAGTTAAATAACACTTGGACGC
The DNA here is from genome assembly GCA_018152135.1 of Drosophila paulistorum. Lineage (NCBI taxonomy): Eukaryota > Metazoa > Arthropoda > Insecta > Diptera > Drosophilidae > Drosophila > Drosophila paulistorum. The sequence continues at coordinate 4,609,873 of JAECXG010000823.1, forward strand.
TAACGGAATTACCAAAGGACAAAGTGGCGATACAGTCAAAATGGGTTTTTAAAACAAAACGAGAATCTGGGGACTTGGTGCCTCGCTATAAGGCAAGACTTGTTGTTAAAGGATTTTCTCAGAAAGAAGGTATTGACTACACGGAGACGTTTGCACCAGTCGTGCGATACACTTCCATGCGCGTGCTGTTTGCTGCAGCTGCTAAGTATGGGTTGACAATTTATCAACTGGATGCTGTGACAGCTTTTCTTAATGGCGATTTACAAGAAGAAATCTACATGCGTCAGCCTGAAGGCTTCGACGATCAATCAGGAAAGGTCTGTCGCCTCAATAAATCTCTCTACGGGCTTAAGCAGGCAAGCAGAATCTGGAATGAAATGCTGAACAAGGTTCTACTAGGCTTTGGTCTTCAACGTGGCGAAGTGGATCAGTGTGTATACCATTACGTAACTGGATCCACCATGGTATATGTGGCAGTATATGTTGACGATATATTAATTTTAAGCAACAACAAACAAATGGTAGCTAAAATCAAGGGCGAGCTATCGCAGAAATTTAACATGAAAGATATGGGCGAAGTTTCGTCGATTTTGGGCATGCGTGTTCGACACAATAAGACCGAAGGCACAATTAAAATTGATCAGTCTAATTATATTGCAGGAATTCTAAAAAGATTCGGAATGGATGATTGCAAAGCAGTGTCAACGCCGGTGGATGTCGGACAGAGTCTTTCAGCTGACATTGCACCCAAATCTGAAGCCGACATTGAAGATATGAAGAAGGTTCCGTACTTAGAGGCTATTGGTTGTCTACTATATGCTGCCCAGAACACTCGTCCTGACATAAGTTTTGCTGTCAACATGTTGAGTCGCTTCTCTTCCAATCCAGGAATGGTTCACTGGACCGCCGTTAAACGTGTGATGAGATATCTGAAAGGAACTCTCAACAAATGCATCACATATCATGCTACTGGAGATGACTTAAAGGGTTTTTGTGATGCTGATTGGGGCGGAGACCTCGATGGAAGGAGATCAACATCAGGATACATTTATGTACAACAAGGTGGAGCAATATCGTGGTGTTCCCAACGGCAGAGGACCGTTGCACTGTCCTCTACAGAAGCAGAATATATGGCAGCAGTATCTGCCATCCAAGAAGCCATATGGTTATTGCGCCTGCAGAGGGAACTTCATCTCACTGATACCAATAAGATCGTGCTAGGTTGTGACAACAAGAGTGCGTTGCACATCATAAGGAATAATTCATTTTCTCCAAGAACGAAACATATAGATATAAAAGTCAAGTTTATTAGAGAATGGTTGACCAATGGCTCTATCCGAATAGAGTACATTCCTACCGAGGACATGCCGGCAGATGCACTAACAAAATCAGTCCCAGCTTCTAAAATAGCGTTGTTGGGATCCAGAGTGGGGTTAACCTAATTTCTTAATTAAACAAAGGAATTGTCATTATCAAAATTGTCATAATATTATATCAGCCAGATATTCAATTAAGGGGGTATATTGAAAAGTACTTTCTATCTGGCAACTCTTACACTTTATATTTGTACCATTACTCATTACTCATTACTCATTAAACAGTCTTCTATCATCTTGCAAACTGCACACACGTCTTTTAATAGAAATTTTAATATATACAAATCTAAGTTAACGATGACGTCTCCTCCAACAACCTCAATGACCGAAAAAAATTCATGGATATGCTGATGCTAACGAGAACATATGGCTGCTACATCTACGAATAAAAATTTCGAAACGTTACAGCACTTCATTGCTAACGTCAAAATCTAAAGTAACGCCTATCAAGACTAAGACGGTGCCAGTGCCAGGCCACAGGGAGCAATAGGCCAGGACCCTGTTGATCCGCGGACCGCTGAGGGACTCCGGACCAGGAGAGTCTCAGCGGCAGCTTGAGGCGATGTCGAGCTCTCGTCGCTCAAGCGGGCGTTCTGTCAGCGATGGTCCCGGCTCGAGTGGTCACAAGCGGCTGGACGGTGCAATCAGAATCGTCGACGTTAAAACAACTGAAGGGTCAACATTAAAGTAAGCGATCCACAAGATGGTAACTTTGCCGAAGGACTTATGAGCGCTGTGTGTATTGTTTGTGTTGTCACTTTGACGTTTCACAATATACAAAACATTGATAAAACACCATTATTTCTCATTTTCAACATCAATCTATGGAGGGTACATCGATGTTTATCAGCATTACTACTTATGCTTAAAAAGTCCGAAAGGCTGTCGTGCCCATGCAACGGTAAACAAAAGTAAAAAACAAAAAAAAATGTTGCTGCCCTCTGTGTCACATGACTTTATTGATGGCCTTCTAGGCTTATCTTTATCCCAAGTCAATCCTGTCTTAAATTCTAATGGAAAATTGTTAGATCTTATTCTTGTATTGGATTCTTCTTATTGTGAGGTTTCTAGGATCGACCCATTTGTTCTTCCAGAAGACAAATTTCATCCTACATTAAATTTAAAAATTGATCTGCCCTTGCTTTCACCATTACTTGGTTCAAATCAGTTACCTCTAACTAGGTGCTTTCGTAAGACTGACTTTGTCAGCCTTAATGAAAACATTACTACTACCGATTGGTCTTATCTGTACAATTGTAGAGATATGAACTCAGCTATTCGCTTCTTTTATGATACTCTGAATTCACTCTTTGATATTTGTGTGCCTCTTGGTAGGCAGGAGCGGCTTAACAAACCTCCCTGGTTCTCTCGTGAGTTATCCAATTTGAAAAATGTGAAGACACGATATTATAAGAAGTTTCAAAAAACACGTCGTTCATCAGATTATGCTCTGTATACAGTCGCTCGTTCAAAATTCATGATGCTTAACACACAATGCTATAAGAATTATCTTCAGCGGTGTAAGCTTCAGTTTTCTTCTGACCCTAAACAATTTTATAATTTTGTCAATTCTAAACGTAAGTCCTCTGTGCACCCATCTTTTTTGTCTTTTCAAAATAAAAAAACGAGCACTGATCAGGCAATTGCCGATATGTTTGCGAGTTTTTTCAAAACAACTTATTCCTCAACGGAATACCGAGCAAGTCCATATCCTTATCATTTAGAAAAGGCTAATTGCATTTTCAATCCAGTGTTTGATGAAAGTTCTATTCTTAGCGAACTTAAATTAGTTAAACCTGTTTATTCTCCGGGGCCAGATGGTCTTCCTGGATGTGTACTCAGGTTCTGTGCAAACGCATTATGTAAACCCATTTTAAAATTGTTCCTACTGTCTGTCGAATCTTCCTCTTTTCCATCTATTTGGAAGGAGTCGTATATCATTCCTCTGCATAAAAATGGCAAAAAGTCCGAAGCCTCTAACTATAGGGGTATCTCAAAATTGTCCGCTATTCCGAAAGCTTTTGAGAAAATTATAACTTCTCAATTGCAACATTTTTGCAGCTCTATTATTTCGCCATCCCAACATGGGTTTGTGAAACGAAGATCTACAACCACTAACCTTTTAGAATTTACATCAATAATTATCAAGGGGTTCAAAAATGGTAAACAAACTGATGTCATATACACTGACTTCAGCAAAGCCTTTGATTCCGTTAATCATACCCTATTACTTTCTAAGCTGAGCGACATTGGGTTTCCACCCCTTTTCCTTTCTTGGGTTCGAGAATATTTAACAAATAGAAAACAGAAGGTACTTTTTAAGTCTTCTTTTTCAGATTCCATTCCTGTGACTTCTGGTGTACCTCAAGGTAGTCATCTGGGCCCTCTGCTTTTCACACTGTTCATTAATGATCTTCCCTCAGTCATTGTTCATTCGCGTGTGCTTATGTATGCTGACGATGTCAAGCTTTGTCTTACTTATAAAGATATAGATTCATTTAGTCGGCTACAAGCTGATCTTAAAAACTTTCAATCCTGGTGCCAGTTTAATTTACTAAATCTTAACACTACCAAATGTAAGGTAATGACTTTTTTTCGTAACTCTCCTCAACTGGTCACTTATTTTCTAAACAACAGTCCTTTAGAACGTCTAAATAATATGAATGATTTGGGCGTACTTATGGACCATAAGTTAAATTTTAACACCCATATTTCCACCACGGTCGCAAAGGCCATGAGTGTCCTGGGTTTCATTAAAAGATGGTCAAAAGAATTTGATGACCCCTATACAACTAAAGTTCTTTTTACTTCGCTTGTCCGTCCTATTTTAGAGTATGGATCTTGCATTTGGTCACCTCAATATGAGTCGCACCAGATTCGACTTGAATCCGTTCAAAAGCAGTTCTTGCTATTTGCTCTTCGTGGCTTAAGCTGGGATCGCAATGTCAATTTGCCTTCGTATTCTAGCAGACTTCTCTTGATTAACCTTCCTTCCCTAACTAACCGTAGAATTATGCTTGGTGTTATTTTTATGCACAAGCTCCTAATTGGTGATATCGACTCGCCTGAGTTATTAGCTCAGGTAAATCTGTCGGTACCATGTAGACGGAGTAGACATCCTTTGATTTCTTTATCCCTAAGTCGTTAATCTTCTAATTATGCCCTGCATGAACCTTTTAGGGTCCTCTGCTCTGATTACAACCTTCTATTCCCTGTAATCGGTTCAGAGTTTTCTATTAACATGATTAAAACTTCTATCCTATCCCATTTAGTTAATAGATAGCTATAGTATTATTTAGTTATTTGTTTTTCTTTTTTTTTTTATTGTGTATTTGTCCACGCGATTCGTGCCGTGCGTTATACGGCTGCACCCCTCGGTCGGTCGGGTGGGAGGTGGGCAGTCATCTGCTTGGGCTCGTGCGTAACAGGCTTTGTCCTGGTGTCGTAGGGGCCACTTGAACGTACTGCGCATAGTATCGTCAACGTCCGCTATATCATATAGCTCCCATACAAACGGCAAAGTCACGAAGAGTGACTTTCTCAATAACTTCGTTACTTTTTAAGCTATTGTCGTGAAATTTAATACAAGTAAGTTTATTGTAATTGTAAACCGCTGTGCCAAATTTGATCACGATCGGGTGACTATATCATATAGCTCCCATAGGAACGATCGGTCAAAAACAGTGACTTTTGTCAATAACTTCGTTACTTTTAATGCGATTGCTTTCAAATTTAACATTTGTCAGTTTAATATATCTGTTAATTCCTATGCCGAATTTGATGAAGATCGGGTGACTATATCATATAGCTCCCATAGGAACGGTGGAAAACAGTGACTTTGATTAATATCTTCGTTATTTCCGAAGATTGTGGGCCGTTCTTTCGCAAACATTAGCCTTTTTAGATAAAATGTTTTTTCCTGTGATGGCTATAGAGTTACTAAAAAAGATGCAAGGGTATACAAACTTTGACGCGGTCGAAGTTAGCCCCGGCCTTCTGGTTTAGATTTATTTTTATGAAACCTATTTTTGTCGCATTTTGCTTGACTTTCCATATTCTTTTTGCCTACTTTCTTAAACTTTGTTTTGTCTTATTCATCATGGCTGTTTTCGTTTATCGGTAACAAGCCAAAATGTCGAGCTTCCTTACCAATAAATAATTCCAAGGGCTGAACTTTGTCACACGATTAATCGTGCAATTCAGTGCTAGCTGCACTTCAGCCAACGCATCCTGCCATGATATCAAACTGGTTTCGACAGCAGTCAGCATACCTTTCAGTGTACTCATACCCTTTCTACCTGACCGTTTGCTCTACTTGCACCATTGGCAATTAAATGAAGATTAAATTTTTGAGAGGAGCAAAATTCGCGAAAACTTTTTCTTACGAAACTACGTACTTGATCTGCCTTAATTCAAGTGGGTAAATCACATAAGGACAGGGCTGATTTTACAGCCTTAATGCAGCTTTCAGAACCCATTCAGGGACCCATTGCCATAGCCGTCAAGGTGAAGTATCTCAGCAGATTTGGAGTTAGCCACCTCGGCAGACTCACCAATCACCCCAACCGGCTGGCACCAGACCTGCCAAATGAAAACTATCCTCGCTGACTAAAAAGATTGCACCCTCTGGATTTACCTTTCAGGCCTGATCTTGACTGGTAGGGCTTGACTAGTCCTCTCGGTCTCAGCAGATCAACCCATCTACGGCTTTGCTTTTGTACTTTTGTTAATTTCATGTTTTATGTTTTTTATCGAATTTAATAATTGTTCAAGTCTGGACAGATTTTAAATAAACTGAACAGCACAAAAAAAAAAAAAAAAAAAAAACTCAATTTGCCTGTAATGCCAATTTTCTATTCGAACCAGTGATAATCATAGACCTTGTGTTTCCCATTCATGGACGTGACTTATTATACCCTATCGAAAACCTCTTGGTATTACCGGCGAACATTTGGTATAATTGACATCTCGTATATTTGATTCGTTAGATCTTTTAGGTTTGTTAATTATTAGACGAAAAATTCTAATGTTAGAGCTTTGGCTCGAGGAACTTGAGTGGGACGAGTCAATTCCAATGAGTTTGGAAACGGCATGGAATGAATTAAATGAATCCATAGTGAATGTCAAGAAAATAAAAATTCCATGATTCGTCCATAAAGAATCTCAATGACCGAAAAAAATGCATGGATATGCTGTTGCTAAAAAGAACATATGGCTGTTGTATCTACGTTCCAATAAAAATTTCGAAAAGTTACAGCACTTCATTGCTAACGTCAAAATCTAAAGTAACGCCTTTCAAGACTAAGACGGTGCCAGTGCCAGGCCACACGGAGCAATAAGCCAGGACCGCTGAGGGACTCCGGACCAGGAGAGTCTCAGCGGCAGATTGAGGCGATGTCGAGCTCTCGTCGCTCAAGCGGGCGTTCTGTCAGCGATGGTCCCGGCTCGAGTGGTCACAAGCGGCTGGACAGTGCAATCAGAATCGTCGACGTTAAGACAACTGAAGGGTCAACATTAAAGTAAGCGATCCCCAAGATGGTAACTTTGCCGAAGGACTTATAGCCCTCTAAGGCCGGTGTTGGCGCAAATGAGCGCTGTGTGTATTGTTTGTGTCGTCACTTTGACGTTTGATGGTGGAGTTAGGTAAGAGCTGAGATCGTGGGAGTCGTGTAGAGGGAATTCGCCCGCTCCGCCTCGTTTTTTAAAATAATGATAATAAGAAAACAATAAGAAGTCGCACTTTACGATTCAAACCAATTTTTATGATTTTTCAGATGGTTCAAAATAGTTCTAGTTATACGATGCTGCGCGACCAATATCGCGGGGTCGATCGGAAACATTTTTTCCAACAAGTTTCAAAATGAAAACATTGGACCTGCCGGACCGGGTTTTCCGGAGCTAGATGAGGACTGACCCTTCAGCGTACCTGATTTTCTTCACATTCCTCACATGACTCTTTCCGCACATAACTCTTTCCTCACATAACTTCTTTTAAATATTCTCACATGTCAATGTATGGTCATGGTATTTGCTTATTATCCTCTGTTGGATAGATTGCAAATTGGAGGAACCCAGTTAAATAAAAAAAAAAAAAAGTTTCAAAATGAAAACATTGATAAAACACCATTATTTCTCATTTTCAACATCAATCTATGGAGGGTACATTGATGTTTATCAGCATTACTACCTATGCTTAAAGAGGGCGAAAGGCTGTCGTGCCCATGCAACGGTAAACAAAAGTAAAAGTGACAATGCTTGCGTCGTGATGCACACTGGTTTCATGTAGATAATTTTTGTCCTTTGTCTCGTTGTAAAAACCATATGTCAATCGTTTAAAATAATCTTTAACTGCTGTACAAAAATTAATATTAAATATAGGTGTCGAATGAGTAATAATTTTAGTTTTATAAATGGATCAACGAATCACCACAGTCGACCACGGGTTCCTTCTAAACCGAGGTATAAAGTTCAAGGACATGTTCAAGAGCTGATACTGATAGTCTCTTGATTGTTTTCAAGAACAAAAAAAAAAAGAAAAATAAAAGTCGTTTGCTCAATGTTAAATGTACAATTCTGTTGTTCTCGAGTTCGAACCCCGACATAGGAGGCTATATCTCCCGATGAATCAAAAGCTCCGTCAGGGATAATGGAAACGATTTAGGTTAACTAATAAATAAATTTTTCTTGCGTCGCATTCTTGCGGCACTCCATAATCGGTAATAATATTTCTTTTTTCTAAAGCAAAAAAAAATAAAATGGTTTAGATATGTTAAATACAAAATTGTTGAATAAGGACACAAGGAAGGAAAAAAGTGAGATAAGGTTTGTAAGTTAAGATGGCACCTGACTTTAGTACCTTAAAAGCATTGATGGGCCTTGATTTCTTTTAAAATGAGGGTGAACTTTACACCCTAAAATAACAAGTCCAAAAATTCAGGATACAAAATAATATTGAGGTAAGCATTGCTAATAGACATTTTTGAAACTACAAGGAAGACAAAAAGCTATAAACTTTTTTAGCCCAATGCATGCTGTAAGTGGCATAGTCTCCTTATTTCAGAGTTATAGAGAGAAAGAAAGATTAAAATTTCATAAATATATCCTTTATCCATCCTGATACCCCTTACCAGCCTCAGCACACACATGCTTTTGTTTTGCTTCATTATTGCTGAAGTGACTTTGGTCTACCTGCCGACGATCTTTTTGCTTGTACTTAAACCACCTAGTCAGAGCGGTAGCCATAAGGAACCACCGTGTACGGAGACCAAATCATTCTGGACGCTGAGCACCAATGGGTATTCGGACAACCTCTGCCGCACTAGATTCGCAGTGGGGAAAATGCCAAAGCGATAAAGTGATCCCAAAAAATGAGACCCCCGCAAGTCTCTGTTTGGTCCCGCCCTAGCGGGCAAGCCGCGAGTAGCAATCTTAAGATAGTCCAATCGCAATCAGGAGCAGCAATATGGAGGCTACCAAAGGCTGGCAAGAAGTGGGCCTAAAGCGAAAGACCCGAGCAAAGGCGACAAGGTCACCGCCCCTCTATATGGCGATCATCGCAGCTCCGGATACGGAAATGCGATAACTAATGCTGCTGGAAAGGCTGCGACTAGTCGAAGTCTAGTTTACAGATAGTGGCCTCCGATACTCGATACGCCATTAGTTCTGGGTCCACTTCTGTGTAATTCCATATATGATCTGGATTTCTGGTCGTTTTTGTAGACCTGGCTAGCTCAAAATGTGGCCAGTCATTTGGAGTGAGTCGAGAAATCGGAGTCGTCGTCGAAAAGTTGCCAGCGAAAGAAGTCGAAAGTCGAAAGTTGAACATTAAACGTTGTAACTTATAAAGTATAATACTATTTCTTTTTCTAAACTGATCTCTAAAAATTTCTATTTGTTCATATACGAATAAATCTCTTACATTTGGTGGCTCGTCCTATCGGTTAACATAATAACAATCAGTGCTTAAGTTGTGAAATGGTTTTTAAAAGTAGCTTAAAATTATTTAAAGTTGTAAGTTGCTATTGGAAAATTCTCGAGGACAGTTGGTAAAAGAGAGTTGTTGTTGAACAAAAGCGTTAATGTCAAAAACTAAGCGTACGCTGGCAAAACAAACACTGACAAAAATCGCTCGGGCACCGAAATGTCGCGACAAAGCGAGATCTTGGAAAAAACTGACGAAATTGAAATACTGAAAGAGAAGCAAAAAATTTCATGCATTACAAAGGCAAGAGAAGTACGCGAAGCGTTGTTGCTGGAACAAAAGAGAAAAGAGAAGAGAACACGAAAGAGAGAAAAATAGAAGAAGGAAACAACACGACGCTGAACATTTTGCTATAGTTGCTGGCGCTGAAAATTTAAGCTGACGAAGTGAATCGGGGTGATTCAGGCATTCAAGCAGACTATTTTGCTAAGGTGGTACCCAACTATGATCGACAGAGCATGCCTGTGGACTTGTGGTTTAATAATTTTGAACTGAATGCTGAGGCCTATGGACTAACTATGAAGCAACAATATGTTCAGCCACGATCTAAAATGACTAAAGTTGCAAAAAATTTTTAGATTCAACACCACTGGAAATGGCAAAAAACGATGTACCACAGGGTCTGAAGAAAGTGAACCAGAGAAACTACGAGAAAAAGCCTCGTTGTTTTAACTGCGGATCGATTGAGCATCTTAGAAAGGAATGTAATGTGACAACGAAATGTTGTCTCTGCAATGGAGAGCAATGGTGCAATGTTTAATTCGAAGCGCATGGAGACTGCAGACGTTGGTGTAGTACAAAATCCAAAAGAAAGTGGACATAAAAGGTTGCAACATTAACGATTTGGAAGTTTATAAAGGGGTATTCAATTATTGCCCGACCACTGACTGATCTTTTGTGTAACGACGTTGCTTCTGGGATGGATGCGGTTGCACTCAAGGCTTTTGAAGAATCAGTACTTAAATTATATGATCGAAACGCCAACACAGAAATTCACACAGACGCGTCAAAAATGGGATTTTGAGCAGCATTGTTGCAATGGAAAGATGGTCAGTTGCATCCAGTGTGGTTATGGAGCACAAAATCTTCTGAAACTGAGGCTCGACAGCACACCATAGCCATATTTCGGAAGCCAAAGCAGTATACCTTGCCTGCCAAAAGTTTAGTCAATACGTTTTAGGCATTAAGTTTAAAGTTGCAACGGATTGAATTGTTAAACAATCAACCCTATGAAGATTTTAAATTAAAGGCGGTCCTTTATACAAAACGGTTGACGGTAATGGTTGTCCCGAAACAAATAGAAAAATAGATTATTGTTGAAGGCCATAATGTTGGCCACTATGCGCTGCAAAAGACGAAGCGCGCAATTCAGCAGTCATATTGGATGCCGCATTTAAAGTCAAAAGTGGCCCGAATTATTAATAACTGTGTCAAATGCATAATTTATCACAAAAAGTTCGTCCTTCCTGATCAACGCAGGTGATAAACAAAAAAGATAGGCCTTTAAAAATGGCCATTATTCGGTGTGGATCATCCTGAGCCATTAGATGCAGTCGAGAAATCAGAATCGTCGTCGAAAAGTTGCCAGCGAAAGAAGTCGAAAATCATCTTTAAAACTTTCTGTGTTCATATACGAATAAATCTCTTACATTTGGTGACTCGTCTTATCGGTTAACATAACAACCAGTGCTTAAGTTGTGAAATGGTTTTTAAAAGTTGCTAAAAATCATTTAAAGTTGCATGTTGCTATTGTTGGAAAACTCTCGAGGACAGTTGTTGAAAGAGAGTTGTTGTTGAACAAAAGCGGTAATGTCAAAAACGAAGCGAACGCTGGCAAAAAAACACTGAGAAAAATCGCGTGGGCACCGAAATGTCGCGACAAGCGGGACCTTGAAAAAAACTGACGAAATTGAAATACTGAAAGAGAAGCAAGAAAATTCATGCATTACAAAGGCCAGACAAGTACGCGAAGCGTTGTTGTTGGAACAAAAGAGAAAAGAGAAGAGAACACGAAAGAGAAAAAATAGAAGAAGAAAACAAAAATTTGCTATAGTTGTTGGCGCTGAAAATTGATGCTGACGAAGTGAAACGGGGTGATTCAGATATTCAAGCAGACGATTTTGCTAATGTGGTACCCAACTAAGATGGACAGAGCATGCCTATGGAGCTGTGGTTCAATAATTTTAAACTGAATGCGGAGGCCTATGGACTAACTATGAAGCAACAATATGTTCAGGCACGATCTAGAATGACTAAAGTTTTTTTTTTTTTAAGTTTAATATACATTTGTTGAATCTACTCTTAAATTAGAGCCTAACAACAAGTTTGAAATATTTTTCTTAATCTAGTACTTAAGATAAATCCAGGGGATATTAGTTTTGGGTGGGTCTTTCATTTCTTTTAAAACGAGATTTATTATTATTTCGCGTAAGAAGAATTGGTATGAACATTAGGGTGTGCATCCAGTTTCGCAGAATACTTTAGTTGTTGACTACCTGTTTCAGATTCTGCGCTAGGTATATTTAGATAATTCTAAATGTTGTCGTTCCATATGTACCACGGAGCCCCCGTGATTGATCTTAAAATCTTCGACTGCGCCCTTTGTATAATGTCGACATTGCTGGTACTTGCATTTCCCCAAAGTACGGCACTGTAAGTCCAGATGGGTTTCAGTACGGAGTTGTATAGGAGGACTTTATACTCCAGACGTAGAGGGGATCGGGCATTGATGATCCCATGTAAGCTACTCGCTTTCAGTTTAAGCTGTGACTTTTTTGCTTCAATATGCTTGCGCCAAGTTAGTCTTCTGTGTAGGTGGGTGCCAAGGTAAGTGACATCCACAGCTTGAGGAATTGGTACGTTGTTTAGCATTAGAGCTGGACAGTTTTTTCTGTGAAGCGTAAATAAAAGCCGAGTACACTGCCTTGCGGTACACCAGCTTTGATTTCAAAGTCAGCCGAGACGGAGCCATTACATCTTACAGCGAATTTCCTATTGTAAAGGTAACATTCCATGAGTTTGTGGGCGTACTGTGGGAATTTTTGCCGGATTTTAAATATCAGACCCTCCAGCCTCTCAGACCCTATCGAAAGCCTGGGCAACGAAGTTCGTATTTCGGTTGTTATGCGATTGACTTGTTCAATTGTTCCATGTTTTTCGCGGAAGCCGAACTGGTGTGAAAGGATTGTGTTCTCCGATGACAGAAATGAGGTTAGTCGGATCTGCAGGACCTATTCAAAAAGCTTCGAAAGACATGGCAGCAAACTAATTGGCCCATAGGATGATGGCTGGGTTTTGTCCTTTCTCACTTAAGGTTCTCATGGGACTTTTTCCATGCTCTTGGGAAGTAGCCAATTCTTATTATAGCGTTGAACAGTTTGGAAATGTGTTGTATGGCGATGGTAGAAAGTTCTAGGATTATTTTCGGTGTGATTAGGTAATGGCCAGGGGCTTTGTTCGGCTTTATGTGGTTTTTAGCAACTGCTGTGTACAAATGAGTTTGATGTTGGATTTGGCTAGAAAACCATTTTAGATGTGTGGCAAATACGGATGCCCTCTCTTCGTCACTGCGGGCCCATCCACCGGTTGGACCCCTTATCGGTAAAACTGTCTCTGCAGGAGCGCTTAAAGTTGGGTGGGCTTTCCACAGAGATTGTTTAGTTCTGGTTAGACTGGGCTTTTCTATGTATTTTCTTTGAGCCCAGATTTCCACTTGTCTTGTTGCGATTGGCTTGCCTTAGGCGAAGTTTTGCTGCTGGTGATCGAGTAATCTGCCATTCTCTTCTTAGACGTCGGTTTTCCGTTACTAATTGTTCTATCCGCCGGTTCGTAGGCCTGTCAACAGGCTTAGCGTAAGTAGAGGCATGTGGAGTAGATACTTTTGCTGCAGCTACCAGCATCGACTCAAGTGCAGAGACGCACATGTCAATGTCTTCTGCAGCATCCAGTTTCGGCGGCAGTCAATGTGGGCACTCATGTACATTTTAAAGTTAAGCCAATTTGTTTTGTTGTCTGTAAGCGATCAAGTACTTGAGGTGTTTTTAATAGTGTGAATAGCACTGGAGAGTGATCGGATGTTAAATCTAGCAGTGTTTCCGCAGTGATCCGATTACGCGGAATCCTCTTGGTTACTGCGAAATCAATCAAGTCAGGGACTTTCTGTGGATCTGTGGGCCAATAAGTAGGCCTAGCCGGTGAGACGCAATCCATCTTATTGAGTGGGTTTACTATTGTGTTGTACAACTGCTTGCCTTTAGTAGTCCCCTGCTGCAATGAAGCGATCTCCGAGTGTGTTAAAGAACTCGGTAAATTCCTTTTCAGAGATTGAGAAGCGTGGTGGGCAGTACAGGGCAACAAATGTAGTGTTGCCGCAACTGGTTTGGACGGTTATAGCAGTTGCTTGTAAGTGCTGGTTTCAAATCTATTGAGGAACGAGAACTTTATACGGGTTTTGATTAGGATACCAGTCCCGCCAAGAGCTTTTCCGTCTGGATGGTTTGTTGCGTAGAAGGTATATTTTGGTATTTGAAAATTATTTTTTGATGTTAAATGTGTTTCCGATATCAGCAAAACGTCGATTTCACTTGAGTCTAGGAATAGTTGCAGTTCATTTTTGTGCTTGGAGATGCCGTTAGCATTCCAAAGACATAGACATAGGGAAGCCATTATTTATTCTCGATAAGCTTCTGGATAAGCAGGTTTTGATTCCGCATCAGTTCCTGCATACAGTTTTGCATGAAAGTCACAAAAGCGGTCATGTTTTGATTAAGTGAGATCAATAGGGCCTCTAAACCACTTGGGTTTTGCTGCCCAAGTTCTGGTGCGCAAGGTTGCGGATTCTGTAGATGGTGGAGTGACGGGGTCTTTTTAGCGGGCTTCGTCTGTCCAGTTCGGAGTACACTAGCGAAGGATACACTAGGACTGGTTGTAGCAGGCATGTTAGATGATCTAACAGCCTTGGCGAAGAATACCTCCGGTGTAGTTTTGGAGGCATTGAAGATAATTTTTGGTCCAGCTGGGGGTTTGCGCTCATTAAGGTGTGATTTAAGATCCTTGAACAGTTACTGCATAGTCTTAGTGCGACGTTGTTTCTGTCATTGGTGCAAATGCCATCTTTATGATGTTCGCCGCAGCCAACACACACTGACCTAAGATTGCGATTGTTAGAGGTGTGGTTGTATTCCTGGCAGTTGGTGGTTGGTATCTCTTATGGGGCTCCTCTACGGTGATTCTTCTGTGCAATAGGAGCTGAAGGTTGTAGATTGGGTGCACTTCATTTGACTTCGATTTTGAAGAGCGGCTGTGCGACTTTATTAATGTTGATGATGTTGACAACGGACTTAACCGCAAACCGATTCTCGTCAATGCGTCTGCTATTTCTTGAGTTGGGACTGATGGCTCGACCCCTTTAACACAACCTGGAGCCCTTTACTGCTTTTTACTTGGTAGGTATAGAAGTTGATGTTAGCATTACGGAGGTACTTTTCGATGATGCGGAAATTGTCCTCAGTTTGGGTTTGACATTTAATTTCTTTTATGTTACCCCTGTTGAGAGGGGTTACAACAAAGTTATTTGCCACTACTGTTTCTACTAGCTTCGAAATCAGGACGCTGCAGTTGGCTCCACGGATGTATAAAGGGGGTGGTCTAGCCGATTTAACTTTATCCACAGCACCGGCTTCATTGTCTTGCTGATCGGCAAGAATTTTAAAACGATTCCCGCTTAGAAGTGCTACTCGTTCATTTGGTTTTTTTTTTGCGGGCTTAGCTTCCGCTTAGTTATTTTAATATATCTATCCATTCCAGTTTGGACAGAAGGCGTTGGGTTTATTTTCGTGGCTGACTCTGGGCGACTTGTCGTTGACGGCTTGAGGCAGGTCAGGGGTCGGTGACACAACCAAAAAGTATGCGTTGTTGCGTTGGACCGAGAGTCGACGCTCACGTTGTTGATGTACAATTAGTTCTTGTAGCTGTTGCTGGTGGGGATCGAGAGAGCTTGGGCCCGAATTGGTGGACATGGTTTTTCCAAAAATTACGCACTTTGTTGTTGCAATTTAGTATTTATAGCTATTAGAACAAACTAATAGCATTATGATTGTAAATAGGCGACCTAAAGCGAATGAGTAAGTTGCAAAGAAATTTTTAGATTCCACCCTAGTGCGCAGTTATGTTGATCTTTGTGTCCAGTTGGACAACGAATTTGGCATGGACGAAGTATGTAGTGTTAATATACAGCATAAGCTACGTGAGCGTAAGATGCAGAAAGAGGATACCTTTCGAGAGTACATGTTTCTTATGAAGTCAATCGCAGCTGAAGGCAATATAGACATGAAATCGGTACTGCGCTATATAATAGACGGTTTGAATATGAAGAACGACTTAAAGATCAACTTATAGTGCGCCCATTAATTCAGAGAGCTACATAAAAAATATGAAATCTATAAGCACACAATGGAAATGGCAAAAATCGATGTACCACAGGGTCTGAAGAAAGTGAACCAGAGAAATTACGAGAAAAAGCCTCGTTGTTTTAACTGCGGAACGAGTGAGCATATTAGAAAGGAATGTAATGTGACAACCAAATGTTTTCTCTGCAATGGAGAGCAATGGTGCAATGTTTAATTCGAAGCGCATGGAGACTGCAGACGTTGGTGTAGTACAAAATCCAAAACGCTTAAAGAAAGTGGACATAAAAGGTTGCAACATTAACGATTTGGTTGACACAGGAGCGGATGTGTCTTTGGTGTCCAGAAGCGCTGTACAGAAGATTGGAGTTGAATATCTGGAGAAAGCTGTTAAAAATCTGATTGGTCTAAAAGTTACTCATCCGCTTGGTACTTTTTAAGAGTTAGTCTACAGATTGTCCCAGATGGTATTATCTAGCCGTTTCGCCTAGCACCAGTCGTCTACCGGCTATTGAAGCTGCAGCAGAAAAGCAACAAGTCGACGAATGTCTCAATGCTGGAATCGCTCGCCGATCGTCATCCAGTTTTGCCACTCAAGTCGTTGTGGTGAAACAGAAAGATGGCAGCTATCGACTCTGCATGGATTTTCGAATGGTGTTGAAGGATGGGTTTCCGGTTCCGATAATTGACGATGTCCTGGAGAATCTGCAGGCCGCAAAGTTCTTTACAGTCATGGACTTAGAGAATGGATTTTATCACGAGCCGATTGAAGAAACAAGTGCAAAATACACAGCATTCGTGACCAAGGAGGATTATTCGAATTCAACAAGGCTCCGTTTGGATTCTGTAATTAACCTGGAGTATTTAGCCGATATGTAACAAATGTTTTTCAACCGTTGTAAAATCCGGACGTGTTAGATCTGTATATGGATGATATTAAAACCCATGCAACGACAGCAGAAGAATGCCTCAATAAGATGAAGAAAGTTTTGGACATAGCAGCACCGTTTTGACTTAAAATTCAATGGAAGTGTCACTTTCTAAAGAACTTTGTTGATTTTTTGGGCCATACAATCTACGATGGACAAATTAAGCCAGGACAAGAGAAGACCACAGCTGTCAGCAAGTTTAAAGTACCAGAAAATATAAAGGCAGTTCAAGCATTTCTGGGCTTAACTGGATTTTTTCCCAAGTTTATAAAGGGGTATTCAATTATTGCCCGACCACTGACTGATCTTTTGTGTAAAGACGTTGCTTCTGGGATGGATGCGGTTGCACTCAAGGCTTTTGAAGAATCAGTACTTAAATTATATGCCAACACAGAAATTCACACAGACGTGTGGTTTTGGAGCAAAAAATCTTCTGAAACTGAGGCTCGACAGCAGAGCAATATTTTGGACACCATAGCCATATTTCGGAAGCCAAAGCAGTATACCTTGCCTGCCAAAAGTTTAGTCAATACGTTCTGGGCATCAAGTTTAAAGTTGCAACGGATTGCGCAGCCTTTAAGCAGACAATAAACAAGAAGGATGTACATCGAGATGTAGCGCAATGGATTGTTTAATTGCAGATTTTTAACTTCGATGTGGAACATATGGATGTGGATTGTCTCAGTCGCTATCCACAAGGGATTATGATTATACGATTGGTAACGTCGGCACGATTTAAAAAAGCGCAGCAGGAGGATACAATGTCAAAGGCTTTGATTGAATTGTTGAACAATCAACCCTATGAAGACTTTAAATTAAAAGGCGGTCTTTTATACAAAATGGTTGGCGGTAGTGGTTGTCCCGAAACAAATGGAAAAAGAGATTATTGTTGAAGCTCATAATGTTGGCTACTATGCGCTGCAAAAGACGATGCACGCAATTCAACAGTCCTATTTGATGCCGCATTTAGAGTAAAAAGTGGTCCCAAATTTTAACTGTATCAAATGCAAATTTATAACAAAAAGTTTGTCAAAAAGGAAAGATTAACGCAGTTGATAGACAATAAAGATAGACCATTAGAAACGGCCATTAAACGGTGTGGATAGTCCTGGGCCATTAGATGCAGCTTCAAAGCAATATAGGTATATATTTGCTATGGTCGACGCCTTCACGAAATTAGTTTGTTTATAACCAACAAAAACAACAAGTGGCGAGGAAGTAATACGAAAGTTAAAAGAGTGGTCTTGTATATTTTGTAACGCTGTTCGAATTGTCAATGACAGAGGATCTGCATTTATAGCTAAAGATTTCGAGGAATATATCAAGTCGAACGGAATCCACCATGTTTGGACAACAACGGGCGTCCCAAGAGACAACGGTCAGATCGAACGTGTATCATTACGATTTTTGTCCAAGCTGTCTGCGGATGAACCGGCAAAATGGTGCCAAATGTGCAAAAAGCTATTAACTCTCATGACAATGTATCAAGAGATCGCCATTTGAACTAATGCTGGGTGTTCAAATAAACAATGGGCCAGAGAATCTAATTCTTAAGTTGTTATAAGAGAAAATATGCGACAAATTTGACGAATATAGACAGAGAGCGTCTGTCAGACAAGAAATTACTAATGCCCAGGAAGCATACAAGCATGTGCTGGGTTGCTGGTCGTTTTTGTAGCCCTGGCTAGTTGAGAGTGTGACCAGTCAGTTGGATTGAGTCGAGAAATCAAAGTCGTCGTTGAAAAGTTGCCAGAAAAAGCAGTCGAAAGTCGTCGGAACAATTAAGTTGAAAAGTCAAGTCGTTGAACAACAAGTCGAACATTAAACGTTGTAATTGATTAAGAATTGTTTGTGAACTCATCTATTACATTTGGGTCCTCGTCCTATTGATACTATTTGTTTTTGTAAACTGATCTTAAAAACTTTGTATTTGTTCATATACGTTTAAATCTCTTACATATATGACGGCGTCCCGGGATTAAATTTTCATCCGAGCACACGTATATTCGGCCTTGCCGACGATATCGCGGTGGTGGTAACTGAAAACGAGCTTCCAGCATGGAACAATTCAACCACGCCGTTGCATCCATTGGCCGCTGCCTGGCAGTTGCAGATCTGGAGTTAACAGCTCACACAACTGAAACTTTTTTAATTTGAAAGTCGTACGTGGCAAAATCATGACATCTAAGACAGTTATTAAATAGTTTGGTGTAATGGTGGATACGCGACTCTGCTTTCGTGAGCATTTGGAGTATACTTGCTAGAAGGCCCTGGGCTCATCAAACGCACTGGCAAGATCACGTGCTCAATTCAAGAGGACCCAAGCAACAAAAAAGGCTGCTGCCAACTGCACCGGTCTATGCTATTGCGCTTCGAAATAAAAGCTATAGGTGTGGGCTGGAATCGGTTTTTAGACACAAAGCAACGGCGATCTGGCTGACGAAACGGACGCGGTGCACAGAGCGCTTCACTCCGCATCATCGGCGGATGGGCGATTGCCTTTAGCCAGTATACGACAGGCATTTCGGAAAAAACACGTGGCACGATGGACGGAATCCACGAAGGGCTGCTTGACTTACTGCCTTCCTCCACCAGAGGATAGGCAGAAGTCACGGGCAAGTGAAATTCTACCTCACACAAGACTTTAGCTGCCACGGCTACATCAAATCATACCGTAGGCGCTTTAGGCAAGAGTTATCCGACGAATGCACGTTGTGTGGAGCGGGTATCATCGAGGACGTGAGGCACATAATCTTCCACTGCCCTTACTATGATGCACGGAGAAGCCAGCTGGAGTCCCGGATGGCACTCAAATATGCCTCAAATATTAACAGGCGGTCATGCATGGAAGGCAGTAAGCGAGTTTGTCGAGCCGTCATGGTCGAGCAATAGCGACTTGACTTGCTGAGAAAAGGCAGGTGTAGTTTAACCTGGCCGCTGCGAAGCAATACATTGCTGTAGTACCGCTTATATTGAGCCCCACCGCCACTAGATATTTTGCTATATATGTATATACTGAAGTAAATAGAATTTTTATGTAAATAAAATGAATAAGTAACAGTTGAGACAAACAAACAAAGCACACAAACAAAACATTATAAAACAAACTTTTTATGCCTATATAGTGCGTTTCTCATCCACTCTACCTCTCTCTCTTTTTCTCTCACAGTCTATCACTGTCTGTCTTCTGCGTGTGAGTCACTGGGTGAAAAGTGATGGAGTGAGTGAGTTCATAACAAATTGATATCATTTATGAAACTGACACACTCAGAGCAAGCCAGACCAGTACGGAGGAGAAGGAGGTGGACCACAAATAATGTAAAGTAAATAAAACAAATTGTTATAACCTCTTTGGATTCCTCAATTCATTCCCCCTTCCACCACATATCTCCATCTCTCTCTCTCCCTTCCACCACATATCTCCATCTCTCTCTCCCTTCCACCACATATCTCCATCTCTCTCTCTCCCTTCCACCACATATCTCCATCTCTCTCTCTCTATTTTTCTTATACGCCCTCTAGCCACATACATAAAAAAAGTTCCGATTGCCAAAACTAAAAAAAATCTTCAAAAGTCAGAAACATGCATCATAAATATATAAAAATAATAAATAAAACACATTTTTTATACATATGGGTATTTCCGGGGTGCATACGGACGTTCGTAGACATTCAAAGTGTGACTAATGTTTTACTTCAGTACATGCCTCTTGTGTTGAACTTTATTTAACACGCAAGAGAATGTAAGCTGTAATGATTATTTTTTTTAAATGTGTTTTTTTTTGAGACATTTGCATATGGAAGGATTTCAGCGAAACTAGAGATAATTTTAACGTAAAAATGAAGTAAGTAAGTCGTCTCGACGGCTTAGGTATTCCATACACCAGTAAAACAAATATTTAAAATTTGTAATAACATCGAATCATACCGTTGCCTTTTTAAAAAAAATTCTCTTCACATGCTTTTTACAAGCATATCTTAGTATCTCGCTCACTCATGCATATGAGCACCATAGCGCCCCCACCCGCCAACGGCCAACTCCGGCCTTATGGAAAAACGTTTATATGCATAACTTGGCTATTTTTCCGATATTGATCAAATTTGGTATTGTGCTGGGTATTAAATTTAAGTGTGGCAATTTGATTCTACAAGGTAAAAAATTACGGGAGATAATTGAGTTTTTCAAATTTCGGGGGCGGGAAGGGGCGTGGCAAAATCTTTATACATACAAAATGTGCGCATTTACTGAGCAAATATTCATATCAAATATGATGTCTATTGCAGGTTTTTGAGATAGACGTTTTTTTTTAATTGCGGGGGCCGAAAGGGGCATGGCGAAAATTTGAAATAAACTTGATCACTCTACATCAGGGTGAGGCACAAAGAGAGCCACCGAAAACTGTCGATGTGTGCGTGAGTTATCGCCAACGGCTCTGCGTCACCCCCGCTCAAACCCCCTCGGACATTGTCCCACTAACCACAACAATGTCATTCAACTCATACATTGTGTGGTCCGTCTCTTGCAACACTTGACAACAATTAGCTAACACGACATATTCTAAAACTTAAGATTTAATGTAAACAACTTTTTATGGATATATTATATATATATATTATGTACTTTACTATACATAGCCTCTGC
Organism: Drosophila paulistorum; assembly: GCA_018152135.1. Taxonomy (NCBI): domain Eukaryota; kingdom Metazoa; phylum Arthropoda; class Insecta; order Diptera; family Drosophilidae; genus Drosophila; species Drosophila paulistorum. The sequence goes on from JAECXG010000823.1 coordinate 4,631,205, forward strand.
GTAGGCTTCTTAAATGAAAATCAATAAACCAGAGATCACTTTTAAGTTGAAATCGAAAAAGAGCAGTCGAGTTTTATTTGGCGTACAATCATATCAAACAAAAATTAACTACAAGTCTCAAGACACCCAGAGGACCAAAGCTTCAGAGCCACTGGACTGCTGCAATGAAGCGATCTCCGAGTGTGTTAAAGAACTCGGTAAATTCCTTTTCAGAGATTGAGAAGCGTGGTGGGCAGTACAGGGCAACAAATGTAGTGTTGCCGCAACTGGTTTGGACGGTTATAGCAGTTGCTTGTAAGTGCTGGTTTCAAATCTATTGAGGAACGAGAACTTTATACGGGTTTTGATTAGGATACCAGTCCCGCCAAGAGCTTTTCCGTCTGGATGGTTTGTTGCGTAGAAGGTATATTTTGGTATTTGAAAATTATTTTTTGATGTTAAATGTGTTTCCGATATCAGCAAAACGTCGATTTCACTTGAGTCTAGGAATAGTTGCAGTTCATTTTTGTGCTTGGAGATGCCGTTAGCATTCCAAAGACATAGACATAGGGAAGCCATTATTTATTCTCGATAAGCTTCTGGATAAGCAGGTTTTGATTCCGCATCAGTTCCTGCATACAGTTTTGCATGAAAATCACAAAAGCGGTCATGTTTTGATTAAGTGAGATCAATAGGGCCTCTAAACCACTTGGGTTTTGCTGCCCAAGTTCTGGTGCGCAAGGTTGCGGATTCTGTAGATGGTGGAGTGACGGGGTCTTTTTAGCGGGCTTCGTCTGTCCAGTTCGGAGTACACTAGCGAAGGATACACTAGGACTGGTTGTAGCAGGCATGTTAGATGATCTAACAGCCTTGGCGAAGAATACCTCCGGTGTAGTTTTGGAGGCGTTGAAGATAATTTTTGGTCCAGCTGGGGGTTTGCGCTCATTAAGGTGTGATTTAAGATCCTTGAAGACAGGACATCCTCTGTAGTTGGCTGTGTGGTACCCTCCACAGTTACTGCATAGTCTTAGTGCGATGTTGTTTCTGTCATTGGTGCAAATGCCATCTTTATGATGTTCGCCGCAGCCAACACACACTGACCTAAGATTGCAATTGTTAGAGGTGTGGTTGTATTCCTGGCAGTTGGTGGTTGGTATCTCTTATGGGGCTCCTCTACGGTGATTCTTCTGTGCAATAGGAGCTGAAGGTTGTAGATTGGGTGCACTTCATTTGACTTCGATTTTGAAGAGCGGCTGTGCGACTTTATTAATGTTGATGATGTTGACAACGGACTTAACCGCAAACCGATTCTCGTCAATGCGTCTGCTATTTCTTGAGTTGGGACTGATGGCTCGACCCCTTTAACACAACCTGGAGCCCTTTACTGCTTTTTAGTTGGTAGGTATAGAAGTTGATGTTAGCATTACGGAGGTACTTTTCGATGATGCGGAAATTGTCCTCAGTTTGGGTTTGACATTTAATTTCTTTTATGTTACCCCTGTTGAGAGGGGTTACAACAAAGTTATTTGCCACTACTGTTTCTACTAGCTTCGAAATCAGGACGCTGCAGTTGGCTCCACGGATGTATAAAGGGGGTGGTCTAGCCGATTTAACTTTATCTACAGCACCGGCTTCATTGTCTTGCTGATCGGCAAGAATTTTAAAACGATTCCCGCTTAGAAGTGCTACTCGTTCATTTGGTTTTTTTTTGCGGGCTTAGCTTCCGCTTAGTTATTTTAATATATCTATCCATTCCAGTTTGGACAGAAGGCGTTGGGTTTATTTTCGTGGCTGACTCTGGGCGACTTGTCGTTGACGGCTTGAGGCAGGTCAGGGGTCGGTGACACAACCAAAAAGTATGCGTTGTTGCGTTGGACCGAGAGTCGACGCTCACGTTGTTGATGTACAATTAGTTCTTGTAGCTGTTGCTGGTGGGGATCGAGAGAGCTTGGGCCCGAATTGGTGGACATGGTTTTTCCAAAAATTACGCACTTTGTTGTTGCAATTTAGTATTTATAGCTATTAGAACAAACTAATAGCATTATGATTGTAAATAGGCGACCTAAAGCGAATGAGTAAGTTGCAAAGAAATTTTTAGATTCAACCCTAGAGCGCAGTTATGTTGATCTTTGTGTCCAGTTGGACAACGAATTTGGCATGGACGAAGTATGTAGTGTTAATATACAGCATAAGCTACGTGAGCGTAAGATGCAGAAAGAGGATACCTTTCGAGAGTACATGTTTCTTATGAAGTCAATCGCAGCTGAAGGCAATATAGACATAAAATCGGTACTGCGCTATATAATAGACGGTTTGAATATGAAGAACGACTTAAAGATCAACTTATAGTGCGCCCATTAATTCAGAGAGCTACATAAAAAATATGAAATCTATAAGCACACAATGGAAATGGCAAAAATCGATGTACCACAGGGTCTGAAGAAAGTGAACCAGAGAAATTACGAGAAAAAGCCTCGTTGTTTTAACTGCGGAACGAGTGAGCATATTAGAAAGGAATGTAATGTGACAACCAAATGTTTTCTCTGCAATGGAGAGCAATGGTGCAATGTTTAATTCGAAGCGCATGGAGACTGCAGACGTTGGTGTAGTACAAAATCCAAAACGCTTAAAGAAAGTGGACATAAAAGGTTGCAACATTAACGATTTGGTTGACACAGGAGCGGATGTGTCTTTGGTGTCCAGAAGCGCTGTACAGAAGATTGGAGTTGAATATCTGGAGAAAGCTGTTAAAAATCTGATTGGTCTAAAAGTTACTCATCCGCTTGGTACTTTTTAAGAGTTAGTCTACAGATTGTCCCAGATGGTATTATCTAGCCGTTTCGCCTAGCACCAGTCGTCTACCGGCTATTGAAGCTGCAGCAGAAAAGCAACAAGTCGACGAATGTCTCAATGCTGGAATCGCTCGCCGATCGTCATCCAGTTTTGCCACTCAAGTCGTTGTGGTGAAACAGAAAGATGGCAGCTATCGAATCTGCATGGATTTTCGAATGGTGTTGAAGGATGGGTTTCCGGTTCCGATAATTGACGATGTCCTGGAGAATCTGCAGGCCGCAAAGTTCTTTACAGTCATGGACTTAGAGAATGGATTTTATCACGAGCCGATTGAAGAAACAAGTGCAAAATACACAGCATTCGTGACCAAGGAGGATTATTCGAATTCAACAAGGCTCCGTTTGGATTCTGTAATTAACCTGGAGTATTTAGCCGATATGTAACAAATGTTTTTCAACCGTTGTAAAATCCGGACGTGTTAGATCTGTATATGGATGATATTAAAACCCATGCAACGACAGCAGAAGAATGCCTCAATAAGATGAAGAAAGTTTTGGACATAGCAGCACCGTTTTGACTTAAAATTCAATGGAAGTGTCACTTTCTAAAGAACTTTGTTGATTTTTTGGGCCATACAATCTACGATGGACAAATTAAGCCAGGACAAGAGAAGACCACAGCTGTCAGCAAGTTTAAAGTACCAGAAAATATAAAGGCAGTTCGAGCATTTCTGGGCTTAACTGGATTTTTTCCCAAGTTTATAAAGGGGTATTCAATTATTGCCCGACCACTGACTGATCTTTTGTGTAAAGACGTTGCTTCTGGGATGGATGCGGTTGCACTCAAGGCTTTTGAAGAATCAGTACTTAAATTATATGCCAACACAGAAATTCACACAGACGTGTGGTTTTGGAGCAAAAAATCTTCTGAAACTGAGGCTCGACAGCAGAGCAATATTTTGGACACCATAGCCATATTTCGGAAGCCAAAGCAGTATACCTTGCCTGCCAAAAGTTTAGTCAATACGTTCTGGGCATCAAGTTTAAAGTTGCAACGGATTGCGCAGCCTTTAAGCAGACAATAAACAAGAAGGATGTACATCGAGATGTAGCGCAATGGATTGTTTAATTGCAGATTTTTAACTTCGATGTGGAACATATGGATGTGGATTGTCTCAGTCGCTATCCACAAGGGATTATGATTATACGATTGGTAACGTCGGCACGATTTAAAAAAGCGCAGCAGGAGGATACAATGTCAAAGGCTTTGATTGAATTGTTGAACAATCAACCCTATGAAGACTTTAAATTAAAAGGGGGTCTTTTATACAAAATGGTTGGCGGTAGTGGTTGTCCCGAAACAAATGGAAAAAGAGATTATTGTTGAAGCTCATAATGTTGGCTACTATGCGCTGCAAAAGACGATGCACGCAATTCAACAGTCCTATTTGATGCCGCATTTAGAGTAAAAAGTGGTCCCAAATTTTAACTGTATCAAATGCAAATTTATAACAAAAAGTTTGTCAAAAAGGAAAAATTAACGCAGTTGATAGACAATAAAGATAGACCATTAGAAACGGCCATTAAACGGTGTGGATAGTCCTGGGCCATTAGATGCAGCTTCAAAGCAATATAGGTATATATTTGCTATGGTCGACGCCTTCACGAAATTAGTTTGTTTATAACCAACAAAAACAACAAGTGGCGAGGAAGTAATACGAAAGTTAAAAGAGTGGTCTTGTATATTTTGTAACGCTGTTCGAATTGTCAATGACAGAGGATCTGCATTTATAGCTAAAGATTTCGAGGAATATATCAAGTCGAACGGAATCCACCATGTTTGGACAACAACGGGCGTCCCAAGAGACAACGGTCAGATCGAACGTGTATCATTACGATTTTTGTCCAAGCTGTCTGCGGATGAACCGGCAAAATGGTGCCAAATGTGCAAAAAGCTATTAACTCTCATGACAATGTATCAAGAGATCGCCATTTGAACTAATGCTGGGTGTTCAAATAAACAATGGGCCAGAGAATCTAATTCTTAAGTTGTTATAAGAGAAAATATGCGACAAATTTGACGAATATAGACAGAGAGCGTCTGTCAGACAAGAAATTACTAATGCCCAGGAAGCATACAAGCATGTGCTGGGTTGCTGGTCGTTTTTGTAGCCCTGGCTAGTTGAGAGTGTGACCAGTCAGTTGGATTGAGTCGAGAAATCAAAGTCGTCGTCGAAAAGTTGCCAGAAAAAGCAGTCGAAAGTCGTCGGAACAATTAAGTTGAAAAGTCAAGTCGTTGAACATCAAGTCGAACATTAAACGTTGTAATTGATTAAGAATTATTTGTGAACTCATCTATTACATTTGGGTCCTCGTCCTATTGATACTATTTGTTTTTGTAAACTGATCTTAAAAACTTTGTATTTGTTCATATACGCTTAAATCTCTTACATATATGACGGCGTCCCAGGATTAAATTTTCATCCGAGCACACGTATATTCGGCCTTGCCGACGATATCGCGGTGGTGGTAACTGAAAACGAGCTTCCAGCATGGAACAATTCAACCACGCCGTTGCATCCATTGGCCGCTGCCTGGCAGTTGCAGGTCTGGAGTTAACAGCTCACACAACTGAAACTTTTTTAATTTGAAAGTCGTACGTGGCAAAATCATGACATCTAAGACAGTTATTAAATAGTTTGGTGTAATGGTGGATACGCGACTCTGCTTTCGTGAGCATTTGGAGTATACTTGCTAGAAGGCCCTGGGCTCATCAAACGCACTGGCAAGATCACGTGCTCAATTCAAGAGGACCCAAGCAACAAAAAAGGCTGCTGCCAACTGCACCGGTCTATGCTATTGCGCTTCGAAATAAAAGCTATAGGTGTGGGCTGGAATCGGTTTTTAGACACAAAGCAACGGCGATCTGGCTGACGAAACGGACGCGGTGCACAGAGCGCTTCACTCCGCATCATCGGCGGATGGGCGATTGCCTTTAGCCAGTATACGACAGGCATTTCGGAAAAAACACGTGGCACGATGGACGGAATCCACGAAGGGCTGCTTGACTTACTGCCTTCCTCCACCAGAGGATAGGCAGAAGTCACGGGCAAGTGAAATTCTACCTCACACAAGACTTTAGCTGCCACGGCTACATCAAATCATACCGTAGGCGCTTTAGGCAAGAGTTATCCGACGAATGCACGTTGTGTGGAGCGGGTATCATCGAGGACGTGAGGCACATAATCTTCCACTGCCCTTACTATGATGCACGGAGAAGCCAGCTGGAGTCCCGGATGGCACTCAAATATGCCTCAAATATTAACAGGCGGTCATGCATGGAAGGCAGTAAGCGAGTTTGTCGAGCCGTCATGGTCGAGCAATAGCGACTTGACTTGCTGAGAAAAGGCAGGTGTAGTTTAACCTGGCCGCTGCGAAGCAATACATCGCTGTAGTACCGCTTATATTGAGCCCCACCGCCACTAGATATTTTGCTATATATGTATATACTGAAGTAAATAGAATTTTTATGTAAATAAAATGAATAAGTAACAGTTGAGACAAACAAACAAAGCACACAAACAAAACATTATAAAACAAACTTTTTATGCCTATATAGTGCGTTTCTCATCCACTCTACCTCTCTCTCTTTTTCTCTCACAGTCTATCACTGTCTGTCTTCTGCGTGTGAGTCACTGGGTGAAAAGTGATGGAGTGAGTGAGTTCATAACAAATTGATATCATTTATGAAACTGACACACTCAGAGCAAGCCAGACCAGTACGGAGGAGAAGGAGGTGGACCACAAATAATGTAAAGTAAATAAAACAAATTGTTATAACCTCTTTGGATTCCTCAATTCATTCCCCCTTCCACCACATATCTCCATCTCTCTCTCTCCCTTCCACCACATATCTCCATCTCTCTCTCCCTTCCACCACATATCTTCATCTCTCTCTCTCCCTTCCACCACATATCTCCATCTCTCTCTCTCTATTTTTCTTATACGCCCTCTAGCCACATACATAAAAAAAGTCCCGATTGCCAAAACTAAAAAAAATCTTCAAAAGTCAGAAACATGCATCATAAATATATAAAAATAATAAATAAAACACATTTTTTATACATATGGGCATTTCCGGGGTGCATACGGACGTTCGTAGACATTCAAAGTGTGACTAATGTTTTACTTCAGTACATGCCTCTTGTGTTGAACTTTATTTAACACGCAAGAGAATGTAAGCTGTAATGATTATTTTTTTTAAATGTGTTTTTTTTTTGAGACATTTGCATATGGAAGGATTTCAGCGAAACTAGAGATAATTTTAACGTAAAAATGAAGTAAGTAAGTCGTCTCGACGACTTAGGTATTCCATACACCAAGCATATCTTAGTATCTCGCTCACTCACGCATATGAGCACCATAGCGCCCCCACCCGCCAACGGCCAACTCCGGCCTTATGGAAAAGCGTTTATATGCATAACTTGGCTATTTTTCCGATATTGATCAAATTTGGTATTGTGCTGGGTATTAAATTTAAGTGTGCCAAATTTGATTCTACAAGGTAAAAAATTACGGGAGATAATTGAGTTTTTCAAATTTCGGGGGCGGGAAGGGGCGTGGCAAAATCTTTATACATACAAAATGTGCGCATTTATTGAGCAAATATTCATATCAAATATGATGTCTATTGCAGGTTTTTGAGATAGACGTTTTTTTTTAATTGCGGGGGCCGAAAGGGGCATGGCGAAAATTTGAAATAAACTTGATCACTCTACATCAGGGTGAGGCACAAAGAGAGCCACCGAAAACTGTCGATGTGTGCGTGAGTTATCGCCAACGGCTCTGCGTCACCCCCGCTCAAACCCCCTCGGACATTGTCCCACTAACCACAACAATGTCATTCAACACACACATTGTGTGGTCCGTCTCTCTTGCAACACTTGACAACAATTAGCTAACACGGCATATTCAAAAACTCAAGATTTAATGTAAACAGCTTGAATCTGGGACTCGACATCCACATCCGGCGTAAAGCCGAATCAGCGGTCTTACTATACATATCCCTTATACATAGCCCTTATATTATGTACTTTACTATACTATATAGCCTCTGCGTAGGTTCCTTAAATGAAAATCAATAAACCAGAACTCACTTCGAAGTTGAAATCGAGAAATTTATTTGGCGTACAATCATATCAAACAAAAATTAACTACAAGTCTCAAGACACCCAGAGGACCAAAGCTTCAGAGCCACTGGACTGGTAACTGGCGCAGCTGGTCGTTGAATCAAAACGCTCCCAAGGATGACACTAAGGATCTTCACTATTCTATTAATGTAAAGATAAAGATAAGCAGGTGAGTCCCCAGTGGCAACCCAGTGTAAAGAACAAATAAAAAATATGTGTACAAGTAAAGTAAATGTGCTACAAATACCCCTCTATCCAAGTAAAATACCAGGGTTTGAAAACTGCGAAAACTGTCAACAGTTTTGCTGTGTGCTGTTGCTTCTGCTTCGGAAACTATGAACAGTCGAAGCAGTTTATGCAATGGCAACAACAGATCCAACAAGAGCAGCAACATCAGTCTATTTATGATACTATTTTTGTATGTATCGATTCAGCGCTTATTAAACAAAAATTTGTATTTCTTTTTGTTTATTAAAATTACTCTACTGTTTGTTTATTCAAATTTTAATGGGCATTTAAAATACACAATACAATAAAGAGAAAAGAGTATTGAGTATGTGTACTTTCATGTGTATGTATGTATAGATATAGGTAAAATCAAAGTAGGCCAAAAATCAGTTCTGCTGCGACTATTTTTCTGACTGCTGCTTTCGTCGACTTCCGAAATTGGCTAAAAGCAACAGTCAGAACAGTTCCAAGTATTAAAATGTATAAGTTGGCTATTGCTATCAAAGCAATCTGTTTCGGATTTTTGCTGTTTGCTGCTGCTGTCGGATATTTTGCTTTCGGATTTTTGCTATTGCTGCTGCTGTCTGATATTTTGCCTTCGGATTTTTACTATTGCTGCTGCTGTCAGGTTTTTTGCTTTCGGATTTTTGCTGTTTGCTGCTGCTGTCAAAATTTTCTATTTCGGTTATTTGCTGCTGCTTTTGCTGTCAGATTTTCTGATTTCGCTTTTTTTCGGAAGCAAAAGCAACATAAAGTATTTGTTTTCATATTTGCTAAACAGTCACTGCAATGAATAGCACAAAATTTACGACTTTTGCTAATTCGACTACAGCAATTTAAACACTGTAAAATACCGCAATATATTAAATTCCCCGTTATTGTGACAGAATATATATATAGGTACATATTTAAAAAAAAAAAAAAAAATTATTAAAAATTAAATAACAAAAAAATAACGATGAAATAGTTATACCCTACAAAATAAATTTTCAATATATCAACAGACATCAAGTGCTGATAACTGTTTGATATTATCGAAAGAAAAAATAATATTACAAAAAAAAAAAAAAAACGATGAAATAGTTATACCCTACAATATATATTTTCAATACGTCAACAGACATCAAGTGCTGATCACTGTTTGACATTTTTGAAATAAATAATTCTTATATTGTGGCAGCCATCAAGTGCTGATCACTGCCCAATAAAAAAAAAAAATAATAACGACAAACGTGTTATATCCTGCAAAATAAATTTTCAATATACATATCAACAGACATCAAGTGCTGATAACTGTTTGATATTATTGAAAGCAAAAAATAATATTACAAAAAAAAAAAATAACGATGAAATAGTTATACCCTACAATATATATTTTCAATACGTCAACAGACATCAAGTGCTGATCACTGTTTGACATTTTTGAAATAAATAATTCTTATATTGTGGCAGACATCAAGTGCTGATCACTGCCCAATAAAGGAAAAAAAAAATAATAACGACAAACGTGTTATATCCTGCAAAATAAATTTTCAATATACATATCAACAGACATCAAGTGCTGATAACTGTTTGATATTATTGAAAGAAAAAATAATATTACAAAAAAAAAATAAATAAATAACGATGAAATAGTTATACCCTACAATATATATTTTCAATACGTCAACAGACATCAAGTGCTGATCACTGTTTGACATTTTTGAAATAAATAATTCTTATATTGTGGCAGACATCAAGTGCTGATCACTGCCCAATAAAGAAAAAAATAATAACGACAAAAGTGTTATATCCTGCAAAATAAATTTTCAATATACATATCAACGGACATCATGTGCTGATAACTGTTTGATATTATTAAAACAAATAATTTTTATATTGTGGCGGACATCAAGTGCTGATAACCGCCAAATATATTTTAAATAAATAAAAAAAAAATATATATATATATACATATATAATATGTCTTCCTAATATAAATAATTTTAGAAAAAAAACCCTTTTACTATTGCCACACAAGCATTTTTACACAACGATCGAGCACTCATTCACATTGTTGCTTCGACCGCAAGCTGAAACGCTATAAAAAAAAAAAAAGAGAAATCATACCCTTTCCCAACACAAGTGTTCCGTATCAAGTTACATTTTTATTACATATTCCAAGTCAACAAACAAAAATAAAAAAAAATTTGTTTGCCTTAGTACACAAATTCCGTACACAATACAAGGTTTTCTGGTTCTTATGCCGTTGCCATTGGGTTCACACTGTATCAATAATAAAAAAAGATATATATATATATACCACTCACACAAAACAATACACATTACAGACGTCTACTGAAATAAAAAAAAAAAACGCAAATAACATAATAAAAATAGAGAGAGGAAATAATTCTACATCAGCTGATTTCCCAAATATTTCTAAAGAAAAAAAAAAACACAAAATTTTTTAATAACACTTTAAATTAAATTATATATAACACTCTAATATTATCTTTATATACAATACTTATCAAAATACACATCTTATAATACTACTATATATACTAGTTTTACATTACCTTTTTATACACAAAAAAAAAAAACCTACAATTTCTTAAACATAATTTTGATACACACAAAGTCAAAAAAAAAAGAAGATAAATTCGATAAAGAGAGATTTTTTTTTCTTCATTCTTTACAAATGTCCAAGAATAGTTTAGTAAGCAAGACCAAGTCCAGATTAGGCCTTAGGAATAGCGCTAGCTTGCCAGAAATTAGGGAGGAGGAAATTGCGCAAACCGAAGCCATGACAGATTCAGGACACGCCACTAATCATTCTAGGAACACTAGCCCCGCTAGTGCCGGGTTACCTTTGACCGACACAGCCAGTACTTCCCTTAACACCTCTATTAATATGACTCTTAACCCAACTGATGTTTTGGCTTTTGTTAAACAATTGCCTATTTTTAATGGAGATTCGGGTACCCTCGATAGCTTCATAACCAGTGTGGAGGAAATAATTATGCTCATCCGTGGCACAGACCAAACTCCATACGGGCAGATGTTATTGCGTACAATTCGTAATAAAATCAGTGGTAAAGCAGACCAAGCATTAAGTAATCTTGGCACAAGACTCGAATGGGATAATATTAAAGAAAATCTGAAACGCATTTACGGTTGCAAAAAAACGGAACCAATGCTTATTCACGAATTACAAACTCTACCGGATAATCTACCCTTAGGCAAGTTATTCTTAGAAATCATGAAACTAAGGAGTCAGATAGAACCTCCCTCAATACCATCAGGCAACATAATTTTTATACCCTTGCAGAGGGTATTATAAAATTGGTCAGATGTTTGTAACGCACAGAAGGAGACGTTTCCGACCCCATAAAGTATATATATTCTTGATCAGCTTGAGAAGCTGAGTCGATATAGCCATGTCCGTCTGTCCGTCCGTCTGTGCGTATGCGTTTTACTCAGCTATCTTAAGAGATATCGGGTTGAAATTTTTTGGAGACTCTTTATTACCTGTGTGAGATAAAGTATGAAAATCATCGAGATCGGACTACTATATCATATATTGTTTAATAATCATTAAATGTGTTTTGAATTCAGTAGTTTGAAAAATATTTGAGCATATTCATAATACGACAACTAATGCTGTTGATGTATGAAATTTCACTTTTCTTATCGAATTAAATATAATAAAGAACTGCAAGGGTATATAAACTTCGACAAGGCCGAAGTTAACTTCCATAGCTCGTTAGAAAAGAAAACAGAAGAAACAAGATTACCCCTAGATTCAGCAAACACAAAATAGTACTGGATAACGGAATAACAATCAGAACAGCTAAAAGAACAGAAAATAATAAACCATGTAATAGACTTAAACGAGTACGTAATAAACGCAAACAAAATAACAGATATAATCAAAAGCTTACCCGATGACTTAGAATTCTCCGAACTAAAGCTTATACTTCATAAAAAAATAACCCAAGTGGGCAATAGGTGAAATACCCTACATCCCAGCACTAATAGACCAAGGAGAGGGTTAATTAATGGACTAGGTAGTGTGGTAAAATTCGTTACCGGAAATATGGCCCTGCCGGGCCAACTGCTGACATGCTCGCCCCTGCCGGGCCAACTGCTGCTATACTAGCCCCTGCTGGGCCCGCTGCTGCCGCATCCGCCCCTGCTGGGCCCGCTGCTGCCGCATCCGCCCCTGCTGGGCCAACTGCTGACATACTCGCCCCTACCGGGCCAACTGCTGACATGCTCGCCCCTGCTGAGCCCGCTGCTGACACACTCGCCCCTGCCCGGCCAACTGCTGTTATACTAGCCCCTGCTGGGCCCGCTGCTGCCGCATCCGCCCCTGCTGGGCCAACTGCTGACATACTCACCCCTGCCGGGCCAACTGCTGACATGCTCGCCCCTGCCGGGCCAACTGCTGCCATGCTCGCCCCTGCCGGGCCAACTGCTGCCACACTCGCCCCTGCTGGGCCCGCCGCTGACGCATCCGCCCCTGCTGGGCCAACCGCTGCCACACTCGCCCCTGCTGGGCCAACTGCTGCCATCCTCGCCCTTGCTGCCGGGCCAACGGCTGACATGCTCGCCCCTGCCGGGCCAACTGCTGACACACTCGCCCCTGCCGGGCCAACTGCTGACATGCTCGCCCCTGCCGGGCCAACTGCTGCTATACTAGCCCCTGCTGGGCCCGCTGCTGCCGCATCCGCCCTGCTGGTCCAACTGCTGACATACTCGCCCCTGCCAGGCCAACTGCTGACATGCTCGCCCCTGCAGGGCCAACTGCTGACATACTCGACCCTGCCGGGCCAGCTGCTGACATGCTCGCCCCTGCCGGGCCAACTGCTGACATGCTCGCCCCTGCCGGGCCAACTGCTGCTATACTAGCCCCTGCTGGGCTAACTGCTGCCACATTCGCCCCTGCCGGGCCCGCCGCTGCCGCATCCGCTCCTGCTGGGCCAACCGCTGCCACACTCGCCCCTGCTGGGCCCGCTGCTGCCGTACTCGCCCCTGCTGGGCCAACTGCTGCCATATTCGCCCCTGCCGGTCCCGCTGCTGCTATATTCGCCCCTGCTGTAACCACTGCCGCCGCACCCGCCCCTGCTGTGCCCACCGCTGCGGTGTCCGCCGCCTCCACGCCGGCCTCTGCAGTTCCCGCTGCTGTCTCGGCTGCCGCTTCCGAGCCTACCGCTGCCCGGCCCGCTGTACAGTCGGTGGCAATTCGAGCCACTGGTACCTCCGTTATTACTCCTGCTCTTCATCTGACTATGACGCCTGCTGCCCTGCTCGATGCCCTGCATGCCGCCATGCATACTGCAGGCCGCATCCTACTGACTCTTACGTTCCCTTGGCCGCTGGCCAATGGGAAGACATGCCTGACGTAGTGCCCTCCATGCCGTGTCCCTCTACAGTCATCACGCCTGCTGTTTCTGCCTCCTCCAGTCCGGACGAGCAACTGACGACGCTGGGAGGACGGCATGAGTTGCTGCAACTGCCGCCGCCACCACTGCCGCTGCTGATGAGGTGAAATTTAACCTGTACCAGTTAAATCGATTAATTTTAGCTATCTACACATATGTCGCGGTCAGTATTTCTAAGTATCGATTGTTAGTCATAAGTATCGTGTTAGTGAGAAGTCATCGATATGTGGAGATTGAACTCTCTCTTCTCTTCCGGCGATGCAACGAGCAAGTTGCATCCGCGCAGAAAATGGAAAATTAAATCCGAAGACTACAAACTAATCTTTATAATTTTTATTCAATAAATAGGTGTTTACACTTTATAAGAAATGCATATAACCGTTACATCTGGCATATGCCAGTCATATACATAAAATTGTGCATCTTTAATATTACAAATTTTTTATTTATATTTTTAAAGGTCTGACATTTATATATAGATCGATTTCAACTCAATACATTAATAATCAATTTTGACTTTTATATACTAATCAGAAAGCGTAAGGGCACAACATTAATTTATAAAAATTATAAAAAGCAAAAAAACTAATATATGTACATACATATGCTTTTTTTTATTACCTAAATGAAAATAAACTAGAAAAATATTTTTCTTCATCCTACTACACGTTTAGTTTGTTTGCTAGGTTTACCAAAATTTTTAAATGATTAATAATTATGAATTGTATTAATATTTTGTCTGTTAATATCAAATATTAATACAATATCAATGCAATATGCGCTTTGCAAAATTGGTAATTTTTTACCGGATAGAATCAATTATTAAAATACGAAAAATTATATAATGCTAAATTGTTTGAATAATATCTAAAGTAAACTGTTGAAATTTTATAACAAATGAATAATTTTTTTAAAATTTTGTTTTTTTCAATTTTTTTTGTAGGGTTACATGGGAAAATTGCATTCTGTAACACATATAGTTGAAATTTTATTTTCTATTTAAAATGTATCCATGAAATTAAATGAAAACAAAAAAATGGAATATAAATTCTACAACAATTATTAATATTAGGAGAAAATAATTTTATTATTAACAGTGAAAACAGCAATATGAGAGTGCTATTTAACGAAACTAAAACATCTTACCAAAAACAAGTTAATACGTCCTCCTCGATTCTCATTCGAATGATGGCCTATGTCATAGCGAAATTTTTATACAATCATTATACATGTATTAAAAAGTGTAATTGGTGATATTTCTGATTGAGAGTAATGTGCATAATGTCTGTTTCAGTAGCAGCAACATCACTTTATCGTCAGTAAAATTAAATACGTAGCAGAAACAAATAAAAATGAAGTAAGTAAGTCGTCTCGCCGACTTAGGTATACCATACACCAGTAAAGCAAATATTTCAAATTTATTAAACAAATGCATTTTCACATGTTTTCACTCAAGCATACGAGCACCCTAGCGCCCCCACCAGCCAAAGGCCAACTCCGGCCTTATGGAAAAACGTTTATATGCATAACTTGGCTATTTTTAATCCAATTTTGATCAAATTTGGTATTTTGCTTAATGTTAGTATCAAATTTAAGTGTGCCCAATTTGATTCAACACAAATTTGTCTCTAGCTTTAATAGTTTTTGAGATAAACGTTTTTTTTTAAATTGCTGGGGCGGAAAGGGGCTGTTACAAATATGAAATAAACTTTATCACATTACATTATATACTGTGTCCATTGTGAGATATCAAAAAACGTTAAAATGGAAACCGAAGTTACTACTGACGACGAAAAGAGGAAGGACAAACGCAAACATTGCGAAATCTCCTCATCTCCTTACCTGTCCGAGAATGACTATTTAGAAGATAAAAAAATATTACAAGAAGAACATGACGAAACAAGCGCCGAAACCAATGAGTCCCAAAAACCAAATACAAATACAACAAATGCAACAACAAATACAGCTAATTTAACAACAAACTAAACAACAGCTTCAGCAAACTCCACAACAACAAACGCAGTAGCAATATCAGCAGCTACTTAAGCAACAACAGCATGCACAAATCATCAATCGGCATATCGTCTGATATTAGACAATTGATTGGGAATAAATATGCATCGCTATTTGCTCCTGATTCAGACTCAGAAACTGATGAACATCTGATGGTAGGGGTAGTTTATTTTGCTGACCCACTAGAGGATCTAAAGACCCCATTGCTTTGTGGAAAACATCTGCCATGTTTTTCTGCCGTGTATTCTTTCGAGCATGTAACCTCCTGTCACTCTTATAGTATTTGTTGCGGGCTTCTGAGGCGTTCTCTCCAAGAACACCTAATGGAAGGATTGATGCTTCTATTACTTGGTAGCCGTGCATTCAAGGATACAAGGACATATATAAAGTAATTGTTTTCTGACCATATTTTTTAAATTGTGTTGGATTAATTGGAAAATGGCAAGAAATAGCAATTAAGATATTGTTAAAATATGCAATGAGAAATTCATCAAGACCTAAGATTTCAACTAGTAGCTTTTTGTACAAACGCCCTCCTTGCTGTATTGCCGTCGTTGGTATTTCCATTGCCATTCTGCTTTGGGGCTGTCGCGATTAAATTACGTAACGCGATTTTTGACAATTTTTGACCCCCCCTACCCCTATATTTCCCCTAATGTCTCTCCACAGTGACGAAAGTTTTTCTTTTCGAGGTCCAAGTCTATAGTTTGGCGATTTGAATCCAGGTGACTTCCATAGTGTTCATGTGGTAAGATTAAACCAGCAAGTTCTCTACTTAAAGGTGCCATTCTTCTTTCGACTCTGTTAAAGGCGCTTCTTCCGGGAGCGTTGGCGGCTATAAATAGCGCATCCAGGTTATGTGTCAAAAAATGATGGATTCCAATATCAATTACTTTTTGATAACGGGGATTTTCGTCAGGACCGCCATCCACAATTGTTATAAATATTGGCTTCACCATATTTTCACACTTGGTTATCAAATCGAAGTCTTCCAAAGTTAGGATAGTCTCAAAATCAAGTGCATGAGAATATGCTGTCGACGAAGAATGCTTTCCCGATCTAATAGCTATGAAAGTAGGTCCTGAATATCCAACAGCATATCTCCATTCCCATTTTTTTTTTTCAAATCAAATCCTGTATAGACTGATGGGATGAGCTTGTGTTTTTCAGCCACAACTCAGTCATGATCGGGCAGAGAGATTTTGTAGTCTACGTGCATGACAAGAGGAGATTGATGGTTGGCTGCTGCTAGGCCCAGAGGAATACGAGATTTGTCATCTTGGCTTAAAAAGCATACTTCACTAGGTCCAAGAATCGACGCTATTTCTTCCAGATGATTTATGGTTGCTTTACAAAAAATGCCATCAACATGTCATCTCGCTTTAACACATATGGGCATAAAGAGAGCTGCCAGAATCTCCTGCTTAATGGCTAAAACATTTAAGCTTAAATTTTACAAGATCTATCAACTCAATTGCCAAACTGACAGCAC
Source organism: Drosophila paulistorum (assembly GCA_018152135.1). Lineage (NCBI taxonomy): Eukaryota > Metazoa > Arthropoda > Insecta > Diptera > Drosophilidae > Drosophila > Drosophila paulistorum. The sequence continues at coordinate 4,648,327 of JAECXG010000823.1, forward strand.
TGGCTGACCGCGATCGGCAACTGGGACCGTATTTGTGCCAATAAACACACTAGTACAGCCTAAATTTGAATTTTTAACAGACTTTTTCTGTCTTGAAAGGTTATAAAAATATACAGTCGACGGCACAAGTATTTTGACAAAAGTTGTTGCTCTCTTTAGCGATTTATTTTGAAGAAATTGAGTAGTTAACGGTTCTTACTTTTGTAAGATGTCATTTATTTATGTTCTGTGCGATTAATTTTAGCTATCTACACATATGTCGCAGTCAGTATTTCTAAGTATCGATTGTTAGTAATAAGTATCGATTGTTAGTCATAAGTATCGATTGTTAGTCATAAGTATCGTGTTAGTGAGAAGTCATCGATATGTGGAGATTGAACTCTCTCTTCTCTTCCGGCGATGCAACGAGCAAGTTGCATCCGCGCAGAAAATAGAAAATTAAATCCGAAGACTACAAACTAATCTTTATAATTTTTATCCAATAAATAGGTGTTTACAACTCAGAAGTGGGATTACTACCCGAATGGATACATATTTCGGTACAAGGCAGGCCACACGCTCCGCGTCTAAGGTGGCCGCCTCCACGCCCGCCGCTGCCACTGACCCCACTGCCGCCATACTCGCCCTTGCTGGGCCAACCGCTGCCACACTCGCCCCTGCTGGGCGCTGCTGCCGCATCCGGCCCTGCTGGGCCAACTGCTGACATACTCGCCCCTACCGGGCCAACTGCTGACATGCTCGCCCCTGCTGAGCCCGCTGCTGACACACTCGCCCCTGCCGGGCCAACTGCTGACATGCTCGCCCCTGCCGGGCCAACTGCTGCAATACTAGCCCCTGCAGGGCCCGCTGCTGCCGCATCCGCCCTGCTGGTCCAACTGCTGACATACTCGCCCCTGCCGGGCCAACTGCAGACATGCTCGCCCCTGCCGGGCCAACTGCTGACATACTCGCCCCTGCCGGGCCAACTGCTGACATGCTCGCCCTTGCCGGGCCAACTGCTGCTATACTAGCCCCTGCTGGGCTAACTGCTGCCACATTCGCCCCTGCCGGGCCCGCCGCTGCCGCATCCGCTCCTGCTGGGCCAACCGCTGCCACACTCGCCCCTGCTGGGCCCGCTGCGGCCGCATCCGCCCCTGCTGGGCCAACTGCCGCCATACTCGCCCCTGCTGGTCCAACTGCTGCCGTACTCGCCCCTGCTGGGCCAACTGCTGCCATATTCGCCCCTGCCGGTCCCGCTGCTGCTATATTCGCCCCTGCTGTAACCACTGCCGCCTCACCCGCCCCTGCTGTGCCCACCGCTGCGGTGTCCGCCGCTTCCACGCCGGCCTCTGCAGTTCCCGCTGCTGTCTCGGCTGCCGCTTCCGAGCCTACCGCTGCCCGGCCCGCTGTACAGTCGGTGGCAATTCGAGCCACTGGTACCTCCGTTATTACTCCTGCTCTTCATCTGACTATGACGCCTGCTGCCCTGCTCGATGCCCTGCATGCCGCCATGCATACTGCAGGCCGCATCCTACTGACTCTTACGTTCCCTTGGCCGCTGGCCAATGGGAAGACATGCCTGACGTAGTGCCCTCCATGCCGTCTCCCTCTACAGTCATCACGCCTGCTGTTTCTGCCTCCTCCAGTCCGGACGAGCAACTGACGACGCTGGGAGGACGGCATGAGTTGCTGCAACTGCCGCCGCCACCACTGCCGCTGCTGATGAGGTGAAATTTAACCTGTACCAGTTATAACTGCCTGAAGAGTTTTCTACGTCAATTTGAAGTTCCCCCCAACTGCCGTCTTAGCCCCTGATAAAGACTGCACTTCTGATATCCAAACAAGGGCATCACTGGCCAGTTGATGCTGTTGTTTACCCCCTTGTTAGCCACTGGGATCGAGGTCGATCCCTCGTCAGGATGGCCGAGCTGTAAGATGTCATTTATTTATGTTCTGTTCGATTAATTTTAGCTATCTACACATATGTCGCGGTCAGTATTTCTAAGTATCGATTGTTAGTCATAAGTATCGTGTTAGTGAGAAGTCATCGATATGTGGAGATTGAACTCTCTCTTCTCTTCCGGCGATGCAACGAGCAAGTTGCATCCGCGCAGAAAATGGAAAATTAAATCCGAAGACTACAAACTAATCTTTATAATTTTTATCCAATAAATAGGTGTTTACACTTTATAAGAAATGCATATAACCGTTACATCTGGCATATGCCAGTCATATACATAAAATTGTGCATCTTTAATATTACAAATTTTTTATTTATATATTTAAAGGTCTGATATTTATATATAGATCGATTTCAACTTAATACATTAATAATCAATTTTGACTTTTATATACTAATCAGAAAGCGTAAGGGCACAACATTAATTTATAAAAATTATAAAAAGCAAAAAAACTAATATATGTACATACATATGCTTTTTTTTATTACCTAAATGAAAATAAACTAGAAAAATATTTTTCTTCATCCTACTACACGTTTAGTTTGTTTGCTAGGTTTACCAAAATTTTTAAATGATTAATAATTATGAATTGTATTAATATTTTGTCTGTTAATATCAAATATTAATACAATATCAATGCAATATGCGCTTTGCAAAATTGGTAATTTTTTACCGGATAGAATCAATTATTAAAATACGAAAAATTATATAATGCTAAATTGTTTGAATAATATCTAAAGTAAACTGTTGAAATTTTATAAATGAATAATTTTTTTAAAATTTTGTTTTTTTCAATTTTTTTTGTAGGGTTACATGGGAAAATTGCATTCTGTAACACATATAGTTGAAATTTTATTTTCTATTTAAAATGTATCCATGAAATTACATGAAAACAAAAAAATGGAATATAAATTCTACATCAATTATTAATATTAGGAGAAAATAATTTTTATAAATTTTGTTATTATTAACAGTGAAAACAGCAATATGAGAGTGCTATTTAACGAAACTAAAACATCTTACCAAAAACAAGTTAATACGTCCTCCTCGATTCTCATTCGAATGAGGGCCTATGTCATAGCGAAATTTTTATACAATCATTATACATGTATTAAAAAGTAAAATTAGTGATATTTCTGATTGAGAGTAATGTGCATAATGTCTGTTTCAGTAGCAGCAACATCACTTTATCGTCAGTAAAATTAAATACGTAGCAGAAACAAATAAAAATGAAGTAAGTAAGTCGTCTCGCCGACTTAGGTATACCATACACCAGTAAAGCAAATATTTCAAATTTATTAAACAAATGCATTTTCACATGTTTTCACTCAAGCATACGAGCACCCTAGCGCCCCCACCAGCCAAAGGCCAACTCCGGCCTTATGGAAAAACGTTTATATGCATAACTTGGCTATTTTTAATCCAATTTTGATCAAATTTGGTATTTTGCTTAATGTTAGTATCAAATTTAAGTGTGCCCAATTTGATTCAACACAAATTTGTCTCTAGCTTGAATAGTTTTTGAGATAAACGTTTTTTTTTTAATTGCTTGGGCGGAAAGGGGCTGTTACAAATATGAAATAAACTTTATCACATTACATTATATACTGATCAAGAATATATATACTTTATGGGGTTGGAGCAAACCCTGGTGTCCATTGTGAGATATCAAAAAACGTTAAAATGGAAACCGAAGTTACTACTGACGACGAAAAGAGGAAGGACAAACGCAAACATTGCGAAATCTCCTCATCTCCTTACCTGTCCGAGAATGACTATTTAGAAGATAAAAAAATATTACAAGAAGAACATGACGAAACAAGCGCCGAAACCAATGAGTCCCAAAAACCAAATACAAATACAACAAATGCAACAACAAATACAGCTAATTTAACAACAAACTAAACAACAGCTTCAGCAAACTCCACAACAACAAACGCAGTAGCAATATCAGCAGCTACTTAGGCAACAACAGCAACAATCATCAATCGGCATATCGTCTGATACTAGACAATTGATTGGGAATAAATATGCATCGCTATTTGCTCTTGATTCAGACTCAGAAACTGATGAACATCTGATGGTAGGGGTAGTTTATTTTGCTGACCTACTAGAGGATCTGAAGAATCCATTGCTTTGTGGAAAACATCTGCCATGTTTTTCTGCCGTGTATTCTTTCGAGCATGTAACCTCCTGTCACTCTTATAGTATTTGTTGCGAGCTTCTGAGGCGTTCTCTCCAAGAACACCTAATGGAAGGATTGATGCTTCTATTATTTGGTAGCCGTGCATTCAAGGATACAAGGACATATATAAAGTAATTGTTTTCTGACCATATTTTTTAAATTGTGTTGGATTAATTATAATATTGTTAAAATATGCAATGAGAAATTCATCAAGACCTAAGATTTCAACTAGTAGCTTTTTGTACAAACGCCCTCCTTGCTGTATTGCCGTCGTTGGTATTTCCATTGCCATTCTGCTTTGGGGCTGTCCATAAATTACGTAACGCGATTTTTGACAATTTTTGACCCCCCTACCCTTTTGTAACAGATTGTCACATTGCCTGACCTGCGAGGTTTTGAGCAGCAATTGATATTATTACATTTTACAATTTGGCTAAAATACTGGCTTGTCCTCAATTGCTCCGATATCCAAACTTCATCTTTTGATAAAATGCGGCTCTGATTGATTTCAGAATTTTCAGGATCGATGTACTTAGCTACAGTCGGATATTTATCGATTTCAACAGCGCTCCATATTTCCCCTAATGTCTCTCCACAGTGACGAAAGTTTTTCTTTTCGAGGTCCAAGTCTATAGTTTGGCGATTTGAATCCAGGTGACTTCCTTAGTGTTCATGTGGTAAGATTAAACCAGCAAGTTCTCTACTTAAAGGTGCCATTCTTCTTTCGACTCTGTTAAAGGCGCTTCTTCCGGGAGCGTTGGCGGCTATAAATAGCGCATCCAGGTTATGTGTCAAAAAATGATGGATTCCAATATCAATTACTCTTTGATAACGGGGATTTTCGTCAGGACCGCCATCCACAATTGTTATAAATATTGGCTTCACCATATTTTCAAACTTGGTTATCAAATCGAAGTCTTCCAAAGTTAGGATAGTCTCAAAATCAAGTGCATGAGAATATGCTGTCGACGAAGAATGCTTTCCCGATCTAATAGCTATGAAAGTAGGTCCTGAATATCCAACAGCAGCATATCTCCATTCCCATTTTTTTTTTCAAATCAAATCCTGTATAGACTGATGGGATGAGCTTGTGTTTTTCAGCCACAACTCAGTCATGATCGGGCAGAGAGATTTTGTAGTCTAAGTGCATGACAAGAGGAGATTGATGGTTGGCTGCTGCTAGGCCCAGAGGAATACGAGATTTGTCATCTTGGCTTAAAAAGCATACTTCACTAGGTCCAAGAATCGACGCTATTTCTTCCAGTTGATTTATGGTTGCTTTACAAAAAATGCCATCAACATGTCATCTCGCTTTAACACATTAGGGCATAAAGAGAGCTGCCAGAATCTCCGGCTAAATGGCTAAAACATTTAAGCTTAAATTTTACAAGATTTATATATAGATCGCTTTCAACTTACTACATTAATAATCAATTTTGACTTTTATATACTAATCAGAAAGCGTAAGGGCACAACATTAATTTATAAAAATTATAAAAAGCAAAAAATCTAATATATGTACATACATATGCTTTTTTTTTATTACCTAAATGAAAATAAACTAGAAAAAATACTTTTCTTCATCCTACTACACGTTTAGTTTGTTTGCTAGGTTTAAATGATTAATAATTATGAATTGTATTAATATTTTGTCTGTTAACTATTAATTTTTGATTTATTTTTAATAAATATTTATCTTTTTTTAATATCAATGCAATATGCGCTTTGCAAAATTGGTAATTTTTTGCCGGATAGAATCAATTATTAAAAAACGAAAAATTATATAATGCTAAATTGTTTGAATAATATCTAAAGTAAACTGTTGAAATTTTATAACAAATTAATAATTTTTTTAAATTTTGTTTTTTTTCAATTTTTTTTTGTAGGGTTAGATGGGAAAATTGCATTCTGTAACACATATAGTTGAAATTTTATTTTCTATTTAAAATTTATCCATGAAATTAAATGAAAAAAAAAAATGGAATATAAATTCTACAACAATTATTAATATTAGGAGAAAATAATTTTTATAAATTTTGTTATTATTAACAGTGAAAACAGCAATATGAGAGTGCTATTTAACGAAACTAAAACATCTTACCAAAAACAAGTTAATACGTCCTCCTCGATTCTCATTCGAATGAGGGCCTATGTCATAGCGAAATTTTTATACAATCATTATACATGTATTAAAAAGTAAAATTAGTGATATTTCTGATTGAGAGTAATGTGCATAATGTCTGTTTCAGTAGCAGCAACATCACTTTATCGTCAGTAAAATTAAATTGTGAGATATCAAAAAACGTTAAAATGGAAACCGAAGTTACTACTGACGACGAAAAGAGGAAGGACAAACGCAAACATTGCGAAATCTCCTCATCTCCTTACCTGTCCGAGAATGACTATTTAGAAGATAAAAAAATATTACAAAAGGAACATGACGAAACAAGCGCCGAAACCAATGAGTCCCAAAAACCAAATACAAATACAACAAATGCTACAACAAATACAGCTAATTTAACAACAAACTAAACAACAGCTTCAGCAAACTCCACAACAACAAACGCAGTAGCAATATCAGCAGCTACTTAAGCAACAACAGCATGCACAAATCATCAATCGGCATATCGTCTGATATTAGACAATTGATTGGGAATAAATATGCATCGCTATTTGCTCCTGATTCAGACTCAGAAACTGATGAACATCTGATGGTAGGGGTAGTTTATTTTGATGACCCACTAGAGGATCTGAAGAATCCATTGCTTTGTGGAAAACATCTGCCATGTTTTTCTGCAGTGCATTCTTTCGTTGGCGAGCTTGTCTCTAGTTTTATCTTTGCCAAATGGTCCTTCCAATCTTCCTCTATATTAGTTACAGCCGCCTTCAATTTGCTAAAGTAGTCCGTTACAAATTAGTCATCTTTTGTTGGCACGGTGTTTAATTTGTCCATTTACTCCTGATGACTTTTCTCGAAGTTCTCCCACATGTATTCCAGGAGCTCAAGTTTCTCCTCGAAATAAGATAGCTTCATTTTTCTGCCGAAAGAATCCTTATTGGTATTCCGAATGATGGCATGAATTGCCTCTCCTCGTTTTGTCTGCTGCTTATAAAACTCCTCCATGTTCTTTTATATTCTTATGTAACTGCTTATTTGTACTAGATCTAGACCTGATGGGAGTTTTTTTATTTTGTCAAAGACAGGGAACGCTCCGACTCGTTCCTAAAATTGGTCAAGTGTAGCACAAATAAGAATAAGAAATAAATCGAAGTCGCCTTTTGATTAATGTTTTAACAATAGTTAATTTTTATTTGTTAAATACCTATTATTTTACACTGATAAACGCTACGATAGTGAAACCACTTTTTTAATTTCTTTTCTTTGTTATATATTTTAAAATATTGCTGACCAATGCCAAACTCTATACTCGTGCGTACTACCTGGGTTACTGACCGAGTTAACTAGGTCGGAGATTGCTGACGTCAGGGAATGCAACAGAGTTTATGAGTTTATCAACTCTTTTTTTTTATAACAATAACTTTTTATGAATTGGTCGCCCCCACTGACATAAATCAATGTTAAATGTTATTGACAAAGTGATCGCCTAGTTGATCAACCTTTCATTCAATGGGTATGCACGGCTACCCCGTCGCGAAAAACCAACTCTTAGTTTTCCCAATAAATTGTAAAAACAACTAAAAAGTCGCCAAGGTGGCTACGCAATGATTCACAAGTTAATCAATTGATGTGAAATGTTCATCAATTTGTGCCCTCGCTTGGGATTATTCTGTGTCCAAAGCGTGGAAAGAAAGTAGTCGCCTAGTTGACCAGTTTCCTTGTTGTTGAGATATTGGTCGCCTGAGTTGACCAAATATTCTCACTTGATGACGGTTTCACCAAGTCTGTTACTCTTTCAACTTGGAGCCGCTAATGTCGGGGTCACCAAAATGTTCAATGAAAGACGTTAGTATTTGTTGAATGTATTTATTGTTTATTTATTGTTAAAATAGTACCGTATAAGAACTTTCCAGAGCAATGCACACATGTATTCTATCTGCTTATGTATTTGAACACATACATTTATATATCTCTTTTGTATTACTGGCACGCGCATTATGTTAGTCTCTAATAAACTTCTGAGTTGTACGGACGTGTCACTATTCTTTTTGTTCTGCCTGCGTTATTCGGGTTGTGCGTCCCCTCCCCTCTCAAAAGGTTATGGGCCCAGGGCACGGTTTTGAATAGTAAAGTAATGAAGTGATATATTTAACGATTTATATCAGTAAACATTAAAGATACGAATAAGTTACGAACTTTATTCGGGAAAAGAGACTCAAAAGCACGTTGAAGACAACATGAGTAATCTGTACCACATCGAGAAGTTGGACGAAAAGAATTATGATTCTTGGAATATACAAATGCGCAGCGTATTGGTGCATTCAGACCTGTGGCATGTAACGGCTGGAAATTTGCCCTCGGTGGAAGGTGTGGACCTTGGAGGATTGGATCGGAAGGCCCTAGCAAGTATTACGTTGAGATTAAAACCATCGCAATTGGCATACATAAAGAATTGTTTGACGGCAAATGAGGCGTGGACAAGACTACGTGATGTCCATCAGCCAAGGGGACCGGTGCGGAAGGTATCGCTGTACAATAAGTTGCTAAGCTTACGCATGACGGACGGTCAAGAAATGGCCAGTTATCTAAATGGTTTCTCTGATGTGTTAGATCAGCTTGCAGGTGCCGGTGTACAGATAAATGAGGAGTTACGAACTATCATTTTGTTATCTAGTCTACCACCAGTGTATGAGTATTTCGTTGTCGCCATCGAGACGCGCGACGCTTTGCCCAGTTTTGAAATTGTCTGCATAAAATTAAAGGAAGAAGCAGAACGAAAACGTCTAACTGTAACGAAAGAGAATGGGCAAGAAGCATTTGTTGCTACGCAGAACAGAAGCAGAAATCAGAATACACGCACACAGAGAAATCGTTCGCAAATTACTTGTTACAAATGCGGCCGGTAAGGGCATGTCAAGGCACAGTGCGGCAAAGAGAGAATCGATAAAAAAGAGAAAGAGTACAAATACACTGAGAAAAGTGAGAATAAGCAATGTAGCTTGATAAATGCTTTAGAAGCAGAGAATATGAAAAGAGAGAAGTGGTGCTTGGATTCTGGTGCAACGAGTCATATGTGTTGCGATAAGAGTATGTTTTCGGATTTCTCTGTACATGATGAGAAGATCAGTCTGGCAGATGCGGGGTATTTACGTGCAGAAGGCAAAGGAAAAGTCACCATTCGGACTGGAATCTGTAAATTAACAATGAACAATGTACTTTATGTACCAGGGCTGGCAGGAAACTTTATGTCAGTGGCGCGTGTTATTGAATATAACAGTGTTGTACATTTCGAAAAACATATGGCAAGGGTCATACAAAATGGTGAATGTATTTTAGAAGCAAAAAAGATTGGCAACTTGTTTGTTTTTGAAGCTGAATCGGAAAATCTGTTTGCTGCTGTTGGAGAAGATGTATCATTGTGGCACAAACGCTTTGGTCATCTTAATTATACAAGTCTGACACAAATCGCAAGTAAGGGCTTGGTACGTGGGCTAAGTGTGACAAACTTCGTGCCCAATTCTCCATGTAAGGCGTGCATGGTGAGTAAAATACATGTTCAGCCATTTCCCAAGATGACAGAAAGTCGGTCTAGTGAACTTTTACAATTGGTTCATAGTGATGTCTGCGGACCTTTTGGAACAAAATCACTTGGTGGTTCACGTTATTTCCTAACATTTATTGATGACAAATCTAGGCGAATTTTTGTGTACTTCCTCAAGGGCAAAGATGAGGTCTTTGGCAAGTTTTTGGAGTTCAAGAGTCTAGTGGAGAGGCAGACAGGGAAGAAGCTAAAATGTATCCGCAGTGACAATGGACGCGAATATGTGAACAAAGCATTCGATGACTACCTGAAGAAAAACGGGATATTACGCCAGTTGACCATAGCGTACACTCCACAACAGAACGGCGTTGCGGAACGAGCTAACCGCACTCTGGTGGAAATGTCTAGGTGTTTGTTGGCACAGTCTGGATTATGTGAGGCATTGTGGGCGGAAGCTATATTTACGGCTGTATATCTGAGGAACCGTTCGCCTACAAGCGCGCTGACAAACCAAACGCCAATGGAAGCGTGGACTGGTAAGAAGCCGTGTATCAATCATCTTAAAGTCTTTGGTTCTGTTGCAGTTGCGCTTTCCAAGGGTCATCAGGAAAGTAAATTCCGACCAAAAGGGAAGGAATATCGCATGGTGGGGTATTCAAGAGAAGCAAAAGGCTACCGATTATATGATGGAGAAACTCGCAAAGTGATTGAACGAAGAGACGTTCTCTTTGATGAAAGAGATCCCTTAGAGCAAACTAATTGTACGACGGTTATGTTTGATTTGCCTGGACGCTATTGCCAAAATGAGATAGCAGATGCAAATCTGGAAATAAATGAAAGCGAGAGCGACATATCAGAGGGACAGTCTGCTGAATCTGATGCTGACGAGGAATCGTTTCATAGTGCACCTGAAGAAAAGATTGCACAAGATGAGAGCCAAATGTGGGTAGGACCTGGCAGACCACGAGTGATCAGAACGGGTAAGCCTGGACGGCCGAGGAAACAGTATAATATACTTGGTTCGATTGTCGCTAGTGAAGTGCCAATTCCATCGACCTACGAGGATGCCATAAGTGGACCATATGCATCGCAGTGGCGAGAGGCAATGGACAAAGAGTTTGGAGCTCTGGTAAAAAACCAAACTTGGGAGCTGATGGATCTAACAAACAAACAACGAACAATAGGCTGCAAATGGGTTTTTAGTCTGAAAAAGGATGCGCAGGGAGACATCGAACGTTTTAAGGCGCGATTGGTTGCTAAAGGATGTTCGCAACAGTTCGGTGTAAACTACACCGATACATATGCACCTGTATGCCGATTAGAGAGCGTAAGGTTTGTTTTGGCGATGGCAGCAGAGTTGGATCTTTATTTACATCAAATGGACGTATGCACGGCATACCTCAATAGCGACCTGGAGGACACGGTGTATATGAGGCAACCCATGGGGTACATTGACAAAAATCGTCCAGAGGCCGCATTACATTTGAAGAAGGCAGTCTACGGTTTGAAACAATCAGGAAGGGCATGGAATTCTAAGCTGGACGCTGTATTACTAGATTTGGGTTTTAAACCATGTAGTAGTGAGCCGTGTTTATACCAAAAACATGGTGAAGAAGACTTAACACTAATTCTTGTTTATGTTGATGATCTCCTTACAGCTTGTCGTTCGAAACAGAAGATGGATGCCATCAAAGCAGCTATATGAAACGCGTTCGATTGCACAGACAAAGGTGCAACTGAGCTATTCCTGGGTATGGAGATTCATCGAGACGGAGAGCTTGGGCCTATTACTTTAGGCCATTCTCAATATATCAACGATATGTTGATTCGATATGGTATCAAAAACTGCAGACCGGCGGCTACTCCTCTTGACGCAGGGCACCAAGTGGCATGCGACAATAAGCAGTGCAAGAGGGTTGACATAGGGTCGTACCAGACTCAAATTGGCGAACTGATGTGGCTGGCCCTAACCACCAGACCGGATATATTGCATTCAATTGCAAAGTTGGCTCAGCGAAATCAAGATCCGCATTCAGAGCATGATGCAGGTGTGAAGCACATCCTGCGGTACTTGGCGTCAACGATAAATAAAAAGCTACGCTATAAAAGGACCGGCCAAGCTTTTTCTGGATATGTAGATGCCGACTGGGGTGGTGACAAAACTGACCGGAAGTCCAATATCTTGGAAATCTGAGAAACAGCGCAGTGTGGCGCTAAGTAGTACTGAAGCTGAGTATATAGCTTTGTCGACCGCATGCAAAGAAGCTATCGTCTTGCGACGCTTAATCATTGAACTTGGCTGTGGAGATGCCGAGACCCCAACAGTTGTATATGGAGATAACCTGAGTGCCCAACAGTTGGCGAAGAATCCAGTTCATCAGTCTAGGACAAAACATATAGATATACGATATCATTTTGTACGACAAACTGTATCTGAAGGTTTTGTTGAGTTGAAGTATGTTTCGACTGATTTAATGATAGCGGATATATTAACTAAGAATTTGCCAAAGAAAAAGCATAATGATTTTGTGAATATGTTAAATTTGAATTAACTTTGTAGGACATGGTTGCATTGAGGAAGGGTGTTAAAATAGTACCGTATAAGAACTTTCCAGAGCAATGCACACATGTATTCTATCTGCTTATGTATTTGAACACATACATTTATATATCTCTTTTGTATTTGTATACTGCGCTTGCCCAACTGAATTACTGGCACGCGCATTATGTTAGTCTCTAATAAACTTCTGAGTTGTACGGACGTGTCACTATTCTTTTTGTTATGCCTGCGTTATTCGGGTTGTGCGTCCCCTCCCCTCTCAACATTTATTTATAAGCAAATAGACACTAGCACATAAACTAGTGACTAATAGTCGTCGCAACCAACACATAAATTGGGTGGACTTCGGAGTGAGATTCCAAAGGTAGAGATGGGGACCAAAGACACAGCGATGCACACCCGATGTAGCTACAATTGGTATCTGATCTTACAAAGAATAATGCATTTCTTTTATAGTAAAACTAGAGAGCTCACCTGTGCATAGTTCGACATAGTGTTAGGTCAGCAAAATACGTCTTTATTGATAATAGCTAACTATAGCAGCTTCATGAACTAGGTCTTTATTGTTAACTGCTGACCATATCAGACCTACTAATGAGTGAAGATCCATCGATATCTATAATCGGGTTACATACTAATCTTGACATATATTTCCATTTGTTCTATATTATGATTGTCTTATTGTTATCTTATTTTATATAATCTAACACCAACAGTTGTAAAGATGAGAATGTAACCGTGATAGGCGAACTACCGATGTTGCCGAAGATACAGGTACCCACATTTTTTGGAGAACCTAGAGCATGGAACCTGTTTGTGGAATTATTTGCGGAATTGATTGAAAAAAGAGAGGATTTAAGTTTTGCTCTTAAGTTTAGTTATTTAAAATCCGCTTTAAACGGGGAAGCGAGGAGCATGGTAGCTCATCTATTGTCAAGTTCAGCTGATAACTACAGTGCAGCTTGGGAATTGTTAACCAAGCCGTATGAAAATAATCGGAGGGTATTTTCCGAACAATTAAGTCGGATCGTGCATTTACCCATGATCAACAATGAATCCGCCAAAAGTGTAAAAGGAGTAATTGACATAATTAATGAGTCAATACACTTAATTAAAATTAAAGCAAATTAGTCCGATATATGAGAGTCAAATTAAAAAAAAAGCAGATACATTTGCTATCTGATGTCATGGAATACTTAGAGTAAAAATATTGCTCGCTAAGTGCCATGGGAAAGGAAGAGAAAAAACCGCTACAAACTGTTTTAAATTATGCGGAAGTCGAAGATAAATGTCCGATTTGCAAAATTGCCGGGCACAAAGCAAATAAATGCTATAAGTTTAAAGGTTTGACACCTACTGAAAGGTATGAAACAGCCAAAAAAGTGCAGCTTTGCATAAGATGCTTGAACCATTCAAGCATTAAGGTGTGCACTAATGAATTGGTCTGTTCATTGTGCAGTAAGAAACATCATACTTTACTCCATTTTGAAGAAACACATGAGAGAGTTAATACTTGTGTAACCGCATAACCAACACTGTGGGCCACAGCTGTAATACAAGTAAAAAATGTAAATGGAGGATATAAGACTCTAAGATCCCTTAATGATTATGATTCACAGAGCACCATTTTGTATGAAGAGGCCGGTTAAATATTAAAACTACCTAAAATCAAACAATATACAGAAATAAGTGGCGTATCCTAAATAAAAACCAATAAATCAAAATATAAGGTGAAAATATATGTAAAGACGCGAAATCCTTGGAAAGGACATCTAAAGGTTGAGGCAATTGTGTTTCCAAAGTTAATGAAAGCTCGTCCATTAAAAATAGCAAACGTGGATATGTCAAAATGGCAAACTTACGTGCTAGCTGATCCTACCTTTAATAAACCTGGTAAGGTTGATATAATAATGGGAGTAAACGTATATACCCAAATTACAAATATTGATGGCCTGCTAGGCCAAAATACTCAATTTGGTTGGATCGTCTCGGGATGCACCAAATCAAATCAGAATAAATCTATAGTGGAAACAACAATAGATGTCACAGGTTTTGAACAACGTTTGGAGAAGAATAAAGGTAAATGTCAAAATAAATACAACAACAACACTCAAGAAATAAATTTATGGCCCACGGCAGGACCTCACATTGAAAGTAAAGTGAAAACTGGGGAAGAAAAAGTAAATATCCCAGAGCCAGTACAAAATGAAAATATTCAGAAGGCATTGGCTCAATTAGATAATGATTATCTAAAAATAATATCAAAATAGATTCCGGTAATAAATTGTTCGAAGCTGTAGTACCAAAACGCAGATATGGCGAAATATTTATAAAAGGACAACATTTAATGATACCCAGAATAACCACTCAAGTTTTAGCAATCAGCGATATTTAAAAATGGTGGGGCGAAGATCACATTGGTACAATTTAAAAAGGAAAGATAGTTCATTTTTAAATTCTCCACCTTATAAAAAGGCTAGAAGTCATCACAGTAATGCACATCAGGAATGGGTAGATATCCCGAAACAGAAATCATTAGGTAATATGCCAAATATTATAAAAACCAGTAGAAGCCAACTCAGTAATACATACTGCAGAATTGGTAAGAATATGAATTCAGTTACAATCGATAAAGGAACATCAGATTGACTAGGTTGAACGACCGCAAAGTAGCTGGTCATGTTTCTTTAACAATAATTATCTTACTAATTTTATTATTAATAATAATTTCTATAAGACAACTAACTATAAAAATAAAGTCCAAAACGCCGCATTTGGTGGCCCTTTGCAGAATGTTTAAGAATAAACATCGTGTTCATCTGAACTAGCTTCACCAAATCAGATGCACTAAAGAAAATACAATACAACTGTACCTTTGTACCAAACAACTAACCTAGAATTACAATCAGCCACACACGGTGTGGGAAAAACACTTGTAGTTCTAAACTGAACCAAAAGATCAGAACGGCAGGATGTCAAGTGGCCGACGCCGTGCCCAAAAAATAATGATTTTTCAACGCCCGAATACGTGGGGGTGAGTCGTACTAGAATAAGATCCTCTAGGAACAATTCTTACCTCCTAGAGCCTAAGATAATCCTATGTAAACTCAGTCCTTTTGTAAATAAAAGCAGTTCATATTTTGAATTCAATGAATGAAGACTGGGTAATTTTCCTTCTCTCCGGGAAACCCTATTCTATTTTATTTAAAATATCGAAATTTAAATGTCCGAACCGATCATGCCATTTGAGAAATCATGAGCACGCGTGAATGAGCCAAGGCCAGAGGCAAATCATTTATGAACAAGGTAAATAACAGTGGGTTCAGATGACTGCCTTGGGGGACACCTGACGTAACTCGAATAGTTTTAGATATCGAGGAACGAAAAGACACCTTTTGGGTTCTGCCAATAAGATACGACTTTAACCAAGCCAATGGTTTCGGAGATAAACCCATGATGTTAAGTTTCGTGAGAGGCATAGAATAATCAACCGTATCGAAAGCCTTACTAAAGTCAGTATAAATAACATCAGCTTGACACTTTTTACGGAAGCCATGGTGTACAAGGGTAGTCAATTCTAAAAGGTTGGCAAGCGACGAACGACCTTTCATGAACCCATGCTGACAAGGAGAAATAGCGGATCTGGATAGGTGTTGAAGGGAAGACGTAATAATTTTCTCAAACAGCTTAGGTGTTACCGAAAGTTTGGCAATGCCACGGTAGTTAGAAATATCCGATTTGCTACCCTTTTTAAAAAGCGGAATAATAAAAGACTCCTTCCAAATATCAGGAAAGCTACAAGTCTCACTCGATATAAAGAATAACCGAGAAAAAGGCTTAGATAGGATGCAACTAGGTATATTATCAGGCCCGGGTACGAAGGAAGACGTCATAGATGACAAGCTAGAGATAATACAGTCTTCAGTAATACTAGGAAAAAACATACAATTTAAATGTGGGATTGAGAAGGGATAGGGTGTACGATCCGAAGCAGTAGTAGAATAATTCGACTGAAAGAATTTAGCAAACAGATCTGCAATATCTGAATCATTATTAGCAGTCTGGTCATTAAGTCTGAAGGTGGAAGGTAGTAAATTAGAGCGTCTTTTGGTATTAACAAAGTTTTAAAATCTTTTGGGGTTCTTATAAAATTCAACCTTACAGCGAACGATATAATTATTGTAGCATTGAGTATTTAAAAGACAAAATTGAGATTTGGCTACACAATAATTTGCATAGTCAAGTCGCGAACTAGTTTTTTTCAATCTTTTAAAATATCTCGACTTAATGTTACGGAGATTAGAGAGCCTACGTGTGAACCAGACTGGTGCACTGGAGACGGTAGAGACATTCACATAAGGAACACATTTATCAATTAGAGAATAAAGAGCAGAGTAGAAAAAATTCAATGCACAATCTATATCACAGCACTCAAATAGAAATTACCAATCAAAAGAGAAAATAAAGCTGTTGAGAAGAAGAAGAAATTTGTTTTACGAAAACATCTACGACGAGAATTTGAGATGTTATTAAATGAATTAGTAACGGAATTGTAAGAAATAGTAAGGATCTTCAGGCTTCACTAGGGGCTGTGTTTGTGATACAGCACTAACAGTGGGATCCGAGACAAAAACAAGATCAAGGATTTTTTTAGAAGAGTTAAGAAAAGAATTCAACTGATATAGCGGACATTCAAGTAGGCTATCAAGAAAAACATGTTGAGATGAAGGAATTAAGAAGTTAAAATCACCTATAAAAATAGGAAAATCACGATCTTTAAGACGACTAAAAATAGTTCGCAAAGCATCAGCATGGTGCATGTAGATCATGATATCAGAAGCTGGAGGAATATGTGAACAAGAGATATATAAGCTAAAGTTAGAACATGTAACTTCGACACAAATGAACTCAACACCTAAGGGGAGATCAATCGGCACAACACTTGAACACAGATTCGAGTTGACAGCAATGAGTACTCCACCGCCACGACGACCAACAGGATCAAGCCTATAAGAAATAAAATGATTAGAAAGAATTTCATTATCCAAAACAGAGGAGTTGAGCCAAGTTTCAGAGAAAGCTAATATGTCAGCCGAAAATTCTTAACCGCCTCTATGCCCTTATCATCGGCTCTAAAGCCCTTTTCCGATATGAGGAATCCTAAGTATTTAATGCTTGACTGAAAGAACTCACACTTATCTATACGCAATTCCAGCTTGTTTCTGATTATTCTTCTAAAAACTTCGTCGAGTGTATCCAGGTGCTCTTCTGCAGTTCTACTTGGTACCATGATATCGTCTTGATACACTATTACTTTACTATCTCAAATCATATCTGTAATGATTTTTTTCACAAATCTTTGAAACACTGATGAGAAGTTTTTTAGACCCATTGGCATAACTGAGTTTTCCTTCATGAACACGTGAAAATATCCATCTTTAAGATCCAATTTTGAAAAAAATCATTTGTTTCCAAGCTTGTCTAATAAATCGTCTATCAGAGATATAGGGTAGTTATCTTTAACCAAAACTTTGTTCAATCTCCTAAAGTCAATGCACAACCTTAACGCGCCAGCTTTCTTAGGCACTAACACAATGGGTGATGCATAGTCCGACTCACTAGGGCGAATGATCTTCTTCTCCAAGTACCCGTCTAACAGTTGTGCAGTTTGTGCTGCCACATATGCACTCTCAAACAATTGCTCAAACTTTTTCCGAACTTTAAAATCTAATATATCACCTATTTTGCAATTAACTCCAGTGTTGAAACACTCGATATTTATTTATTTATTTATTCATTCATTTATTTATTTATTTATTTATTTACGTCAACTAACACAGCACTCGACGAAAAAGCTTAAGCTAAAATACAGATAATAATTAAATGAAGAAGGTAGCTTAGCTTTATGCACAACTAAACATCCCCGACCCGGTGGAGGTGTTTTATTTGCAACAAGGTGCCAGCTATGCCCCGATTCACAGCCAATGTTGAGTTGCAGCCAATCCAAGTCCAGAATATTTTCAGTGGTTTCGCTGTAGATGATTAAAAAGTATAGCGCGAAGAGAAGTGACAGAAAGATGAGGAGAAATAAGGTGTGAAAGGTTGTTAAACGATTGGCAAAGAACACGAAAAGGATCGTGAAGAGAGTAGTTAGTCAGACATCTACTAAGGTGAATATGAAAAAAGTTTCTGGTTCGACGTGAGGGAACACAAAAATATAGCGTATCTAATAAATTAGTAGAAATGACTTCGCCGTTGACTAGTTTATGGAGAAAGAGAATGCCAAATTTAATACTACGCTGGTGAACATCATATTGAGGGTTCCATACTGGCGAGCAATATTCTAGAGTAGGTTGAACTAACGAAGTGTATAAAACTTTTGTTACATAGGGATCATCAAATTCTTTGGCCCAACGTTTAATGAAGCCAAGAATATTGCATGCTCTATTGACAATTGAAGATATATGAACATTAAATGAAAGTTTTGGGTCAAACATAACGCCTAAGTCTTTGAATGATGGTACACAATCTAACAGAACAGACTTAATAGAGTAATGAGCTAGGAACGGCGACAAACGACTGAAAGTCATAAAAGAGCACTTAGACGCTTTAAGATGTAATTTATTAACGTGGTATCAATCACAGAACGCATCGAGATCTGATTGCAAGTACTGTTGGAAAGAAGGATCATTATACGAATAACAAATTTTACGTCATCGGCAAACATGAGCACGCGTGAATGAGCCAAGGCCAGAGGCAAATCATTTATAAACAAGGTAAATAACAGTGGGTTCAGATGACTGCCTTGGGGCACACCTGACGTAACTCGAACAGTTTTAGATATCGAGGAACGAATAGACACCCTTTGGGTTCTGCCAATAAGATACGACTTTAACCAAGCCAATAGTTTCGGAGATAAACCCATGATGTTAAGTTTCGTGAGAAGCATAGAATAATCAACCGTATCGAAAGCCTTACTAAAGTCAGTATAAATAACATCAGTTTGACACTTTTCACGGAAGCCATGGTGTACAAGGGTAGTCAACTCTAAAAGGTTGGCAAGCGACGAACGACCTTTCATGAACCCATGCTGACAGGGAGAAATAGCGGATCTGGATAGGTGTTGAAGGGAAGACGTAATAATTTTCTCAAACAGCTTAGGTGTTACCGAAAGTTTGGCAATGCCACGGTAGTTAGAAATATCCGATTTGCTACCCTTTTTAAAAAGCGGAATAATAAAAGACTCCTTCCAAATATCAGGAAAGCTACAAGTCTCACTCGATATAAAGAATAACCGAGAAAAAGGCTTAGATAGGATGCAACTAGGTATATTATCAGGCCCGGGTACGAAGGAAGACGTCATAGATGACAAGCTAGAGATAATACAGTCTTCAGTAATACTAGGAAAAAACATACAATTTAAATGTGGGATTGAGAAGGGATAGGGTGTACGATCCGAAGCAGTAGTAGAATAAGTCGACTGAAAGAATTTAGCAAACAGATCTGCAATATCTGAATCATTATAAGCAGTCTGGTCATTAAGTCTGAAGGTGGAAGGTAGTAAATTAGAGCGTCTTTTGGTATTAACAAAGTCTTAAAATCTTTTGGGGTTCTTATAAAATTCAACCTTACAGCAAACGATATAATTATTGTAGCATTGAGTATTTAAAAGACAAATAGAAATTACCAATCAAAAGAGAAAATAAAGCTGTTAAGAAGAAGAAGAAATTTGTTTTACGAAAACATCTACGACGAGAATTTGAGATGTTATTAAATGAATTAGTAACGGAATTGTAAGAAATAGTAACTTCAATGGTAGGGTGATAAGGATCTTCAAGCTTCACTTGGCGCTGTGTTTGTGATACAGCACTAACAGTGGGATCCGAGACAAAAACAAGATCAAGGATTTTTTAGAAGAGTTAAGAAAAGAATTCAACTGATATAGCGGACATTCAAGTAGGCTATCAAGAAAAACATGTTGAGGTGAAGGAATTAAGAAAGATAGATTGTCATCAACAAGCCAAGAAATATTAGGCAAGTTAAAATAACCTAAAACTATAAGAAAATCACGATCTTTAAGACGACTAAAAATAGTTCGCAAAGCATCAGCATGGTGCATGTAGATCATGATATCAGAAGCTGGAGGAATATATGAACAAGAGATATATAAGCTAAAGTTAGAACATGTAACTTCGACACAAATGCACTCAACACCTAAGGGTAGATCAATCGGCACAACACTTGAACACGCCACGACGACCAACAGGATCAAGCCTATAAGAAATAAAATTATAAGAAGGAATTTCATTATCCAAATCAGAGGAGTTGAGCCAAGATTCACAGAAAGCTAATATGTCAGCCGAACAGTCTCGAGAGCTTGGAAGGTAGTCCTCTTACATTTTGATAATGAATGCAAAGACTAGACGTTATTCGTTTTTGAAGCAGAAGATAAATTAGGAAGGTGGACAGGCAAAGGACGGGAGCGCTTATTGAGCGCAAACTCATGTACAACTAGGCCCTCTGGCCAAAAGTTAGGGTCAACCATAGCTGAGAAATACTCATTTGGTACTGTAATTTGAAAAGAGGAGATTTCGCGAGGACTAGAAAACTTAAACTTTTGAATTAAAGCTTTAGCAGGGTATATATTACCAATGTAAGCTGCCACAGACGACTCAGAAGTATCTGGAGCAAGCCT
Organism: Drosophila paulistorum; assembly: GCA_018152135.1. Lineage (NCBI taxonomy): Eukaryota > Metazoa > Arthropoda > Insecta > Diptera > Drosophilidae > Drosophila > Drosophila paulistorum. The sequence goes on from JAECXG010000823.1 coordinate 4,669,367, forward strand.
AGAGATAAATAATTGTTTGCGATGAGGCACTACAGTTAGTGGAGGCGGAGGAGCATTGGGATCCGCAAGTGATTGAGAGCCAGCATGATCCTGTAATTGATCAGAGTACCTGTGAGGTACTAGATTGAGGTACACCAGGGCTTGTAATGGGTACTTCAATCTGTAGGCGAAAGTAAAATGGGAGATGTAATAGAGAGTGCTGGCGACTGTTTATGAGGCAACTAGAGGGTACTTTTCTTGGGCAACTTCTCACAAGGTGGAACAAACTTGAATTGCGACAATAAATGTATGCTAGAGTCACACTCGGCAGACAGCTGTTTGGCCATTTTGTTTAAAGAAAAAAACTTTAAACGAAGATCCCTATACATTCGGCTAAAATCAAGCTGCTGGCTGGCACAAGATGGGCAATTCCAGCGCATTAAGTCTGAGTCTAAAGGTGGAAGGTAGTAAAATAGAGCATCTTTTGGTATTAACAAAGTTTTAAAATCTTTTGGGGTTCTTATAAAATTCAGCCTTACAGCGAACGATATAATTATTGTAGCATTGAGTATTTAAAAGACAAAATTGAGATTTGGCTACACAATAATTTGCATAGTCAAGTCGTGAACCAGTTTTTTTTAAATCTTTGAAAATATCTCGACTTAATAAAATATTTGGCCGCGATGGTTAGTTGGTTAAGGCGAAGCCCTTTACACTAATTCTGATGGCGCCCAGGGGTATGCACATAAAAAAGGTGGAATCTGCAGTTGCAAGCTTTGCCGTTCTTTTCTCGCTTCATGTAATTGGAATTCCCAAATACTTTTAGCGTTGAAGATATGGTATGGCCATTACAACTGTGGATTCTTAAGCAAAGTCTGCTGATGATAGAACTTGGTGGTTCTTGAAATAGCTATACAGACAACCTGCTCACCTTTTGTGCTGCCTATGATTTTAAAATCTTACAAATAAATTCGTAAGTAAGATTTATTGACCTGAAGCCGGCTAAAACCCAGTTTTGATCTCGACTTAATGTTACGGAGATTAGAGAGCCTTCGTGTGAACCAGACTGGCGCACTGGAGACGGTAGAGACATTCACATAAGGCATGATTTATCAATTCGAGAATTTAGAGCAGAGTAGAAAAAATTCACTGCACAATCTATATCACAGCACTCAAATAGAAATCACCAATCAAAAGAGAAAATAAAGCTGTTAAGAAGATTGAAATTTGTTTTACGAAAACATCTACGACGAGAATTTGAGATGTTATTAAATGAATTAGTAACGGAATTGTAAGAAATAGTAACTTCAATGGTAGGGTGATAAGGATCTTCAAGCTTCACTTGGCGCTGTGTTTGTGATACAGCACTAACAGTGGGATCCGAGACAAAAACAAGATCAAGGATTTTTTAGAAGAGTTAAGAAAAGAATTCAACTGATATAGCGGACATTCAAGTAGGCTATCAAGAAAAACATGTTGAGATGAAGGAATTAAGAAGTTAAAATCACCTATAAAAATAGGAAAATCACGATCTTTAAGACGACTAAAAATAGTTCGCAAAGCATCAGCATGGTGCATGTAGATCATGATATCAGAAGCTGGAGGAATATGTGAACAAGAGATATATAAGCTAAAGTTAGAACATGTAACTTCGACACAAATGAACTCAACACCTAAGGGGAGATCAATCGGCACAACACTTGAACACAGATTCGAGTTGACAGCAATGAGTACTCCACCGCCAACACGACCAACACGATCAAGCCTATAAGAAATAAAATGATTAGAAAGAATTTCATTATCCAAATCAGAGGAGTTGAGCCAAGTTTCAGAGAAAGCTAATATGTCAGCCGAAAATTCTTAACCGCCTCTATGCCCTTATCATCGGCTCTAAAGCCCTCTTCCCATATGAGAAATCTTAAGTATTTAATGCTTGACTGAAAGAACTCACACTTATCTATACGCAATTCCAGCTTGTTTCTGATTATTCTTCTAAAAACTTCGTCGAGTGTATCCAGGTGCTCTTCTGCAGTTTTACTAGGTACCATGATATCGTCTTGATACACTATTACTTTACTATCTCAAATCATATCTGTAAAGATTTTTTTCACAAATCTTTGAAACACTGATGAGAAGTTTTTTAGACCCATTGGCATAACTGAGTTTTCCTTCATGAACACGTGAAAATATCCATCTTTAAGATCCAATTTTGAAAAAAATCATTTGTTTCCAAGCTTGTCTAATAAATCGTCTATCAGAGGTATAGGGTAGTTATCTTTAACCAAAACTTTGTTCAATTTCCTAAAGTCAATGCACAACCTTAACTCGCCAGCTTTCTTAGGCACTAACACAATGGGTGATGCATATTCCGACTCACTAGTGCGAATGATCTTCTCCAAGTACCCGTCTAACATCGCCTGCAATTTCCTTTTTCAGAATATGACAAAGGGCGCACAACTGAATGCCTTCGACCCCTCCAAGTTAAGCTTCATTTTACATTTTACATCAGGCAAAGGCCCGACCTTTGTGCTGCGAAACATGCCCTCTGAAACAGTTGCTCAAACTTTTTCCGAACTTTAAAATGTAATCTTTCTTCTATCTTGCAATCAATTGCAGTGTTGAACTACTCGATGTTTAATAACTCAAATTTTACTTCACTTAGAGATTGGACATTAGCAATTTCTCTTCTTTCTTCAAATTTTGTAGATGTGACTCTTTCATTAACTGACTCACTGCAAGCTTCATTCCCACTTTTCTTAACCACTTTGCTTCTACCTTCATTCTCTATTCACCTTCGGGGGTACAATCTTTCGTGACTTTTCTATTGTTAAATTTTTTTCTCTAACTATTTTATCATCCGTTTTGCCAACATTTACATTACTATATATTTCCAAATCTGTATGGCATCTATGCAATGACAATGACTCAAGCTCCGGCCGCTCTCCAAGTTCATTTTCGCCTTCTTTCATTTCAAGTGTAACCATTCTCAAGGCATTTAAGTCTAACTTTATATTGCATGCTTTCATAAAATCTTTTATCAAAATTACTCATGGCTCATAGACTCATTATCAACGACTATTAAATGAAAGAACAAAACAGTCGACTTTGCAATATGACAAAAATGGACTCTTATTTAATCCGTAATATTTATGATTAAGTGAAATGAAATGTATCCTTTCTGGTAGAATAATAATTGAAGCATCACTGCCCGAGTCTATGAAGCATGATCTAATTAAGTAAGGATTAGTTGGTGTCTTAAAATATATCTTAACATATCTGGACACTTAGCCACCCAGTGATCCAAGGCACCGCACCCGAAGCAGCACCCTGGCACTCTATCGGGTTTCTTGCAGTCCTTGCACATGTGGCCCTTCGAGTTGCAACGGAAATCTTCTTTGGAACGTCTGCCAGTAGCGGCCACCTTTGTAGCTTCTCTTGCTGCTAGCTGCACCGGTAACTGAATGCCTGAAAATGCCCGGCGTAATTTCTCAATGCACTTGAATCCTTGAATCTGCACTTGGATGCGGAGTCCCTCCACAGGATTCAATGACTTTCTCTACTCGTTTCTCTTCACTAAAGCAGATCGCGTCTGATAGCCTGGCCTTCGCTTCGATGAAGCTGACGAAATTCTCATTGGCGCTCCAAATTCGAGTCTCGAATAGGCGCCTGGTATCTGCTTGAGACACAGGTTTCCCGAATGCATATACAGAAGCTGCAACGACTGATCTTGTCTGCCAAGCGAAACCCGCTTGGCCAAGATCCGTTGCCTCTTGGACTGGGATAGTGGGAGTGGAGAGGGAGACGTGGGGATCGATGTTAGTGATGTTAAGGGATGGGGGTTGGTAAGGAGAAACTGCAACGTCTGATCTTGACTGCCATGCGAAATCCCGCTGGCCAAGATCCGTTGCCTCTTCACCTGGAGCGACTGAGCCTTGAGATCAGTGACTGACTTCGACTGCAGGAGAATATCTCATCCTGCCGAAATCCTCTGACCCTTCGGTTCCACTCCACAGTAGACGGTGCTGTATGGAAATGGCGACCACGTGGAAATTTCAATATAACTTTTTGTAATTTGGTTTATCTAGTTAATTCAAAAAATATAACATTAAGTGCCAAATATTCCGCTTGTTTGCGACAGTGTATTTTGAACTTCATAGTGGACCATAACACCATAAATCCGGACTGAATAGTATTTGTCAATATAATTCAAGACAGTTTATTTTATTAGTGCAAAAATGTTGTTAAAAAATGAAAGGATTTTTGAAGTTGTCCATGTCTGTAAAAACCCAAATGATTTTGAAATGGGATTGCTGAAGGAGATGGGCGTTTCACTCGAAAACGCTAGTAAGAAGCTTAAGGTAAAAATCAAATATATACACCATATTTTAAGGCGAAATTGAATCGCAAGCGGCAGAAATGTGTCACATTTCGTGAAAAAATGAAATGTTGTAGTATATTCATACAAATAATCAATCAATACAATGAGCTCAGCTTGTAACACTTTGTTGCAAGTATAAACAATTAAACATATACGCATTTAAATATAATTGTGCACTTGAATATGTTCATATGAATACATTGAAGTATTCACATAAACATATTCACATAATTACACATACATTTGTATATGCACATACATATATTCACATAAGCACTGTATGCACAAGCGTAACATGAGCTAGAGCCAGGCCAGCGTGTGACCGCACTTTGATGCATGCGCTCCAACAGTATGTATGTGTGTACTGACACTCTCCCTCTCTTTTGTAGCTGTCGCATAAGTCGCAGCATAAGAATATACATATATGTAAAATAAGCCTAAGCAAAAGAATAATTTGGAATAAAGAATCAATCCTAAAACTACAATCAAACGACACAGACGTGTCCGATCTATTTATTTATAACCCAATGGAACCCGGTCGATGGAGGTTTTTACAATGTACATCATTCGTAGATTCGGAAAAGAAAGAAGTTCAACCATAAATTAACTGAGGAAGAGAAAGGCCGCATGTGTCCCAATGGAAGATACTCCATAAATTCCCGGTAAATGTTTCTTAATTCCACATCTTTCGAACCACAAAAAACGCCGTTTAACAACTTTAATTGAAAGCCCAAGTGATTGGTGGTCTTGTGATGAATAATAACCCGCTGTGTTAACACCTCATAAGAAACTTAATTATATTTTCGCTGTAACTGTAATGAACTGTGTCAGCCGTTTGCTGGGCACATTGTTTTTTAAAGAGAGCCAAAGAGAGAGAGAGAGACAGAGAGAGAGCACCAGACTGGCGTCAGCAAATTCCAGAAAAACTTAAAAAAAAAAAAAAAAAACAAAAGTATTGCAAGATGTGCACGGTCATTCATGAGAGTTAGAGTATGCAAATACATAGAAGTGTAAATGAATTGACAATTGGTTCCTCAACAAGTCTGCTGATGATAGAACTTGGTGGTTATTGAAATAGCTATACAGATAACCTGCTCCCTTGTGCCATGTCATGGCCTAGCCTTTTTTTTCATCAATCAAAATACTAGAAAATTTTAAGTATACTCTTCAATGTAGTATGTGTTTTGGTAGTTCCCACACTTCCATGTGGTAAAAGTATATAAATACCAACGACCAAAAATTATAATCTGAATTTCGGCTCCTCAATATGGACTACCGGACAATCGTAAATCAGCTTTTCGTGTGTATCAACTGTACACTCGTTTATTGGATGGAATACCTACATACATATGTTTGTATGTACACATTGGAGCGTACTTTGGGGCTATAAAAAAAGAAATGAAATAACATTGATTGTAATGTCCAGATAACGTGATGAGGGAGAAGTGTTTGAATTTTTTGATAACGTCTCAATGACCGGCTACCGTTAAAATCTTATCAATTGCCACCGTGCCAATTGTGTGGCCTTTGAAACAATCTTCTCTTGGAAGATTGACCTCGAGCCGGCTGAGGCAAGTCTTGTTTGTTTGTTTGTTTGTTAAGGGCAAAGCTCTTGCACTAATTTTTCATAGCGCCAAAGGGTATGCACAAAAAATGTGGACTTCGGTATTGTAGGCTTCGCCAATTATTTTTCGCTTCATTTATTTGCAATTCCCAATTAATTTTAGCGTTAAAGACATGGTATGGCTATTGGAAGTTTGGAGTTATTTAACAAAAACCAACACCAAAATAAAACTCCTCTGGATTGCCAGCCACTATCGCATAAAAGGCAACAAACTTCCCTACCAAACCGCAAAATCCACCATACTTCTTCACTACACTCCCAACTTCAACTCTTGTGATATAAACAAATACCTTAAAAAAAACCTATTCCACACAGGACACTATCTCAATTAAGCAAAAATACATAACACGTAAAGACCAAATAAAAATTCTACGACTTAGATTAGGTCACACAAGATTCACTCAACAACACTACATTAACCCGAACGACATAACACCCTGTCCAAGCTGCAACTCAACATCCGACCTAGACATAGCAATGGCCAATAGCAACCCATGCAAACTCAACTCCAACAAACCTCTCCATGATAATCAACTACCTCAAAAAAATTAATTACTACCACATCCTATAGGTTTAAATTTAGAAAATACAATAATGAAAATTATGTAAATCTGTTAATCTGTAAATATGTTAATCTGTATATATGTATGTTAAACCTGTCACACAAGTCAAGCCGAAAGAGTCCTAACTCTAAGATAAATAAATAAAAATACAATTGATTCCTCAACATCTTGCAATTGAGCATAAAACTTCGATTTGATAGCGTAAATTGACTGCCCTCTTCTGAACTAATCCTACGTCCGAAGAGTACCTCCCGAAAACAACCCATCCGAAGATAGTCTTCTGAAGGGTTGGAAGTCCTGAGCCTTGTTTCGTTGTGGGTCAACTAATTGCAGACTATTAGGTATTTTCCACTTAGTGATATTAACGGTTTGAGGTGGCTGATATGACGAAATGAACTGCAGAATTCCGAAATCCTATCGAGCAAAGCTCTGGCCAGCTTTTGTTCTAACGCCAACGAGGGCAGTAGCAAGAATCACGTTTTTCGGAGCCGTCACATGCATAACATGTGAAGTGGATGGTTGGTCGGCTTGTGAAGGTGTTGGTAACGCTCGACCATTGTAGACTGTGTATATGTGCAGCAACGTATAGTTCGAATTGTTACATACATGACAATTTTTTGCTTTGCACTTAGCGCCAGTGTGCCCCTTCCGATGACAGTTAATACAAAGCGGGACGGTTTTTACAAAATCAAACCGTTGTTTCACCGACAACGCTGAATACGACAGACAACTAGTAATACTATGGTGTTCGGAATTGTAATATGAACATTTTGGGAACTTATCGTCAATTTTCTAATTTGCCACAAAACACGAAAAGGTGCTGCGATTATGCCTCGTGGAAACTGATCTTTGTTTAGACTACCGACGGCTTTGCTAATTCTTCATTGTATTGATGACGCCGATTTAGTGTGGTCTCTCATTCTTTCCAAGACGGGATTGTCGCATAATCGAGCTGCTCTTCCCACTTGCGCTTTGTTTGTGAATCAACCTTATGCATAACAGTGTAAATTAGTCTCCTCAATGCTGCAGCTGGTGGAAGTATCATCTTTGGAAGGCTGAACAGCGCGGAAATATTTTCCATGAAAATGAGACAGTCCTTGTCATAAACTTTTTTAATGCTTAAGATCGCCTTATCGTAATTGGCCCCGGTGACTTCGACTGCTTTAACAGTTCCTAGAGCTGCACTGGAGAGACACGAAATCAAATAATTAAATTTCTCAATCTTGAGAATTAACCCGTCAATTTGAACAAGGTTTTCGAAAGAGATAAAATTTTTAAATTGTTTGATGCGGACTTAAATTAAATCTTGTAGGCATGACTTATACTCATCTTCGGAGTCCAATGTCTCCACATGAGTTTGATATCTCAGTTTCAATATTAGCTTTCAACATTTCTAATCTGCATTTCAAATCTATCTTGAAACGAAATAATTCTAACTTTTAATTGGTCACTAACGCGTTTTATAGTTTTTACGCATTGAGCTTCTTTGCATCATCGTAATGGTTGCCGATAGTCCTAGATGCAGCAGCCATTCTTGCAAGGAACAAAATAAATTTGCTGAGCAACTATGAGCCGAATCAAATTCTATAGTTAACGAACTGCAGTTTATTTCTTATTTATATATATATATGTATATATATATATCCATTTGTTTTTTTTTTTTTCGTTAGGTGTACTGGCTTTATTTAAGTTGAAATGTGCTGCCGCTATGTAACAATGTGTGTTACACTATGTAACAAAAATTAATGAAGTTAGTAAGTCGACTCGCTACTTATGTATACCATGCACCAGGTGACACAAATATTTCAAATTTCGGTAACCAAATATATGTTAAATTGTTTTTACATGCCTCATACTATATGCTTTCTCGCTGACTCTACAAACACACGAGCACTCTAGTGCTGCCACTAGCCAATGGCTAATTCTGCCCTTATGAACCGCGTAGTAAAATACGTTCATACGCATATTTTGCATGTTTCTAGTCCGATTTCAATAAAATTTGTTAATTTGGTAGAAATAGACAAGATTAATTGGTCTGCCGATTTTGATTACGAGAGTCAAAAAAGTGCAGCTGGCAATAGATTTATCTAAATTATGGAGGCAGAAGTGAGCGTAGCAAAATATTCAAATATATAAATTCTGCGCGCATACTGAACAAATCTACATATTAAAGTTTTGAGAAAATCAGTTTTATTTAATTTGCGGGTGTGGCAAAAAGTTTGAACAATTAGTTTCTGTGCGCTAACTAAACGAGTACATAAACCAAATTTGATGTCTTTAGCTGTTATACTTTTTAAGAAAAACAGATTTATGTAAATTCTGGAGGAGTAAGGGGGCGTGGCCAAAAATTCAATTAACTCTATTTGCATACTAGACTAGTATACATACCAAATTTGTTGGCTCTAGCTCTTAAAATCTCCGAGATCTGCGGGTTCATTCGGACGGACGGACGGTCAGACGGACATGGCTAGATCGACTCGGCTGTTGATTCTGATGAAGAATATATTTACTTTATGGGGTCAGAGAAGCTTTCCTGTTACATACATTTTGGCGACTTAAATATACCTTGTCACCCTATGGGTGCATGGTATAACAATTTCTCAGTCCTTAGGATGTAATTGTTGATTACTTGTCTCATTGCCCTGGTGACAAAAGCAAAGTTTCCGAAGAAGTTTAGGTGGTTTTCATACTTTTAAGACATAACAGTCTAGGAAATAACAATTACATCCCAAGGACTGATAAATTTTTTATTTTTGTTACATAGTGTAATCTGTTGTTGGGCAGGAGTGCGTGGGTTATTACCCTTCATAGGTCGGTCGTTCTTAAGGACAATGACATGTTGTGTTATCTGGATAACGCCGTTAAGATCAAATTTGGAGATTTCCGCTTAGAGGATAGCTTGGAGCTTTGGCTCCAGTGTCACATATACCATGTTGGATGATTCTTTTGCCTTCAAATCCTGCTCTCAGTTTCTACTGAAGCTAAACGGGTGTCCATCCTAGTTGCTGGCTCCTTTTCTTCGCCGGGCTGGCAGAATGGGTTCCTAAGAACGGCGTCTGGTACTGGAGGTGGCAAAGCCGAGCCCGACTGATATGCTGGTTTACTGCTAGGCTCAGAGTCAGATGTATTCTTGTGCGTAGGGGACGGTTCTATGGTGCCTGTCAGATTTTTAAGAGGCTTAAGAGGCAGGGTGTTGTCACCCGAAACTACCGATGGACGAATAATAGAATTGAATAGAATGCTCCGAAGGAAATCCACCCCCGATATTCGCCTTGAGATAGCTAGTAATAGCTGTATGAGTATTATCGGCAAGGTTAATATTAGTATGAATGTCCCCGAGGAGTAGCGCGGCGAAGTTTTGATGAGCCACTTGCTCGTTTTTGAAGCTCTTGTTCGCTCCGGAATCCAATGTGGCTACCATTAGTCTACCATTAACAAGGACATGGAGTTGGATGCGGTCTTTTTTTAGGAGGAGGGGGTTCTTGGGCTGGGGACCTGAGTTGATCCCTCAGTCTGGCCAGATTGAGTCGAGTAATCTTTGGAAATCATATCGTCGAGTATAGAGCTTGTACTCTGGTAACAGTTTTTCGTAGATTCTGTCAAGTTTTAGTAATGTTGAGTAATGAGCTCTCTTCATCATTAAATCGGAGATCTACTAGATATTCTTTGTTTAGTTCCTGATGACGTTGTTTTCGAGCGCGTATGCTATCTTCTATTTTCTCAAAATAGCGCGGAGGAAGAAAGAACTCTAAAAATTCGAAAAATCGACATTGTCATCTCTAGATACCCGCTGTTTGATACCAACTATACGTTATTATACCTTCGGTAATTGAGGCGTAACTCATGGTGGTGCGACCTGCCAGGGATTCTTGCACTCGATTCCGCTCACTGTGTTCTATGTCAATCTTTGAGCCATGTGTACCGAAAAGTGTCGGCGTCCCGGAACGAGAACCAGAATGCGATTCAGAACGATAGTTAATTTCCTGTGGTACCGGTAGCTGAGAAACAATTTCTTCAGGGTATTTCTAATTTCTAATCGGGTTGGTGATCTTCTCCTGAGGCGAACTCGCGGAAACGATTCCTCATGTTTTCCACGGTTCCACCGGTATCTAATACGAATTCATCGCTAAGGACTTCAAATTCAGCTTTACGTCGATGGTTTATCCAATGAACGCCGGTTGTTTACGAATAAACATCGTGTTCATCTGAAACTGGTTCAATTTAGAATAAGTATTTTTAAAAAACAATTGTTACCTCATAGAGCATAAGATAATCCTATATAAGCACTGTACTTTTGTAAATAAAATCAGTTCATATTTTGAATTCAACGAATGAAGATTGGGTTTTTTAGTTGTGGTTCTAAATCCCTATTCACCGGTAGACTAATAAGGATTCTTGATTGTGATGTAAAAGTCAGCCAAGTAGGCTAAGTGATACCAGGTAAAAGCTGCTAACCGTGCTGTGAGCCGATAGAAGATGGAATTTGGATGTGCCAGTTAACAAACACTTTTTTTTATATATTTTTTAATTTTTTAATTTCTAAGAGACTCTGAGTGATGAGGCGTCAGAAAATATATATAGATATTTGTTCAAAAAAATAAATAAAAGCGAACATTAAATGGGGACATTTGAGATATTTTTGGTTTTTATCGTTTGAAAAATATCATGACAGTTCGATCTTGCCTGGTGATGAAATTGTATTCTGTTTAGTGGCATGAGTTAGAATTATCCATGAAAAGGCAAGGATAGCTGGTGAAGAATTTGTTGAATATCCTGCGATGCTATTCAAAAATTAAAATTATTCTTCTCATTGCTTTGAATACCCTTGGGGGAAAATTGTCCTTGCTGTAGAATACAATTTTCCAATCTCCTTAGCATTAATATCCTTGGATGCTGAGTTGTCCTTGAGGCTTGGTAGCAATAGGTTCTAGGCGGTGAATGTCCTTCATTAAGTCCTCCGTGATCCTTCCTATGTATATATCCTTGTATTGCAGAGCAGTCCTTGATTTTGAAGTATCCTGGTTATGTAATTATCCGAATTTGAGCACTTTTGTTTTTCCGATACTTTCTTTCCGAACACCGACTGCCTCTTTCGGTACATTTGCTTTGATTTAAATTGACTCTCAGGTTTGACAATTCTCTCACTATCCACGTGAGAGCGGTCGATTCTTAGGCTACCCATTCCCAGGCCCCGTTCAACTCGAAGTGCAGTATGGTGGAATCCAAACTCTTGGCTCTCTGAGAGAGGCACCTTGAATCGCTCTATCTACTACTGGTAATTTTACTCTTTGTTCTTTTTCCGTTGTTTTTTTCCTCGATATTTCCTAATTCAAACGCTCTCGAGGAAGACGGACGTGTTTTATTTCTAAGCTCCCGCGCTTTTAACTCTTGTTTTATTTTGTTCTATCGGCATCGCGACGCGAATTTATTTATGAAATCCAACTTTCATCGTAGTTTTAACAATTTACAGGGATCCCAGTAATAGTAATGCTTGTTGCAACTGACGCTACAATTAATGCGATAGCTGATGCAATACCTGGTATGCCCAAACCATTGGTGGGTATGCTACCTGAAAAACACATTTTTGTTTCAAAACTTCTCCCCGATGATACATTTGATGATGTCAGGGCCCACATTCGGGCTAAACTAAATGTGTCCAATATATCGGTAGAAAAATTAAAATTTGCAGATTCCAGAGAAATTACATTTTTTTAAATCAGTGTTCCAAGTGAATTCATTGACAGTATCTGCAGTTTTAGCGTCTGATTGTGAAGGATTTTACATCTAGAAAAAGGATGTCATGGAGCCATTCAAGGATACACCATCTAGTACCCTTTCTTAATCTATTCGCTTTCCTTCCCTATCTATTCCTAACTTCTTTCTCTGTCGGCTATCAGAATGTCAGCGTATCTCGAGTAGTATCGAATTTGACCCTCCCACCATAACTTAGTTTTTGTGAAGTATCTAGAACTAGTCCAATGGTGTTACCAGAGTATAGTTTCAATCAAACTTTGGAGTTATCTATCTTTGAGTTTCCCCAGACTAAGCAATGCCTTTCTTAATACCGATTGGACTAATTTATACACTTGTACGGATATGAATTCCGCCATTTCTTTATTTTATACCACTGTTGACTCAATCTTTTATGACTGTGTACCCTTAGTGTCTACTGTGGTGACGCAAAAATCACCATGGTTTACGCGTGGGCTGTCAAAACTGAAGAATCTTAAGTCTAGGTATTACAAAAAGTATAAAGTCACGGGTCTATCATCGGATCTTTCTCGTTACTTGGTTGCCAAATCGAATTTTATTGTTTCTAATTCTAATTGCTATCATAATTATTTACAACGTTGCAAGTTGCAATTCTCCGAAAATCCTAAATAGTTCTATAGTTTCGTTAACTCAAAGCGACATTCTATCTCCCTTCCATCGTTTGCAGTTTTTAATAATGTTTCGGCCTCTTCTGATCAATCTATTTCTAATTTATTTGCTAACTTCTTCTCGACTACGTACACATCCACTAAGTACAACTCTAGTCAGATATATCCATATCCTATAACGAAATCCAACTGCATTCTTAATCCTATTATAATAGTTCGGTAGCTAAGGAACTAATGACGATTAAGCCGGTATACTCACCGGGCCCATTTCTGTGCGGAGTCATTGTGCTCGCCTTTACTTAAGCTTTTTGAGTTGTCCGTTACACTATGCGAGTTTCCAACTATATGGAAGGATTCGTTTATTTTACCTCTTCACAAATGTGGCAATAAATCCGACGTCACTAATTACAGAGGAATTTCTAAATTGTCAGCGATATCGAAACTGTTTGAGAAAATTATGACGTCTCAAATACAGCATTTAAGTAAATCTATTTTTTCGCCATACCAGCATGCGTTTGTCAAGAATAGGTCTAGCACAACTAACCTTCTACAGTTTACATCTTTTGTAATCCAAGGTTTTAAGAAACAAAAAAAAACTGATATACGGATTTCAGTAAGGCTTTCGATTCGGTAAACCATGCCCTACTATTACATAAGCTGATTTTATTTGGCTTTCCGGATGCTCTGCTTGCTTGGATTTCTTTTTAGGTCCTCTCTTTCTAAGATCATTTGTGTTGAATCGGGAGTCCCACAGGGCTGTCACCTTGGCCCATTACTATTGTTTATGAAGGGATTGCATTTATCGATAATATATGTAGTTATAGGAATCGATTAACACACATACATCAGCATTGTACACACATATATTTGCGCGCTGCTGCGACGGCGCTTTTTCTCTTTTTCTTCAGTAATAAATTGGTAAAGGTACAGCCCACTGCTAGACCAAACCATATTTTGGTTCTTCGAGCCGGATAAGGGAATCGGTTTCCGTTCGAATAAGGTGCTTATCGTTCGAAGTTCTTTGAATCTATTGGAAAGTTTTGTGGGTTATTACTCTGGAATAGTTCTTCGCAATGGAAGAACTAAAGGCATTGGTGGGTCGTCGGAGTCGACCCAAGGCCAGCATCGCAAGAATTCTGGATTGGTCGGAAAGAACCCAAACATCATCAACTACTGAGGTTGCCGCTCGGATGGATCAACTCCAGTCCGTGTGGAAGGAATTCAATGGAAATGGTGATTCCATAGCCCTACTGGAAGATGTAGACGGCTATGTGGATCCAGAGGTCAATCACGTGACCTACGAGGAGAAGTACTTGAAATTATATTCGTTACTTCTAGGAAAAAAACGGTAAGTACAACAACAATCATCATTGTCTGGCGCCATGGGTATGCAGGCATATAACGACGACATCGTTCATTTGCTGCAACAACAACAACAACAACTCTTTGAACAGTTAGCTGCAAACCAGAGCAGTTCAAACTTGTCGATGCCCGCTCGCACAGAGGCGGCTGCTTCGGGTTCGACTTCGGGAAACAACACGACGGCATTCGTGCAAGGCGGAGAATTGCCGAAAATTCAAACCAAACGGTTCGCTGGACTCTACACAGAGTGGCCAGCACTTCAAGATATCTACGAGAGCACGATACACAACAAAACACTGCTCGTCGATGATCCTGCCAACTTGGTGCGGCATCTGGCAATAACTGACACGGCTTACAACACTGCTTGGGAGCGCTTTAAGGAAAGGTACAATAGGCCATGCCATGTAAACTAATTTTTGGAACAATTTATGGGTCTACCAACGACAAACAAAATTGATGTGTCCATCTTATGAAAGGTATCAGATGGCACAAACAAGATTGTTCGCGGTCTGGATGCGATCAATCAAACAGGACGGGATTGCTGGGTACAATATCTGGCATTGGAAAAGCTCGACGCTGATACACGGCGCAGGTGGATTGAGCGCAGCATGGGCAACGAGGCGCCCACACTGGAGGAATTATTCAAGTTCTTGGATGATCGTTGTGAAGAATTAGAGCTCAGCAAACGGCAGATTGCGACTGGAGGCAAAACGCCAGCGCAAATCACACACACAAAAAGGGTCACACATTCAATGATCGCAGTTCAAGGTGGCAGCACAACCAAATGTCAGGCGACGGATCACAAACTATATGTCTGTCAACAATTTATGAATTTAACAATTGCACAACGTCGTACGTTCATCAGGGAAAAGGCTTTATGTTATAAGTGCCTAAAATCAGGGCATATGGTCATAAAATGTCTATCACTATTCGCATGCAAGTATTGTAAAGGTAAGCACCACTCTCTGGTCCACGATCCAGGTAACTCAATGGCTTTAAGGAATTTGCAACAAGGTAAAAGGGAGAATCAGCGTAGTCCAAACGCTTCTCATCACGATTTGTCTACATCAAGTCTAGTGGCTCATAATGGGAGTGCACCAGCAACGGTTTGTTCGCAAAGCTCTGCGAAAACGATAACAGGAAGAGGTTTAAATCGAAGCATATGGCCTACTTCTACGGTTTATGTTCGAAAAGTAAATGGAGACTACATCACATGTCATATCTTACTAGATACTGGATCGGAACTTTCATATGTATCAGAACGATGCATACTTGGATTGCCACGGTCGGCATCATCAATTTTGATCATAGGAATCTCTTCGGTTCAGGCTGACACCACAAGGAGAAGCAGCACGCTTCAGATCAAATCAAGGTACTCCAACAATCACTTAACGGAACAGGCTCATGTTTTTGGCAAAATCACCACAACACTGGAAGGGCAGAACATTGACGCATCGGCGCTGAAGTTCTTTAACGATCTTCAACTGGCTGACTCGAAATTCACCACAAACGCTCCAATTCACGTTCTTTTGAGTGGTGAACATTACCTACAATAACAGGTAAAAAGTTGTACGACAATACGGGCAAACTCATCGCAATTTCATCGATTTTCGGATGGGTCAGCTCTATCACGATGCCACAAGCTAACAACGCTTTCGCTAAGACATCATACATTGACATTAACGCTTCGCTCCAGAGGTTCTGGGAGATAGAAGACATCAGTTCCACATCCTGATGAACAAGTAGAGAAACGCTTACTCGCGATACACACTCGAGATAAAAAGGGGAAATACATCGTTGAACTTCCATTTAAGGTCACTAATCCTGAATTTGGGGACATTTACAAGGAGCTCTGAACCGTTTTCAATCGGTGGAACGACGGTTACAAAAAGATGAAAATCTAAGAACAAAATATGTCAACTTCATGAAGGAATACTTCGATTTGGGGCATATGCGCGAAGTGCCACCAGATGAAGTCAATAATGGGCAACGGTTTTATCTACCACATCACCCGGTTTTGGGTCGGAAACTGAGAGTAGTTTTCGACGGATCATTCTGCGATACCAAAGGCAAATAACTAAACGATTATCTTTTTACAGGGCATAACACTCAACGCGATCTATTTGCAGTCTGCTTGCGCTTTCCGATGTACAAATTTGTATTCTCAGCCGACATAGTCAAGATGTTTCGGCAGATTTGGGTGAACAACAAACACCGCGACTTCCAGAGAATTGTCTGGATCCAATCAAACATTATAAATTTTGTACCGTCACTTACGGCACCTCATGTACACTATTCCTGGCTGTCAGGGTATTAGAGCAACTGGCTACTGATCATCAGCAGGAATACTCGAATGCTGCAAAAATCCTACAAGAGGATTTTTATGTCAACGACGTGCCCACTTTGTCAAACAGTGAGGAGGAACTGGTACAAAATCGAAAGTAACTCATTCAACTTATGTCCTGTGCTAAGTTGAAGATTGGGAAATGGAACTGATTCTACACAATCATCACCAGTGAAGGTTCTTTTGCTTTACTGGCAACCTGGTCTTGATACATTGTCTTATAATGACCTACATTATATGAAAGGAAATGTCGATTGTACAAAAGGAAAAGTTTTATCGGATGTCTCAAGGATCTTTGATCCACTTGGGCTATTGGCACCAATTGTGGTCCAATTCAAAATACTCTTTCAACAATTATGGCTTCACGATTTGGGATGGGATGACAAACTCCCTAAACTACTAACGGAAAATTGGTTCAAATGGCGAGCAGATTTGGTTATTCTACAACACATTCCAATAGCCCGGTTAGTTGTCAACGACGCGGACAATATTGAATTGCATGGATTCTCCGATGCATCTATAAAGGCATACGCTGCTGTAGTGTACAGCAGAGTAATCAACAATGATGGCTCGATTTCTACATCGATTATGGCTGCGAAATCTAGGGTGGCTCCTCTAAAGCAGCAATCTCTGCCTCGCCTTGAGCTTTGCGCGGCACTGCTCCTAAGTCAACTCATACGTTCGATAAAGGCGTATCTTCGACATCAAAAGGTCACGGCTTTTGCATGGTTCAATTCCACAATCGTACTCTATTGGCTATCATACGCAAAGAATGGCTGATCTACCCAGCATTCGAATCACTCAGGCGCTTCCATTTGTAAATATTGGGTGTGACTATGCTGGTCCAATCCTTCATAATGACGGAAATGGGCGCAAACCGCGCATTGGTAAGGGCTACATTTGCCTATTTGTTTGGCTTGTCACATCGGCAATCCATCTGGAACTGGTAACGGATTTGAGCACCGACTCATTCTTGGCCGCGCTAAGACGTTTTGTCTCGTTGCGTGGCAAGTGCGACAAAATCTATAGCGACAACGGAACGAACTTCATTGGGGCTAAACGCTCGCTTGATGCGCTTTTTGCGCTGGTTCTCGAAGCCTACCCAGGCAAGGATCAATTGGTTCGAGCGGTCAGACTCAAGACCTCTTCAGGAGAAATAACTCGGCCAATCACCTTGGTTGCGGTATTGCCCCGTTCAGAAAATGTGTTTCAGGACGGGCCGGTATTTTTATGAACGGATTGCATTTATCGATAATATATGTAGTTATAGGAATCGATTAACACACATACATTAGCATTGTACACACACATATTTGCGCGCTGCTGCGTCGGCGCTTTTTCTCGTTTTCTCAGTAATACATTGGCACTCAACTGATTCAGAAGCAAAGAATCATAAGGGAAATGAATTATTTAATTGGCAAAGGTACTGTTGGTGTTTAGATTATATAAAATAAGAGAACATTAAGCCAATTATAATATAGAACAAATAGAAATGTATGTCAATGTTAAGTATGTAACCCGATTATAGAGATCGATGGCTCTTCAGTCATAAGTAGATCTGATATGGTCAGCAGTAAACAATAAAGACCTAGTTAATCAATAAAAACGTACTTTGCCTAACACTATGTCGAACTATGCACTGGTGAGCTCGCTATTTTGTACTATAAAAGAAATGCATTTGGAATCTCACTCCGAGGTCCACCCAATTTATGTGTTGGTTGCGACAACCTTTAGTCACTGGTTTATGTGCTAGTGCCTATATATATATATAAATAAATAAACATTTAATAACTTCAAGAAACATTAACGTCTTTCATTGAACAATTTGGTGACCCCGACATAGGCGGCTCCAAGTTAAAAGAATAACAGACTTGGTGAAACCATCATCAAGCGAGAACATTTGGTCAACTCAGGCGACCAATCTCTCAACAAAAATGAAACTGGTCAACTAGGCGACTACTTTCTTTGCACGCTTTGGACACGACAATCCTAAGCGAGGGTACAAATTGATGAACATCTCACATCAATCTGGGGTCCCGACTAAAAACATCGCTGTTTATGCCCAGGAGGCGGAAGCTTTCACCTCGCGCCGCTCTCCCGATGGTGCCCATCGCTCTCCCCACGAAAGAACTCCCCAACTTCCGCTCCAAGCGGGGCTTGGTGCCCTGCTCTTAAGTAAGCTAGAGTTTAGTTGAAGTTTATACCTGAATACATACAAGTGAAACGAAAAATCTCTGCGTGTCAAACAATTTACTGGGAGGAAAAAGGGAAAAGGAAAAGTTCACCTAGCTGCCATCAACCAGAAGGAAGTTCGACCCCCCTACACAAACATTTGGTCCTTCGAGCCGGATACTAAGATCCTCTCGAACCACTAGCATCGGTGGAATTTCATCCATATTTCAAGCTAAGTAATTTTTTTGCAAATTATAGGTATATGAGTACATGTACATGCCTCCAGCATCCGTACCCATACTCACATACATAAAAATGTTGCCATTGATTCTCCTAATCCAAGTAAAAATTACTTTCGCGCAAATTTTTCCTCCTCAAAGGAGAGGAAATTTTGGTCCCCAAATTTTCATACATATATATGTGTCCAGTACATAAGGCGCCATATTGGTTCGCCCACTTCAAGTTTTTTTCTCGCACTTTGGCATATATAGGCCAAGTATATAAGGCGCCATATTTTATTTGCCTATTTCCAATATATATTTTTTCGCAATTTCAAAAAAAAATATTAACACATATGTAATGTATGCAGTGAATCAAACCTACGAAAAAAGTGATCTCCTACATATAAAATATATATATATGCAAGCAGAGTGTGTGAATGTGACAAAAATTACAAACATATCCAGTGCTACATTAAATCCAAAAATAAAGGTTTTGTGCAAATACAGTCCACTCCTGGGAAAAGTGTGCGCGCAGTGAAAGGTGGTTCCAACGAAGAGAGAAAAATCAATACGAATAATAAAGATTTAAAAAAAAAAAAAAACGAAAGTGAACCACCCTCTCACATATAAAAGCCACACTTAGACATTTCTGGTGACCAGACACCCTATAAAGTTGGGGGCATATCTGTTAGACACAGCAAAAGAATTCATATTAAAAAAAAAAAAAAAACCCATTAATTTATATAAAGAAATCCGATCCATTCACACCTCTGCATATCGCCATTCCATATTCTCATATTTAAAAAAAAAAAAAAGAAAAAAAAAAAAAGAAATTTTTAAATACATATATATATACTCCAACATTTTACATATCCATACACATACATATATATACATATTTTTCCATACATAAAATTTTACATATATATATTCATATCCATATACATATACATATTTTTTTCCATACATAAAATTTTACATATTGATTCTCATATACATATCCATACACATATTCCACAAAAATTTCTAATTTTTTTCGCACACAAATATATTTTTCCATCACCGCGAACAAATCCCGCTACCTCTTGCAGCCTATATACATACATACATACGTGCATACATAAGTACCGCTTAACTGCAGTATACCAGCACAGCTGCAAGCTCATGTGCCAAAGACCGGCACAAAGCAAACGACCAAAAGTAGCTGTGCTGTATACCCTAGGTTGGCAGGCACTTTGTGGGGTATATATGTTGAAGGGTCACGTTGAGGAAAAAATCGAATAATATTTAATTGGTAAAAATTTGTGTTCCGCGTTTTTGTTTATTCTATTCCCACGCGTTCCAAGTCGTATCTTTGGAGTTAGATTCCAATTCCACGTGTTCCAAGTCGTAATTTTGGAGTTATATTTCAATTCCAAAGTATTCCCACGTGTTCCAAGTCGTATCTTTGGAGTTAGATTCCAATTCCAAAGTGTTTCCAAGCGTTTCAAGTCGTATCTTTGGTTCTATTTCAACTCCAAAGTGTTTCCACCCGTTCCAAGTCACATCTTTGGAGTTATATTTCAATTCCAAAGCATTCCCACGTGTTCCAAGTCGTATTTTTGGAGTTATATTTCAATTCCAAAGTATTCCCACGTGTTCCAAGTCGTATCATTGGAGTTAGATTCCAATTCCAAAGTGTTTCCAAGCGTTTCAAGTCGTATCTTTGGTTCTATTTCAATTCCAAAGTGTTTCCACCCGTTCCAAGTCACATCTTTGGAGTTATATTTCAATTCCAAAGCATTCCCACGCGTTCCGAGTCGTATTTTTGGAGTTATCTTTCAATTCCAAAGTATTCCCACGTGTTCCAAGTCGGATCTTTGGAGTTCGATTCCAATTCCAAAGTGTTTCCAAGCGTTTCAAGTCGTTTCTTTGGTTCTATTGCAATTCCAAAGTATTCTCACACGTTCCAAGTCGTATCTTTGGAGTTAGATTCCAATTCCAAAGTGTTTCCAAGCGTTTCAAGTCGTATCTTTGGTTCTATTTCAACTCCAAAGTGTTTCCACCCGTTCCAAGTCACATCTTTGGAGTTATATTTCGATTCCAAAGCATTCCCACGCGTTCCGAGTCGTATTTTTGGAGTTATCTTTCAATTCCAAAGTATTCCCACGTGTTCCAAGTCGGATCTTTGGAGTTAGATTCCAATTCCAAAGTGTTTCCAAGCGTTTCAAGTCGTATCTTTGGTTCTATTGCAATTCCAAAGTATTCTCACACGTTCCAAGTCGTATCTTTGGAGTTAGATTCCAATTCCAAAGTGTTTCCAAGCGTTTCAAGTCTTATCTTTGGTTCTATTTCAATTCCAAAGTGTTTCCACTCGCTCCAAGTCGCATCTTTGTAGTTATATTTGAATTCCAAGGTGTTCCAAGCCGTTCCTAGGGTTTTTTGGCAGTGTTCCAAGTCATTCCAAACGTACCAGCTCGTTTTCTGGTTTTTCAATCTATTTCAAGGCGTTTCAAAGCCGTTCTTCAAGTGGTTTGGTAGTGTTCCAGTTTTTCCCAAACGTTCCAGTTCGTCTCTTTGGCTAATTTTCAAGCCTTGCCAAACCAGCTCACCACTTTATAACCGCCACTCTCTGGGGTTATGAGCACGAGCCCGTCAAAAGACGAGAGAGCAGCTGAGAACCCTGCAGCCCCGAGCAAATCCTCAATTGCTGCTCCAGGTCAGAGCCAGAGGAGTACCAGCCCTACTACTCCTCCTTCCCGAGCATTTCAGACCCTCTCTGGACTCTCAAGTCCGCACCATCGAGCACGACCTTTCAGCAAGCCACGTCAGAGCCACGACGAGCAAGCCAAAAAGAGGTCAAATCATTGGTACCACTTCCACAGATTTTGGTAACCGCCCCAAGAGTCACTCGGTCCGAGACCAAAAGGGTTTTAGCTGCTTCCACCATGGCTTTGAAGAAGTTTGTTTCCATTTGCGATAAACTAATTCAGTTTGAAGTCGACACCCACGTCACTTCACTGTCCGAGGTCAGCGTATTTACGCTCCAAGTCCGTCGTGATCGAGTTCAAGCGTTGTGGGAGAAGGTCGAGCAGGAATATGAGAAATGCGAGGCACTCACAGATGGTAAAGACGATAACTCTGAAGATTTAGCCATCCAAGCTAAATATGACAAATGCTATCAAGTTTACGAGCGATGCACGGCTCGATTAAACGAGCTTATCCATGAAGGGTCTGCTCCGACTCCTCCGAACCGTCATGCGCCTACCTCTGCACCAGCAGAACGAGGCTGTCGATTGCCACCCATTGACACAGAAGTCTTTACGGGAGATTATTTAAAATGGCCCACGTTCCGTGACTTGTTTACAGCCATCTACATAAGCGATTCGCGAATTTCCCCCGTTGAGAAACTGTACCATCTCCTAGCGAAAACGAGGGGTGAAGCCAACCTCATTGTAGCAAAATTCCCGCTTACAAATGATGGTTTTGAAACGGCATGGAATGCACTCAAACAGCGTTTCGAAAATAAGCGACTTATCGTGAACAGCCAATTCCGAGCACTTCTTGACCTGCCTCAAATTTCCCATGAGTCCGGAAAAGCATTACAGGATCATCAGAATGCTCTGCAGGCATCCATTCGCGCTTTTGAGCACTGTGGCCTGCCAGTAACCACTTGGGGAGGCATGTTCGTATTTTTCTGTTCCATCAAATTGCCAAAGAATACCCTTTCATTATGGGAACAATCTCTGGGAGACAAGACTGCCATTCCAGAGTGGCAAATGATGGACGATTTCCTCACTGAGCGGTTCCGTACGCTCGAAGCGGTGGAAAATACAACTGCAATGGCTATTTCGGTTCCCACATCGAAACCTCCACGAAATCCGATTCCAGCCACCCGAAAGGCTAATACATTTGAAGCCAAGGTGACCACCAAACCAAAATCCTGTGATCTCTGTATGAAGGAGAATCACCCGGTGCGTCGATGTCCCCGCTTCCTTCAGATGACGATGCCAGAGAGGGTGGCATACATAAAGAAAAAGTCCCTTTGTCTGAACTGTTTCGCAAGAGGACATCAAGTAAAAGATTGTCCGAGTCAGCACAATTGCCTCACGTGCAAGGGGCGTCACAATACGCTCTTGCACAAGGACGCCCGACCGGAGAATAATCCAACGCCGGTCCCAGCTCAGCCCAGTTCGCACAATATTGTCCGGACTTACTTTACCTCTGAGGCAAGGTCCTCACGAGATAAGTGGCTAGGTACAGCCATCGTGGACTTTTGGCACAAGGGCACTACTTATGCTTCTCGGGCGCTATTAGACCCGGCTTCGGAAGCCAATTTCATATCCGAAAGAATGTTCCGACTCATGAAGTTACCATTCCAAACTGTCAGGGCCGAAGTGACAGGCATTAACGGAAAGGTCAATAGAACCTTGAAGGTCTGTCACATAAGCATTCGGTCATCGCATGGACCTCCAGTCCAGATCGAGATAGAAGCTTTTGTCTTGTCCCAAGTTGCTGATGATTTGCCGTCATGTACGATAGCCCAAGCCACACTGGAAGGAATGCCCAATATTCCTCTAGCCGACCCCTCCTTCAAATTAAAGGCAAAGATCGATCTACTTCTTGGCATTGATGTAATACCAGCGGTGACTCTTTCCGGCATCCAGACCGAAGTGTGCGGATCTTTAATGGCTCAAGAGACGAGATTCGGTTGGGTCATTTCAGGCCCGTTGCAGGGGGTCCCCGTCAGTTCATGTGCCGCGTTCACCACGAGGGTCGCAGTTAGCAGAGAGGAGGGACTTGAAACTCTTCTCACAAGGTTTTGGGAGGTGGAGGATCTACCGGGCAAACCGGTAGAAGATTCTGACTCTGTTTGCGAGGTCAATTTCCAGAAGACCACAAGAAGAGATGTTTCGGGGAGATATACGGTCTCACTTCCGTTTCGAGATCCAACCAACATCAACCTTGGTCATTCCAGACCAGGGGCATTGGCTCAGTTCCTAAAAAACGAAAGCCGACTCCTTAAAAATATTCCGGCAAAAACTGAGTATGACGCCGTCATCCAAGAATATTTGGACTTGGGCCACATGCGTCAGGTTCCATTTGACGGCACTAATAACAATTTTTATTTGCCACACCATGCGGTTTTCAAGCCCGACAGCACCACAACAAAGGTACGGGTAGTTTTTAACCCCTCTAGCAAGTCCACCAACGGAGTAAGTCTCAACGACATACTTTACCCTGGTCCGGTACTTCAGTCCGATCTCACTACTCAGATTCGCAAGTGGCGTTTTTTCCGAGTAGTTTTCAATGTCGACATCACAAAAATGTACCGCCAAATTATGGTCGATCCAATCCATACGCCATTTCAGAGGATCCTGTTCCGAAATAAAGAGGGGCAACTTGGTGATTACGAGCTGAATACCGTCACGTTTGGCATTAACTGTGCTCCGTTCTTAGCCATCCGAGTACTTCAGCAACTCGCAAGTGATGTACAATCCAAATTTCCTTTGGCTAGCGATATTATCAAGTCCTATATGTATGTCGATGATGTCCTGGCAGGGGCTCATAATGAAACAACGGCAATCGCAATGGTCAATGAACTTCAAGACGCTCTTGGTTCAGCTGGCTTTCCCTTGCGCAAGTGGACATCGAATGTGAAGAGCGTGCTCAGTTGTATTCCAAAGAGTCATTTACTGAATGCTGATTTCCTCGACATCGAAGAGGCTAGCACAGCGAAAACACTGGGAATCCGATGGAAAGCGACTACGGATGAGTTTTATTTTGTCATCTCACCCCAAGATGTCAAGTCAGCTTATACTAAGCGAGAAGTCCTCGGGCAGATCGCCAAGTTATTCGATCCCGCTGGCTGGCTGGCTCCCTTTGTGATTCAAGCCAAGGTGTTTATGCAAGAGCTCTGGCTACAAGAGCTAGGGTGGGATGATCAATTGCCCAGTGAACTCCATCACAGGTGGCAGGATTTTACAAAGAGCTACTCCTTCCTTGAGCAGATCCGAATTCCACGATGGGTTCTTCATGACCCAAATTCCGACATCCAATTCCATTGTTTTTGCGATGCGTCACAGCGGGCTTATGGTGCCGCAATTTACGTGCGCGTTAGCAATGACCAAGGCATATCATGCTGCCTTCTTGCAGCGAAATCTAGAGTCGCCCCGGTTAAAACGGTTTCATTGCCCCGCCTTGAATTATGCGGAGCTACACTTTTAGCGGAACTGGCAGCTGCAGTTCTTCCGCAACTTCCAGTTGATAATGCGGAGGCTTTTTATTGGTCAGATTCCACCGTCGTACTGTCGTGGTTAAATAAGCCACCCTGCACATGGACAACGTTTATCGCAAATCGGGTAGCAAAAATTGTGACGGCAACAAATGACGCCCCATGGAATCACGTTCGTTCAGAGGACAACCCAGCAGATCTCCCTAGCCGCGGCCTGAGTGCGCAGGAACTGGTACACAAGGATTTGTGGTGGCACGGCCCACCATGGCTACGGGAACCACAAGAGTCCTGGCAGCGAGCAACACCACTCCCACTAGACACTACCTTGGAGAAGCGGGTAGTGAAGGTCCACGTCGCGATCGCTAAGCCAGCCAACGAGATATTATCTCGTTTTTCCAATCTGGCACGTGCAGAAGAAATCTCTGCCCACGTCTAGCACCATTCTCAATTTGAATCCTTTCATTGACGCATCAGGTGTGATCCGAGCATGTGGGCGCGTGCAACAAGCAGCGGCCCTTAGTTACGATGAGCGTAACCCCATTCTGTTGCCAGTAGTAAGTCCGTTGTCCCGGCTGTTGGTGCTTTTCACGCATCAGATCTCTCTCCATGGGGGCAGCCAACTGGTAGTCCGTCTCATCCGACAAAGATACTGGATTCCAAGACTGCGGAATCTAGTAAAATCGGTGGTCAATTCATGCAAAGTCTGTGTGATTTATAAAAGAAGGCTGCAATCACAGCTAATGGGCACCCTTCCGGCCCAGCGAACTACTTTCGCACGACCTTTCACGACCACCGGGATAGATTTCGCAGGTCCTTTCGACATCAAGAGTTTCACCGGCCGCGCTTGCCGCATATCAAAGGGATATGTGTGTGTCTTTGTTTGCTTTTCCACCAAAGCCATTCACCTTGAGGCAACTTCGGATTTGAGTACCGAAGCATTTCTGGCAGCATTCGCTCGCTTTGTATCGAGGCGAGGGTGTCCCCAGCAAGTGCAGTCCGACAACGGAAAAAACTTCGTAGGTGCATCCAGAGTGCTTGAAAAAGATTTCCTAAGTTCTACCCAGCAGAAAATATTATCCCACTACAGCCATCAGAATCTGTCCTGGCATTTCATCCCTCCCGGGGCACCACACATGGGAGGGTTGTGGGAGGCTGGAGTTAAGAGTTTTAAAACTCTGTTCTACAAGGCCACTTCCAACCAAAGGTATACTTTTGAAGAGTTCTCTACGCTGCTGGCTAAGGTAGAGGCGTGTTTGAACTCGCGGCCGATTTCTCCTATGTCTGAAGACCCCACCGACTCTTTAGCTTTGACCCCAGGCCATTTCCTAGTTGGTGGTCCATTGCTATCCGTGACGGAACCTGAAATCAAGGATCAGGTACCGTCTATCATTAACCGGTGGCAGCGTCTGAAGGCCGTGAGTCAGCATTTCTGCACCCGATGGAAAGACGAGTATCTGAAGGAGCTACATAAGCGCAATAAGTGGCGATTCCCTTCTAAAAATCTTGAAGTGGGCGATCTGGTGGTACTCAAAGACGACAATCTTCCATTTAATGAATGGCGTCTCGGGCGAATCCACCAGACACACCCTGGCAGTGACGGCAATGTCCGCGTCGTCGAACTGCTTACCGCTCGCGGTATTGTGAAGCGTCCCGTCGCAAAGTTGATCTTTCTTCCTCCAGAAGAAAGAATTCAAACCCATTACGTAAAACTACAGTAGCGTCCAGCACTTGGTCCTTCCTCCCAATTAAGAAGGGCCGAGCTGCCAGTAGTAATATGTGTTCTATCGTCCTACATTAATCCGCTTTCTTCATTATTTGTCCCGGCAGCTTCCTGATATTCGTCAACCTAGATCCCGTTTCCATGGCTCCGAGACCGCGTTCAGTACAGGCATCGAAAGAGGAGCGCAGATGTTCGCGAGGAACTGAGTCCTTCCGTTGCCGAGTCTGTCGCGGAATCCATCCTCTGAAGCGATGCCGTCGCTTCCTGCGGCTGAACGTGGAGAAGAGGATGAGGGCAGTGCTGGCGAATAAGTACTGCGCCAATTGCCTGGCCCACCAACATTCCGGAGGAAGCTGCTTAAGCGGTGATAAGTGCCGAATATGTGAGGAGGATCATCACACGCTGCTCCACTTCCATGAACAGCCACGTCGACGCACTCCAAGCTCCGTCGTACGCCGAGTCACCCCCGAGTCCTCCAGACGAAGGGTCGCACCAACGCCAGCCTCCGATCCGAAACTGACCTTGACCACACTGCTGCAGCACCGCAATCCGCATCTGATGCCCACGGCGATGGTGCGTATTGAGACGGAGGGAAAAACCTTCGACGTGAAGGCCCTGGTGGACCCTTGTTCTGCGGGATCGTCGATGGCGACGTCACTGGCCACGGCCTTCAAGTTGACAGCCGTCAATATAGGGGCAGAGAAAGCGGTGGCAGCAGTGATCCGGTCCCCAATCAGTGAAGGATGGCGATTGGAGGCGATCCTGAAGGTGGTCGATGGCTTGTGCTGCCGCACTCCAAGCGCTCCGGTGGACCCACAGATCGCCAAAAAGTTTGAGGGCATCGTCCTGGCGGATGATACGTTCTACCGCCCGTCGTCAGTGTCTCTGGTCCTGGGCGCGGATGTGATCACGGAGGTCATGCTAGAAGGGAGTCTACCTGGGGTTGGCGGGCGGCCAATTGCGATGCGCACAGTTTTTGGCTGGACCCTGTCCGGAGCGTGCCATTAAACTGCCTGGGTCTTGCACTCCTGCAAGGGGGGGAGCATGTTTATGCCCAACCGGGCAACACAAGGGTTAAAGGAGGCGGAAGCTTTCACCTCGCGCCGCTCTCCCGATGGTGCCCATCGCTCTCCCCACGAAAGAACTCCCCACACTCCGCTCCAAGCGGGGCTTGGTGCCCTGCTCTTAAGTAAGCTAGAGTTTAGTTGAAGTTTATACCTGAATACATACAAGTGAAACGAAAAATCTCTGCGTGTCAAACAATTTACTGGGAGGAAAAAGGGAAAAGGAAAAGTTCACCTAGCTGCCATCAACCAGAAGGAAGTTCGACCCCCCTACACAAACATTTGTGGTCCATCGCTCTCCCCACGAAAGAACTCCCCACACTCCACTCCAAGCGGGGCTTGGTGCCCTGCTCTTAAGTAAGCTAGAGTTTAGTTGAAGTTTATACCTGAATACATACAAGTGAAACGAAAAATCTCTGCGTGTCAAACAATTTACTGGGAGGAAAAAGGGAAAAGGAAAAGTTCACCTAGCTGCCATCAACCAGAAGGAAGTTCGACCCCCCTACACAAACATTTGGTCCTTCGAGCCGGATACTAAGATCCTCTCGAACCACTAGCATCGGTGGAATTTCATCCATATTTCAAGCTAAGTAATTTTTTTGCAAATTATAGGTATATGAGTACATGTACATGCCTCCAGCATCCGTACCCATACTCACATACATAAAAATGTTGCCATTGATTCTCCTAATCCAAGTAAAAATTACTTTCGCGCAAATTTTTCCTCCTCAAAGGAGAGGAAATTTTGGTCCCCAAATTTTCATACATATATATGTGTCCAGTACATAAGGCGCCATATTGGTTCGCCCACTTCAAGTTTTTTTCTCGCACTTTGGCATATATAGGCCAAGTATATAAGGCGCCATATTTTATTTGCCTATTTCCAATATATATTTTTTCGCAATTTCAAAAAAAATATTAACACATATGTATGTATGCAGTGAATCAAACCTACGAAAAAAGTGATCTCCTACATATAAAATATATATATATGCAAGCAGAGTGTGTGAATGTGACAAAAATTACAAACATATCCAGTGCTACATTAAATCCAAAAATAAAGGTTTTGTGCAAATACAGTCCACTCCTGGGAAAAGTGTGCGCGCAGTGAAAGGTGGTTCCAACGAAGAGAAGAAAATTTTCAATACGAATAATAAAGATTAAAAAAAAAAAAAAAAACGAAAGTGAACCACCCTCTCACATATAAAAGCCACACTTAGACATTTCTGGTGACCAGACACCCTATAAAGTTGGGGGCATATCTGTTAGACACAGCAAAAGAATTCATATTAAAAAAAAAAAAAAAACCCATTAATTTATATAAAGAAATCCGATCCATTCACACCTCTGCATATCGCCATTCCATATTCTCATATTTAAAAAAAAAAAAAAAAAAAAAAAAAAAGAAATTTTTAAATACATATATATATACTCCAACATTTTACATATCCATACACATACATATATATACATATTTTTCCATACATAAAATTTTACATATATATATTCATATCCATATACATATACATATTTTTTTCCATACATAAAATTTTACATATTGATTCTCATATACATATCCATACACATATTCCACAAAAATTTCTAATTTTTTTCGCACACAAATATATTTTTCCATCACCGCGAACAAATCCCGCTACCTCTTGCAGCCTATATACATACATACATACGTGCATACATAAGTACCGCTTAACTGCAGTATACCAGCACAGCTGCAAGTTCATGTGCCAAAGACCGGCACAAAGCAAACGACCAAAAGTAGCTGTGCTGTATACCCTAGGTTGGCAGGCACTTTGTGGGGTATATATGTTGAAGGGTCACGTTGAGGAAAAAATCGAATAATATTTAATTGGTAAAAATTTGTGTTCCGCGTTTTTGTTTATTCTATTCCCACGCGTTCCAAGTCGTATCTTTGGAGTTAGATTCCAATTCCAAAGTGTTTCCACGCGTTTCAAGTCGTATCTTTGGTTCTATTTCAATTCCAAAGTGTTTCCACCCGTTCCAAGTCGCATTTTT
This sequence comes from Drosophila paulistorum, assembly GCA_018152135.1. NCBI lineage: Eukaryota > Metazoa > Arthropoda > Insecta > Diptera > Drosophilidae > Drosophila > Drosophila paulistorum. The sequence continues at coordinate 4,699,422 of JAECXG010000823.1, forward strand.
GGAGTTATATTTCAATTCCAAAATATTCCCACGTGTTCCAAGTCGTATTTTTGGAGTTATATTTCAATTCCAAAGTATTCCCACGTGTTCCAAGTCGTATCTTTGGAGTTAGATTCCAATTCCAAAGTGTTTCCAAGCGTTTCAAGTCGTATCTTTGGTTCTATTTCAATTCCAAAGTGTTTCCACCCGTTCCAAGATACATCTTTGGAGTTATATTTCAATTCCAAAGCATTCCCACGTGTTCCAAGTCGTATATTTGGAGTTATATTTCAATTCGGAAGTATTCCCACGTGTTCCAAGTCGTATCTTTGGAGTTATATTTCAATTCCAAAGTATTCCCACGTGTTCCAAGTCGTATCTTTGGAGTTAGATTCCAATTCCAAAGTGTTTCCAAGCGTTTCAAGTCGTATCTTTGGTTCTATTTCAATTCCAAAGTGTTTCCACCCGTTCCAAGTCACATCTTTGGAGTTATATTTCAATTCCAAAGCATTCCCACGCGTTCCGAGTCGTATTTTTGGAGTTATATTTCAATTCCAAAGTATTCCCACGTGTTCCAAGTCGTATCTTTGGAGTTAGATTCCAATTCCAAAGTGTTTCCAAGCGTTTCAAGTCGTATCTTTGGTTCTATTTCAATTCCAAAGTGTTTCCACCCGTTCCAAGTCACATCGTTGGAGTTATATTTCAATTCCAAAGCATTCCCACTCGTTCCGAGTCGTATTTTTGGAGTTATCTTTCAATTCCAAAGTATTCCCACGTGTTCCAAGTCGTATCTTTGGAGTTAGATTCCAATTCCAAAGTGTTTCCAAGCGTTTCAAGTCGTATCTTTTGTTCTATTTCAATTCCAAAGTGTTTCCACCCGTTCCAAGTCACATCTTTGGAGTTATATTTCAATTCCAAAGCATTTCCACGTGTTCCAAGTCGTATTTTTGGAGTTATATTTCAATTCCAAAGTATTCCCACGTGTTCCAAGTCGTATCTTTGGAGTTAGATTCCAATTCCAAAGTGTTTCCAAGCGTTTCAAGTCGTATCTTTGGTTCTATTTCAATTCCAAAGTGTTTCCACCCGTTCCAAGTCACATCGTTGGAGTTATATTTCAATTCCAAAGTATTCCCACGTGTTCCAAGTCGTATCTTTGGAGTTAGATTCCAATTCCAAAGTGTTTCCAAGCGTTTCAAGTCGTATCTTTGGTTCTATTTCAATTCCAAAGTGTTTCCACCCGTTCCAAGTCGCATTTTTGGAGTTATATTTCAATTCCAAAATATTCCCACGTGTTCCAAGTCGTATTTTTGGAGTTATATTTCAATTCCAAAGTATTCCCACGTGTTCCAACTCGTATCTTTGGAGTTAGATTCCAATTCCAAAGTGTTTCCAAGCGTTTCAAGTCGTATCTTTGGTTCTATTTCAATTCCAAAGTGTTTCCACCCGTTCCAAGACACATCTTTGGAGTTATATTTCAATTCCAAAGCATTCCCACGTGTTCCAAGTCGTAAATTTGGAGTTATATTTCAATTCGGAAGTATTCCCACGTGTTCCAAGTCGTATCTTTGGAGTTAGATTCCAATTCCAAAGTGTTTCCAAGCGTTTCAAGTCGTATCTTTGGTTCTATTTCAATTCCAAAGTGTTTCCACCCGTTCCAAGTCACATCTTTGGGGTTATATTTCAATTCCAAAGCATTCCCACGCGTTCCGAGTCGTATTTTTGGAGTTATCTTTCAATTCCAAAGTATTCCCACGTGTTCCAAGTCGGATCTTTGGAGTTAGATTCCAATTCCAAAGTGTTTCCAAGCGTTTCAAGTCGTATCTTTGGTTCTATTGCAATTCCAAAGTATTCTCACACGTTCCAAGTCGTATCTTTGGAGTTAGATTCCAATTACAAAGTGTTTCCAAGCGTTTCAAGTCTTATCTTTGGTTCTATTTCAATTCCAAAGTGTTTCCACCCGCTCCAAGTCGCATCTTTGTAGTTATATTTGAATTCCAAGGTGTTCCAAGCCGTTCCTAGGGTTTTTTGGCAGTGTTCCAAGTCATTCCAAACGTACCAGCTCGTTTTCTGGTTTTTCAATCTATTTCAAGGCGTTTCAAAGCCGTTCTTCAAGTGGTTTGGTAGTGTTCCAGTTTTTCCCAAACGTTCCAGTTCGTCTTTTTGGCTAATTTTCAAGCCGTGCCAAACCAGCTCACCACTTTATAACCGCCACTCTCTGGGGTTATGAGCACGAGCCCGTCAAAAGACGAGAGAGCAGCTGAGAACCCTGCAGCCCCGAGCAAATCCTCAATTGCTGCTCCAGGTCAGAGCCAGAGGAGTACCAGCCCTACTACTCCTCCTTCCCGAGCATTTCAGACCCTCTCTAGTCCATTAACTCTCAAGTCCGCACCATCGAGCACGACCTTTCAGCAAGCCACGTCAGAGCCACGACGAGCAAGCCAAAAAGAGGTCAAATCATTGGTACCACTTCCACAGATTTTGGTAACCGCCCCAAGAGTCACTCGGTCCGAGACCAAAAGGGTTTTAGCTGCTTCCACCATGGCTTTGAAGAAGTTTGTTTCCATTTGCGATAAACTAATTCAGTTTGAAGTCGACACCCACGTCACTTCACTGTCCGAGGTCAGCGTATTTACGCTCCAAGTCCGTCGTGATCGAGTTCAAGCGTTGTGGGAGAAGGTCGAGCAGGAATATGAGAAATGCGAGGCACTCACAGATGGTAAAGACGATAACTCTGAAGATTTAGCCATCCAAGCTAAATATGACAAATGCTATCAAGTTTACGAGCGATGCACGGCTCGATTAAACGAGCTTATCCATGAAGGGTCTGCTCCGACTCCTCCGAACCGTCATGCGCCTACCTCTGCACCAGCAGAACGAGGCTGTCGATTGCCACCCATTGACACAGAAGTCTTTACGGGAGATTATTTAAAATGGCCCACGTTCCGTGTGTTGTTTACAGCCATCTACATAAGCGATTCGCGAATTTCCCCCGTTGAGAAACTGTACCATCTCCTAGCGAAAACGAGGGGTGAAGCCAACCTCATTGTAGCAAAATTCCCGCTTACAAATGATGGTTTTGAAACGGCATGGAATGCACTCAAACAGCGTTTCGAAAATAAGCGACTTATCGTGAACAGCCAATTCCGAGCACTTCTTGACCTGCCTCAAATTTCCCATGAGTCCGGAAAAGCATTACAGGATCATCAGAATGCTCTGCAGGCATCCATTCGCGCTTTTGAGCACTGTGGCCTGCCAGTAACCACTTGGGGAGGCATGTTCGTATTTTTCTGTTCCATCAAATTGCCAAAGAATACCCTTTCACAAGGAGAAGCAGCACGCTTCAGATCAAATCAAGGTACTCCAACAATCACTTAACGGAACAGGCTCATGTTTTTGGCAAAATCACCACAACACTGGAAGGGCAGAACATTGACGCATCGGCGCTGAAGTTCTTTAACGATCTTCAACTGGCTGACTCGAAATTCACCACAAACGCTCCAATTGACGTTCTTTTGAGTGGTGAACATTACCTACAATAACAGGTAAAAAGTTGTACGACAATACGGGCAAACTCATCGCAATTTCATCGATTTTCGGATGGGTCAGCTCTATCACGATGCCACAAGCTAACAACGCTTTCGCTAAGACATCATACATTGACATTAACGCTTCGCTCCAGAGGTTCTGGGAGATAGAAGACATCAGTTCCACATCCTTATGTACAAGTAGAGAAACGCTTACTCGCGATACACACTCGAGATAAAAAGGGGAAATACATCGTTGAACTTCCATTTAAGGTCACTAATCCTGAATTTGGGGACATTTACAAGGAGCTCTGAACCGTTTTCAATCGGTGGAACGACGGTTACAAAAAGATGAAAATCTAAGAACAAAATATGTCAACTTCATGAAGGAATACTTCGATTTGGGGCATATGCGCGAAGTGCCACCAGATGAAGTCAATAATGGGCAACGGTTTTATCTACCACATCACCCGGTTTTGGGTCGGAAACTGAGAGTAGTTTTCGACGGATCATTCTGCGATACCAAAGGCAAATCACTAAACGATTATCTTTTTACAGGGCATAACACTCAACGCGATCTATTTGCAGTCTGCTTGCGCTTTCCGATGTACAAATTTGTATTCTCAGCCGACATAGTCAAGATGTTTCGGCAGATTTGGGTGAACAACAAACACCGCGACTTCCAGAGAATTGTCTGGATCCAATCAAACATTATAAATTTTGTACCGTCACTTACGGCACCTCATGTACACTATTCCTGGCTGTCAGGGTATTAGAGCAACTGGCTACTGATCATCAGCAGGAATACTCGAATGCTGCAAAAATCCTACAAGAGGATTTTTATGTCAACGACGTGCCCACTTTGTCAAACAGTGAGGAGGAACTGGTACAAAATCGAAAGTAACTCATTCAACATGTCCTGTGCTAAGTTGAAGATTGGGAAATGGAACTGATTCTACACAATCATCACCAGTGAAGGTTCTTTTGCTTTACTGGCAACCTGGTCTTGATACATTGTCTTATAATGTAGGTCTAAAAGGAAATGTCGATTGTACAAAAGGAAAAGTTTTATCGGATGTCTCAAGGATCTTTGATCCACTTGGGCTATTGGCACCAATTGTGGTCCAATTCAAAATACTCTTTCAACAATTATGGCTTCACGATTTGGGATGGGATGACAAACTCCCTAAACTACTAACGGAAAATTGGTTCAAATGGCGAGCAGATTTGGTTATTCTACAACACATTCCAATAGCCCGGTTAGTTGTCAACGACGCGGACAATATTGAATTGCATGGATTCTCCGATGCATCTATAAAGGCATACGCTGCTGTAGTGTACAGCAGAGTAATCAACAATGATGGCTCGATTTCTACATCGATTATGGCTGCGAAATCTAGGGTGGCTCCTCTAAAGCAGCAATCTCTGCCTCGCCTTGAGCTTTGCGCGGCACTGCTCCTAAGTCAACTCATACGTTCGATAAAGGCGGATCTTCGACATCAAAAGGTCACGGCTTTTGCATGGTGCAATTCCACAATCGTACTCTATTGGCTATCATACGCAAAGAATGGCTGATCTACCCAGCATTCGAATCACTCAGGCGCTTCCATTTGTAAATATTGGGTGTGACTATGCTGGTCCAATCCTTCATAATGACGGAAATGGGCGCAAACCGCGCATTGGTAAGGGCTACATTTGCCTATTTGTTTGGCTTGTCACATCGGCAATCCATCTGGAACTGGTAACGGATTTGAGCACCGACTCATTCTTGGCCGCGCTAAGACGTTTTGTCTCGTTGCGTGGCAAGTGCGACAAAATCTATAGCGACAACGGAACGAACTTCATTGGGGCTAAACGCTCGCTTGATGCGCTTCTTGCGCTGGTTCTCGAAGCCTACCCAGGCAAGGATCAATTGGTTCGAGCGGTCAGACTCAAGACCTCTTCAGGAGAAATAACTCGGCCAATCACCTTGGTTGCGGTATTGCCCCGTTCAGAAAATGTGTTTCAGGGCGGGCCGGTATTTTTATGAACGGATTGCATTTATCGATAATATATGTAGTTATAGGAATCGATTAACACACATACATTAGCATTGTACACACACATATTTGCGCGCTGCTGCGTCGGCGCTTTTTCTCTTTTTCTCAGTAATACATTGGCACTCAACTGATTCAGTAGCAAAGAATCATAAGGGAAATGAATTATTTAATTGGCAAAGGTACTGTTGGTGTTTAGATTATATAAAATAAGAGAACATTAAGCCAATTATAATATAGAACAAATAGAAATGTATGTCAATGTTAAGTATGTAACCCGATTATAGAGATCGATGGCTCTTCAGTCATAAGTAGATCTGATATGGTCAGCAGTAAACAATAAAGACCTAGAACTATGCACTGGTGAGCTCGCTATTTTGTACTATAAAAGAAATGCATTATTCTTAGTAAGATCAGATACCAATTGTAGCTACATCGGGTGTGCATCGCTGTGTCTTTGGCCCCCATCTCTACCTTTGGAATCTCACTCCGAGGTCCACCCAATTTATGTGTTGGTTGCGACAACCTTTAGTCACTGGTTTATGTGCTAGTGCCTATATATATATATAAATAAATAAACATTTAATAACTTCAAGAAACATTAACGTCTTTCATTGAACAATTTGGTGACCCCGACATAGGCGGCTCCAAGTTAAAAGAATAACAGACTTGGTGAAACCATCATCAAGCGAGAACATTTGGTCAACTCAGGCGACCAATCTCTCAACAAAAAGGAAACTGGTCAACTAGGCGACTACTTTCTTTGCACGCTTTGGACACGACAATCCTAAGCGAGGGTACAAATTGATGAACATCTCACATCAATCTGGGGTCCCGACTAAAAACATCGCAATTGATTAACTTGGCAATCATTGCGTAGCCACGTTGGCGAATAAAAAAGATTTATTGGAAAACTAGGAGTTGGTTTTCCGCAACGGGGTAGCAGTGCATACCCATTGAATAAAAGTTGATCAACTAGGCGATCACTTTATAAAAAACATTTAACAACGATTTGTGTCAACGAGGCGACCAAATCATAAAAAGTTATTTTTATATAAAATAAAGTTTGATTAACTCAACTCTGTTGCATTCCCTGGCGTCAGCAATATCTGACCTAGTTAACTCGGTCAGTAACCCAGGTAGTACCCACGAGTATCGATTTTGGTATTGATCAGCAATTTTTGAAACAAAGAAAAGAAACTCAAAAAATTGGTTTCACTGTCGTGGCAGTTGTCAGTGTAAAAGAATAGGTATATTGGAAATAAAAATAAACTATTGTTAAAACACTAATCAAAAGGCGACTTCGATTTATTTCTTATTCTTATTTGTGCTACACTTGACCAATTTTAGGAACGAGTCGGAGCGTTCCCTGTCTTTGACAAAATAAATAAACTCCCATCGGGTCAAGTACTAGTACAGATAAGCAATTACATAAGAATATAAAAGAACATGGAGGAGTTTTATAAACAGCAGACAGAACGAGGAGAGGCAATCCAGGCCTTCATTCGGATGATTCCTTCGCCAGGAAAATGAAGCCATCTTATTTCGAGGAAAAACTTGAGCTCCTGGAATACATGTGGGAGAACTTCGAGAAATGTCATCAGGAGTTGATGGACAAATTAACTAACGTGCCAACTGAAGATGACTTCTTTGTAACGGACTATTTCAGCAAAATGAAGACGGTTGTATCTAATATAGTGGAAGATTGGAAGGACCATTTGGCAAAAATAAAGCTAGAGAGACAAGCTCGCCAACGAGAGGAAGAGCGAGCCATGATCAAACCACTGGTTCGCAAGCAAAGTGCTCTGCTGGAGTCATTGTCCAGGACATTAAGACAAATTGTGCCTGAAGATAAAATGACTTACAAATCGGTAGTCGACAAACTATGGATGCAAATTGAAGAAATCCATTATGAGATTCATCGGCTAGCTGAAAATCCAGCCGAAGCCGGATATAATATAGCTACGTTTGTGGCCGCAGAAAATACAATGCTGAAATTCGGTGTGGCACCAGCAGAAAATGTAGTGATACAATCACCACCTGTATTGCAATCGATACAATCATTGCAACTACCCAAAATTCCCATTCCAAAATTTGATGGGGATTATCTGAAATGGCAACAATTTCATGACATCTATAAAAAGGTGGTTCATGAGTCAAATGTATCCACGATAGAAAAAATGTGGTACTTAAAATCAAACCTTTCTGGAGAAGCAGAGAGATTGATACGGCACCTGGAATTAACAGAAGCCAATTACAACACTGCTTGGTCAGTGTTGCAGGAACGTTTTAATAACAAACGAGTTCTAGTAACAGCCATACTGGCAAGCGCTTCCTAACATTAGAGGCGATTGGGAAACCAAGAAACGAAAATCGCAGCATTGAAAAACCAAGTCCAAGGAAGACATGCGCAACAGCATCTGGGACAAACAGTACCCTGTGTGCTTTCTGCGAAAGAGCAAAGCACAAACTCTTCCAATGTGAAAAGTTCAAAATCAAATCCGCAGCAGAGCGGCTTAATTGGGTGCAGAGACACAAATTGTGTGTCAATTGCTTCAAGCCGGACCATATGGCAAAAAATTGCTCTTGGAGGGGATGCTTTAAATGCGATAAAAAACATAACACAATGTTGCATTTAGAAACAGGCAACCAAATTACTACATCTGCTTCTGCAGCTTCTGCGTATGGAATTGGCAGAAAATACACCCTGTTGGCAACGGCCAAGATAGTGGTAAAAGGGATCAATGAAAGGAAAGGAGAATTTCGAGCACTCCTGGATAGCGGCTCTCAAGTAAATCTCGTCTCAGAGAGACTGGTAAAGAAGTTATCGTTAAAAATTAGCGAGACTCATGTGCATATAAATGGAGTGGGTGGTCAACCACAGATAAGCAAGGCGCGAGTAAGCTTGGTTGTAAGGCCAAGATACAACAAGTTCGCAATGCTAGTTGAGGCATTTGTACTGCCACACATAATAGGTGACCAACCCACAGAACAAATAACGCAGAAAGTCACAGTACCAGACAACATTCAATTAGCGGACCCAACATTAGATAAACCCGGAAAAATTGATATGCTGTTGGGAGCTGATGATCACTATGCTATACTGCTACCAGAAATGAAACGGGGCAATCGAAACCGTCCAACATTACAAAACTCAGAGTTCGGATGGATTGTTGCTGGCAGAATTAATATGTCAACGTCAGCTTCAATCACATGTATGGTAGGCATGACGAATCCAGAGGAATCACTGGAAAGATTCTGGCAGCTAGACACACTAGGGCCAATAAAAAGGTACAGGAGTCCGGAGGAAGAGTATTGTGAAAAATTCTTCCTCGATAACCTACACACGGCGGCGGACAATCGACTAATTGTAAAGCTTCCATTTGCTGAAGAGGCGTCATCTCTTGGAGAATCTCGGGAAGTAGCCATAAGAAGATTCATGTCATTAGAGAGGCGAATGAACCCTGACATAAAAAAAGAGTATGTAAAATTTATGTCAGAATATGAACAGCTTGGACATATGAAGCAAGTAATGGTAGAACAAATTCCCAAGAACCATTACTTTATACCGCATCATTGTGTACTAAAACCAGAAAGTACCACCACCAAGCTAAGAGTGGTATTTGATGCATCATGCAAAACGTCATCAGGAAAATCACTTAACGACATTTTATATCCTGGACCAGTTGTACAGAGTCAACTCTTCTCAATTCTTCTGCGGTTCAGGACACACAAATATGTGTTCACGGCAGACATTGAAAAAATGTATCGTCAAGTTTGGATAAACCCTGCCGATCAATTCAATCAGATGATTGTGTGGAGAGAGGATCCAAGTCAAGAACTAAAGTTTTATCGTTTAAAAACGGTAACTTATGGAACCACGTCAGCCCCATATTTAGCGACGAAGTGTCTGGAATATTTGGCACTGAAAAACATTGAAAAATTGTCGTCTGGAGCATCAGCATTAAAAAATGACTTTTATGTTGATGATTGTCTCACAGGAGCAGACAGTTTACCAGAAGCCCTGCAAATAAGACAAGAGCTTCTAGAAATCTTGAGACCTAAGGGTTTCAACTTGCGAAAATGGTGTTCAAATAGCAGTCAACTTCTAAAGGAAATTCCAAAGGAAGATACGATTGCTGACATCAATCTCGGTGGCACACTGGAACAAACAAGTGTCAAAACATTGGGAATCATATGGGCACCCAAAGAAGACCAATTATGTGGAAAGGCTCAAAGACATACAAAAGGAATAACCAGACGAGTGGTGCTATCTGAAGTCGGTCAAATCTTTGATCCTCTAGGACTGTTTGCACCGGTAGTGGTAAGAGCGAAAATGTTTCTTCAACATGTTGCTACCGAACGAATTGAGATGGATGGTGACCTACCGCCGTATTTGGAGAAGCAATGGGAAGCTTACCGAGAGGATGTACAGGCACTAAACCACATGAAAATTCCAAGGCATATTTTTGATGGCAAGGTCCCCACTACAAAGGAATTGCATACATTTGTTGATGCATCAGAAAAGGCGTATGGTGCGGCAGTTTATGTCCGATCAACCTATAAAAATGGCCAAATTTCGGTCAGATTGTTGTGCGCCAAGTCGAGAGTGGCTTCCCTGGAAAAACAGACACTGCCCCGGCTGGAACTATGTGCAGCTGTACTTGGAGCTGAACTCACGGATAGAGTTCGACAGGATCTCCAATTCGGATCAGAAAGTGTGGAATCATTTCTCTGGTCAGACTCAACAGTAGTACTCTCGTGGTTTAATTCACGGGCATCACATTTCCACACGTTTGTGGCTAATCGGTTGACAAAAATACACGCAGTATCACATCCAAGGCAATGGCGGCATGTGTCATCAGCGCTCAACGCAGCTGATGTTCTGTCTCGAGGCATATCAGCAGTTCAGCTTAGCACACATACATTATGGTTGTATGGACCACTATTTCTGCATGGACCACAACGTGGCTGGCCAGCACCATTTAAGCCTACAGAGCACACGATGGATACCGCTGAGAAGAAAACCAAGGTATTCAGCATGGTGACTGCCACGGCAAACAACAAGAGTGAATGGATATATAAGGTAAATCACAGAAATTCGTTTTACCGGCTACAGTTCTTTAAACAAGTCATGGGCGACTTACCTGAGCATCGGGTATCTCAGAATAGACCCTTTCTCAATGTCGGAGTAGACTATTGTGGACCATTCTGGATCCACCATAAGGTTCGAGGAAAACGTCCCGACAAAGCCTACATTGCAGTATTTGTATGCTTTGCAACCAAGGCAGTACACTTGGAGTTGGTCGGAGACCTGTCCACCTCCTCATTTGTGGGCGCGATTCAGCGCTTTATTGGGCGCAGAGGAAGATGCCAGACATTATACTGCGATAATGCAACAAACTTTGTTGGAGCAAACAACCAACTTAAGGAACTGACCGATACAATACACTCAGAAACGGCAGCAGGTAGTATCAAGGAATTTTGCAATCAAAAAGAAGTGTAATTTAAGTTCATACCACCACGGTCTCCACATTTCGGAGGATTATGGGAAGCTGCGGTAAAGTCCACTAAGCATTTACTGTTAAAAAACGTATCGACAGCAAACTTAACGTTCGAACAACTGTCTACCATCATTGTCAATGTTGAAGCAGTGCTGAATTCTCGTCCGTTAACGCCAAACTCAGACGATCCCAACGACTTAACAGCTCTAACCCCAGGCCACCTGTTGATTGGAGAACCATTAGTAGCCCAACCAGATGCAGAGCCAATAACGCAGCGATCGATTCCAGAGCAATGGGAATTAGTGCAACGGCTTAAGCATACATTCTGGACACAATGGTCTCAAGAGTACCTACAAGAATTGCAGGGTACATCCAAGTGGAAAAAACCATATAATAATGTCAAAGAAGGCATGATGGTAATTCTAAAGGAGGATAATGTGCCAATTTTGCAGTGGCCAATTGGACGAATTGTTAAATTATATCCAGGCCTGGATGGATACGTCCGCGTGGTAGACGTTAAAACAGCCAGAGGCACCTACAAGCGGGCTATCCATAAATTGGCCCCCTTGCTTAGAGAGACGGCGACAAAACGTAAAATCGAGGCAGATTACACAGAATCGAATTCCCAAAAAGACTCTGGTATCGAGGACAACGCAGAACCAAAACCAAAAAGACGCTTATCGATCGGTCTGCCACCGTTGGCAATGACGATCTGCCTAATGCTGTTGTTATTGCCTATAGCATTTGCTCAAAGAACTAATATAACTCGATTCAACCCCAAACCAGGCATATACTATGAAAGTATTGGCACAGGAAGGATGGCAACGTCTGACTGGACTATTGTGGCATTCTACGATCTCGAACCATATTGGGCCGACCTAAAGACATTTTCAGATGGAGTAGTAAAGGTTGGAGAAATATGCGTGTTAATGAAGGTTCCAGAGGCATGCACCGCAATGCAGAGGCACTTCGAGCATGTCAACTCAGAGCTACGGACAGGAAATGATCTCCTTCACATAGAACGCCAACGATGATCGCCTTTAGATATAATTGGGAACATTGCGAACGGCTTATTTGGTGTGCTGGACTCAAGGTAAGCAACAGAGATGTCAGGCACCATACGAAAAGTTAAATCAAATGAAGATTACTTATTGAACTTGCTGCAAAATCAGACATCTGTAATTGATTCAACGATAAATATCATTAAGCGAGATGAAGCCACAATTGAAAATCAGATGAAACTAATGGAACAACAAATGAACGACATGACCAAGGTCCAGGACAATGCGGTAAAGGCATTGCAATGGTATATCACGTTAACTACTCAGATGACAGTTATTGCAGGGAATTTGCAACGAATTCAAACCGAAATTTCCCGAGTATTTACAGATGCCCATCATAGCAAAATAAGCCCGTTACTACTATCACCAGGCCAGCTTCGGGAACATCTGAACCAACTGAAGAGACATCTTCCGTTTGGTTTGGATTTGCCAGTTCCAGATAACGACGTCTTGCAATTATATGGCTTAATGAAGGCACAAGGCACAATCGCAAACAATCATGTGATATTTAAGGTCACATTTCCATTAGTGGCAACGCAGGCAGTGCAATTGTATAACCTGGTACCCATTCCAGCAATTGGAACTCATGGGATTGTAATCATGAACATTAAAATTCCCATCATTGCTGTCAACAAGGAACAGAATCAATACATTGGGCTCTCAAGAGCCGATTTGGAACAATGCCATCAGCTCAACAACGAGCAATATATTTGTTTTGATAAACAAACGACGTTTTCGGCTAATAGCAACTGTGAGTTCCAGCTATTCAAAAACACAAAATCATCAACTTGCCAAATACAACACACAAACAGATCATTCGTGTGGTACGACATGTATCACAAAAATCAGTGGATTTTTGCCACCACTAGACCAATTGAACTCGCAGTGACCTGTGACGATAATATATATATAATATATAGACCCGACGTGTACAGCTAGGAGTTCTGCTATACGAATAACAGGTCACCGTATAACTACGACAGACACAATGAAATTGTCATATGTCCGATTTGGCAACTTCAGTATTGGCCCAACAAAAGTAGCGCCAACAACAACACAATTCACAAAGATGCAGCTAAGCTACGACGAACTAAGCAACATTCAAGGAAAACTGGAAACAAAGCAAAACTGGAAATTGCCAGAAGACCCCAGCCAGCCGGCTCACCATGTTATAGTCTCCTACGTAGCGCTAACAATACCATTGGTTCTTGTGATGGTATATGGAATAAAAAGATGCTCACAACCCCCAAGACACAATGGTCCAGAGCAGACAACCGTGAGGATCGTCAATCCCATACCGACTCCTGCTGCAGTAAGCCCAGCTCCCAGCAATTTTGCTGTCAACGTTGGATAACGTTGAACAGGTGTTCAACGGCCGGAAGTATGTTGGTGTTTAGATTATATAAAATAAGAGAACATTAAGCCAATTATAATATAGAACAAATAGAAATGTATGTCAATGTTAAGTATGTAACCCGATTATAGAGATCGATGGCTCATTAGTCATAAGTAGATCTGATATGGTCAGCAGTAACCAATAAAGACCTAGTTAATCAATAAAAACGTACTTTGCTGACCTAACACTATGTCGAACTATGCACTGGTGAGCTCGCTATTTTGTACTATAAAAGAAATGCATTATTCTTAGTAAGATCAGATACCAATTGTAGCTACATCGGGTGTGCATCGCTGTGTCTTTGGCCCCCATCTCTACCTTTGTAATATCACTCCGAGGTCCACCCAATTTATGTGTTGGTTGCGACAACCTTTAGTCACTGGTTTATGTGCTAGTGCCTATATATATATATAAATAAATAAACATTTAATAACTTCAAGAAACACTAACGTCTTTCATTGAACAGGTACAGTCCACTGCTAGACCAAATCAACTATTCACCATTTTTTTAATCATCTCCCCACCGTTCTTTTAAATTCCAGAGTTCTTATGTATGTATGCCTATGAATCGCTAATCGCATCGTAGACTCTCTCTCATGTCATACCTTGCAAGCTGACCTGAATGCTTTTCATGGGTGGTGTAGGGCTAACTTGTTATCGCTAAACTGTTATACATAGTTTCTCCCCAATTATCGAGTTACTTTTTAAATAATTTCCCGTTAGAAAGAATTAATAATACTTCTTTGGTGGCAAAAGATTTGGGGATCTTAATAGACCACAAACTTAGTTTTAATCAGCATATATCGACTACTGTTAGTAGGGCTAAGAGTGTTCTTGGCTTTATGAAGCGCTGGTCGAAGGAGTTCAAGGATCCATATACTACCAAAGTACTTTATACTTCTTTAGTCCGCCCCATATTGGAGTATGGATCTTGTGTTTGGTCTCCTCAATATGAGTCTTATCAAAACAAATTAGAATCTGTACAAAAACAGTTTTACTCTTTGCCTTTGGTGATTTGCGCTGGGATCCAACTGTACAACTTCCATCTTATTCTAGTCGACTTCAGTTAATTAACCTTCCTTCTTTAGCTAATCGTAGAACTATGCTTGGTGTAACTTTTCTTTACAAACTTTTGAATGGTGAGATTGACTCTTCCGAGCTGTTGAGCCAAATTAACATTTCTGTTCCATCTAGAAGGACCCGCAATTTCACACCGCTTATACTTCCCACTTGCACAACTAACTTTTCTCTGCATGAACCTTTTCGTATACTATGTAATGACTACAACAGACTTTGGCACGTTATCGGTTCCGAATCATCGCTTCCTGGTATAAAAACTGCGATCTTGTCCTTCCTCGCTCGTAATTAGTTGTAATTATCTTTATTTTAACCCATCCTGTTTTCTTTTTATATTTATTTATTTATTTATTTATTTACGTCAACTAAGTCAGCAGTCGACGAAAAAGCTTAAGCTAAAATACAGATAGTAATTAATTCATGAAGGTAGCTTAGCTTTATGCACAACTAAACATCCCCGACCCGGTGGAGGTGTTTTATTTGCAACAAGGTGCTAGCTATGCCCCGATTCACAGCCAATGTGGTCAGGGATGAGTTGCAGCCAATCCAATATCCAGTCCAGAATACTTTCAGTGGTTACGCTGTAGATAATTAAAAAGTATAGCGCGAAGAGAAGTGACAGATAGATGAGGAGAAATAAGGTGAGAAAGGTTGTTAAAAGATTGGCAAAGAACACGAAGAGGTTCGTGAAGAGAGTAGTTAGTCAAACATCTACTAAGGTGAAGAGGAAAAAAGTTTCTGGTCCGACGTGAGGGGACACAAAAATATACCGTATCTAGTAAATTGGTAGAACCGACTTCGCCGTTGACTACTTTATGTAGAAAGAGAATCCCAAATACGAGCCTACGGTTGTAAAGTGAAGGAAGATTAATAAGAAGAAGTTTGTCAGAATAAGAAGGTAGATTCGGGTCCCAATTAAGACCGCGTAACGCAAACTTAAGGAATTGCTTCTGTACCGATTCAATACTACGCTGGTGAACATCATATTGAGGGTTCCACACTGGTGAGCAATATTCTAGAGTAGGGCGAACTAACGAAGTGTATAAAACCTTTGTCACATATGGATCATCAAATTCCTTGGCCCAACGTTTAATGAAGCCAAGAAGACTGCATGCTCTATTAACAATTGAAGATATATGAATATTAAAAGAAAGTTTTGGGTCAAACATAACGACTAAGTCTTTAAATGATGGTACACAATCTAACAGAACAGACTTAATAGAGTAATGAGCTAGGAACGGCGACAAACGACTGAAAGTCATAAAAGAGCATTTAGAGGCATTAAGGTGTAATTTATTAACGTGACACCAAACACAGAACGCATCGAGATCTGATTGCAAGTACTGTTGGAAAGAAGGATCATTATATGAATAACAAATCTTGACGTCATCCGCAAACATGAGCACGCGTGAATGAGCCAAGGCCAAAGGCAAATCGTTTATAAACAAGGTAAATAACAGTGGGCCCAGATTACTGCCTTGGGGGACACCTGACGTAACTCGAACAGTTTTAGATATCGAGGAACGAAAAGACACCTTTTGGGTTCTGCCAATAAGATACGACTTTAACCAAGCCAATAGTTTCGGGGAAAAACCCATGATGTTAAGTTTCATGAGAAGCAAGGAATGATCAACCGTATCGAAAGCCTTACTAAAGTCAGTATAAATAACATCAGTTTGACACTTTTTACGGAAGCCATGGTGTACAAGGGTAGTCAATTCTAAAAGGTTGGTAAGTGACGAACGACCTTTCATGAAGCCATGCTGACAAGCAGAAAAAGCGGATCTGGATAGGTGTTGAAGGGAAGACGTAATAATTTTCTCAAACAGCTTAGGTATTGCCGAAAGTTTGGCAATGCCACGGTAGTTAGAAATATCCGATTTAAAAAGCGGAATAATAAAAGACTCCTTCCAAATATCAGGAAAGCGACAAGTCTCACTCGATATAAAGAATAACCGAGATAAAGGCTTAGATAGGGAAATCGAACACATTTTAAGGATGCAACTAGGTATATTATCAGACCCGGGTACGAAGGAAGACGTCATAGATGACAAGCTAGAGATAATACAGTCTTCAGTAATATTAGGAAAAAACATACAATTTAAATGTGGAATTGTGAAGGGATAAGGTGTGGGATCCGAAGCAGTAGAAGAATAAGTCGACTGAAAGAATTTAGCAAACAGATCTGCAATATCTGAAATAATAGTAATAAATAGTAATTTCAATGGTAGGGTGATAAGTATCTTCAGGCTCCACTAGGGGCTGTGTTTGTGATACAGCACTAACAGTGGGATCCGAGACAAAAACAAGATCAAAGATTTTTTTAGAAGAGTTAAGAAACGAATTCAACTGATATAGCGGACATTCAAGTAAGCTATCAAGAAAAACATGTTGAGATGAAGGAATTAAGAAAGATAGATTATCATCAGCAAGCCAAGAAACATTAGGCAAGTTAAAATCACCTAAAGCTATAAAAAAATCACGATCTTTAAGACGACTAAACATAGTTCGTAAAGCATCAGTATGGTGCATGTAGATCATGATATCAGAAGTTGGAGGAATATATGAACAAGAGATATATAAGCTAAAGTTAGAACATGTAACTTCGACGCAAATATACTCAACACCTAAGGGGAGATCAATCGGCACAACACTTGAACACAGATTCGAGTTGACAGCAATGAGTACTCCACCGCCACGTCGACCAACACGATCAAGCCTATAAGAAATAAAGTTATTAGAAAGAATTTCATTATCCAAAACAGAGGAATTAAGCCAAGTTTCAGAGAAAGCTAATATGTCAGCCGAAAAGGTTAAGCTATTACAGAATAATTTAGAGAGCTTGGTAAGAAGTCCTCTTACATTTTGATAGTGAATGCAAAGACTAGACGTTATTAGTTTTTTGAAGCAGAAGATACATTAGGAAGGTGGACAGGCAAAGGGCGGGAGCGCTTATTGGGCGCAAATTCATGTACAACTAGGCCCTCTGGCCAAAAGTTAGGGTCAACCATAGCTGAGAAATACTCATTTGGTACTGTAATTTTAAAAGAGGAGATTTCGCGAGGCCTAGAAAACTTAAACTTTTGAATTAAAACCTTAGCAGGGCATATATTACCAATGTAAGCTGCCACAGACGATTCAGAAGTATCTGGAGCAAGCCTAGAGATAAATAATTGTTTACGATGAGGCACTACAGTTAGTGGAGGCGGAGGAGCATTGGGATCCGCAAGTGACTGAAAGCCAGCATGATCCAGTAATTGATCAGATCACGGGAACCGTGAGGGATAGATTGAGGTACACCAGGGCTTGTAGTGGGTACATCAATCTGAAAAGAAGAGCATAAACAGGGACAAGAAGATGGTGTAGGCGAAAGTAAAATGGGAGAAGATGTTATAGAAAGTGCGGGCGACTGCTTATGAGGCAACTCAAGGGTACATTTCTTGGGCAATTCCTTAGAAGGTGGACCAAACTTGAATTGCGACAATAAATGTATGCTAGAGTCACACTCATTAGACAGCTGTTTGGCCATTTTATTTAGAGAAAGAAACTTTAAACGAAGATCCCTGTACATTCGGCTAAAATCAAGCTGCTGGCTGGCACAAGATGGGCAAGTCCAGCGCATTAAGCCAAGCTCAGGCTTAGACACAGACAAACCAGAAAATTTGTCGTAATCACGGCCGTTGAGGCCAGCACATTTTAAGTGAATAAGATTATCGCAAAGCCAACACGATATTGCTCTATACTGATCGTCAAAACGATCAGAATGCTTGCAATTGGGTAGACAACAAGCCATTGAAAAGCCAAAATAAACACAAGGCAAAAAAAAAAAACAACAAAAAAAAAATATATATAAAAATTTAAATAAACAGCACAAAGATAATTATCGATAAAAAATCAATAACTACAAATAAAACAAAGAGACAGCTAGAGTACACAGCACAAGAGAGAGTGCAAGAACAGTTATAAGACGAGCTTTGAGAGGCGGCCTTACAAAAGTGATTACGCGGGAGAGAAGCTGAGCACAAGCACAAAGCAGAGAGAACAACAAAACCACTAGCACTGATGGTATGATGGGGGCGATGAGGGGAGCAACTGCAGAAGCAATGACGAGAGAGAACAATAAGAAAAAAAATAAAAACAATTTAGATGCACCAAACACTAATCACAAAAACGAAAAAAAACAAAATTGTTTAATTTGGCGAATTATGCAAATAAAACACAAGGGATTCAAGCAAACGACACCAGCGAAAACGAAAACAAACTAGGCACAATTAAAAATTGGGAGAAAACAATATATATTAATAAAACTCAGGAGCTAAGCAAAAACACGACCGTCACGTCAGAGAGCAGAAGCTATAAAGTGTAATATGTAACCTATTATCTTATCACATTTAATATTTTCTATTTCTTTAGTTTAATTTTATGTTTAGAGGTAGAGGTTGTAACATTAACTTCACCTAGGGTCATTCGTAACAGGCCCGGGCCTGGTGTCATTTGGGCCTCTTGTTCGTACTGAGCGTTGTACGACTACGTCTATAAATAAATAAAAGACATCTGTGTTGTTGTCTACCTCTTTCTCGTTTGTGGTCTCTGACAGTTGACCATTACTTTCGTCTTCTGTACTTTCCTCGACAGTCTCAGTTATAATAGATATGGAAAAAGCTCCTCGTCGATCCCTATAGTAAGCAAGTCCAACAGCGCCAAAGTTCATTACTTCTGATATTGTGGGCGGTAGATGAATGAACCGATGTCAAAATATTTAGAAGATTCGGGTTTTAGTTGCTTTAGAGTAATAGTATTTTATTTCTTAGCTGTACTTGATTATTATTATTATTTGTTATAGTTATTATTATTGTACTACTCTCCTCAATGCTCAGCAACGACTGACTCACAAGTCAGACGTGCTAAACTTACCTCTCTCTCAGAGAGTCATTAAAAATACCGAGATCGAAGAGTATCAAGAGTGCAAGTGTGACCGGTTCTCCTTCTACAGTAGTATATTCACTTCATCAAATTTGCGCATTTTAGAGAAGAAAATATTGAGATGGTCGATCATCTTGTCATCTCTCAGCTGCAACCCGAGCATATTTTTATAAAGCGACCTACTTCAGACTGGTCCGCTTAGCTCATACGTTTCCGTGAGGTAATATAATTAATACGGTTTTACACCGCAACCGCATTGTCTTCCATAGGCCTCGACTCGGATTGCCATAATTCCGCATGAATCAACACTCTGCGCAACCGAACGGCCAAGGAATCATAATTCCCCTCATACAACTTCTTTATTTTCTAACAGACGTAAGTCCTATAGCGCTCAGTTCAAACAAGTAGCCCATTGGACACCAGGCCCAAGCTTGTTACGAATGACCCTAAGTAAAGTTAGTCCTACAAGTGTACAAGTGTTACAGGCAAGTCCTTATTACATATATAAACGCGGGGCTATCTTCGACCGCGTCAAAATTTGTATACCCTTGCCACTGAGCTAACGAAAGCTCAAGCAGATCAATAAAATCGTGACAACCAGAGGGCATTAACGTTTTGCTACCATTAAGTGTCGACTAAGTTATGGTGGGAGGGTTAAATTCGATACTACTCGAGATACGTATAATAGGGCGGAATTAGTGAGTTATATTATATATTATATATTATATATTATATATTATATATTATATATTATATATTATATATTATATATTATATATTATATATTATATATTATATATTATATATTATATATTATATATTATATATTATATATTATATATTATATATTATATATTATATATTATATATTATATATTATATATTATATATTATATATTATATATTATATATTATATATTATATATTATATATTATATATTATATATTATATATTATATATTATATATTATATATTATATATTATATATTATATATTATATATTATATATTATATATTATATATTATATATTATATATTATATATTATATATTATATATTATATATTATATATTATATATTATATATTATATATTATATATTATATATTATATATTATATATTATATATTATATATTATATATTATATATTATATATTATATATTATATATTATATATTATATATTATATATTATATATTATATATTATATATTATATATTATATATTATATATTATATATTATATATTATATATTATATATTATATATTATATATTATATATTATATATTATATATTATATATTATATATTATATATTATATATTATATATTATATATTATATATTATATATTATATATTATATATTATATATTATATATTATATATTATATATTATATATTATATATTATATATTATATATTATATATTATATATTATATATTATATATTATATATTATATATTATATATTATATATTATATATTATATATTATATATTATATATTATATATTATATATTATATATTATATATTATATATTATATATTATATATTATATATTATATATTATATATTATATATTATATATTATATATTATATATTATATATTATATATTATATATTATATATTGTTTAAGAATAAACATCGTGTTCATCTGAAATGGCTTCACCAAATCAGATTGACCAAAGAAATATACACAAACGAAACATAAACAAAAATATGTCATAAAGATTCATATGGCAAGTATTGCTTAAAACCAAACAAACATGCATCCGCACTCTGTCGACACTTAACACTTAAGTCGCCAAGCGCTGAGCATGAAATATAAACAAATTCCAAACCCCGAAGACGTGGGGCATTAGAATAAGTATTTTTTAAGAACAATTGTCGCTTCTTAGAGTTTAAGATTTTTCAATAAAATCAGTTCATATTTTGAATTCAACGAATGAAGACTGGGTTATTTTCCTTCTCTCCGGGAATCCCTAATCATATATTATATATTATATATTATATATTATATATTATATATTATATATTATATATTATATATTATATATTATATATTATATATTATATATTATATATTATATATTATATATTATATATTATATATTATATATTATATATTATATATTATATATTATATATTATATATTATATATTATATATTATATATTATATATTATATATTATATATTATATATTATATATTATATATTATATATTATATATTATATATTATATATTATATATTATATATTATATATTATATATTATATATTATATATTATATATTATATATTATATATTATATATTATATATTATATATTATATATTATATATTATATATTATATATTATATATTATATATTATATATTATATATTATATATTATATATTATATATTATATATTATATATTATATATTATATATTATATATTATATATTATATATTATATATTATATATTATATATTATATATTATATATTATATATTATATATTATATATTATATATTATATATTATGTTTAAGATTAAACATCGTGGTCAGCTGAAATGGCTTCACCAAATCAGATTGACCAAAGAAATATACACTAACGAAACATAAACAAAAATATGTCATAAAGATTCATATGGCAAGTATTGCTCAAAAACAAACAAACATGCATCCGCACTCTGTCGACACTTAACACTTAAGACCAAAACGACGCATTATAAAGTCGCCAAGCGCTGAGCATGAAATATAAACAAATTCCAAACCCCGAAGACGTGGGGCATTAGAATAAGTATTTTTTAAGAACAATTGTCGCTTCTTAGAGTTTAAGATTTTTCCAATAAAATCAGTTCATATTTTGAATTCAACGAATGAAGTCTGGGTTAATTTCTTTCGCATCGGAAATCCCTATTCATTTTGGTCCTTCGAAAAAAAGGAACTCTGTAGTTTTCCCCCACCAGTGGTAAGAGACTCAGAGGATGAATCAGTACCTGTAAGTCTGAATTCTTATGCAAGTGTAAATGCTAAGATCAGCTAAAGGTTACAAAAAATAAAATAACTCTGTTCTCCCCCACCAGTGGTAAGAGACAGAGTATAAAACAAAAAAGCAAAATATTGCTTAATAAAAAAAAAATAAAAAGTGCGTGCGACCGAGTTATATAAAGGCAGTTTGGCTAGTCGAGCAACTGCAATAATTTCGGCGGCGTGGTGTGTGGCGTATTCGAAGCCCTAATATCGAAAAAAAAAAAAGTTAAAGTTAAAAGTGTATATGTATGTAGTTGCAAGTCGGCAACTACAAACAGCAGCAGAGCAACAAGATAGTTGACGAGAAAATCTGGTGCGAGGACCGGCACCGGTACCGCCTGAGCTCATAGGCCCTGGACAACAACAGCTGAGCAACGACACAGCAAAAAAAAACACACCGGTGAAGGACTGCCCTGGACCATTTGACTCACCCTATTGCGAGTAGACCCTGTGCTAAGAGGACCGACAACGCTGCATAGAGCGTGCTGACCAACTGAAAGCTGAACTTCGCCGAAGAGCGAAGAAACGCAAGGGGGCCGCAGAAATACGCAAGCCTTAACTTGCCTTATTTAATAATTTAAATATAAGCCTCTATAAGCAAGTTGAAGCACGAAAGTGCAACTTGCGAACTACTAACTCCTTGATAGGCTTTTACTAACAATGTGGTTGGAGATTAAAAAAAAAAAAACTTCTTTTATTAAAAAATGAAATGTATATCTGAATTGTGAGCCAACCACATACGCTATCAACATTTTTCCACGTCTCTGGCTCACTGTGCAAGACACAGTTGAGATATTTTTTTCTCTCTTTCTCAAAAAAAAAAAAAAAAAGGCGGATAAATATATCGAAAAAAAAAATCAATTGATTGTCAAACATACGCCATACAAAATGTTTCTTAACAAAACTGAAAAGTTGTTAGGGAAGCAGTTAGAGTTGCATAACAGGATAAGGCAGTTAGAAGCACTAGATCCCAGTAACATAACTAGCAAGGTGATCGAGGAAGTAAAACAGATTAGGAATCGATGGTTACCTAATCATAACAAATTGCTACAACAAGGAAATTTCGATCATCAGTATTTCACAGATAAAATACATGAAGGAATGTTAAAGATAGTTGCCAAAATAATAGCTGCAGGAGAGTCAGAAAAACCAGGCACTAGTAAGTCAGCGTTAGTTGAAGCAGAAGCGAATATATCAGAAATATTAGAGGATAGCAAAGGAGAGTCGCGCGGGAATGCGACCTCCAGTAATGAAAAGGCTAATGTTAGCCAGGAAAAATTTCAAGGAAAGGTCCGTCAGCTCCAGCAATATTTGGACATGGTGAGCAAAGATTTACGTATGATAGACAATAGAACAGGCGAAATGTATATTAAAAAAATTGAATTCTTGTTCAAGAAGATACATATGTGCCAAGCTTATACAGATGAACTTATAGATAATGAAACGTTTAAGGAAGTCATAGAAGAACTAGAGTTCGACGTTCAGAATACCTTGTCAGCACTAGAAGAAAAAATAAACGATCAGAAAAATTTGAAAGCTGAGAATGTTACCGTAAGAGGCGAACTACCGGTGTTGCCAAAAATACAGGCACCCACGTTTTCTGGGGAACCTAGAGAATGGGACCTGTTTGTAGAATTATTCGCGGAACTGATTGAAAAAAGAGAGGATCTAAGTCCTGCTCTTAAATTCAATTATTTAAAATCCGCGTTAAAGGGCGAAGCCAAGAGTATGGTAGCCCATCTATTGTCAGGTTCAGCTGACAATTATAGTGCCGCTTGGGAATTATTAACCAAGCGGTATGAAAATAATCGGAGGGTATTTTCCGAACAATTAAGTCGGATCGTTGATTTACCGATGATCAACAATGATTCCGCAAAAAGTGTTAAAGGAGTGATTGACATAGTTAATGAGTCAGTTTACTTAATTAAAATAAAAGCAAATTTGTCCGATGAAGTTGACGTTATATTCGCACAACTCCTACTAAGGAAATTTGACAGAGAGGCTTTACAATTGTATGAGAGTCAGATTAGAAAAACAAGGCAAATTCAAATGCTATCTGATGTCATGGAATACTTGGAGCAGAGATATTGCTCGCTAAGTGCCATATGCAAAGAAGAGAAAAAACCGATAAAAACTGTTTTAAATTATACGGAAGTTGAAGATAAATGTCCGATTTGCAAAATTGCCGGGCACAAAGCATATAAATGCTATAAGTTTAAAGGATTGACACCTACTGAAAGGTATGAAATAGCCAAAAAAGTGCAGCTTTGCATAAGATGCTTGAACCATTCAAGCAGTAAGGTGTGCACTAATGAAATGGTCTGTTCATTGTGCAGTAAGGAACACCATACCTTACTCCATTTTGAAGAAAAACAGGAGGGAGTTAATACTTGTGTAACGGCACAACCAACACTGTTGGCCACAGCTGTAATACAAGTAAAAAATGTAAATGGAGGATATAAGACTCTAAGAGCCCTTATTGATTGTGGTTCACAGAGCACCATTTTGTCTGAAGAGGCCGCTCAAATATTAAAACTACCTAAAATTAAGCAATATACAGAAATAAGTGGCGTGTCCTCAATAAAATCTAATAAATCAAAATATAAGGTAAAAATAGATGTAAAGACGAGAAATCCTTGGAAAGGACATCTAAAGGTTGAGGCAATTGTGTTGCCAAAGTTAATGAAAGCTCTTCCATTAAAAATAGCAAACGTGGATATGTCGAAATGGCAAACTTACGTGCTAGCTGATCCTACCTTTGATAAACCTGGTAGGATTGATATAATAATGGGAGTAAACGTATATACCCAAATCTTAAAAAGGGGAATTACAAAGATTGATGGCCTGCTGGGCCAAAATACTCAATTTGGTTGGATCGTCTCGGGATGCACCAAATCAAATCAGAATAAATCTGTAGTGGCAACAACAACAGATGTCACAGGTTTTGAACAACGTTGGGAGAGGAAAGGTAAATTTCAAAATAAAAACAACACAATTCGAAAGAAATGCAACAGCAAAACTCAAAAAATAAATTTATGGCCCCCGGCAGGACCTCACATTGGAGGTAAAGTGAAAATTGGGGAACAAAATGTATATATCCCAGAGCCAGTACAAAATAAGAATATTAAAAAGGCAATGGGTCAATTAGATAATGATTATCTAAAAAATAATATCAAAATAGATTCCGGTAAAAAATTATCAGAAACTATACTACCAAAAAGGCAGATATGGCAAAATGATTATAAAAGGACAACATTTAATGGTAACCAGAATAACCAATCAAATTTTGGCAATCAGCGAGATTTAAAAATAGTGGAGCGATCACATTGGAACAATTCAAAAAGTGAAGGTAGTTATTTTTTAAATTCTCCATCTTATAAAAAGGCTAGAAGTCAGCACAGTAAAACACATCAGGAATGGGTAGATATCCCGAAACATAAATCATTAGGTAAATTGCCAAATATTATAAAAACCAGTAGAAGCCAACTCAGTAATACATACGGGAAAATTGGTAAGAATATGAAGTCAGTTACAATGGGTAAAGGAACATCAGATTGACTAGGTTAAACATCAGTCATGTAACTGGTCATGCTTCTTTAACAATAATTATCTTACTAATGATATTTTAATAATAATTTGTATAAGACAACTAACTATAAAAATAAAGTCCAAAACGCCGCATTTGGTGGCCCTTTGCAGAATGTTTAAGAATAAACATCGTGTTCATCTGAAATGGCTTCACCAAATCAGATTGACCAAAGAAATATACACAAACGAAACATAAACAAAAATATGTCATAAAGATTCATATGGCAAGTATTGCTTAAAACCAAACAAACATGCATCCGCACTCTGTCGACACTTAACACTTAAGTCGCCAAGCGCTGAGCATGAAATATAAACAAATTCCAAACCCCGAAGACGTGGGGCATTAGAATAAGTATTTTTTAAGAACAATTGTCGCTTCTTAGAGTTTAAGATTTTTCAATAAAATCAGTTCATATTTTGAATTCAACGAATGAAGACTGGGTTATTTTCCTTCTCTCCGGGAATCCCTAATCATATATTATATATTATATATTATATATTATATATTATATATTATATATTATATATTATATATTATATATTATATATTATATATTATATATTATATATTATATATTATATATTATATATTATATATTATATATTATATATTATATATTATATATTATATATTATATATTATATATTATATATTATATATTATATATTATATATTATATATTATATATTATATATTATATATTATATATTATATATTATATATTATATATTATATATTATATATTATATATTATATATTATATATTATATATTATATATTATATATTATATATTATATATTATATATTATATATTATATATTATATATTATATATTATATATTATATATTATATATTATATATTATATATTATATATTATATATTATATATTATATATTATATATTATATATTATATATTATATATTATATATTATATATTATATATTATATATTATATATTATATATTATATATTATATATTATATATTATATATTATATATTATATATTATATATTATATATTATATATTATATATTATATATTATATATTATATATTATATATTATATATTATATATTATATATTATATATTATATATTATATATTATGTTTAAGATTAAACATCGTGGTCAGCTGAAATGGCTTCACCAAATCAGATTGACCAAAGAAATATACACAAACGAAACATAAACAAAAATATGTCATAAAGATTCATATGGCAAGTATTGCTCAAAAACAAACAAACATGCATCCGCACTCTGTCGACACTTAACACTTAAGACCAAAACGACGCATTATAAAGTCGCCAAGCGCTGAGCATGAAATATAAACAAATTCCAAACCCCGAAGACGTGGGGCATTAGAATAAGTATTTTTTAAGAACAATTGTCGCTTCTTAGAGTTTAAGATTTTTCCAATAAAATCAGTTCATATTTTGAATTCAACGAATGAAGTCTGGGTTAATTTCTTTCGCATCGGAAATCCCTATTCATTTTGGTCCTTCGAAAAAAAGGAACTCTGTAGTTTTCCCCCACCAGTGGTAAGAGACTCAGAGGATGAATCAGTACCTGTAAGTCTGAATTCTTATGCAAGTGTAAATGCTAAGATCAGCTAAAGGTTACAAAAAATAAAATAACTCTGTTCTCCCCCACCAGTGGTAAGAGACAGAGTATAAAACAAAAAAGCAAAATATTGCTTAATAAAAAAAAAATAAAAAGTGCGTGCGACCGAGTTATATAAAGGCAGTTTGGCTAGTCGAGCAACTGCAATAATTTCGGCGGCGTGGTGTGTGGCGTATTCGAAGCCCTAATATCGAAAAAAAAAAAGTTAAAGTTTAAAGTGTATATGTATGTAGTTGCAAGTCGGCAACTACAAACAGCAGCAGAGTAACAAGATAGTTGACGAGAAAATCTGGTGCGAGGACCGGCACCGGTACCGCCTGAGCCCATAGGCCCTGGACAACAACAGCTGAGCAACGAGAAAAAAGAAGTAGAATCATCACATGGCGGAATAGACACACATGGTCTGGAAAAAAAAAAAGAGGAAATCTGAGTGAGTAGAGGTGATGAGCAATGCCAAGACGTAGCGGAGTTAAGAATCGGCTAAAACAAAGGAAAGCCGAACTCCTTAAGCTACTGTTTGCCACCAACACAACAATTAGTTGGGCAAAGGCAAATAAATTGCAAGCTGAATTAGACAACATCGAGCTGATTCAGCAAAAATTAAAGCAAAAAGGCTCAACCTCTACAGAAATTACGCCTAAAAATATAAAAGTAATTAATACATACGAATCCCAAAAAGCAGAACCCAAGAAGATAATCCAGACCACACCAGAGAAGAAGTGCCCGGCAGACTGCCCTGGACCATTATATTCGCCATATTGCGAGTACACTTGTGTCAAGAAGACCTGCATCGGCGCCCCAACAGCCTGTGCGAAGACCAGCACCGGCACCGTCTAGCGCGACAAGCTAGACCCGGAGCCAAGAGATCTGAGAAGCCAGCATCGGCGCCCCAACAGCCTGTGCGAAGACCAGCACCGGCACCGTCTAACGCGACAAGCTAGACCAGGGATGCAGTAGGACCGGTAGCGCTACAAAGAGCGCCCAACAATAAAATACATCATAAATTAAAATTGTTTGCAAAAAAGAAATATGTTACTCTGTTTAACTGGGCAATAATTGCGTTGCTCGGTCTAGAGTGTGGCCCGTAAAGCCATACGCCAAATAGACAGGAGATCACTGCGATGATCGAGTAGGGAAAGTAAAAATATAAAATTCATTAAAAAAGAAAAATTCAATTTATTTATAAGCAAGATGCCCGTTGAATGGTCAATAATAATATAAAGATATATATATAAAAAAAAAAATACATTCATATAAGTAAATACATAAAAAGAAAATAAAAAAAAAAAAAAATCAATTTATTGTCAAATATATTTACATACATCATACAAAATGTTTTTTAACAAAACAGAAAAGTTGTTAGGGAAGCAGTTAGAGTTGCATACCAGGATAAGGCAATTAGAAGCACTAGATCCCAGAAGCATAACTAGCAAGGCGATCGAGGAAGTAAAACAGATTAGGAATCGATGGTTACCTAATCATAACAAATTGCTACAACAAGGAAATTTCGATCATCAGTATTTCACAGAGAAAATACATGAAGGAATGTTATAGATAGTTGCCAAAATAATAGCTACAGGAGAGTCGGAAAGACCAGGCACTAGTAAGTCAGCGTTAGTTGAAGCAGAAGCGAATATATCAGAAATATTAGAGGATAGCAAAGGAGAGTCGCGCGGGAATGCGACCTCCAGTAATGAAAAGGCTAATGTTAGCCAGGAAAAATTTCAAGGAAAGGTCCGTCAGCTCCAGCAATATTTGGACATGGTGAGCAAAGATTTACGTATGATAGACAATAGAACAGGCGAAATGTATATTAAAAAAATAGAATTCTTGTTCAAGAAGATACATTTGTGCCAAGCTTATACAGATGAACTTATAGGTAATGAAACGTTTAAGGAAGTCATAGAAGAACTAGAGTTCGACGTTCAGAATACCTTGTCAGCACTAGAAGAAAAAATAAACGATCAGAAAAATTTGAAAGCTGAGAATGTAACCGTGAGAGGCGAACTACCGGTATTGCCGAAAATACAGGTATCCACGTTTTCTGGGGAACCTAGAGAATGGGACCTGTTTGTGGAATTATTTGCGGAACTGATGGAAAAAAGAGAGGATCTAAGTCCTGCTCTTAAATTCAATTATTTAAAATCCGCGTTAAAGGGCGAAGCCAAGAGCATGGTAGCCCATCTATTGTCAGGTTCAGCTGACAATTATAGTGCCGCTTGGGAATTATTAACCAAGCGGTATGAAAATAATCGGAGGGTATTCTCCGAACAATTAGGTCGGATCGTTGATTTACCGATGATCAACAATGAATCCGCAAAAAGTATAAAAGGAGTGATTGACATAATTAATGAATCAATACACTTAATGAAAATTAAAACAAATTTGTCCAATGAAGTTGACATAATATTTGCACAACTCATACTTCGGAAATTTGACAGAGAGGCTCTGCAACTGTATGAGAGTCAGATTAGAAAAACCAGGCAAGTTCAGATGCTGTCTGATGTCATGGAATACTTAGAGCAAAGGTATTGCTCGCTAAGTGCCATGAGAAAGGAAGAGAAAAAACCGTTACAAAAAACGTCGGTGGCGGTGTTTAAAGATAGTTGTCCGATCTGCAAAGGTCCCTGGCATAGCGCAACGATGTGCTATAAGTTTAAAGCGCTAACACCTAAGGAAAGGGTGGAAATAGCCAAAAAAGTGCAATTGTGTACCCAGATGCTTGAAGCATTCAAGCAACAAGAAATGCACGAATGAAATGGTATGCTCATTTTGCAGCAAGGGGCACCATACCATGCTTCATTTTGGCGAAAAACAGGCGAAGGTAAATACTTGTGTTACCGAACAACAAAATCTGTTGGCCACAGCGCTGATACAAGTTAAAAAAATAAATGGAGAGTATGAAACATTAAGAGCCTTAATTGATAATGGCTCTCAGAGCACTATTTTGTCTGAAGAAGCCGCTCAAATGTTAAAATTACCTAAGATCAAGAAACAAACAGAAATAAGTGGCGTATCTGCAACAAAAAGTAGAACGTCGAAGTATAAGGTGAATATTGAAATGAAGACGAGTGATTCTGAAAAAGAACTTCTTAAGGTTGAAGCAATAGTATTGCCGCAATTAATGAAAGCTCTTCCATTAAAAATAGCAAACGTGGATATGTCAAAATGGCAAACTTACGTGCTAGCTGACCCCACCTTTGATAAACCTGGTAGGGTTGATATGATAATAGGGGTAGACGTATATACCCACATCTTAAAAAGTGGAGTTGCCAAGATTAACGGTTTGCTGGGACAAAACACTCGATTTGGCTGGATCGTGTCGGGATGTACTAAGTCAAAAGGAGATGGGTCTATAGTAGCTACAACAATAGACGTTACAGATATGGAGCGTTTTTGGGAGTTGGAGGCAGATGAAAAAGATGATATAGAAGCTAATCAATGTGAAGAAAATTTTAACAAGACAACAAAGATTGATAACTCTGGAAGATATGTGGTAACGATCCCATTTAAGCAAGAAAGGGATTTAGGTGACTCAAAGGCGCAAGCAACGGCGCGATTCCTTAACTTGGAGAAAAAATTTCAGAAAAATCCAAAACTTAAGGAGGAGTACGAAAAGTTCATTAAAGAATATTTGGAGTTAGGCCACATGGTAGAAACTAAAGATGACGGTGCTTATTACCTTCCACATCAAGCGGTAGTAAAAGAAGAGAGTTTGACAACTAAATTAAGAGTTGTATTTGACGCTTCTGCAAAAACCACGAATAACAGAAGTCTCAATAATGTGATGTGGATCGGGCCGCGACTCCAAAAAGACATATTCGACATAATATTAAAATGGCGAAAATGGCAGTACGTAGCATCTGCAGATATTGAAAAAATGTATCGGCAGATAAACATTGATCAAGACGATCAAAAATATTTGCATATTTTGTGGAGAAATTCGCCGCAGAAAAAATTAAGAAAATATAAATTGACAACAGTAACGTACGGTACTGCATCGGCACCGTACTTAGCTACAAGGGTGCTTGCAGAAATCGCAAACAGGTGTCAGGATAAAGTGATTAGTGAAATTATCCGAGATGAATTCTACATGGATGATTTAATGACAGGTGGTGATACCGTACAAGAATCAAAACACAAATTTCAGCAGGTTTCTAGAGAGCTGGAAAAGGCAGGAATGAATTTGAGAAAATGGATTTCGAATAGATCCGAAATTGTTGAAGAGGTTATTAATACAGGCGATAATAAAGTATTAAAAATTGATGAGAACGAAGCAATTAAAACCTTGGGGTTGCAGTGGGAGCCATTTAAAGACGAATTTAAATTTAAGGTAAACTGTGACGAAAACAAGAAGGTGAATAAAAGAGGGGTGCTATCCACACTAGCAAAAATTTATGATCCACTAGGTTGGCTAGCACCAGTAACAGTAATAGGCAAGTTGTTCATGCAGAAGTTGTGGCTAGCGGAGCAAAATTGGGATCAAGAGTTGTCCGATAACGAAACAGCAGAATGGAAATTCTTCAGGGACAATTTGGGGTATCTGGAAGAAGTCAGATTACCCCGATGGATCAAAACACAACCTAATATGTTGTTACAGATTCATGGTTTTGCTGACGCTTCAGAAAAGGCATATGCAGCGGTAGTATATGCTAAAATAGGTGACGCAGTTACCTTAATAGCCAGCAAGAACAAAGTTAATCCAATCAAAAATAGGAAGACTATTCCTAAAATGGAATTATGTGCAGCACACTTGCTATCGCAATTGCTAAAAAGAGTCCAGCAATCTATTGCTGTTCCAGCTGAAATATATGCTTGGAGTGACTCTACTATCACACTGTGCTGGATAAAAAACGGGGCTAGTAAGGAAAAATTCGTAAGGCGTCGCATAGAGGATATCCTAAAAATCAAAGAAATAACATGGAACCATGTAAAATCTGAAGATAACCCTGCAGATGTAGCTTCAAGGGGTATTTGTCCAAACAAGTTAAAAGATTGCGAATTGTGGTGGAATGGGCCAAAGTGGCTCGGTGAGGCAAATGATAAATGGCCTAAACAAAAAACAGATGATGACAAGAGTATGGTAAATTCCGTACTAGTAAATACAGAAAGCAGTATTGTGCAGGAGCTAGTTGGAAAGTATTCCTGTATGAATAAGCTGGCCAGAATTACGGCATATGTATTAAGATTTATTGGCATTAAAAAAAGAGATAGAGTGTACCCATCATATCTCACCGTCAGTGAGCTTAAGAATGCTAAAAATTTTATAATTAAACACCAACAGGCATATCAATTTTGCAGAGAGATATCATGTCTTACGCAGAACAAGCAAATCGACATGAAAAGCAAAATTTTAAGCTTAAATCCATTTTTGGATGACGATGGAATATTGCGCGTGGGGGGAAGATTGC
This sequence comes from Drosophila paulistorum, assembly GCA_018152135.1. NCBI lineage: Eukaryota > Metazoa > Arthropoda > Insecta > Diptera > Drosophilidae > Drosophila > Drosophila paulistorum. The sequence goes on from JAECXG010000823.1 coordinate 4,732,573, forward strand.
AAAATGCCAACATATGTTTTGATACTAAACATCCTGTGATTTTGGATAAATCACATCTAACAATGCTATTGATTAAAGATGCTCATAAGGAAACTCTACACGGAGGAATTAATCTTATGAGAAGCCAAATTCAAAGGAAATTTTGGATTTTCGGATTAAGAAACGCACTTAAAAAATACCTGAGGGAATGCGTCACTTGTGCCAGATACCGCCAAGTAACTGCGGAGCAAATTATGGGTAACCTGCCCGAAAATCGGGTAACGGTGTCATCTCCATTTCATAACACGGGGATTGATTTTGCCGGTCCATATCATATAAGATGCTCAAAAACCCGGGGACAAAAAACGTTCAAGTGGTACATAGCAGTATTCGTATGTTTGTCAACTAAAGCAATTCATTTAGAAGTTGTTAGTGACTTGACAACTGAAGCTTTCCTAGCAGCATTTCGAAGATTTGTTGCAAGACGGGGTAAATGCGCTAACATATATTCTGATAATGGTACAAATTTTGTGGGAGCGGCTAGGAGGCTCGATGAAGACTTCAAAAAAGCAGTTCGAGATAACGTTCAGGTTGCCCCTGTTCTAGAGCGAGAACAGATTAGCTGGCATTTTAGCCCCCCGGCAGAACCTCATTTCGGAGGTATTTGGGAAGCGGGTGTAAAATCGGTCAAGTATCATTTAAAAAGAGTAATAGGAGATAGTAACCTCACATACGAAGAACTAGCAACGATATTGTGCCAGATAGAAGCAGTACTAAATTCACGGCCGTTGTATACGACGGGTGAAGATATGGACAACAACGAAGTATTAACTCCTGGACATTTCTTGATTGGAAGACCAACATTAGAAGCAGCCGAGTCCATATCAGAAGAAAAAATTGGAAATTTAGACAGATGGAAACTAATTCAAAAAATGAAAAAAGATTTTTGGTTGAAATGGAAAGACGAGTATCTATATACTCTCCAGCAAAGGAATAAGTGGCGACGAACCACAGAAAATTTAGAGAATGGTCAGGTCGTACTGATCAAAGATGAAAATTGTCACCCAGTCAGGTGGCCTCTGGGCAAGATTGAAGAAATTCACAAAGGCAGGGACGATAAAGTAAGAGTGGTAAAAGTCAAGTTGCAGGAAGGGTCAATTACAAGACCTACAAATAAAATCTGTCCTCTTGTTGGGGTCAAATCATCAGAAGACGTTGAGGAGAATCGATATCGGAAAGGTACCAGGCTCGGTCATCTGTCCAAAATAGGAACCTTATTGATGTTAGCAATTTTTATGATGCTTTGTCAACTTTCGAATGCAGCGAGCATTAAAGATAATAGACCAAAAATAACGGTAGAGGAACTAAACGCAACAGCCGCATTGTACTTAGATCCAATGGGTGAAGTGGAAGTAGTAGCTTCCTCATGGGATCTGGTAGTATACTACGACATGTCGGCATATTTTGAAATGCTCAGTCAAGGTGACAGAATGATTCCCAAATTGAGGGGCTTATGCCAAAAACTGTATAATTTCGAAGACCAGTGTCAGTTTGTATTGAACAACACGGTTAAGCGAATTAAAGATATCGAGGAAAATAATGTGCTATTCATGATGCAAGAAAAGGCAAGACGCAAGCGAGCACCGTTTGAATTCATGGGGTCACTGTACCATATATTATTCGGTGTCATGGATGCGGACGATAGGATACAAATAGAAGAAAACATGAGAAACTTGCTCACAAATCAGCAGAATTTAATGCACCTACAAGAAAAGCAGACATCGGTGGTAGACACCACGGCAAACATTCTTAAGGCTACCATAAATGAGATAAATGAAAACTTTGGCAACATGAACAAACGGATTGAAAATATGACAGAATTGTTCAAAGAAAGTTATTACGTGTATAGAGAATCCATTCGGTTTTTCATGATTGTAAATGAATTAAGCTCCGTGGTTGATGAATGTGAAAAAATTCAGACAGGAATTATAAGTTTATTGATAGACATTAACCATGGTAGATTAAATACTAATATCTTAAAGCCCAACCAAATGAAATTAGAAATAACTAAAATAAAAGAAAAATTATCTGAAACTTTAGTTCTGCCAGGTAAAAGAAGCGGAACGGAGTTAAAAGACATATATGCTCTGTTGACGGCCAAAGGGATCTTTTTTGACAGAAAATTAATTATAAGTGCTAAAATACCACTTTTCAGTAGGCACCCATCCTTCCTCTACAGAGTTATTCCAATTCCCGTTCGATTGGTCAGTAATCAATTGGTAACAGTTTATATAAAGAATCAGTATTTAATATATAATTTTGAAATAGACTCGTATCACTTAATGTCAGATTCAGCAATGCAAAAATGTCGGACCTGGCAATCGAACAGGAGAATATGTGAAGGAAATTGGCCATGGAGTAACGCCAATGATAATGCCTGTGAGCTGACACCTTTTAAACAGAATAGGAAGTCTACCTGTTTATATACAACGATTATTGAGCCAAGATCTTACTGGGTAGAGCTAGATAGTAGCAATAGTTGGTTATTCAAGGTTCCACCTAAAACTAAGGCAAGAGTCCAATGTGGTAACGAACAGCAGGAGTTGGTGGATTTACCGGAACAAGGAATTTTGAACCTCAGATCAGGCTGCACAGCTAGGGCAGAAGATAAGATTTTAGTGGCTCATCATAGCGTACAGTCAGAGTCGCACATAGCTATTACTACGTCGCATATAGGCGATATTAGTAATATACCGAATATAGAATGGAGTCCAGTTGAAACCAACTTGGTAAACCACACGGCAGAGTTAGAGAAAATAGGAGGTCAGTTACAATCACTAAAGGAAGATCATTTTGATTTACTAGGTTTAAACGTTCATCATGCAACCGGTCATGCTTCCTTAATATTAGTTGTCTTACTAATTTTAATATTAATAATAATTTGTATAAGACAACCTAAAGTTAAACACACATTCCAAACAGTCGCACTTGGCGGCGCCTCGCAGAATGTTTAAGATTAAACATCGTGGTCAGCTGAAATGGCTTCACCAAATCAGATTGACCAAAGAAATATACACAAACGAAACATAAACAAAAATATGTCATAAAGATTCATATGGCAAGTATTGCTCAAAAACAAACAAACATGCATCCGCACTCTGTCGACACTTAACACTTAAGACCAAAACGACGCATTATAAAGTCGCCAAGCGCTGAGCATGAAATATAAACAAATTCCAAACCCCGAAGACGTGGGGCATTAGAATAAGTATTTTTTAAGAACAATTGTCGCTTCTTAGAGTTTAAGATTTTTCCAATAAAATCAGTTCATATTTTCAATTCAACGAATGAAGACTGGGTTAATTTCTTTCGCATCGGAAATCCCTATTCATATTATATATTATATATTACACTAGAACTGCCATTATGTGGGGAAATTGAGAAACTTCGGAATGATTTTGCCATTCCTTTGAAAACTGGGAAAAAGTTTTGGGAGCGCATTGATGACAACAAGTATCCACTTATGAAAAACGAAATATATAAAATATATTCAATTAATTAATTTTTTAATTAATATTTTCAGTTTATAATATAGTTCATTTTATATACATATTTCCTTTTTCATAAGTGCAGTTCTAGTTCTGTGGTGTCACACGTAAGTGGATAGTCGTGCATTTCTAATAATTTCGAAATGCATTTCAAGTCTTGAAATCTATTCCGAAAATGTTCATTTAACTCCCTTACTATTTCAGTATACAACTTTATTTTTTCTGAGCTATTTATATTTAATTCTGCGATAAGAAGAGAAGTTTTTCCAAATTAACAAAAGTGTTGTTGTCTAACTGCCGAATTAATAGGGAAAGTTTTCGATTGAAATTGTTAATGGCTGCGTATAAGTCAAATATTTTTTGATTTTTTCCTGTAATGAAAGGTTAAAATCATTCAACATCTTCATCATATCGCAGCAGAAAGCTAAGTCTAATAAAAAGTTTGGGTCTTTTATATGTCCTATCAAATCGTCGACGTCATTTCCAATTGTTTCCAAAAAGTTGGTGACTTCTTTTCATAAATTAAAAAGACGCTCCAAACATTTCCCCCTACTAAGCCAACGTACTTCCGTAAACAATAAAAAATCGCCATATTCTGCTTCCAGGGCCGCCACGAATTCCTTAAACTTTCTGTGGGTCAGGGCATTGTGACCACCTCTTATTTTGTTTATTATATGCACAGAATAATTTATAACCTCTATCATGTTTAATGATTTTGCGAAAAGGGCTTCCTGATGAACTAAGCAATGGAAGGATGGGCAAACAATTCCATTTTTTTAAGCAATCCTACTAGGCCTTTGTGTTTCCCTGTCATTACACATGCTCCATCTGTGCACACTGAACTTAACTTTTTCATGTCCACAAATGCAAAGACTCTGGTGCATAAAACGTTGAATAATGTTTCACCAGTAACGTGACTGTATCAACCCGGTATTCCAGCGATTAGAAACAACAACAAATTTACAATTTACAAATTAGCTATTAATTTATTCATGTGCTGCTTATACGTTTATATGCTGCGCTTGCCGCCAAGAATCAAAGTGAAGAGCGATGGAGAAAGCGATACCCAAAGCTCGTACGTCAAAAGCTCATTCCGTGGCTTGTGCCGCGGGGCTTTCTGTCTGTTGATCGCCGGCCGCCGAAAGCTCCCTTGGCACGGGTCTCCACATCCCTCCCATATTTTTCAGCTTCAGCTTCAATCCTTCGTCCTGAGCGCAGGCTTCATTTTCCGGTGCTTGGGACGTTTGTCTGGGTGTGCTCGGGCCCTGAACACTATCGGTTGTCGTTGCAGCTTCATGGGTACCTGTAACTGGAATTTTTTTTAAATGACTCACATCCCTGGTTAGCGTTTTCCCTCCTCCTTGCACTTGGACTATACTCCCTTTTTTGTTGACTACCACGTACTCGGTTGTATCAAACGTGGGTGTCAGCTTATGTGGGCACAAGACATTCTTCAGCACAATTTTGTCTCCAGCATCGGATATCCATGCTTTGGCGCCTCTTCCCTTGTCTGCTTTCTCTTTTCCCTTCTGTTTGTTCCAGCAATCCAAGTCTCTTTCCGAGGATTCACCGACATCACCGACAACGTCTCGAAAATCCCGTATCTTGTCTCTAATGATCCGGTTAAACATCAATTCCGAAGGAGCTGCTCCTGTGGTTCCATGTGGTGTTACGTTGTACATCATGACAAAGTTTTGGATCTCTCTTTTTTAATCTTTCCCTTTCGACCACGCAATTTTAAGGCGTTTCACCAAAGACTTGTTCATATTTTCAACTTCGCCATTCGCCTGCGGCCAATATGGTGGTGTCGTTATTTGAGTAATACCGTTGGTCCGACAAAAATCTTGGAGTTCGAGACTTACGAATTGCCGACCATTATCGGTTCTCAGCGTTCGTGGTATTCCCAAACGAGAAAAAATCTCCTCCATTTGTTCGATCAGCACATTCGACGAAATGGTTTTTATAAACTTTAATTCCATGTATCTGGAAAAATAGTCGATCAACACCAGTACATAGTCGTTGCTCGGTAAAGGTCCTAGTAAGGACCTAGTAAGGACATAAGATGCGACACATTGCCAAGGGCCTGCTGATCCATATGCGCTGGTTTACTTGCTAGCGATACGGAGATGCAGTCTCTACAGGCCTTAACAAATCCTTCTGCTTCCCGGTCGATCCTTGGCCACCACACCTTTGAACGTAATCTTCGTTTCATAGCCGATTCACCCGGATGGCCCTCGTGAGCCAGTTCGAGCACTTGCGATCGTAGTATTGTTGGTATAACTATTTTCGTTCCGCGTAAGAGTACATTTCCAACTGTCGATAACTCCCATCGGAACGGATAATATGGACTGGATGAGTTCGCCTCCCATGAGTTGGTGCTAAGATAGGTCATTGCATCAATTATTTCTTCGTCCTGCATACTTTTTTCCATGATTTCCGATATGGTTAGAGACTTTGGTACTCCTTTGGCTACAATTTGAAAGATATTCTGCTCATCCTGCCAGTCGAAAGCTACTGCTTCTGTAAGCTGACAAAGACGCGACACGGAATCTGCGATGTTTTCCTTTCCTGCTTTATAGATGACTCGGAATCGGTAGGACTGTAGGCGTAGTAACCAACGTTCGATACGTGCCGGTGGTTTGGAAGTTGGTTTGAAGATGACTCCAATGGCTTATGATCCGTTATCAAATCGAATTCCAGTCCTGCTAGGTAGTAGTAAAACTTCTCCACTGCCCATACCAGTGCCAAGCTTTCTTTCTCCGTTTGCGAATATCTCTTCTCAACATCCGTTAGGCTTTTACTGGCGAACGATCCGATATGATGGTCGTTGTGATCATCAACCTGTACCAGAACAGCTCCCAGTGCCACTGGACTTGCATCGGCTATAAGACATGTACGGAGATTTTTATTGAAGTATGACAGCTTTGTCACCTCGACGACTTGTTTCTTTAACGTATCGAAGGCTTGCTGTTCTTTGTAGGTCCAATCAAATTAGGTATTCGCCTTTATTAATCTTCTCAGTGGCTCCGTCGTGTTGGCGAGATCGGGTATAAATTTCCCCACGTATGTTACGAGGCCCAGGAAACTCCTTGTCTCCTCCTTAGTTTTCGGAGCGCGGAAGTCTGTGATCACTTTAACTTTCTCCGGATCCGCTTCGATACCATGGTCCGATAGAATATGGCCAAGAAACTTGAGTTTTGTTGTTTTGTACACACATTTTTGCTCATTCAAACCAACGTTGTGGGTATCAAAGATTTTCAGAACCGCAGTTAGCGCCTTGTCGTGTTCCTCTTCATTTTTGTCGAAGACGATGACATCGTCAATATAGTTCAGAGCATTGGGGCAGCCTGCTAACAATTCTTCCAGCCGCCTCTGGAAAATTTCTGGAGCCGAATTAACTCCGAAAAACAGTCTTTTATATCGAAATAGTCCCTTGTGTGTAATAAATGTGGTAATCTGCCGACTTGACTCATCGAGTTCCAATTGGTGATAAGCATTTTTCAAATCCAGTCTGGAAAAACATCTCGCCTCCCGTAGTTTGGTCATGAACATGTCGAATGTTGGCAGTGGGTAGTTCTCCCTCGATATGGCCAAATTCGCCCTTCGCATATCCAGACATAGCCTTATCTCGCCGCTTCCTTTATACGCAATTACAACTGGTGAAATCCATGAACTCGGTCCATGGACTGGCTCTATAATGTCTTTCTGCACAGCCTGGCTTATTCTTTCTGCAATTCGATCTTCTAACGCAGTCGGAAATCTCCGCATTGGCTGCTGCACTGGTCTCACATTGTGGTCTATGGCCAATCTCACAGGTGAAGCTTTCCATTTCGGAAAATGTGCGTACGAATCCACTTTATTTACGCCTAAACCAATTTTTAGGACATTGTGAACACTGTCGCATGTACACTATTCAGTTGCAGCCAATCGCCAAGGCTTATCAGGTTGTACCGTGATCCGGAGTCAATTATCATTTGCAGCTGGGATCCCCCAACTAGACATGATACGGTTTCTTCTCCTCCTGATTCCCCAGTTATTTTAAAACAGTTCGACCAATTGTTGTCGCTGTGACACTTAGTCTCCTCCTCATCAATGGCGCGCACCTGGAACTGTGAGGTTCGTGGTCGCTTGCGTTGATTATCATATGGTGTTCCATCCGAGCATAATGTCCGAACCGGGAACATTTATTACATTTTGAGTTTCTTGCCGGGCATGCCATACTGCGTTCATCATGGTCTGCTGCTCCACACCGGCCACACACATCATTCGTCCTGTCATTTCGTTTTGTTTGGACCGCAATTTTCTTCACAATATCGGCATCCGACGGAATCACCATTGCATCTGATTGCTGATTCACTTGCTCTTCAACTGTGCAAGTATTTATTATCTCCTCCAGCTTGAGCTCCGCTTCTAATAGCTTCTTTTTCAACGCAGTCTTAGCCCAGGCATCAATTATTTTATCAGCGATGCAGATTTCCTCTATTTCGGTCTTGGTGGCTCCAAAAGAGCATTTACTGGCTTGTTGTCTTAGCCGCAGCAAGAACTCGGCGAAGCACTCACCTTGGCGGGGCACCATGCTGCGAAACATGTGCCTTTCGAATACGGCGTTACGTTGCGGTGAAAAATATTCATTTAATTTATCCACCAAAGGAGTAAATACATCATTTTCCTTTGTCGCATCGTATGCCACTAACGCGCCTGGAAGACTGTACACCACCTCTTGTAGCTGTGGTCCGCCGAAATGCAATAACTTGTTCCGCTTTTTAATTACCGATGAAATTTCTTCTGTGTCCACATAGATATTGAATGACCGAAGCCATTTCTCCCACTCGTTGTGCCACAACGATTTTTCTATGTTGGCGCACAGAAATGGTTTAATTTCAGCCATCTCGCAGATTTGCTTTAGCTTACACTTTATTTCGTGCTCAGCCTCTGATTCTTTTCAGATGATTTCGCTTGGACAGCCATGCTGTGTACAACTTCTGTCATTTTCCAGATATTTTTCAGCTTGCACGGGCGTTAGTTCTGCCTTGCTCAGCTAATTGTTTTTTTTTTTTTCTTCTTTTGGCTTGTCTTAGAGTCGCCTTTGCACTCTCTCGACACGGCCTCTGTCAAATGCAGATAATTAATTTATATTCTGTTTCCATCACCATTGTATACTTACATGTACGCACTTATATGTATGTATATATGTACATATATATATATTTTTTTTTTTAATTTTTGCTTATGTCCGCGTCTGGCACGCGTCCCTTCGTGTATAACCTCACTTCTCTTTTAATTTTTTTTCATTTCTTTTTTTTTTGCTAGGCCGCGTTTTCCTTCTTCTCTGTGTTTCCTCCTTTTCACCTCGTCCCCAATGTATCAACCCGGTATTCCAGCGATTAGAAACAACAACAAATTTACAATTTACAAATTAGCTATTAATTTATTCATGTGCTGCTTATACGTTTATATGCTGCGCTTGCCGCCAAGAATCAAAGCTCATTCCGTTGCTTGTGCCGCGGGGCTTTCTGTCTGTTGATCGCCGGCCGCCGAAAGCTCCCTTGGCACGGGTTTCCACAGTGACCATGAAGTGAAACCACATCGAAAACCTCTTCAAAGATTTCTAAATCATTATTAACCGTTTTAATGCAGATGATGACTTGGCAAATATTATTAATATGCTCTCATCTATTGAGAGAGCAAAATATTTCCAGTTCACAAGCTTTTTTTTTGCTGCATTATGAATAAATTTGCTTATGTCTTCTGTTCTTCGTACAACAGTTCGGGGCGAAATCGGAATTTCGTGGACACGTTGCAAATATTCATTATTGTCACCAAGACATTTAAGAACCTCCATTATTAAACTTTTAAAAAAAATTCCATCCGTGAAGGGACGACATTGTTGTTGTTGGCAATTGCCGAGCAAAAGTGCCCGCACGGGCTATGGGCGCCTACTTCTGATTTAAATCAAAGCAAATGTACCGAAAGAGGCAGTCAGTGTTCGGAAAGAAAGTATCGGAAAAACAAAAGTGCTCAAATTCGGATAATTACATAACTAGGATACTTCAAACTTAAGGACTGCTCTGCAATACAAGGATATCTACATAGGAAGGATTAAGGAGGACTTAATGAAGAACATTCACCGCCTAGAACCTAGAATTGCTACCAAGCCTCAAGGATAACTCAGCATCCAAAAATATTAATGCTAAGGAGATTGGAAATTTGTATTCTATTTTGTATTTTGCAAACGATAAAAAAAATATCTCAAATGTCTCTATTGTGAGGAATATCTTTCATTTAATGTTCGCTTTTATTTATTATTTTTTTGAACAAATATCTATACATATTTTCTGACGCCTCACCACTCAGAGTCTCTTAGAAATTAAAAAATAAAAAATATATTAAAAAAAGTGTTTGTTAACTGGCACATCCAAATTCCATCTTCTATCGGCTCACAGCACGGTTAGCAGCTTTTACCTGGTATCACTTAGCCTACTTGGCTGACTTTTACATCACAATCAAGAATCATTATTAGTCTACCGGTGAATAGGGATTTAGAACCACAACTAAAAAACCCAATCTTCATTCGTAGAATTCAAAATATGAACTGATTTTATTTACAAAAGTACAGTGCTTATATAGGATTATCTTATGCTCTATGAGGTAACAATTGTTTTTTAAAAATACTTATTCTAATGCCCCACGTTTTCGGGGGTTGAAAATTATTTATATTTCATGCTCAGCGCTGGTTACTGCTGCTATCATCTTAATTGTTTTTCCACAGAGTGTGTATGCTTTGTGGATGTTTTATTTTCTATTAGGCAATAATTGTCATATGAATCTTTACGACTTCTTCTTGGTTTATGTTTTTGTTTCGATTTGTATATTTCATTGGTGCATCTGAATTGGTAAAGCCAGTTCAGATGAACACGATGTTTATTCTTAAACATTCTGCGAGGGGCCGCCAAATGGGCAATTGGGATTCTTATATTTTTATTACGCTGTCTTAAACAAATTATTATTATTAATATTATCATTAGTAAGATGACTAACATTAAAGAAGCATGACCAGCTACGTGATGGAAGTTTAAGCCTTGTAATTCAATATGATGTTCCTTTAATGATTATAATTGGCTTCCAATTTTTTCTAATTCTGTCGAATGGTTTACTATGTTTGCTTCTACTGAATTCCATGCAATATTTTCTATGTTACTAATATCGCCTACGTGCAAAGTTTTAATAGCAATGTACTAGATTCTGACTGGACGCTATGAAGAGCTACTAAAATGGTATCTTCTGCCCTAGCTGTGCAGCCTGATCTGAGGCTTAAAATTCCTTATTCTGGTATATCCAGCACCTCCTGCTGTTCGTTACCGCATTGGACTCTGGCCTTAGTTTTAGGCTTCGGCCACGCTTTAAGCGATGAGCGACTAAGCGACTGAGCGACGCTCTCTCGAGCGACGTAAAATATTAAAGCTTATGAGAAAGCGTTGGAGTGGCCACACAGCTGCTGAGCGACGAGCGAATTTTGTGAGCGTCTGAGCGACGTCGCTCAGCGCTAGAATTGATTCTAATTTTTAGTGCATCGCTGAGCGACGAATTGCAGACAATGCAAAAAATCTGCGCAGAATCATTAATTTCGGCTGTTCAAAGCCGAACCGTTTTATGGAACGACACTCATAAAGAGTATAAAAATAGAATTATAACTGATAAAGAATGGAATGAAGTTGGAGTTATTTGTAACTGTACAGGTAAGTTTTTATTTACCGTTATGTAGAATATAGAATGCTAACTTAAGTTAAGTTATATTTAATATGTGTAGCAAGTTGTATTTAATATGTGTATGTATGAATTAGTGTATATATTTAAACGTTATTTAATTTAATAACTTAATATCTAAAATCCCAAAAATAATCAGCTAAAGAATTTCTAACATTCATTGCTGAGTGACTGCTTCTGTTGCAATGTGACTGTTCTTCAAAAACATCCACATTTGTTGATGCAACTATTTCATTATTAATTTCTGATGTCGTATTTATGTAGTCCAGATCACTGTCCCCAACACGTTCTCTTACATAATTATGTAAAATGCAAGCACATTTTATAATTTGAATGGATATGCTAGGTTTTGTCTCAATATCTTTTTGTAAAATTCGCCATTTCTTAGTTAAAATACCAAATGCATATTCAATGCACTTCCTGGCGATTGATAATCTTTCATTGTATCGTTCAGTTTTGGCATTTAATTTTTTTCGAGGATATGGTCTCAATAAATAATTTTTCAGTGGGTAGGCTTCATCTCCTATTAAAAAGTTTGGCAAAATGATATTCGAGCCTGATAGTGCTTGTGGTGATGGAACATTGAGTTTGCCTGCTTCCAGCAATCTAAACAAAGTGGATCCAGAAAATGTGCCACCATCGCTTTGCTTACCTCTGCCACCCACTTCAATTGCTATGAATTTTTTGTCAGCATCTGCTACACCTTGTAAAACAAGGGAAAAATAATGCAAATAATTAAAATAATGTGATCCAGTATGAGCTGGGCACTTAATTTGGCAATGTTTTCCGTCGATGCTACCCAGACAGTTTGGAAACTTCCAACGCTTATAATAATCATCCGTAACTCTTTGAAGCATATCAGTTGTTGGTGTTGGCATATATTCATTTACGAGTGATTTCCAAATTATAATGCTTGTTTTGCATATAATGTTGCTAACAGTGCTTCTTCCCAGACGAAAAGCAAATGACAAGTCACGAAACGATTGACCTGTAGCAAGGTATCTTAAAATAAAAAAATTGTGCTTAACAAAATAAAACTGATATAAAAAATTAAAATTAATAACAAATTTACATCTATATATAATTATTTTTTAGGAGCTGCTGCAAAAGCAAAATGGAACAATTTAAAGGATACATATAGAAGGAATTTTCAAAGACTACCACGCCTACCATCAGGATCCGAAGCTCAAACGATAAATGTTAAATGGCCATACTTGGAGCTGATGTCTTTCCTAAAGCAAACAGTTGCACCAGATCCTACTGAGGGCAATTTGCAGGAGGACGATGAAAGCATGAACGACATGCTGCTTGCAGATCTGTTTGATGAAGATAACAGCAATATGTCTGTTATGTCAACACCGTCTACAAGTATAGACGGAAAACCTACTTCTAAAAAAAGGAAAATAAATATGGAAACCGAATTCTTGGAAATAAAAAAATAGTGACTGGAAATGTTAAAAAACCAAATCGGAAAAGACAAGGAAACAGACGAAGAAAACAAAAACCAAGATTTATTGTTTTTTAAATCACTTTTGCCAAAATATAATTATAGCTAAGCTTAAAAATAAGGAACACCTACAACTTTAAACTAATACTACTGTTATATACTTATTTACATAATTTACACTTACCTCAATAATAAAACCAATCGTTCTTCAGCAGAAATTGTTGATCTCGGTTTATTTATTTTATTAATTTTACTTAACAACAAATCAAATGAATCGATTGACATGCGTAAATATTGCCAAAATCGATCTCGGTGGTCTCGAAGGCTACTGTATAGGTGATGAAACTCGCAATACTCTTTTCTCACCCAATGTATGGGATGAACGCCAAACCTTCGCCTTTGAATTCTCTTTAATTGTCTATATTTGCTATAGCGGCTTTCAAGTAGATTTCGTAGAACTTCTTTAGAATAAGTCATTTTTGAAACTAATCAATCGAGCGGTGTCGCTTAGTGCGTGGCCAGCTCACTCAGCGCGATCGCTCATTAACGTCGCTCGAGAGAGATTTTGTAAGATTTTGTCTCCACAATCGTTGTGTATAAGCAACTAGATTTGTTATTCTGTTTAAAGGGTGTCAGCTCGCAGGCATTATCATTGGCACTACTCCATGGCCAACTTCCTTCACAAGTTATCCTGTTCGACTGCCAGCTTCGACATCTTTGCATTGCTGATTCAGACATTAAATGATACGATCGTGCAGGTACTCGAATAACTTTATGGAGAAAAGACGGATGTCTACCAAACAGTGGTATTTTTGCATTTATAATTATTTTTCTGTCAATAAAAATATCCTTGGCTGTCAACAGAGTATATATATCTTTTAATTTAGTGCCTGTCCTTTTACCTGGTAGTACAAATGCTTCTGACAACTTGTCCTTTATTTTTGTTATTTCCAATTTCATTTGACTTGGTTTTAAAATATTAGGGGTCAACCTACCATGGTTAATGTCTATTAAAAGATTTATAATTCCAGTCTGAATTTTTTCACATTCATTAATCACGGAACTAAATTGCCTTATAATCATGAAGAACTGGATGGATTCTGTATATACATAATAGGTTTGTTTAAGTAATTGTGTCATATTTTCAATACGGTTGTTCATGTTGCGAAAATTATAATTTATTTCATCCATAGTTGTCTTAAGAATGTTTGCCGTGGAGTCTACTATGGATGTCTGCTTTTCTTCTAGGTGTTTCAAGTTTTGCTGATTTGTAACTAAACTTCTCATGTTTTCTTCCATTTGTACTGTGTCATCCGCATCCATGATGCCAAATAATATATGGTACAGTGAACCCATGAATTTAAACTGTGCACGCTTATTTCTTGGCTTATTTTGACTCATGAACAATCTATTATTTTCTTTGCGTTATAAAACTTTTGACATAAATCCTTCATTTTAGGAATCATTTTGTCACCTTGACTAAGCATTTTCAAGCATTTCAAAATATGCCGACATGTCGTAGTATACTACCAGATCCCATGAGGTTGCTAACTTTTCCACTTCACCCATTGGATCTAAGTACAACGCGGCTGTTGCGTTTAGTTCTTTTACCGTAATTTTTGGTCGATTATCTTTAATGCTTGCTGCATTCGAAAGTTGACAAAGCATCATAAACATTGCTAACATCAATACGGTTCCTATTTTGGACAGATGACCGAACCTGGTATTTTCCGATATTGATTCTCCTCAACGTCTTCGGATGATTTTACTCCAACAAGAGGACAGATTTTATTTAAAGGTCTTGTAATTGACCCTTCCTGCAACTTGACTTTTACCACTCTTACTTTATCGTCCCTGCCTTTGTGAATTTCCTCAATCTTGCCCAGAGGCCACCTAACTGGGTGACAATTTTCATCTTTAATCAGTACGAACTGTCTATTTTTTAAATTTTCTGTGGTTTGTCGCCACTTGTTCCTTTGCTGGAGAGTATATAGATACTCATCTTTCCATTTCAACCAGAAATCTTTTTTCATTTTCTGATTTAATTCTCTGACTGGTCTGGTTCTAATGTTGGTCTTCCAATTAGGAAATGACCGGGAGTTAACAATTCGTTGTTATCCATATCTTCACCCATCGTATACAACGGCCGTGAACTTAATACACAATAAAGTTGCCAGTTCTTCATATGTGAGGCTACGATCTCCTATTACTCTTTTTAAATGATACTTGACCGACTTTACTCCAGCTTCCCAAATATCTCTGAAGTGAGGTCCTGCCGGGGGGCTAAAATGACAGCTTATCTGTTCTTGTTCTAGGACAGGAGCAATTTGGACATTATCTTGAACTGCTTTTTTGAACTCTTCATCGAGTCTCCTAGCTGCTCCCACAAAATTTGTGCCATTATCGGAGTATATGTTAGCGCACTTACCTTGCAATAAATCTTCGAAATGCTGCTAGGAAGGCATCAGTTGTCAAGTCACTAACAACCTCTAAATGAATTGCCTTAGTTGACAAGCACACGAATACTGCTATGTACCACTTGAATGTTTTTTGTCCCCGGGTTTTTGAGCATCTTATGTGATATGGACCGGCAAAATCAATCCTCGTGTTATGAAATGGAGATGACACCGTTATCCTGTTTTTGGGTAGGTTACCCAAATTCCTTTGGGTTCCTTTGAATTTTATTTCTCATAAGATTAATTCCTCCTAAGGTTTCCTTATGAGCATCTTTAATCAATAGCATTGTTAAATGTGACATATCTAAAATAACTGGATGTTTAGTATTAAAGCATATATTGGCATTTTGTAATAGTCCCCCCACGCGTAGTATTTCATCGTTATCTAAGAATGGATGTAGGCTTAGAACGGATTTTTTTTTTTACGGATTTTATATAGGATTATCTTAGGCCCTAGTAGGTAACAATTGTTCTTAGAAGATCTTATTTTAGACTCACACCCACGTATTCGGGGGTTGAAAAATTATTATTTTGAGCACATCGTCGGCCACATGACATCCTGTCGTTGTGATCTTTTGGGTTAGTTTAGAATTACAAGTGTTTTTTCCCACACCGAGTGTGGCAGATTGTAATTCTAGTCATATGCTAGGTTAGTTGTTTGGTACAAAGGTACAGTTGTATTGTATTTTCTTATTATTATTATATTATTTAGATAATCATTACCTAATTGACCCATTGCATTTGGAATATTCTCATTTTGTATTAGCTCTGGGATATATACTCTTTCTTCCTCAATTTTCACTTTGCATTTCTTTGGAATTATGTTGTTTTTATTTTGAAATTTACCTTTCCTCTCCCAACGTTGTTCAAAACCTGTGACACCTATTGTTGTTGCCACTACAGATTTATTCTGATTTGATTTGGTGCATCCCGAGACGATCCATCCAAATTGAGTATTTTCACCTAGCAGGCCATCAATCTTTGTAATTCCCCTTTTTAAGATTTGGGTATATACGTTTACTCCCATTATTATATCAATCCTACCAGGTTTATTAAAGGTAGGATCAGCTAGCACGTAACTTTGCCATTTTAACATATCCACGTTTGCAATTTTTAATGGAAGAGCTTTTATTAACTTTGGCAACACAATTGCCTCAACCTTTAGATGTCCTTTCCAAGGATTTCGCGTCTTTACATCTATTTTTACCTTATATTTTGATTTATTAGTTTTTATCGAGGACACGCCACTTATTTCTGTATATTGTTTAATTTGAGGTAGTTTTAATATATGAGCGGCCTCTTCAGACAAAATGGTGCTCTGTGACCCACAATCAATAAGGGCTCTTAGAGTCTTATATCCTCCATTTACATTTTTTACTTGTATTACAGCTGTGGCCAACAGTGTTGGTTGTGCGGCTACACAAGTATTTACTCTCTCCTGTTCTTCGTCAAAATGGAGTAAGGTATGATGTTCCTTACTGCACAATGAACAGACTATTTCATTAGTGCACACCTTATTGCTTGAATGGTTCAAGCATCTTATGCAAAGCTGCACTTTTTTGGCTGTTTCATACCTTTCAGTAGGTGTCAATCCTTTAAACTTATAGCATTTATATGCTTTGTGCCCGGCAATTTTGCAAATCGGACATTTATCTTCGACTTCCGTATAATTTAAAACAGTTTTTATCGGTTTCTTCTCTTCTTTGCTCATGGCACTTAGCGAGCAATATCTTTGCTCCAAGTATTCCATGACATCAGATAGCATTTGAATTTGCCTTGTTTTTCTAATCTGACTCTCATACAATTGTAGAGCTTCTCTGTCAAATTTCCTTAGTAGGAGTTGTGCGAATATAACGTCAACTTCATCGGACAAATTTGCTTTTATTTTAATTAAGTAAACTGACTCATTAACTGTGTCAATCACTTCTTTAACACTTTTTGCGGAATCATTGTTGATCATCGGTAAATCAACGATCCGACTTAATTGTTCGGAGCATAACCTCCGATTATTTTCATATCGCTTGTTTAATAATTCCCAAGCGGCACTATAATTGTCAGCTGAACCTGACAATAGATGGGCTACCATGCTCTTGGCATCGCCCTTTAACGCGGATTTTAAATAATTGAATTTAAGAGCAGGACTTAGATCCTCTCTTTTTGCAATCAGTTCCGCAAATAATTCTACAAACAGGTCCCATTCTCTAGGTTCTCCAGAAAACGTGGGTACCTGTATTTTTGGCAACACCGGTAGTTCGCCTCTCACGGTTACATTCTCAATCTTACTTTCCTTCTTGTTTATTTTCATTTCTAACACTGATACAGAATTCCGAACATCGAATTCTAAATCCTCCATAGTATTTTTAAATTTTTCATCTTTCAACGCAGCCTGGCACGCCTGTACTTTCTCCCATAAATAATTGATCTTATTAATATATATTATGCATGCCTCATTGCCTGTTGAATTATCTATAGTGCGTAAATCTTTGGTTACCCTATCCAAATATTCCTGGAGCTGTCGAACTTTATCCATCAATATCTCCTGATTACCACTAGCGTTTTCATTACTGGAGGTCGCATTCCCTCGCGACTCTCCTTTGCTATCCTCAAACATTTCTGACATATTCGCTTCTGCTTCAACTAACGCTGACTTACTAGTGCCTGGTCTTTCCGACTCTCCTGTAGCTATTATTTTGGCAACTATCTTTAACATTCCTTCATGTATTTTCTCTGTGAAATACTGATGATCGAAATTTCCTTGTTGTAGCAATTTGTTATGATTAGGTAACCATCGATTCCTAATCTCTTTTACTTCCTCGATCACCTTGCTAGTTATGCTTCTGGGATCTAGTGCTTCTAATTGCCTTATCCTGGTATGCAACTCTAACTGCTTCCCTAACAACTTTTCTGTTTTGTTAAAAAACATTTTGTATGATGTACATATGTAAATATATTTGACAATAAATTGATTTTTTTTTTTTTTTATTTTCTTTTTATGTATTTACTTATATGAATGTATTTTTTTTTTTTTATATATATCTTTATATTATTATTGACCCTTCAACGGGCATCTTGCTTATAAATAAATTGAATTTTTCTTTTTTAATGAATTTTATATTTTTACTTTCCCTACTCGATCATCGCAGTGATCTCCTGTCTATTTGGCGTATGGCTTTACGGGCCACACTCTAGACCGAGCAACGCAATTATTGCCCAGTTTAACAGAGTAACATATTTCTTTTTTGCAAACAATTTTAATTTATGATGTATTTTATTGTTGGGCGCTCTTTGTAGCGCTACCGGTCCTACTGCATCCCTGGTCTAGCTTGTCGCGCTAGACGGTGCCGGTGCTGGTCTTCGCACAGGCTGTTGGGGCGCCGATGCTGGCTTCTCAGATCTCTTGGCTCCGGGTCTAGCTTGTCGCGCTAGACGGTGCCGGTGCTGGTCTTCGCACAGGCTGTTGGGGCGCCGATGCTGGTCTTCTTGACACAAGTGTACTCGCAATATGGCGAATATAATGGTCCAGGGCAGTCTGCCGGGCACTTCTTCTCTGGTGTGGTCTGGATTATCTTCTTGGGTTCTGCTTTTTGGGATTCGTATGTATTAATTACTTTTATATTTTTAGGCGTAATTTCTGTAGAGGTTGAGCCTTTTTGCTTTAATTTTTGCTGAATCAGCTCGATGTTGTCTAATTCAGCTTGCAATTTATTTGCCTTTGCCCAACTAATTGTTGTGTTGGTGGCAAACAGTAGCTTAAGGAGTTCGGCTTTCCTTTGTTTTAGCCGATTCTTAACTCCGCTACGTCTTGGCATTGCTCATCACCTCTACTCACTCAGATTTCCTTTTTTTTTTCAGACCATGTGTGTCTATTCCGCCATGTGATGCTCAGCTGTTGTTGTCCAGGGCCTATGGGCTCAGGCGGTACCGGTGCCGGTCCTCGCACCAGATTTTCTCGTCAACTATCTTGTTACTCTGCTGCTGTTTGTAGTTGCCGACTTGCAACTACATACATATACACTTTTAACTTTAACTTTTTTTTTTTCGATATTAGGGCTTCGAATACGCCACACACCACGCCGCCGAAATTATTGCAGTTGCTCGACTAGCCAAACTGCCTTTATTTAACTCGGTCGCACGCACTTTTTAATTTTTTTTTATTAAGCAATATTTTGCTTTTTTGTTTTATACTCTGTCTCTTACCACTGGTGGGGGAGAACAGAGTTATTTTATTTTTTGTAACCTTTAGCTGATCTTAGCATTTACACTTGCATAAGAATTCAGACTTACAGGTACTGATTCATCCTCTGAGTCTCTTACCACTGGTGGGGGAAAACTACAGAGTTCCTTTTTTTTCGAAGGACCAAAATGAATAGGGATTCCCGGAGAGAAGGAAAATAACCCAGTCTTCATTCGTTGAATTCAAAATATGAACTGATTTTATTGGAAAAATCTTAAACTCTAAGAAGCGACAATTGTTCTTAAAAAATACTTATTCTAATGCCCCAAGTCTTCGGGGTTTGGAATTTGTTTATATTTCATGCTCAGCGCTTGGCGACTTAAGTGTTAAGTGTCGACAGAGTGCGGATGCATGTTTGTTTGGTTTTAGGCAATACTTGCCATATGAATCTTTATGACATATTTTTGTTTATGTTTCGTTTGTGTATATTTCTTTGGTCAATCTGATTTGGTGAAGCCATTTCAGCTGACCACGATGTTTAATCTTAAACAAAACTTATAGCACTTATATGCTTTGTGCCCAGCAATTTTGCAAATCGGACATTTATCTTCGACTTCCGCATAATTTAAAACAGTTTCTAGCGGTTTCTTCCTTTCTCATGGCACTTAGCGAGCAATATCTTTGCTCTAAGTATTCCATGACATCAGATAGCAATTGTATCTGCTTTGTTTTTCTAATCTGACTCTCATACAATTGTAGAACCTCTCTGTCAAATTCCGAAGTATGAGTTAAGCGACTATTACGTCAACTTCCTCGGACAAATTTGCTTTAATTTTAATTAAGTGTATTGACTCATTAATTATGTCAGTCACTCCTTTTACATTTTTTGCGGATTCATTGTTGATCATCGGTAAATCAACGATCCGACTTAATTGTTCGGAAAATACCCTCCGATTATTTTCATATCGCTTGTTTAATAATTCCCAAGCGGCACTATAATTCTCAGCTGAACCTGACAATAGATGCCATGCTCCTTGCTTCGCCCTTTAACGCGGATTTTAAATAATTGAATTTAAGAGTCAGACTTAAATCGTCTCTTTTTTCAATTAATTCCGCAAATAATTCCACAAACAGGTCCCATTCTCGAGGCTCTCCAGAAAATGTGGGTACCTGAATTTTTGGCAACACTGGTAGTTCGCCTCTCACGGTTACATTCTCATTCTTACTTTCTTTATTGTTTATTTTCATTTCTAAAACTGATACTGAATTCCGGAAATCGAATTCTAAATCATCCAACGTATTTTTAAATTTTTCATCTTTCAACACAACCTGGCACGCCTTTACTTTCTCCCACAAATTATTGATTTTATTAATATATATTATGCATGCCTCATTGCCTGTTGAATTATCTATAGTGCGTAAATCTTTGATTACCCTATCCAAATATTCCTGGAGCTGTCGGACTCCCTCCATAAATATCTCGTGGTTACCACTAGCGTTTTCATTACTGGAGGTCGCATTCCCTCGCGACTCTCCTTCGCTATCATCAAACATTTCTGACATATTTGCGCCTCTGCTTCAACTAACACCGACTTACTACTGCCTGGTTTTTCTCTCCTGCAGCTATTATTTTGGCAACTATCGTTAAAACTTCTTCATGTACTTTATCTCTGTAGTACTGATGATCGAAAACCCCCTGCTGGAGCAATTTCTCATGGTTAGGCATCAATCGGCTACTAATCACTTTTACTTCCTCAATCACCTTGCTAGTAATGTTTCTGGGATCTAGTGCTTCCAACTGCCTTAAACTGTTATGCAACTCTACCTGCTTTTCTAACAATTCTGCAGTCTTATTAGTGAACATTCTATCTTTGTGCGAATATTAGGATATCGATATAAGTATATAATAATAAAAATAGATAGATGTACTTATAACAATCTTAATTTATATCTTATCTGATGATCCTGTTGTTGACACCGTTCGCCACTGTTGTCCGCCAAATAGAGTTTATTATTTATTAAGCAAAATTTTGCTTTTTATATTATACTCTGTCTGTTACCACTGGTGGGGGAAAACAAGAGTTAATTTATTTTGCTACCTATAGCTGATCTTAGCATTTACACTTGCATAAGAATTCAGACTTTAAGGAGCTGATTCACACTCTAAGTCTCTTACCACTGGTGGGGGAAAACTGCAGAGTTCCTTTTTCTCGAAGAACCAAAATGAATCCGGTTCGAAGGACGAAAATGAATAGGGATTTCCGAAGGGAAAGAAAATAACCCAATCTTCATTCGTTGAATTCAAAATATGAACTGATTTTATTTACAAAAGTACGGAGTTTATATAGAATTATCTTAGGCCCTAGTAGGTAACAATTGTTCTTAGAAGATCTTATTTTAGACTCACACCCACGTATTCGGGGGTTGAAAAATTATTATTTTGGGCACATCGTCAGCCACATGACATCCTGTCGTTGTGATCTTTTGGGATAGTTTAGAATTACAAGTGTTTTTTCCCACACCGAGTGTGGCAGATTGTAATTCTAGTCATATGCTAGGTTAGTTGTTTGGTACAAAGGTACAGTTGTATTGTATTTTCTTTAGTGCATCTAATTTGGTGAAGCCAGTTCAGATGAACACGATGTTTATTTTTAAACAATGATTGATACACTTTATCTCTTTTTCTAATGCTAATAAATCTTAATACATATGCGGTGATTCTGACTATCTTATTCATACATGAATACTTTTCAATTAGTTCTTCTATAATACTATTTTCTGTATTTAACACTGCGGTATTTACCATAATCTTGTCAGCACCCATTTTTTCTCTAGGCCATTTTTCTTTTGACTCACTCAAGCTACAAATTTTTAATTTAGTTGGACAAATCCCTCTTGAAGCTACGTCCATGATTCAATGTTATTTCTTTTTTATTTCGGATATCTTCTACGCGGCGCCTTACGAATTTCTCCTTACTAGTACCGTTTTGTATCCAGCGCAGTGTTATAGTAGAGTGGCTCCAAGCATATGTTTCAGCTGGAACAGCAATGTTTTACTGGACTATTTGTAGTAATTGTGATAACAAGTGTGCTGCACATAACTCCAACTTCGGAATAGTCTTTCTATTTTTTATAGGATTAACATTGCTTTTACTGGCTATTAAGGTAACTGTCTCACCTATTTTAGCATATACCACCGCTGCGTAGGCCTTTTCTGAAGCGTCAGCAAAACCATGAATCTGTAACATCATATTAGGCTGTGTCTTGATCCATCGGGGTAATCTGATTTATTCCAAGCACACTAAATTGTCCCTGAAGGATTTCCATTCTGTTGTATCTTTATCGGACAACTCTTGATCCCAATTTTGTTCTGCTAACCAAAACTTCTGCATGAACAATTTTCCTATTACCGTAACTGGTGCTAGCCAACCTAGCGGATCATATATCTTGGCTAGTGTGGATAGTACTACTCTTTTATTCATTTTTTCGTTCTTGTCACAGTATACCTTAAACTTAAATCGTCTTTAACTGGCTCCCACTGCAAGCCTAAGGTTTTAATTGCTTCGTTCTCGTCAATTTTTAGTACTTTATTAGCGCCTGTATCAATTACCCGTTCTCTGGAAACCTGCTGAACTTAGTGTTTTGATTCTTGTAAGGTATCACCTCCTGTCATTAAATCATCCATGTAGAATTCATCTCGGATAATTTCTCTAATCATTTTATCCTTGCATTTGTTTGCTATTTCCTTAAGCACCCTTGTAGCTGAATAAGGTGCTGATGCAGTACCGTACGTTACTGTTGTCAATTTATATTTTCTTAATTTTTTCTGTGGTGAATTCCTCCACAAAATATATAAATATTTTTCATCGGCTTGATCAATGTTTATCTGTCGATACATTTTCTCAATATCTGCAGATGCTACGAACTGCCATTTTCGCCATTTTAATATTATGTCGAATATGTCCTTTTGAAGTCGTGGCCCGATACACATTACGGCATTTAGACTTCTGTTATTTGTTGTTTTCGCGGATGCGTCAAATACAACTCTTAGTTTAGTTTTAGTTTAGCTTCGACCATATGGCCCAAACCCAAATATTCTTTAATGAACTTTTTATACTCTTCTTTGAGTTTTGGATTTTTCTGAAATTTTTTCTCTAAGTTAAGAAACCGCGAAGTTGCCTGAGATTTTTAATCACCTAATTCTTTTTCTTGTTTAAATGGGATCGTTACTACATATCTTCCTGCGGCATCAATTCTAGTCGTTTTGTGAAAATTTTCTTCACATTCGTTAGCTTCTGTATCATCTTTTTCGTCTGCCTCCAACTCCCAAAAACGCTCCATATCTGTAACGTCTATTGTTGTAGCTACTATAGACCCATCTCCTTTTGATTTAGTACATCCCGACACGATCCAGCCAAATTGAGTGTTTTGTCCCAGCAAGCCGTTAATATTGGCAACTCCACTTTTTAAGATGTGGGTATATACGTCTACCTCTATTATCATATCAACCATACTCAGTTTATTAAAGGTGGGGTCAGCTAGCACGTAAGTTTGCCATTTTGACATATCCACATTTGCTATTTTTAATGGAAGAGCTTTCATTAATTGCGGCAATACTATTGCTTCAACCTTAAGAAGTTCTTTTTCAGAATCACTCGTCTTCATTTCAATATTCACCTTATACTTCGACGTTCTACTTTTTGTTGCAGATACACCACTTATTTCTGTTTGTTTCTTGATATTAGGTAATTTTAACATTTGAGCGGCTTCTTCAGATAAAATAGTGCTCTGGGAACCACTATCAATCAAGGCACTTAATGTTTCATACTCTCCATTTATTTTTATACCCTTGCAGAGGGTATTATAAAATTGGTCAGATGTTTGTAACGCATAGAAGGAGCCGCGCTCTCAATTTACAGTTCATAGTTTGTTTTTGGTGTTGGTGCTCTCTATTCTTCTGCTTTCTATTTTGATCGCGCTCGCGGCCGTTAACTTCGCGTTTGTGACAAGTTTTTGTTATTGTGTGTTGTAATACAAAAAAAAAATATTCTCTTTTTTTTCTTGTTTTCTCTTTCTAATTTGCATATTGCAGTTAGCTTTTGCTTTGGTTTGTATACGCCTCTCTTAACTTAACATTTTTCGCTTTTTATTTACATATTGATTTATAATAATGTCTGTCTGATGCAAATATAATTGCAATAATCCTAGCAAGACCAGTGAAGACTTTCTTTACTGTTGACTGTGTGACAATGTAATGCACTTTAAATGTGCTGGTTATACAGTCAAGGTGCGGGATAGTATTGCACAGGGTGGCGGCCTTAAATGGGGCTATGATTCGTGTCGTGGCTTGGAGCTCGAGATGCATAGTTTTATGAAACGGACTGGGATGCGTTTAAAACCCAGTCAGCTGGCGTTCATAAGCTTCAAGAAGAGCTTTTGGCGATGGAGGTTCAATTCAGAAGTTCTAACTTTTGATTGAATCTCCGACGCGAAAGGGACCGGTTTCAGGGTGCGTCCCTCAGTCCGTCGGCACATCGTTCTCTACCAGCTGATATCGTTTAGGAGTCCGTCTTTGGAAGGTGTGGAGTCTCTTCCCATTTCCCCTGGAGACAGTATCCCACCTACTAACACGATATCGGTTGTAGTTTCTGAACCATCCGTGCAAACATCCGTTTCCAGGAATATTGCCAATAAAGTAGTTACAAGAGGAGCTAGTAAAGTGCTGACTGCTTCAGCTGCTGCTGCGTCTGCTGTATCCGCAACTTGTGTGCCTAGTACTTCTAGTTCCCTTGTTGTAGTTCCACCCAAAACGCAAATTTTTATTTCGAGGCTTGATCCTAATACTACTTCTGAAGAAGTCATAGCCCACATTCAGGGCAAAGTTCAAGCACCAAACATTGCTGTGGAAAAGTTCCGTTTTTCATATACTCGGGACATTTCGTCATTCAAAAGCAATGTCTCCCCAGATATTTTTGGCCAAATATGTCATAAAGATTTTTAGCCGGAACACCTTATTGTAAAAGACTATACAATAAAAAAGAAGAATCGGCCTCCGATCAGCCTCCTACCTGCCTCTGTGAAAAAAGTTCCTTCCGGCTCGTCTGCACGTGTTGGCGAGTCAAAAAACTAATTTCGTCTCTAACTCTGGCCTATCAGAACGTACGGGGACTGAAGTCTAAACTCTCTAGACTCTATGTAGATAGTTTAGCTTTTGACTTTCATATTCTTGCCTTTACTGAAACTTGGCTGAAGCCTGATATTGCCGATGCTTCAATTTTTCCCTCAAAATATTTAATATATAGACATGAACAGACTATCCGTAATGGTGGTGGTGTTTTGGTCGCTGTTGATACAGCGTTCTCGTCTGAAATTGTTCAGTCTTCCAATCAGGAGATTACATTTTTTGTGTTAAAATTTCGTTTAATTCTTTTTCTGCCTACAGTCCGACTTGGCAGTATACATTCACCATTTGGAAGCTATTCAACTTGTTTCCTCATATCTCTCTGACAAGGACTTGCTCGTTGTTCTGGGAGATTTTAAATTACCTGAGATTGCCTGGACCCTCTCATATGATTCTTTATTACTGTTGCCCTCCTCGTCACATTGTTTCATAGATGCTCTGCTTGAGTTGTCCCTAACTCAAATAATTAGATGGTCTGCTTGAAATAAATCCTGTCCGGAATAGTCGTAACAAATCACTAGATCTGGTATTTGTGTTGGATTCTTCCAACTGCGATGTTTCCAGGACTGATACCTTAGTTATCCCTGAAGACAACTTACATCCAACTCTGAATGCAACCATTGACCTTCTTTTTGGGGTTATGCCTATATATAATGACTCGATGCCTCCAACCCGATGTTTTCGCAAGACAAACTTGTACGAAAAAAACTCTTGTTAACTAATGATTGGACATATCTGTATACTTGCATATGGATATGGACTCTGCCATTTCTGTCTTCTATAAAACTCTTAAGTCGTTCTTTGATGTTTGTGTCCCGTGTGTGTCTCAAGGATGATAGACCTCCTTGGTTCTCACGTGAGTTATGTAACTTGAAGAACGTAAAATCAAGATGCTATAAAAGATTTTAAAAATCCGGTAAAGCATCGGATTTTTCCCTATATGTAGTTGCTCGATAAAATTTTTTGGTGCTGAATTCGCAATGCTATAAGGATTATCTTCAGAGATGTAAACTTAGGTTTTCCCGCGATCCTAAGCAATTTTAGAAATTTGTCAATGTTAAACGTAAGACATCAGTGCACCCGTCTTACTTGTCTTTCGAAAACAATCAAGCTGACAATGATCAGGCAATATCCGATATGTTTGTTGATTTTTTGAAAACATCATCACTTGCAATCGTCTAATTGCATTTTAGACCCTGTGTTTGATGAAAATTCGGTTCTTAGCGTGCTCAGTTCCGTCAAACCAATATATGCATCTGGCCCTGATGGAATACCAGGCTGCGTATTAAGGTTTTGCGCAGAGGCCCTATGTAAGCTACTATACAAAATATATACTAAAATTGCTTACACTGTCCGTCACATCTTCCGCTTTCCCGTCTATTTGGAAGGAATCATATATTATTCCTTTTCATAAAAAGGGGAAAAAGTCCGAAGCCTCCAATTATAGGGGTATTTCTAAATTGTCTGCCATACCCAAAGCATTTGAGAAAATAATAACATCTCAATTGCAGCATTTTTCTAGCTCAATCATTTCGTCATCCCAACATGGGTTAAACAACGTAGATCGACAACTACTAATCTATTAGAATTTACATCTCACTCAATCAAAGGGTTCAAGAATGCCGTGCAAACTGACGTCATTTATACTGACTTCAGCTAAGCCTTTGACTCTGTTAATCATACTCTGCTTTCAAGCTTTACCTCAGTTTTAAAGACATATCGTCTTCTTGCCTACTTCAATGATCTTCAGAGTTGGTGCGAAACCAACCTATTAAACCTTAACGGCTCTAAATGTAAAGTTATGTCTTTTTATAGATGCACTCCATACTTAGTGTCAATGTCTTAGGCGTTCTTATGGACCATAAATTAACTTTTAATCTTCATATTTCTGCTACAGTTAGTAAAGCTATGAATGTTCTTGGGTTTGTGAAACGATGGTCAAAAGAGTTTGACGATCCGTACACAACCAAAATTCTGTATACTTCATTAATCCGTCCTATCTTAGAGTACGGATCTTGCATATGGTCACCTCAATATGAGACGCACCAAAGTAAAATTGAATCTGTTCAAAAGCAATTTCTGCTATTTGCTCTTCGCGGTCTAAATTGGGATCGCAATGCCAATTTGCCATCACACTCCAGTAGGCTTCTTTTAATCAATCTTCCTTCATTAATTAATCGTAGAGTAATGCTTGGTGCTGTCTTTGTTTATAAACTTTAAATAGGTGAAATAGACTCTCCTGAGCTATTGAACCAGTTAAACCTATCTGTACCCCGTAGACCTAATAGAAATTTTATTCCTCTATCCTTAAAACACTGTAGTTCTAACTATTCTTTGCATGAACCTTTTCGAGTCCAATGTTTTGATTACAATCTTCTGTATCCCGTAATCAGATCAGAAGCCTCTCTTTCTCTTGTGAAAACATCTATTTTAGCACATTTAGCTCGTAATTAGCTGTAGTTAATCATATTTTTGTCTGTCCGTTATATTTGATTTGTCCACGCGATCGTGCCGCCCGATATACGGCTGCGCCCCACGGTCGGGCGGGCGGGAGGTGGACAGCGCTCTGCTTGGGCTCGCGCAAAACAGGCTATGTCCTGGTGTCGTATGGGCCACTTGAACGTACTTCGCATTGTACGCGTCAACGTCCAGACAATATATAAAAGCCATACGAAGCAACAACTGTCGTGAGTACTTGAGCGATGTTTTTGAACAGTTCTTGTCGAGTCATGGAATAAAAAGACAACTCACTGTTCCCAACACTCCACAACAAAATGGTGTGGCAGAACGTGCCAATAGAACCTTGGTGGTGATGGCGCGAAGCATGATAGTGCATGCTGGAGTTGGCGAATCTTTTTGGGGCGAGGCAATAATGACGGCTGCCTATTTACGGAATAGAGCAGAAACTGCAACTTTGCCTGACAATACTCCATACGAGGTTTGTTATAAGAAAAAGCCGAGCATATCTCATCTTAAAGTATTTAGTATGAAAGCTATTGTATTAGATAAAACTCATAAGAACAAGTTGTCGGCGAAAGGAAATCCAAGAAAATTCTGTGGAGCAGCAAATACCAATTGTGCTGAGGAGGAGCAACCATATACCCGAAGAGGACCAGGTAGACCAAAGACTGTTCGCACTGGGCGTGCTGGTCGTCCACGAAGAGAGTACAATATGCTGAATGTACTAGATGCTAAAGACGTTATTGTTCGTACCTGTATAAATGAGGCATTTAAGTCAGAGCAGTCGGAAAATATTAAGACATGGAGTTTGGTTGATCTTCCTGCAAACAAAAGGGTTATCGGTTGTAAATGGGTTTTTACCACCAAACAAGATGAGAGTGGCAAAGTTCAGCGTTTCAAGGCAAGATTGGTCGCAAAAGTGTGTGGTCAACAATATGGAACTAACTACAAGGAAACTTTTTCCCCGTTTGCACGTAATTCCTCAATCAGACTGGTCATTGCATTGGCGATGGAACACATGCACTTGCATCAGATGGATGTCTCTGCAGCATACCTCAATAGTGAGCTACAAGATGACGTTTATATGCGACAACCTAAAGGCTTTGTCGATGTTTATCATCCCAAGCGTGTACTCAAGCTACATAAATCGTTGTACGGCTTGAAACAGAGTGGTCGTGAGTGGAACCAAAAGCTGGAGAGCATTCTTTTGAAGATTGGTTTCGTTCCGTGTGCAAGCGAACCGTGTATATACACGAGCAAAGTCAATGGGTATTTATCTATTATTGTTGTATATGTTGTCGATTTTATACTTGCATAAGCATATAAGCAGCTCATATCAAACGAATTTGATGTGGTCGACGGTGGTGAACTCTATCATTTTTTGGGGATGGAAATCCAGCGAGATGGCAAGACTGGCAATGTCTCCATAGGCCACAAGCAGTACATCGAAGGCTTGTTGCATGAATATGGTATGCAGGACTGCAAGCCGAACGTGACTTCTCTAGAGGTTGGGTTCCAGACGAAGTGCGATAGAAATGACTGCGGTCAGGTGGACAAGACGCGCTATCAATCACTCATTGGTTCGTTATTGTAATTGGCGTTGACTACACGGCCAGATATAATACACTCTGTGGCTAACTTGGCGCAGAGAAATGCAGATCCGCACAAGGAACATGAGGTTGCGGCCAAGAGGGTATTGAGATATCTAAGAGGTACCTCAGATGTGAGACTTCCTTATAGAAAAACTGGTGTTCCTATCCACTGTTTTGTTGATGCGGACTGGGCTGGCGATTGCAGCGATCGGAAGTCGTTCACCGGTTGGTCATTCCTTATTGCTGGAGCGGTGTCGTGGGAATCAAAGAAGCAAAATCTGGTTGCTCTCAGTAACACGGAGGCCGAGTACGTAGCACTTTCTACAGCAGCCAAAGAAGCGATATACATTAGAAAGCTGATCAACGAGATGGGATTCGGGCCGATGGCGAAGCTGCTAATTTATAGCGACAACCAGAGCGCACAATGTCTTGCTAAAGATGCTAAATTTCATTCACGAAGCAGGCATATTGAAATAAAATATCATTTTGTAAGGGAAATGTATAAAGATAATGTAATAGATATCAAATACATTCCCACAGATAGTATGACCTCAGATATTTTAACAAAGAACTTATGTAGGGTCAAACATGTAAAGTTTACAGAAATGTTGGGATTAAAATAATTTTTTGTATAAGATAGACTTCGCTTGAGTAGGAGTGTTAAAATATGTATATAACCATCGCAGTATGTCTATCTCTTTCTTTTTACATTACATTACATTCATTTTCTTGCTGCCTGCGATGCAGCGAATATTCTCATGCATAAATTTAGTCTATAATAAACCTCTACTCGAATAATAGTCTTTAAGAAAATTGGTTTTGTTTTAATTGCGGGGGCGGAGGGGGCGTGGCAAATTTTTTTAGCAACAAATGTCTGCGCGCTCACTAAAAGATTAATCATACCAAATTTGATGTCTTTATCTTTTACAGTCTTTAAGAAAATCGAACTTGTTTAAATTTCGGGGCGGAAGGGCCGTGGCAAAAATTTAAAATACACTTTACCACCGTAGGTAATACACGAGTCTCTGAGATCTACGTGTTTATACGGACAAACGGACGGTGGACGTGGAGACGGACGGACATATCTAGATCGACTCGGCTATTGATTCTGATCAACAATATATATACTTTATGGGGTCGAAAAATCTTTCTTCTCCCTGTTACATACATTTTGCGACTTTAATATACCATTTTACCCTATGGGTGTATGGTATAAACATGAAAATGAAAGGCTATACCGCTGAAGGAAATAAAAAATCAACTACAAAAATTGCCGGACTACAAAGCATTGGGGCAGTTGGTGGAGTGGGCGCCGTTATTACGGGAAACGTGTGGCAGATACAAAAAACTATGGAGAATGCTCTTGGCAATACCTTTTCCCTTTACGAATGGGCACGGAAGCCACTGGTTAACATGTGTTTTTCTTAATCAGACGACGAAAACATCGACATAAATGAACCAAAATGGGAAGCAGCCAAGAATATCGTTGGCATCAGGAGAAATCATTTCACTTCGTGCAGCACTAAGGCGAAAATAAAAGTAGCACAAATCGCCTAATCATACAAATCGAAAATCAATATATATATATATGTATTAACATATATACATATGCTGAGCAAATACAATTGGAAAATAAATTGATATATTTTTTCTGTTATATCAAATGAATAGAGTGTTTAGTAGTCGTTATCACCACATGAATATCCCTTTATTATTTTTAAAAAAAGGCCGAGGCCAATATTGAAAAATCATAAGTCTACAAATAAACCTTAACATTTCTAATTTATACTTAATATATTCAAAATTCTCACACAATTAGCAGAGAATGGCGATTGTTAGCAATAATGTCTAAAGCCATGTATATTTGATGTCGTGTGAGTGACCGCTCTTTTGGAGATTTTTTCTCATTAGATAAAAACAGGAGCGCCTAAATTTTTTTACCGTCGATAGTACTCTAAAAGTACTATAAAAATTATTAGTGATGAATTGCACAAAATTTTATTTCCTTTGATTTAATTCACATATAAAATTTTATTCTGCTTCCGAAAGTCGTGTGGGTGATTTCGGAATTGCCCGTATGTATGTTTGGCCACCACTTTTAACAACTTCAAGTTAGTTGCCAGCTTCTAAAAAATGTAAAATTCCTATATTTGAACAAGTAACGGGTGTTTTTTTACGCTTTTGGTTTTTCACGTTGGCAACACTGACATACCGCATGATGTTCATGACAGCTGTGAAAGTGAAAAATGCTCAGTTTAGTTTGCCATTTCATCATGGAAAGACTTACGCCCGAACAACGTTTACAAATCATTGAAATTTATTATCAAAATTCGTGTTCTGTGAAAAATGTGTTTCGCAAATTACGTCCATAGCAAGCCATAAAGGCAATTGTGGACAAATTTCGCACACATTTTACTTTATTGGACATTCAACCATCGAATCGTGTACGGAGAGTGCGCACAGAAGAGAATATTGCAGCTGTAGCGGCCAGTGTCAATGAAGATCGTGAATTGTCCATTCGTCGGCGTTCTCAGCAATTGGGTGGTGGTGCAAAATTGGACCTTCCGTGTTGATCACTTGAAACGTAGTCGCGGCCAACATTTACATGAAGTCATTTTTAAAAAGTAATTGGCAGAGATTGTTTTATCATCTCAAATAAAAATTTAACAATAATATTCAAATTTTGTGTGTTTCATTTCAATTTTAAAAACCAAACGCTTAAAAAACACCCGTTATTTGTGGCATAATATTTTTATATCTTTAACTCGATCGCATTTTTTTTCAAAGTTTCAGATTTTATACCTGCCTGAAACTGGATGGTTTTGGACATTTTTAATTTTTTCGCTTTTGTAATAACTATTTTTATACCATACACCCATATGGTGATATGGTATATTAAAGTCGCCAAAATGTATGTAACAGGCAGAAGGAAGCTTTTCCGACCCCATATAGGGCGCTAGGGTGTTCATATGCATGAGTGAGCGAGGTATGGTATGGTATACCTACATAAGTCGGCGAGACGACTTCATTTTGGTTGATTTGTACCGAAATACTCTTGGGAATTCCAGCGAAAATTTGTTTTGTTGAAGTCTTGAAAGGCTTACAATCCAAAAGGGAAAATGGAACTCGCTCAGCTGTGACCAATTCTACGCACGCATTTTTGACCTCGCTCATTCATTGACACTGAAAATTTGCATTTTTTTTCAGGTACTGCAGCTTCTTCATTGAGAGGCTCGGCTTCATATATATTCTTATGCTGTTTCTTAAAAACAGTAAACATTTGGAATTTGAAATTTAAAAATTTTTTTTAGATTGGATGTGTATTTTTGCAAGGAAAGCTATTAACTCAAATTGAGTCAGTAATGATTTTTATTTTTGAGAAAAAAATAAATTACAAATATTTTTTTTTTTTTTTTTTCAAAAATCACAGTTATAGGTTGAGGGAAAAAATAGAAATTAAAAATAAGTTATTCTTGAGTTTTATTTTAAAAGTAAAAAAAAAGAGTTTTTTCGAGTTAAATGGAAAAAGTTTCAAAATAATTATTATTGATTTTTTAGATTTATCTTATAACAGTTACGGTCCCTGGTATACAGGTTTCATTATTCTAATTGAATTGACATTGTTTTCCTCTGCTTCTGCTGGCTTCTTTGCCAAGACTACTAGTGCTATGCCATATGCAAACACGATTATATGGCAGTCCGGTGTAGGATGCCATCATGCATAGCATTCCACAATATATTCATATGTGATGCTGCTCTAGTTGGTTACCAGACAGTATTTTTATACCCTTGCAGGCGGCATTATAAAATTGATCAGATGTTTGTAACGTAGAGAACGAGACATTTCCGACCCCACAATGTTGATCAGAATAAGAATTTGAAAGCTATTAGGTTGATTCGATTGATTGACAGGTGAGTTACCTGTAACCCTGACATATACCTTTACAGCGGTTGCAGGATGACAGCTGCAATGTAGCTTATCCAGATTTTGAGTTTCCAGGGTGATTAGCATCCTTGCCTAAGCAATATGTTATTGGATAAATGTTACTAAAAAATGAGAACTGTCATCATTTGAGATCCTAATGAGGGGCTTTGGGCGTAGAGAGCTCAGTTAATAGATCCGAGTTGTGGTTTACAGTAACAAAAGCTATAAAACACTGTTTAAGTGGAATAAGCCAGAATCAAATGAAAACTATATGAATTTTTGTATAAAGTTTGAAAGGAATATTTTTCCTTTCCAAAGCCGTCGGTAATAATGAAAGTTAGCATATGAACTAATGACCATAAAATTGTAATTCTAATTGTAGCTTTCCAACATTTCTGAGGCTTTATTTAAAATTGTGTCGTTTTTTAAAATAAAATTTTACTCGTAAAACTGATTTATTGTGTATGCTAAAGAAAGGATGTAAGAGAAATATATTAAAAGGCGCTGCTACATTTTCGTCTTAAGTACGTATTTCATGAGGTATTGTATTTATAAGCATGTAAGTATATAATTTCATAACATAATGAACAACAAAATCCACACTTTTGGATATCTAGGAATAACGGTAATTGGTTCAAAACTCTTGTTCAATGATTCCTCTCCCAATGCTATATTAGTAACAAACTGATCCAATCTTAAGAAATAACAAATTATACTCTTAAAAATGCGTATAACACAAATCAAACAAATAGTATTTAAATAACAAGAAAATAAGCTGTTTTAAACATGGCAATACAGTAATGCAATAGAAACGAAGAATTTAAGTTTCTGCAAGAATTTCTTAACATTAGTACGGTATCGAACAATTTAAGTTTCTGCAAGAATTTCTTAATATTAGTACGGCATCGTTATTGCTGGTAATTTGGCCTGGTCTCTATTTTATGATTTGGTTGCGATAGAAGCGGTACAGATGCTGGGTTGTTCCTGTCATAGTGCTCCTCACTTTGGAAATCACCTCCAACTTCAGAAGTAAACAAACTACTTATAGAGGCATTTTCGGTGTGCTCTGTATTAGCAATTCTCTGTTCGCCATGAATTTGACTACTAGTGCTTTTTTCTTCAAACGATATATCATTGTTAGTCGGCGACGATGTTATACTTCGATTCGGCTTAGAAAGGCGTCTTGCACTTTGACTGGCTGCTAGGAATCGTGGTTTTTCTTCAGTTATTGAATGAAGTAATCGTTCCACTTCATCGTCAAATGTCTCATTTGAGAATGTCCCCGATTTACGGCTCTTTTCTAATAGTGTAGCTTTTTTAGCAGTCAGGTACAAACTACGTTTAATCGCTATATAAATAACATCAGATGTAGCACGTACAGAGTAATCAGGCACAAAAGTTTGTCGAATTTTTGAATCCATGTTTAAGGACTGCAATGACCCCATTTGTGTAGGTGAATCTGAAAGTCAACATTTTTGTCAAATAATTTTTCTAAATTTTACAATATTTTATAAGTTTGATTACCAATTACTACATTTTGAACCAATGCTTGAGTTCCAAAATAAGTAAACGGACCACTTTCAAACAGGAGGCCTTCCTTTCCAATTGTTACTTCTACTCGGCCTTCCAAAATAAGTACAAAAAAGTCCACAGCTTTTCCCTGGATGAATATAAATAGATTCGGGTCATCCTTGTTTTTCCCCTTTGCTTTGATGTTGTGAAAAACATCTTGATTAAGTAAACGCCGTAAAATGGGTTCCGAAACGACATCTTTTTTAAACGCATCAACAACTAAAGCAAAGGTTATGAATGATAATATTGAAATCAGCAAATTTGTATTTACCTGTGCTTAAGTACTGAAACGTGGCCAATGTTAACTGAGGAGAAATCCGGACAGCTTGAGTTTCCCGACGTTCAGCAAATGCAGAAAAGTCTGCCTTTTTGTACCTACTTCTGCGAATTTTCGTACGGTTATCGACGAAAACGTCAGTTTCATCAACAATTTCTGCTTGAATAAGGTCTTCAATAACATCTTCCAAAGTAACAAGACCAACAGTTTCGTAGAATGGATCACCATCTCCTTCATTATTAACGCGATGCACAAATGCTATATGACCAATCGTCCCTTCCTTGAATTGATTGAACATAATATCCAAAGTATAGTCTTCAAAAACGAAATGGACTGGATTTTGATAAAATTCGCACAAAGTTTTTAGCGGTGTGTTGTCGTCGGTGTCAACAAATGCTAAGTCTTTTATGTAAAGTAATGTGACAATGTTTTTTCTGTCGCCATCATAAACAGGAATTCGAGAATATCCTTGTTTAAATTTCGGGGCGGAAGGGCCGTGGCAAAAATTTAAAATACACCTTACCACCGTAGGTAATACACGAGTCTCTGAGATCTACGTGTTTATACGGACAAACGGACGGTGGACGTGGAGACGGACGGACATATCTAGATCGACTCGGCTATTGATTCTGATCGACAATATATATACTTTATGGGGTCGGAAAATCTTTCTTCTCCCTGTTACATACATTTTGCGACTTTAATATACCATTTTACCCTATGGGTGTATGGTATAAACATGAAAATGAAAGGCTATACCGCTGAAGGAAATAAAAAATCAACTACAAAAATTGCCGGACTACAAAGCATTGGGGCAGTTGGTGGAGTGGGCGCCGTTATTACGGGAAACGTGTGGCAGATACAAAAAACTATGGAGAATGCTCTTGGCAATACCTTTTCCCTTTACGAATGGGCACGGAAGCCACTGGTTAACATGTGTTTTTCTTAATCAGACGACGAAAACATCGACATAAATGAACCAAAATGGGAAGCAGCCAAGAATATCGTTGGCATCAGGAGAAATCATTTCACTTCGTGCAGCACTAAGGCGAAAATAAAAGTAGCACAAATCGCCTAATCATACAAATCGAAAATCAATATATATATATATGTATTAACATATATACATATGTTGAGCAAATACAATTGGAAAATAAATTGATATATTTTTTCTGTTATATCAAATGAATAGAGTGTTTAGTAGTCGTTATCACCACATGAATATCCCTTTATTATTTTTAAAAAAAAGGCCGAGGCCAATATTGAAAAATCATAAGTCTACAAATAAACCTTAACATTTCTAATTTATACTTAATATATTCAAAATTCTCACACAATTAGCAGAGAATGGCGATTGTTAGCAATAATGTCTAAAGCCATGTATATTTGATGTCGTGTGAGTGACCGCTCTTTTGGAGATTTTTTCTCATTAGATAAAAACAGGAGCGCCTAAATTTTTTTACCGTCGATAGTACTCTAAAAGTACTATAAAAATTATTAGTGATGAATTGCACAAAATTTTATTTCCTTTGATTTAATTCACATATAAAATTTTATTCTGCTTCCGAAAGTCGTGTGGGTGATTTCGGAATTGCCCGTATGTATGTTTGGCCACCACTTTTAACAACTTCAAGTTAGTTGCCAGCTTCTAAAAAATGTAAAATTCCTATATTTGAACAAGTAACGGGTGTTTTTTTACGCTTTTGGTTTTTCACGTTGGCAACACTGATATACCGCATGATGTTCATGACAGCTGTGAAAGTGAAAAATGCTCAGTTTAGTTTGCCATTTCATCATGGAAAGACTTACGCCCGAACAACGTTTACAAATCATTGAAATTTATTATCAAAATTCGTGTTCTGTGAAAAATGTGTTTCGCAAATTACGTCCATAGCAAGCCATAAAGGCAATTGTGGACAAATTTCGCACACATTTTACTTTATTGGACATTCAACCATCGAATCGTGTACGGAGAGTGCGCACAGAAGAGAATATTGCAGCTGTAGCGGCCAGTGTCAATGAAGATCGTGAATTGTCCATTCGTCGGCGTTCTCAGCAATTCGGTGGTGGTGCAAAATTGGACCTTCCGTGTTGATCACTTGAAACGTAGTCGCGGCCAACATTTACATGAAGTCATTTTTAAAAAGTAATTGGCAGAGATTGTTTTATCATCTCAAATAAAAATTTAACAATAATATTCAAATTTTGTGTGTTTCATTTCAATTTTAAAAACCAAACGCTTAAAAAAACACCCGTTATTTGTGGCATAATATTTTTATATCTTTAACTCGATCGCATTTTTTTTCAAAGTTTCAGATTTTATACCTGCCTGAAACTGGATGGTTTTGGACATTTTTAATTTTTTCGCTTTTGTAATAACTATTTTTATACCATACACCCATATGGTGATATGGTATATTAAAGTCGCCAAAATGTATGTAACAGGCAGAAGGAAGCTTTTCCGACCCCATATAGGGCGCTAGGGTGTTCATATGCATGAGTGAGCGAGGTATGGTATGGTATACCTACATAAGTCGGCGAGACGACTTCATTTTGGTTGATTTGTACCGAAATACTCTTGGGAATTCCAGCGAAAATTTGTTTTGTTGAAGTCTTGAAAGGCTTACAATCCAAAAGGGAAAATGGAACTCGCTCAGCTGTGACCAATTCTACGCACGCATTTTTGACCTCGCTCATTCATTGACACTGAAAATTTGCATTTTTTTCAGGTACTGCAGCTTCTTCATTGAGAGGCTCGGCTTCATATATATTCTTATGCTGTTTCTTAAAAACAGTAAACATTTGGAATTTGAAATTTAAAAATTTTTTTTAGATTGGATGTGTATTTTTGCAAGGAAAGCTATTAACTCAAATTGAGTCAGTAATGATTTTTATTTTTGAGAAAAAAATAAATTACAAATATTTTTTTTTTTTTTTTTTCAAAAATTACAGTTATAGGTTGAGGGAAAAAATAGAAATTAAAAATAAGTTATTCTTGAGTTTTATTTTAAAAGTAAAAAAAAAGAGTTTTTTCGAGTTAAATGGAAAAAGTTTCAAAATAATTATTATTGATTTTTTAGATTTATCTTATAACAGTTACGGTCCCTGGTATACAGGTTTCATTATTCTAATTGAATTGACATTGTTTTCCTCTGCTTCTGCTGGCTGCTTTGCCAAGACTACTAGTGCTATGCCATATGCAAACACGATTATATGGCAGTCCGGTGTAGGATGCCATCATGCATAGCATTCCACAATATATTCATATGTGATGCTGCTCTAGTTGGTTACCAGACAGTATTTTTATACCCTTGCAGGCGGCATTATAAAATTGATCAGATGTTTGTAACGTAGAGAACGAGACATTTCCGACCCCATAATGTTGATCAGAATAAGAATTTGAAAGCTATTAGGTTGATTCGATTGATTGACAGGTGAGTTACCTGTAACCCTGACATATACCTTTACAGCGGTTGCGGGATGACAGCTGCAATGTAGCTTATCCAGATTTTGAGTTTCCAGGGTGATTAGCATCCTTGCCTAAGCAATATGTTATTGGATAAATGTTACTAAAAAATGAGAACTGTCATCATTTGAGATCCTAATGAGGGGCTTTGGGCGTAGAGAGCTCAGTTAATAGATCCGAGTTGTGGTTTACAGTAACAAAAGCTATAAAACACTGTTTAAGTGGAAGAAGCCAGAATGAAATGAAAACTATATGAATTTTTGTATAAAGTTTGAAAGGAATATTTTTCCTTTCCAAAGCCGTCGGTAATAATGAAAGTTAGCATATGAACTAATGACCATAAAATTGTAATTCTAATTGTAGCTTTCCAACATTTCTGAGGCTTTATTTAAAATTGTGTCGTTTTTTAAAATAAAATGCTAAGGAAAGGATGTAAGAGAAATATATTAAAAGGCGCTGCTACATTTTCGTCTTAAGTACGTATTTCATGAGGTAATGTATTTATAAGCATGTAAGTATATAATTTCATAACATAATGAACAACAAAATCCACACTTTTGGATATCTAGGAATAACGGTAATTGGTTCAAAACTCTTGTTCAATGATTCCTCTCCCAATGCTATATTAGTAACAAACTGATCCAATCTTAAGAAACAACAAATTATACTCTTAAAAATGCGTATAACACAAATCAAACAAATAGTATTTAAATAACAAGAAAATAAGCTGTTTTAAACATGGCAATACAGTAATGCAATAGAAACGAAGAATTTAAGTTTCTGCAAGAATTTCTTAACATTAGTACGGTATCGAACAATTTAAGTTTCTGCAAGAATTTCTTAATATTAGTACGGCATCGTTATTGCTGGTAATTTGGCCTGGTCTCTATTTTATGATTTGGTTGCGATAGAAGCGGTACAGATGCTGGGTTGTTCCTGTCATAGTGCTCCTCACTTTGGAAATCACCTCCAACTTCAGAAGTAAACAAACTACTTATAGAGGCATTTTCGGTGTGCTCTGTATTAGCAATTCTCTGTTCGCCATGAATTTGACTACTAGTGCTTTTTTCTTCAAACGATATATCATTGTTAGTCGGCGACGATGTTATACTTCGATTCGGCTTAGAAAGGCGTCTTGCACTTTGACTGGCTGCTAGGAATCGTGGTTTTTCTTCAGTTATTGAATGAAGTAATCGTTCCACTTCATCGTCAAATGTCTCATTTGAGAATGTCCCCGATTTACGGCTCTTTTCTAATAGTGTAGCTTTTTTAGCAGTCAGGTACAAACTACGTTTAATCGCTATATAAATAACATCAGATGTAGCACGTACAGAGTAATCAGGCACAAAAGTTTGTCGAATTTTTGAATCCATGTTTAAGGACTGCAATGACCCCATTTGTGTAGGTGAATCTGAAAGTCAACATTTTTGTCAAATAATTTTTCTAAATTTTACAATATTTTATAAGTTTGATTACCAATTACTACATTTTGAACCAATGCTTGAGTTCCAAAATAAGTAAACGGACCACTTTCAAACAGGAGGCCTTCCTTTCCAATTGTTACTTCTACTCGGCCTTCCAAAATAAGTACAAAAAAGTCCACAGCTTTTCCCTGGATGAATATAAATAGATTCGGGTCATCCTTGTTTTTCCCCTTTGCTTTGATGTTGTGAAAAACATCTTGATTAAGTAAACGCCGTAAAATGGGTTCCGAAACGACATCTTTTTTAAACGCATCAACAGCTAAAGCAAAGGTTATGAATGATAATATTGAAATCAGCAAATTTGTATTTACCTGTGCTTAAGTACTGAAACGTGGCCAATGTTAACTGAGGAGAAATCCGGACAGCTTGAGTTTCCCGACGTTCAGCAAATGCAGAAAAGTCTGCCTTTTTGTACCTACTTCTGCGAATTTTCGTACGGTTATCGACGAAAACGTCAGTTTCATCAACAATTTCTGCTTGAATAAGGTCTTCAATAACATCTTCCAAAGTAACAAGACCAACAGTTTCGTAGAATGGATCACCATCTCCTTCATTATTAACGCGATGCACAAATGCTATATGACCAATCGTCCCTTCCTTGAATTGATTGAACATAATATCCAAAGTATAGTCTTCAAAAACGAAATGGACTGGATTTTGATAAAATTCGCACAAAGTTTTTAGCGGTGTGTTGTCGTCGGTGTCAACAAATGCTAAGTCTTTTATGTAAAGTAATGTGACAATGTTTTTTCTGTCGCCATCATAAACAGGAATTCGAGAATATCCTTGTTTAAATTTCGGGGCGGAAGGGCCGTGGCAAAAATTTAAAATACACCTTACCACCGTAGGTAATACACGAGTCTCTGAGATCTACGTGTTTATACGGACAAACGGACGGTGGACGTGGAGACGGACGGACATATCTAGATCGACTCGGCTATTGATTCTGATCGACAATATATATACTTTATGGGGTCGGAAAATCTTTCTTCTCCCTGTTACATACATTTTGCGACTTTAATATACCATTTTACCCTATGGGTGTATGGTATAAACATGAAAATGAAAGGCTATACCGCTGAAGGAAATAAAAAATCAACTACAAAAATTGCCGGACTACAAAGCATTGGGGCAGTTGGTGGAGTGGGCGCCGTTATTACGGGAAACGTGTGGCAGATACAAAAAACTATGGAGAATGCTCTTGGCAATACCTTTTCCCTTTACGAATGGGCACGGAAGCCACTGGTTAACATGTGTTTTTCTTAATCAGACGACGAAAACATCGACATAAATGAACCAAAATGGGAAGCAGCCAAGAATATCGTTGGCATCAGGAGAAATCATTTCACTTCGTGCAGCACTAAGGCGAAAATAAATGTAGCACAAATCGCCTAATCATACAAATCGAAAATCAATATATATATATATGTATTAACATATATACATATGTTGAGCAAATACAATTGGAAAATAAATTGATATATTTTTTCTGTTATATCAAATGAATAGAGTGTTTAGTAGTCGTTATCACCACATGAATATCCCTTTATTATTTTTAAAAAAAGGCCGAGGCCAATATTGAAAAATCATAAGTCTACAAATAAACCTTAACATATCTAATTTATACTTAATATATTCAAAATTCTCACACAATTAGCAGAGAATGGCGATTGTTAGCAATAATGTCTAAAGCCATGTATATTTGATGTCGTGTGAGTGACCGCTCTTTTGGAGATTTTTTCTCATTAGATAAAAACAGGAGCGCCTAAATTTTTTTACCGTCGATAGTACTCTAAAAGTACTATAAAAATTATTAGTGATGAATTGCACAAAATTTTATTTCCTTTGATTTAATTCACATATAAAATTTTATTCTGCTTCCGAAAGTCGTGTGGGTGATTTCGGAATTGCCCGTATGTATGTTAGGCCACCACTTTTAACAACTTCAAGTTAGTTGCCAGCTTCTAAAAAATGTAAA
Source organism: Drosophila paulistorum (assembly GCA_018152135.1). NCBI lineage: Eukaryota > Metazoa > Arthropoda > Insecta > Diptera > Drosophilidae > Drosophila > Drosophila paulistorum. The sequence goes on from JAECXG010000823.1 coordinate 4,774,876, forward strand.
ATTCCTATATTTGAACAAGTAACGGGTGTTTTTTTACGCTTTTGGTTTTTCACGTTGGCAACACTGACATACCGCATGATGTTCATGACAGCTGTGAAAGTGAAAAATGCTCAGTTTAGTTTGCCATTTCATCATGGAAAGACTTACGCCCGAACAACGTTTACAAATCATTGAAATTTATTATCAAAATTCGTGTTCTGTGAAAAATGTGTTTCGCAAATTACGTCCATAGCAAGCCATAAAGGCAATTGTGGACAAATTTCGCACACATTTTACTTTATTGGACATTCAACCATCGAATCGTGTACGGAGAGTGCGCACAGAAGAGAATATTGCAGCTGTAGCGGCCAGTGTCAATGAAGATCGTGAATTGTCCATTCGTCGGCGTTCTCAGCAATTGGGTGGTGGTGCAAAATTGGACCTTCCGTGTTGATCACTTGAAACGTAGTCGCGGCCAACATTTACATGAAGTCATTTTTAAAAAGTAATTGGCAGAGATTGTTTTATCATCTCAAATAAAAATTTAACAATAATATTCAAATTTTGTGTGTTTCATTTCAATTTTAAAAACCAAACGCTTAAAAAAACACCCGTTATTTGTGGCATAATATTTTTATATCTTTAACTCGATCGCATTTTTTTTTCAAAGTTTCAGATTTTATACCTGCCTGAAACTGGATGGTTTTGGACATTTTTAATTTTTTCGCTTTTGTAATAACTATTTTTATACCATACACCCATATGGTGATATGGTATATTAAAGTCGCCAAAATGTATGTAACAGGCAGAAGGAAGCTTTTCCGACCCCATATAGGGCGCTAAGGTGTTCAAATGCATGAGTGAGCGAGGTATGGTATGGTATACCTACATAAGTCGGCGAGACGACTTCATTTTGGTTGATTTGTACCGAAATACTCTTGGGAATTCCAGCGAAAATTTGTTTTGTTGAAGTCTTGAAAGGCTTACAATCCAAAAGGGAAAATGGAACTTGCTCAGCTGTGACCAATTCTATGCACGCATTTTTGACCTCGCTCATTCATTGACACTGAAAATTTGCATTTTTTTTCAGGTACTGCAGCTTCTTCATTGAGAGGCTCGGCTTCATATATATTCTTATGCTGTTTCTTAAAAACAGTAAACATTTGGAATTTGAAATTTAAAAATTTTTTTTAGATTGGATGTGTATTTTTGCAAGGAAAGCTATTAACTCAAATTGAGTCAGTAATGATTTTTATTTTTGAGAAAAAAATAAATTACAAATATTTTTTTTTTTTTTTCAAAAATAACAGTTATAGGTTGAGGGAAAAAATAGAAATTAAAAATAAAAGTTATTCTTGAGTTTTATTTTAAAAGTAAAAAAAAAGAGTTTTTTTGAGTTAAATGGAAAAAGTTTCAAAATAATTATTATTGATTTTTTAGATTTATCTTATAACAGTTACGGTCCCTGGTATACAGGTTTCATTATTCTAATTGAATTGACATTGTTTTCCTCTGCTTCTGCTGGCTGCTTTGCCAAGACTACTAGTGCTATGCCATATGCAAACACGATTATATGGCAGTCCGGTGTAGGATGCCATCATGCATAGCATTCCACAATATATTCATATGTGATGCTGCTCTAGTTGGTTACCAGACAGTATTTTTATACCCTTGCAGGCGGCATTATAAAATTGATCAGATGTTTGTAACGTAGAGAACGAGACATTTCCGACCCCACAATGTTGATCAGAATAAGAATTTGAAAGCTATTAGGTTGATTCGATTGATTGACAGGTGAGTTACCTGTAACCCTGACATATACCTGTACAGCGGTTGCGGGATGACAGCTGCAATGTAGCTTATCCAGATTTTGAGTTTCCAGGGTGATTAGCATCCTTGCCTAAGCAATATGTTATTGGATAAATGTTACTAAAAAATGAGAACTGTCATCATTTGAGATCCTAATGAGGGGCTTTGGGCGTAGAGAGCTCAGTTAATAGATCCGAGTTGTGGTTTACAGTAACAAAAGCTATAAAACACTGTTTAAGTGGAAGAAGCCAGAATGAAATGAAAACTATATGAATTTTTGTATAAAGTTTGAAAGGAATATTTTTCCTTTCCAAAGCCGTCGGTAATAATGAAAGTTAGCATATGAACTAATGACCATAAAATTGTAATTCTAATTGTAGCTTTCCAACATTTCTGAGGCTTTATTTAAAATTGTGTCGTTTTTTAAAATAAAATTTTACTCGTAAAACTGATTTATTGTGTATGCTAAGGAAAGGATGTAAGAGAAATATATTAAAAGGCGCTGCTACATTTTCGTCTTAAGTACGTATTTCATGAGGTAATGTATTTATAAGCATGTAAGTATATAATTTCATAACATAATGAACAACAAAATCCACACTTTTGGATATCTAGGAATAACGGTAATTGGTTCAAAACTCTTGTTCAATGATTCCTCTCCCAATGCTATATTAGTAACAAACTGATCCAATCTTAAGAAACAACAAATTATACTCTTAAAAATGCGTATAACACAAATCAAACAAATAGTATTTAAATAACAAGAAAATAAGCTGTTTTAAACATGGCAATACAGTAATGCAATAGAAACGAAGAATTTAAGTTTCTGCAAGAATTTCTTAACATTAGTACGGTATCGAACAATTTAAGTTTCTGCAAGAATTTCTTAATATTAGTACGGCATCGTTATTGCTGGTAATTTGGCCTGGTCTCTATTTTATGATTTGGTTGCGATAGAAGCGGTACAGATGCTGGGTTGTTCCTGTCATAGTGCTCCTCACTTTGGAAATCACCTCCAACTTCAGAAGTAAACAAACTACTTATAGAGGCATTTTCGGTGTGCTCTGTATTAGCAATTCCCTGTTCGCCATGAATTTGACTACTAGTGCTTTTTTCTTCAAACGATATATCATTGTTAGTCGGCGACGATGTTATACTTCGATTCGGCTTAGAAAGGCGTCTTGCACTTTGACTGGCTGCTAGGAATCGTGGTTTTTCATCTTCAGTTATTGAATGAAGTAATCGTTCCACTTCATCGTCAAATGTCTCATTTGAGAATGTCCCCGATTTACGGCTCTTTTCTAATAGTGTAGCTTTTTTAGCAGTCAGGTACAAACTACGTTTAATCGCTATATAAATAACATCAGATGTAGCACGTACAGAGTAATCAGGCACAAAAGTTTGTCGAATTTTTGAATCCATGTTTAAGGACTGCAGTGACCCCATTTGTGTAGGTGAATCTGAAAGTCAACATTTTTGTCAAATAATTTTTCTAAATTTTACAATATTTTATAAGTTTGATTACCAATTACTACATTTTGAACCAATGCTTGAGTTCCAAAATAAGTAAACGGACCACTTTCAAACAGGAGGCCTTCCTTTCCAATTGTTACTTCTACTCGGCCTTCCAAAATAAGTACAAAAAAGTCCACAGCTTTTCCCTGGATGAATATAAATAGATTCGGGTCATCCTTGTTTTTCCCCTTTGCTTTGATGTTGTGAAAAACATCTTGATTAAGTAAACGCCGTAAAATGGGTTCCGAAACGACATCTTTTTTAAACGCATCAACAACTAAAGCAAAGGTTATGAATGATAATATTGAAATCAGCAAATTTGTATTTACCTGTGCTTAAGTACTGAAACGTGGCCAATGTTAACTGAGGAGAAATCCGGACAGCTTGAGTTTCCCGACGTTCAGCAAATGCAGAAAAGTCTGCCTTTTTGTACCTACTTCTGCGAATTTTTGTACGGTTATCGACGAAAACGTCAGTTTCATCAACAATTTCTGCTTGAATAAGTTCTTCAATAACATCTTCCAAAGTAACAAGACCAACAGTTTCGTAGAATGGATCACCATCTCCTTCATTATTAACGCGATGCACAAATGCTATATGACCAATCGTCCCTTCCTTGAATTGATTGAACATAATATCCAAAGTATAGTCTTCAAAAACGAAATGGACTGGATTTTGATAAAATTCGCACAAAGTTTTTAGCGGTGTGTTGTCGTCGGTGTCAACAAATGCTAAGTCTTTTATGTAAAGTAATGTGACAATGTTTTTTCTGTCGCCATCATAAACAGGAATTCGAGAATATCCTTGTTTAAATTTCGGGGCGGAAGGGCCGTGGCTAAAATTTAAAATACACTTTACCACCGTAGGTAATACACGAGTCTCTGAGATCTACGTGTTTATACGGACAAACGGACGGTGGACGTGGAGACGGACGGACATATCTAGATCGACTCGGCTATTGATTCTGATCGACAATATATATACTTTATGGGGTCGGAAAATCTTTCTTCTCCCTGTTACATACATTTTGCGACTTTAATATACCATTTTACCCTATGGGTGTATGGTATAAACATGAAAATGAAAGGCTATACCGCTGAAGGAAATAAAAAATCAACTACAAAAATTGCCGGACTACAAAGCATTGGGGCAGTTGGTGGAGTGGGCGCCGTTATTACGGGAAACGTGTGGCAGATACAAAAAACTATGGAGAATGCTCTTGGCAATACCTTTTCCCTTTACGAATGGGCACGGAAGCCACTGGTTAACATGTGTTTTTCTTAATCAGACGACGAAAACATCGACATAAATGAACCAAAATGGGAAGCAGCCAAGAATATCGTTGGCATCAGGAGAAATCATTTCACTTCGTGCAGCACTAAGGCGAAAATAAAAGTAGCACAAATCGCCTAATCATACAAATCGAAAATCAATATATATATATATGTATTAACATATATACATATGTTGAGCAAATACAATTGGAAAACCAGAGGGCCGGGGCTAACTTCGACCGCGTCAAAGTTTGTATACCCTTGCAAGTTTGTTAGTAACTCTTTTATCTAAACTAACTGTTTTATCTAAAAAGGGTAATGTTTGCGAAAGAACGGCCTTCAATCTTAGCATAGGATATAACGAACTTTCTGATGAAAGTCACTGTTTTCCACCGATCCTTCCTATGAGAGCTATATGATATAGTTACCCGATCTTTACCAAATTCGGCATAGTCATTAACAGATATATTAAACTGACAAATGTTAAATTTGAAAGCAATCGCATCAAAAGTAACGAAGTTATTGACAAAAGTCACTGTTTTTGACCGATCGTTCCTATGGGAGCTATATGATATAGTCACCCGATCTTGATCAAATTTGGCACAGTGGTTTATAGTTACAATAAACTTACTTATATTAAATTTCACGACAATAGCTTAAAAAGTAACGAAGTTATTGAGAAAAGTCACTGTTCGTGACTTTGCCGTTTGTATGGGAGCTATATGATATAGTCACCCGATCTTGATCAAATTTGGCACAATTATTAATAAGAACACAAAACTGACCAATACCAACTTTTATGGCAATTGGTGATAAAATAACAAAGTTTTTGAGAAAAGTCACTGTTCGTGACTTTGCCGTTTGTATGGGAGCTATATGATATAGTGGTCCGATCCGACTGAATCCGAGATATACAAACCCTGCAGTATATACAAGCCTACGTGCAAAATTTCAGCTTTGTAGCTCTTACGGTCTAGGAGGAGTTCGCATCGATCCAGACGGACGGACGGACGGACGGACGGACGGACGGACGGACATGGTTATTTGAACTCGTCTCGTCGTGCTGATCAAGAATATATATACTTTATATGGTCGGAGATGCTTCGTTCTATGCGTTGCACACTTCTGACCAAAATTAATATACCCTTTTTGCAAGGGTATAATAAATTGATATATTTTTTCTGTTATATCAAATGAATAGAGTGTTTAGTAGTCGTTATCACCACATGAATATCCCTTTATTATTTTTAAAAAAAGGCCGAGGCCAATATTGAAAAATCATAAGTCTACAAATAAACCTTAACATTTCTAATTTATACTTAATATATTCAAAATTCTCACACAATTAGCAGAGAATGGCGATTGTTAGCAATAATGTCTAAAGCCATGTATATTTGATGACGTGTGAGTGACCGCTCTTTTGGAGATTTTTTCTCATTAGATAAAAACAGGAGCGCCTAAATTTTTTTACCGTCGATAGTACTCTAAAAGTACTATAAAAATTATTAGTGATGAATTGCACAAAATTTTATTTCCTTTGATTTAATTCACATATAAAATTTTATTCTGCTTCCGAAAGTCGTGTGGGTGATTTCGGAATTGCCCGTATGTATGTTTGGCCACCACTTTTAACAACTTCAAGTTAGTTGCCAGCTTCTAAAAAATGTAAAATTCCTATATTTGAACAAGTAACGGGTGTTTTTTTACGCTTTTGGTTTTTCACGTTGGCAACACTGACATACCGCAAGATGTTCATGACAGCTGTGAAAGTGAAAAATGCTCAGTTTAGTTTGCCATTTCATCATGGAAAGACTTACGCCCGAACAACGTTTACAAATCATTAAAATTTATTATCAAAATTCGTGTTCTGTGAAAAATGTGTTTCGCAAACTACGTCCATAGCAAGCCATAAAGGCAATTGTGGACAAATTTCGCACACATTTTACTTTATTGGACATTCAACCATCGAATCGTGTACGGAGAGTGCGCACAGAAGAGAATATTGCAGCCAGTGTCAATGAAGATCGTGAATTGTCCATTCGTCGGCGTTCTCAGCAATTGGGTGGTGGTGCAAAATTGGACCTTCCGTGTTGATCACTTGAAACGTAGTCGCGGCCAACATTTACATGAAGTCATTTTTAAAAAGTAATTGGCAGAGATTGTTTTATCATCTCAAATAAAAATTTAACAATAATATTCAAATTTTGTGTGTTTCATTTCAATTTTAAAAACCAAACGCTTAAAAAAACACCCGTTATTTGTGGCATAATATTTTTATATCTTTAACTCGATCGCATTTTTTTTCAAAGTTTCAGATTTTATACCTGCCTGAAACTGGATGGTTTTGGACATTTCGGACAAATTTCGCCCACATTTTACTTTATTGGACATTCAACCATCGAATCGTGTACGGAGAGTGCGCACAGAAGAGAATATTGCAGCTGTAGCGGCCAGTGTCAATGAAGATCGTGAATTGTCCATTCGTCGGCGTTCTCAGCAATTGGGTGGTGGTGCAAAATTGGACCTTCCGTGTTGATCACTTGAAACGTAGTCGCGGCCAACATTTACATGAAGTCATTTTTAAAAAGTAATTGGCAGAGATTGTTTTATCATCTCAAATAAAAATTTAACAATAATATTCAAATTTTGTGTGTTTCATTTCAATTTTAAAAACCAAACGCTTAAAAAAACACCCGTTATTTGTGGCATAATATTTTTATATCTTTAACTCGATCGCATTTTTTTCAAAGTTTCAGATTTTTTACCTGCCTGAAACTGGATGGTTTTGGACATTTTTAATTTTTTCGCTTTTGTAATAACTATTTTTATACCGTACACCCATATGGTGAAATGGTATATTAAAGTCGCCAAAATGTATGTAACAGGCAGAAGGAAGCTTTTCCGACCCCATATAGGGCGCTAGGGTGTTCATATGCATGAGTGAGCGAGGTATGGTATGGTATACCTACATAAGTCGGCGAGACGACTTCATTTTGGTTGATTTGTACCGAAATACTCTTGGGAATTCCAGCGAAAATTTGTTTTGTTGGAGTCTTGAAAGGCTTACAATCCAAAAGGGAAAATGGAACTCGCTCAGCTGTGACCAATTCTACGCACGCATTTTTGACCTCGCTCATTCATTGACACTGAAAATTTGCATTTTTTTCAGGTACTGCAGCTTCTTCATTGAGAGGCTCGGCTTCATATATATTCTTATGCTGTTTCTTAAAAACAGTAAACATTTGGAATTTGAAATTAAAAAATTTTTTTTAGATTGGATGTGTATTTTTGCAAGGAAAGCTATTAACTCAAATTGAGTCAGTAATGATTTTTATTTTTGAGAAAAAAATAAATTACAAATATTTTTTTTTTTTTTTCAAAAATAACAGTTATAGGTTGAGGGAAAAAATAGAAATTAAAAATAAAAGTTATTCTTGAGTTTTATTTTAAAAGTAAAAAAAAAGAGTTTTTTCGAGTTAAATGGAAAAAGTTTCAAAATAATTATTATTGATTTTTTAGATTTATCTTATAACAGTTACGGTCCCTGGTATACAGGTTTCATTATTCTAATTGAATTGACATTGTTTTCCTCTGCTTCTGCTGGCTGCTTTGCCAAGACTACTAGTGCTATGCCATATGCAAACACGATTATATGGCAGTCCGGTGTAGGATGCCATCATGCATAGCATTCCACAATATATTCATATGTGATGCTGCTCTAGTTGGTTACCAGACAGTATTTTTATACCCTTGCAGGCGGCATTATAAAATTGATCAGATGTTTGTAACGTAGAGAACGAGACATTTCCGACCCCATAATGTTGATCAGAATAAGAATTTGAAAGCTATTAGGTTGATTCGATTGATTGACAGGTGAGTTACCTGTAACCCTGACATATACCTTTACAGCGGTTGCAGGATGACAGCTGCAATGTAGCTTATCCAGATTTTGAGTTTCCAGGGTGACTAGCATCCTTGCCTAAGCAATATGTTATTGGATAAATGTTACTAAAAAATGTGAACTGTCATCATTTGAGATCCTAATGAGGGGCTTTGGGCGTAGAGAGCTCAGTTAATAGATCCGAGTTGTGGTTTATAGTAACAAAAGCTATAAAACACTGTTTAAGTGGAATAAGCCAGAATGAAATGAAAACTATATGAATTTTTGTATAAAGTTTGAAAGGAATATTTTTCCTTTCCAAAGCCGTCGGTAATAATGAAAGTTAGTATATGAACTAATGACCATAAAATTGTAATTCTAATTGTAGCTTTCCAACATTTCTGAGGCTTTATTTAAAATTGTGTCGTTTTTTAAAATAAAATTTTACTCGTAAAACTGATTTATTGTGTATGCTAAGGAAAGGATGTAAGAGAAATATATTAAAAGGCGCTGCTACATTTTCGTCTTAAGTACGTATTTCATGAGGTAATGTATTTATAAGCATGTAAGTATATAATTTCATAACATAATGAACAACAAAATCCACACTTTTGGATATCTAGGAATAACGGTAATTGGTTCAAAACTCTTGTTCAATGATTCCTCTCCCAATGCTATATTAGTAACAAACTGATCCAATCTTAAGAAATAACAAATTATACTCTTAAAAATGCGTATAACACAAATCAAACAAATAGTATTTAAATAACAAGAAAATAAGCTGTTTTAAACATGGCAATACAGTAATGCAATAGAAACGAAGAATTTAAGTTTCTGCAAGAATTTCTTAACATTAGTACGGTATCGAACAATTAAATTTCTGCAAGAATTTCTTAATATTAGTACGGCATCGTTATTGCTGGTAATTTGGCCTGGTCTCTATTTTATGATTTGGTTGCGATAGAAGCGGTACAGATGCTGGGTTGTTCCTGTCATCACTTTGGAAATCACCTCCAACTTCAGAAGTAAACAAACTACTTATAGAGGCATTTTCGGTGTGCTCTGTATTAGCAATTCTCTGTTCGCCATGAATTTGACTACTAGTGCTTTTTTCTTCAAACGATATATCATTGTTAGTCGGCGACGATGTTATACTTCGATTCGGCTTAGAAAGGCGTCTTGCACTTTGACTGGCTGCTAGGAATCGTGGTTTTTCATCTTCAGTTATTGAATGAAGTAATCGTTCCACTTCATCGTCAAATGTCTCATTTGAGAATGTCCCCGATTTACGGCTCTTTTCTAATAGTGTAGCTTTTTTAGCAGTCAGGTACAAACTACGTTTAATCGCTATATAAATAACATCAGATGTAGCACGTACAGAGTAATCAGGCACAAAAGTTTGTCGAATTTTTGAATCCATGTTTAAGGACTGCAGTGACCCCATTTGTGTAGGTGAATCTGAAAGTCAACATTTTTGTCAAATAATTTTTCTAAATTTTACAATATTTTATAAGTTTGATTACCAATTACTACATTTTGAACCAATGCTTGAGTTCCAAAATAAGTAAACGGACCACTTTCAAACAGGAGGCCTTCCTTTCCAATTGTTACTTCTACTCGGCCTTCCAAAATAAGTACAAAAAAGTCCACAGCTTTTCCCTGGATGAATATAAATAGATTCGGGTCATCCTTGTTTTTCCCCTTTGCTTTGATGTTGTGAAAAACATCTTGATTAAGTAAACGCCGTAAAATGGGTTCCGAAACGACATCTTTTTTAAACGCATCAACAGCTAAAGCAAAGGTTATGAATGATAATATTGAAATCAACAAATTTGTATTTACCTGTGCTTAAGTACTGAAACGTGGCCAATGTTAACTGAGGAGAAATCCGGACAGCTTGAGTTTCCCGACGTTCAGCAAATGCAGAAAAGTCTGCCTTTTTGTACCTACTTCTGCGAATTTTCGTACGGTTATCGACGAAAACGTCAGTTTCATCAACAATTTCTGCTTGAATAAGTTCTTCAATAACATCTTCCAAAGTAACAAGACCAACAGTTTCGTAGAATGGATCACCATCTCCTTCATTATTAACGCGATGCACAAATGCTATATGACCAATCGTCCCTTCCTTGAATTGATTGAACATAATATCCAAAGTATAGTCTTCAAAAACGAAATGGACTGGATTTTGATAAAATTCGCACAAAGTTTTTAGCGGTGTGTTGTCGTCGGTGTCAACAAATGCTAAGTCTTTTATGTAAAGTAATGTGACAATGTTTTTTCTGTCGCCATCATAAACAGGAATTCGAGAATATCCCGAATTCATTATTTGAGAAACGGTTTCAAAATCAAGCACAGCGTCCAAAGAAAGCATAAATGCGTCGTTTATATGTGTCATTACATCTGCAACTGTTTTTTTACGTAACTCCAACGCGCCCGATATAATATTGACTTCATTTTTATCCAAATCATTTATATCGTTAGTTACCTAATTTGGGAGAGGTAATATTATCTGCACAAATAGTCATAGCCTTTATGAAATAATCCCTAACTTAAATACTTACGCGAACAAGTTCCTTTAGCCGTTCACGATTGTAGACATTACCAATTTCTTCACCCAAAAGTTTGTCAAGTAGTCGGGAGACTGGATATGAAAGTGGAGCTGTTACGGCCATTACAGTTTTTGTTATCAAAATTGTTTTTGCTCCGATTGCCAAGCCATGTCTTGAACAAACAGCCTGAAAAGAATGTTAAAAAAACATTGTACAGTTGTACTGCAATAATAAATTATATACAAAGTGGTGGAAAAGTTTATGGGACAAGCAGTTTTTCGTCTCGTAATTATACCCTTGCAAAAAAGGTTTATTAATTTTGGTCAAAAGTATGCAACGTATTGAATCTCCGACCATATTAAGTATATATATTCTTGATCAGCTCGACGAGACGAGTTCAAATAGCCATGTCTGTCCGCCCGTCCGTCTGTCCGTCCGTCTGGATCGATGTGAACTCCTCCTAGACCGTAAGAGCTACAGAGCTGAAATTTTGCACGTAGGCTTGTATATACTGCAGGGGTTGTATATCTCGGATTCAGCCGGATCGGACGACTATATCATACAGCTCCGATACAAACGGCAAAGTCACGACTTTGGCTGTGACTTTTCTCAATAACTTCGCTATTTTCTGAGCTATTGTCATAAAATTAAATATTATTGGTGTGTTTATTAGATCTATCCGTTCTAAATTTGATCAAAATCGGGTGACTTATAATATAGCTCCCATGGGAACAATCGGTAGTAAACAGTGACTTTGATCAAATATTTCGGTATTTCCTATACTAAGATCGTAGGCAGTTTTTTCGCAAACACTAAGACTTTTTAAATAAAAGTTTCCACTTTGACTGCTATAGGAGAATGAAAAAATGAAAAAATAACAAAAAACATATAAGGGTATACAAAGATTGACGCGGTCGAAGTTAGCCCCGCACTTCATGTTTTCATTTGATTCGATTTTTAAATAATGTTATTGAACAGATTGCTCTTGCCTATTCATACCATTGAGTTGATCATTGTGTTAAGATAATGTACCATAAGTTTTGTAAACTTAACGCAAAGCTCCGAATTTGAGCCCGGTAATTCAAATTTCAAAAATATATAATAATGACAATAATGACCTTTAAACCCTTTGAGAAAGTTGAAGAAAAACTGTATGCAAATTTTTAATTTATTTCCGGAATCCAATTTGTATTATTCTTCTGTAAAACAACCCAACTATTTCCCTCCCTTTTCAGGGATTGCTATTTAGGTAGGAAAGGACGATAATAATGGCAAAACCCACAGGTGGTTAATAGCAAGTATAACAACCTCTTCTTGCGAGACAACAAAGTCTATCTATTTTGTAAATTTGTGTTTAACATTTTGTATCACAGTTAAGTAAAAAAATTGGTTGGGTTAGACTACTATAACATAGAAATGTAAGGATCGGAGTAACTTATTCTTGTTTATTTCAAGTTTACTTTGTTTTTAATGCTGTCTGATTTTATTTTTATACCATAGATTCGTAAACTATGACAAAATTTGTTTAAATTTAAAGCGTCATACTCGACTATGCAGCTTTAACTTGGACAATTCTAAAGCAATATGATTCTTAAAATCATATAAGTTTATTTTTGTTCAGCTAAAAAACCTAATTTTCGAGGTACCTCACTTCACATCGAAATATGTATCTCTTTTTTTCCAAAATCATATAATATTAAAAATGCTACTACAGATACCACATTACCATTTAAAAATTATTTACCTCAGTTTACTGACGCTATATGACCAAAAATTAGCAACCGAATATAACAAACGTGTATTTCGTCGATTTTTGATGTAACCTCAGATATTCTTTACAACAGTGGTTAAGTCGAGTTTTTTGCCCACCAAAGCCCTAAACGATGATATCGATGACATATCGATACTAGAGAAATCGATAACAATATTATAGATACTCATCTCACATGGACTAACAATATGAAATACAATTTAATAATTATACCATACACCCATGGGGTGACATGGTATATTAAAGTCGCCAAAATGTATGTAACAGGCAGAAGGAAGCTTTTTTGACCCCATAAAGTATATATATTCTTGATCAGTATCAGCCGAGTCGATATAGCCATGTCCGTCTGTCCGTCCGTCCGTCCGTATGAGCGTAGATCTCGGAGGCTATAAGAGATAGAGCCACCAAATTTGGAATGAAGGCTCGTGTAGTATGTGGAGTGATCGAGTTTATTTCAAATTTATGCCAAGCCCCTTTCCGCCCCCGCAATTTAAAAAAAACGTTTATCTCAAAAACTATTGCAGCTAGAGGCACCATATTTGGTATGTATATTTGCTTAGTAAATGCGCACATTTTGTATCTATAAATGTTTTGCCACGCTCCTTTCCGCCCCCGCAATTCAAAAAAAACGTTTTTCTCAAAAACTATTGCAGCTAGAGACACCATATTTGGTATGTATATTTGCTTAGTAAATGCGCACATTTTGTATGTATAAAGATTTTGCCACGCCCCTTTCCGCCCCAGAAATTTGAAAAACTCGATTATCTCCCGTAATTTTCTAACTTGTGCGGTACACTTAAATTTGATACTAATATCAAGAAAAATACCGAATTTTATCAAAATCGGATCAAAAATATTTAAGTTAAGCATATAAACGATTTTCCATAAGGCTGGAGTTGGCCTTTGGCTAGTGGGGGCGCTAGGGTGCTCGTATGCATGAGTGAGCGAGATACTAAGATATGCTTGTAAATTGCATGTGAACAGAATTTGTAAAAAATAAAAAAAAATATCAAAGAAGCTAACTTCGGCAATGCCGAAGTTTATATACCCTTGCAGTCCTTGGCAATCATTTTTTTACATTTTGAAATTTCTTTCCTTGCAACTCAATTCATCAACACACAAACAAAACATTTAAATTACTTCACTTTTTACTAGAATTTTTTAGCAAAGCACAAACGCATACACATACATACATACGTGTAGCGCTGCGTCTGTGTGTGTGTATGCATGTGCTCTGTTTGATTTGCTGATGACGTAGAACCGATTTGTATTGACTGTAACTTGTGTTCTATTTATCTGAGATTTAATATCAAATTCTATTATATTGGTAAATTTCATGGAGATACTCCAATTTTTGCAAAAATTGTTGTTCTAGAGCTATATGTTATAGTAGTCCGATCCTGACAATTTTCATACTCTATTATCTCCCGTAGTAGCTAAAAGTAGCTCAAATATGAAATTTCATTCCGATAGCTCTTAAGATGCCAGCGTGAAGTTGATTTGCACAGACGGACGGACGGACGGACGGACGGACGGACGGACGGACAGACGGACATGGCTATATCGACTCAGCTTCTCATGCTGATCAAGAATATATATACTTTATGTGGTCGGAAACGTCTCCTTCTGTGCGTTACAAACATCTGACCAATTTTATAATACCCTCTGCAAGGGTATAAAAAATAAAAAAAGCATATGCATTTGTTATTATAAATTTGAAACATTTGTTTTACTGGCGTATGGTATACATAAGTCGGCGAGACGACTTACTTACTTCATTCTTATATGATAACAATGCAATTCGTTTAGAAACAACGGAGTTATTCAAAAGCTGATCGAGTTATTTACCTTCCCTTTATTATTTGTCGTTCTTAGTGGATGCTTGACGTTAGACGGTGCTTGATTTTTTTTTTAAATCTCCGAGATCAAGGTGTTTATTCTTAAATACAAAATATAAAAGACCATTTGTACGAAATAAAGCTAGCCACATCTGTTGGGAAAGTTTCGATTTTAATGGTTTTTTTCTTAAATCATGGTTAAATTTAAAGAACGATAATAAAAATTGTGTCCAAGTCAGAGATGCTAAGCGCTATTCACAAAATTTTGTCTTGCTGAACTGAAGAAAGCCGAGAAGCATAATTTCCAAAATCCTGCAATTAGCCATATACGCTGAAATTCAAAAGCCATATATTCTTTTAAGACATTTTTAATTCAAACATAGATTTCGACAACAAAAAATGAAAAAAATGCTGCATTTTTTTTAAATTGATTTTAAAGCATGGTTTAAATATATGTACAATTGCTGTAGAAGTTCCTTTCCATGATATTAACCACATAATGATGAGCTAAAAAATAAAAAATTAATTTATAAATTTGTGGTACCTTGCCGAAATAATAAAAGCTCTGATATTCTTTGCTTCAAATGTTTCCATCGATAAATAAAATGAAAAGGGTTAAAAATATGCCGCCAAAGGAACCAAGACAACTTTAAAAAGGGATAGACATTATTCCAATTTGTTGGATTGTGTAATATACCTCTTTTTATACCATGCACCCAATATGGTGAAATGGTATATTAAACTCGCCAAAATGTATGTAACAGGAAGCTCCTTCGACTTTTCGATAAACTGTATATGTATTTTCTTGATCAGGATAAACATGCTAGTCGACCTAGCCATGTCCGTTTGTCCGTCAGTCCGTCTGCATGAACACCCAGATCACGGAGACTATAGGAGCTATGTATGGCCACGAAATTTGGTATAGGTTGTAAGTCTATAGAGTTAATTTTAATTTTGAATTTACATAAAACTGATTTTCTTAAAAACTATAACAGCTAGATTCATTAAATTTAGTTTATATGTAAGATGTGTGCTGATTTGCTGGTCGATTTTGTAGTTGAGAGTATGCCCAGTCAGTTGGAGTGAGTCGAGAAGTAGTGTCGTCGTCGAAAAGTTGCAAGCGAAAAAAGTCGAAAGTCATCGGAACAATTAAGTTGAAAAGTCAAGTCGTTATAAGTTGAACATTAAACGTTGTAACTAATTAAGTATAATACTATTTCTTTTTCTAAACTGATCTCTAAAACTTGCTATTTGTTCATATACGAATAAATCTCTTACATTTGGTGGCTCGTCCTATCGGTTAACATAATAACAATCAGTGCTTATGTTGTGAAATGGTTCTTAAAAGTTGCTAAATAGCATTTAAAGCTGCAAGTTGCTATTGTTGGGAAATTCCTGAAAACAGTTGTGAAATTAAAAGAGAGTTGTTGTTGTTAGAAGAAAAGAGAAGAGAACACGAAAGAGAGAAAAATAGAAGAAGGAAACAACACAACGCTGAAAAATATGCTACAGTTGCTGGCGCTGAAAATTGAAGCTGACGAAGTGAAACAGGGTGACTCAGGCATTGAAGCAGACGATTTTGCTAAGGTGGTACCCAACTATGATAGACAAAGCATGCCTGTGGAGCTGTGGTTAAATAATTTTTAAAGTTGCAAAAATATTTGAAGATTCAACAGCAGTATGCAGTTATGATGATCTTCGTGTCCAGTTGGACAACGAATTTGGCATGGACGACGTTTGTAGTGCTAATATACATCAGAAAGAGAGTACATGTCGATATAGACTTAAAATCGGTACTGCGCTATATAGTAGACGGTTTAAAGTTGCAACGGATTGCGCAGCCTTTAAGCAGACAATAAACAAGAAGGATGTACCTCGAGACGTAGCGCGATGGATTGTTTAATTGCATATTTTTTACTTCAATGTGAAACATAGATCTGGGGAGAGACTTAAACATGTGGATTGTCTCAGTCGCTATCCACAAGGGATTATGATTATACGATCGGTAACGTCGGCGCGATTTAAAAAAGCGCAGCAGGAGGATACAATGTCACAGGCTCTGATTGAATTGTTGCACAATCAACCGTGTGAAGATTTTAAATTAATAGGCGGTCTTTTCTACAAAACGGTTGGCGGTAGTGGTTGTCCCGAAACAAATGGAAAAAGAGATTATTGTTGAAGCTCATAATGTTGGCCACTATGCGTTGCAAAAGACGATGCACGCAATTCAACAGTCCTATTGGATGCCGCATTTAGAGTAAAAAGTGGGCCAAAATATTAACTGTGTCAAATGCAAATTTATAACAAAAAGTTTGTCAAAAAGGAAAGATTAACGCAGGTGATAGACAATAAAGATAGACCATTAGAAACGGCCATTAAACGGTGTGGATAATCCTGGGCCATTAGATGCAACTTCAAAGCAATATAAGTATATTTTTGCTATGGTCGACGCCTTCACGAAATTAGTTTGTTTGGTTATATCCAACAAAAACAACAAGTGGCGAGGAAGTACTACGAAAGTTAAAAGAGTGGTCTTGTATATTTTGTAACGCTGTTCGAATTGTCAATGACAGAGGATCTGCATTTATAGCTAAAGATTTCGAGGAATATATCAAGTCGAACGGAATCCACCATGTTTGGACAACAACGGGCGTCCCAAGAGGCAACGGTCAGATCGAACGTGTAAACAGATCTATCATTACGATTTTTTCCAAGCTGTTTTCGGATGAACCGGCAAAATGGTTTAAGTATGTGCCAAATGTGAAAAAAGCTATTAACTCTCATGACAATGTATCAACAAAGATAACGCCATTTGAATGCTGGGTGTTCAAATAAACAATGGGCCAGAGAATCTGATTCTTAAGTTGTTATAAGAGGAAATATGCGACAAATTTGACGAAGTGATACAGTTAATGAGAGCTTCTGCCAAACGTGAAATTACTAACGCCCAGGAAGCATACAAGAAACAATACGATTCAAAACGCAAATAAAGCAGCAACGGATATCGAGGGGCCAATCCTCACAGCTACTAGCTCAGACAATATATTGGCGGAACAACCAGGATTCGGCGCTGTCACCGGGGTCGGATGACTATAATATATATATATGACTATAATATATAAATATATATATAAATGCTTAAATGCTTCGAATGCGGTTAGTGAATTATTACCGGTATCACTTGGGAATAACCTCTCAAAATCGGTGCCAATTGTAGTGTGAGATGAGTCCGGGAAATTACCCACTCCAATGGAAATTTCCGATAGTTCTAAAAATATCGAAGGACCCATATTAGAAAGAAACTTAACGTCTCAAATATTGCGGTGGAAATAATGAAGGAATATACTGTAAAGAAGAAAAATCAGCAACCGATTCGCCTACCGAAAACAACAACCAGTACCGGATCTACGGGGGGTGAAAACTCCAAAACTCCGAGTCGGATAGAAAATCAGTTTGGTTAAGAAATTTTACAAATTTTTTGCTTCGATTTCCTCCCACTTACAACAACTACCACTATTTCCGCATATCAGCATGTGCTGGTGTGTCAAAAAACTAGTTTCGTTCATAACATTTTATTTCCAAGGAGATTGAGTGTGGTGTATTTAAATCATTGAGAATCAATAACAGTTTGTCTCCTGTTCAGCTTCCAGCTGATTTTAATTTATCTGCTTTAGCATGATCACTAACGGATGAATCTTTCATGATGCTGCCCTCTATGTTACATGACTTTATTGATGGCCTTCTAGGCTTATCTTTATTTCATGTCAATCCTGTCTTTAATTCTAATGGAATTAGATCGTTAGATCTCATTTATTTATTGGATTCTTCTTTTGTAATGTTTCTAGGATCGAACCTTTTGTTATTCCTGAAGATAAATTTCATCCAACATTAAATTTAAAAATTGATCTACCCTCACTATCACCTATTACTTGGTTCAAATTAGTTACCTCTAACTAGGTGCTTTGCCAGCTTTAATGAAAACATTATTACTACAGATCGGTCTTATCTGTAAAATTGTAAAGATATGAACAGCTATTCGCTTCTTTTATGATACTCTGAATTCACTCTTTGATATTTGTTTGCCTCTTGGTAGGCAGGAGCGGCTTAATAAACCTTCCTGGTGTTCTCGAGAGTCATCCAATTTGAAAATTGTAAAGACTCGATATTATAAGAAGTTTCAAAAACACGACGTTCATCAGATTACGCTCTGTATACAGTCGCTCGATCAAATGCTATAAGAATTATCTTTAGCGGTGTAAGCTTCAGTTTTCTTCTGACCCTAAACAATTTTATAACTTTGTTAATTCTAAGCGTAAGACCTCTTGCACTCATCTTTTTTGTCCTTTTAAAATAAAACAGCGAGTAGGCGCAATCAGGCAATTGCCGATATGTTTTGCGTGTTTTTTCAAAAGAACTTATTCATCAAAGGAAATCGAGCAAGTCCGTATCCTTATCATTTAAAAAAGACTAACTGCATTTTTAATCCAGTTCAATTATAACTTCCCAATTGAAACATTTTTGCAGCTGTATTATTTCTCCATCCCAACATGGGGTTGTGAAACGTAGATCTACAACCACTAACCTTTTAGAATTTACCTCTATAATCATCAAGGGGTTCAAAAATGGTAAACATACTGATGTCATATACACCGACTTCAGTAAAGCCTTTGATTCTGTTAATCATACCCTATTACTTTATAAACTGAACGACATTGGATTCCTACCTCTTTTCCTTTCCAGGGTTCGAGAATATTTATCAAACAGAAAACAGAAGGTACTTTTCAAGTCTAATTTTTCCTATTCCATTCCTGTGACTTCTGGTGTACCTCAAGGTAGTCATCTTGGCCACCTGCTTTTCACTTTATTTATTAACGATCTTCCATCAGTCATTATTCCCGTGTGCTTATGTATGCTGACGATGTTAAGCTTTGTCTACTTATAAACAGATTTATTTAGTCGGCTACAAGCTGATCTTAAACATTTTCAATCCTGGTGCCAGTTTAATCTATTAAATCTTAACACTACCAAATGTAAGGTAATGAATTTGTATCGTAACTCTCTTCAACTAGTCACTTATTTTTTAAACAATAGTCCTTTGGAACGTCTAAATAATATGAATGATAACGATAAGTAAAAATTTTAACACCCATATTTCCACCACGGTGGCAAAGGCCATGAGTGCTATGGGTATTATTAAAAGGTGGTCAAAAGAATTTGACGACCCCTATACAACTAAAGTTATTTTTACTTCGCTTGTCCATCCTTTGAGTCGCACCAGATAGACTTGAATCCGTTTAAAAGAAGTTCTTGATATATGCTCTTCGTGGCGTAAGCTGGGATCGCAGTGCCTTCGTATTCTAGTAGACTTCTTTTGATTAACCTTCCTTTCTAACTAACCGCAAAATTATGCTTTATGGTGTTATTTTTATGTACAAGTTCCTAAATGGTGATATTGACACGCCTGAGTTATTGGCTCGGGTAAATTTGTCGGTACCATGTAGACGGTCCTCTACTCTGATTACAACCTTATATTCCCTATAATCTGCTCAGAGTCTTCTATTAATATACTTCAAGCATCTATCCTTTCCTATTTAGTTCATAGATATCTGTTGTTTTATTTGTTTGTCTGTTTTTTCTATAGTGTTTTTGTCCACGCGATTCGTGTCGTACGTTATGCGGCTGCTCCACTCGGTTGGTCGGGTGCGTGGTGGGCAGCTATCTGCTTAATCTTGCGGCAACAGGCTTTGTCCTGGTGCCGGAGGGGTCACTTGAACGTCCTGCACATACATAATATCGTTAACAGAACGGCAAGGGTACACCCTAAGAATAAGTGTACGCAAATCATTTGTGCGTTTATGGCACTCTGAAGTCAGACTTGATGCCATGTACTGATAATTTCGAACATGCTCATACGCACAATTGCAAACCGGTTTCGTGATCTTTTTTTGCATGTATACATGAGTTGAGGCCGAGCAAAATGCAAGATAAAAGGAAATGAGCGAAATCGAGAGCACAACACTTGGGTTCATACACATTCATATATGTGAAATGAAAATAAAAAGCCGTTTTTTGCTGTCTCGTTGTGTGTTATATTATACAATCATACGAGGGGGTCCGATAAGTACTTAGCCTCACCGCCCAGCGGCGTCACTATGGCAAGAAAAGTTTATTATCGTGTAGAACGAACCATCTTATAGACGACAAAGCTAAAAATTTCTGTCGAATCGAATTTGTGGTTTTGGTTTGACTCTGTATAGAAGCGAGCGTGTCCACGGATTTTGAAAAATGGAAAAAGAGCAAGACCGATTCTTGTTTTTGAAATGGAAATCACAAAGTGAAATCAAAGATCGGTTGGATGCTGTGTACCGTGACTTTTCTCCTTCGATAGCGACCGTCAAAAATTGGTTCAACGAGTTTCAACGTGGTCGCACGTTGAAGTCCACGATCTCGTATTGGCAGACCGACAGTTGAATGTACGCGAGATAGCTGAGACAGTTGGTATCTTAAAGGACCGCGTGGGTTATATCCTCCATGGCATGAGAAAGCTGTCGGCGCGATGGTGCCGCGTTTGCTTACGCCGACATTGATCGGATAAGGAAGGAGTTTTTCCGTCGTTTTGTAACCGTCGACGGAACTTGGATCTACTGGAACACACCAGAGACCAAGGAACAGTCGAAACAGTGGACTTCACCAGGCGAATCTGCTCGAAGAAGGCGAAGACTGTCTTTTGAGCTTGAAAGGTGATAGCCTACGTTTTCTGGGATTCACAAGGTGTGATCTACATCGACTACCTGGAGAAAGTCACAGGGGCCTACTATGCTGAATTATTGACCCGATTCAACGCTTAATTAAAGAAAAAACGGCTCCATTTGGCGAAGAAAAAAGTGCTCACACCTCCGCTGTCGACATTGCCAAATTGGTCGAATTGGGCTACGAACTGCTGCTCCTTCCACCGTATTCTCCAGATTTGGTCCCGTGCGACTTCTTTTTATTTCCAAATTTGAAAGTCACTCGCCGGGCAGAAATTTGAGTCAAATGAAGTCATCGCCGCCACAGAGGCCCATTTTTTAGACCTCGAGAAAACTTATTTTTCAGACGGGTTAAGAAAGTTGGAGCTTCGCTGGATCAAGTGTATCAATATCAAAGGAGACTATGTTACATCGACACTTCTCCAAAATTTTCGTTTTCCATTTGTAGGCTAGGTACTTATCGGACTGCCCTCGTATGTACTTATGTATTGAAGACATAAGCGATTCGCTCACAGCGCATTATTGCGCATTGCTTTTTGTGATCTATCGTTGCTCTTAATATATTTGCTTTGAGTGCACTGTGCCGTTCACTTATGTACCCAAAAGGTGTTTGGTGAAATAGAATAGACGCTTACTGTTTAAGTGAGTGAAGAAATGCAAAAACACGAAACACGGAATGCCATTTGTGAATTTTTTATATTTTTTTTTTCAACGTTTAATTTATTTGTTGACTCTACTCTTAAATTAGAGCCTAACAACAAGTTTGAAATATTTTTCTTTTCTAGTACTTAAGCCAAATCCAGGGGATACTGCAGGCGGCCCTAATCACTTATTATTGGGTTGGTCTGTCATTTCTTTTAAGACGAATTCTATTATTAGTTCGCGTAAGGGAATTGACAAAAGCATTTGGATGTGCATCCAGTTTTGCAGAATACTTTAGTTGCTGAGTACCTATTTCAGATTTTACGGTAGGTATATTTAGATCATTTTGAATGTTGTCGTTCCGTATGTACTACGGAGCCCCAGTGATTGTATGATGCCGACATTGCTGGTACTTGTAATATCCCATAGAACGGCACTCTAAGTCCAGATGGGCTTCAGTACGGAGTTGTATAGAAGGATTTTATACTCCAGATGTAGAGGGGACCGAGCATTGATGATCCAATGTAAGCTACTCGCTTTCAGTTTTAACATTAATTTTTTTGCTTCGACGTGCTTGCGCCAAGTTAGTATTCTGTTTTATTCTCTTACGCCAGGTTGCTAGCCATTCCTCTACCAACTTTAGATGTTCCTCTAATTTAGCAGGGTCTTGTATTGGGCATTTTGATCTGCTGAGGATTGCAGTGACATCGGTAAAAGTGGACGTCGAATGTAATAAACTCGTTGGTAAGTCTGCAGTGTACAGCAGGTAGAGCATTGGGCCGAGTACACTACCTTGCGGTACACCAGCTTTGATTTCAAAATCAGTCGAGATGCAGCGATTACAAAAAAAAAAAAAAAAAAAAAAAACAAATTTTCTTATTGTAAAGGTGAGATTCCATGATTTTGTGGGTGTAGAGAGTAGGAGTTTTTGACGGATTTTGAACATTCGACCCTCCAGCCAAACTCTATGGGCAACATCGAGGAAAACAGCATTCTTTTAGTTCGAATGCTGTTCGTATTTCGGATGTTATGCGATTGACTTGTTCAATTGTCCTGTGTTTCGGTGAAGCCGAACAGGTGTGTATTTTCCGATGCCAGAAATGAGTTTAGTCGGATCTGCAGGAGCTTTTCAAAAAGCTTTGAAAGACATGGCAGCAAACTAATTAGCCTATAGGATGATGGCTGGGTTTTTGGCCTTTCTTCGGCTTTAAATAGTTTTTAATAACTGCCGAGATTTCATACGATTGGAGTTCCAAGTACTCACTATCCGTTAATGTGCTCGAAGGGGGAAATACGAACGAGTTTGATGTTAGATTTGGCTGGAAAACCATTTTAAGATGTGTGACAAACAATTCCTCTCTGTGTCACTGCGAGCCCATCCGTCCGTTGGACTCCTTATCGGTGAAACTGTCTCTGTAGGAGCGCTTAAAGTTGGGTAGGCTTTCCACAAAGGATGTTTAGTGGTGGTTGGACTGAGCTTTTCTACTGCAGTGTCTCCGCATTGATCTGATTACGCGGAATACTCTGGGTTGCTGCAAAATCAATCAAGTCAGGCACTCTCTGTGGGTCTGTGGGCCAGTAAGTACCTACCCGGTGAGACGCAATCCATCTTATTGAGGGGGTTGACTATTGTGTTGTACAGCTGCTTGCCTTTAGGATTTACCAGGCGAGATTCCCAGTGCGTATGCTTGGCGTTGTAGTTCCCTGCTGCAATGAATCGATCACCGAGTGTTAACGACGTCGGTAAATTCCTTTTCAAGTTTGAGAAGCATGGTGGCCAGTACAGGGCAACCAATGTAGTGTTGCCACAGCTGGTTTGGACAGTTATAGCAGTTGCTTGTAGGTGCTGTGTGTGTTTTATACGGTTTTGGATTAGGATACCAGTCCCGCCATGAACTTTTCCGCCTGTATGGTTTGTTGCGTAGAAGGTATATTTTGGTATTTGAAAATTATTTTTTGATGTTAGATGTGTTTCAAAAATCAGCATGACGTCGATTTCACATGTGTCTAGGAGTAGTGGCGGTTAATTTTTGTGCTTGGAGATGCCGTTAGCATTCCAGAGACATAGACATAGGGAAGCCATGATTTATACTCGATAAGGTTCTGGATAAGCAGGTGTTGATTCCGCATCAGTTCCTGCATACAGTTTGGCATGAACGTCATAAAAGTGGTCATGTTTGGATTAAGTGAGAAAAAAAAGAGCCTCTAGACCATTTGGAGTTTGCTGCCCAAGTTCTGGTGCTCTAGGTGGCGGATTCTATAGATGGTGAAGCGACGGTGTCTCTTTCGCGGGTTCCGTCCATTTCGGAGCACGCTAGCTAAGGATACCCTACTGGTTGTAGTAGGAATGTTAGATGATCTAACAGCCTTGGTAAAGAATACTCCTGGTGAAGTTTTGGAGGTGTTGTAGGTGACCTTTGGTCCAGTGGGGGGTTTGCGCCCGTTTAGGTGTGATTAAGATCCTTAAAGACAGGACATCCTCTGTAGTTGCGACATTATTTCTGTCCTTGGTGCAAATGCCTTCTTTATAATGTTCGCCATAGCCAACACACACTGACATAAGATTGCCATTGTTAGAAGTGTGGTTGTATTCCTGCCACTTTTTACACTGTGGTGGTTGGTATCTCTTATGGGGCTCCTCTACGGTGATTCTTCTGTGCAATAGCAACTGAAGGTTGTAGATGGGGTGCACTGCAATTGGCTTTAACCGCTTTGCATCTGGTTGGAGCTCGATTTTAAAGAGTCGCTGTGCGACTTTGTTTCTGTTGACGATATTGACAACGGACTTAACTGCAAACCCTTTCTCGGCCAACGCGTCTGCTATTTCTTGTGTTGGAACCGATAACTCAATACTACTTTTTAGTTGGTAGGTATAAAAGTTGAAATAGCATTACGGAGAAACTTTTCGATGATGCGGAAATTGTCCTCAGTTTGTGTTTGGCATTTAATTTCTTTTATGTTTCCCCTATTGAGAGGGGTTACAACAATGTTATTTGCCCCTACTATTTCTACTAGTTTCGAAATCAGGGCGGTGCAGTTGACTCCACGGATATATAGTGGGAGAAGCCTATCCGATTGCATTTTTTCTACAGTGCCGGCTTCGGCGTCTTGCTGATCGGCAAGAATTTTAAAACGGTTTCCGCTTAGCGGTGCTACTCGTTCATTTGGTTTGGTTAATTTAGGGGTATTGCCACTTTTTTTCTTTTGTGAGCTTAGCTTCTGCTTAGTTATTGTAATATATCTATTCATTCCAGTTTGGACAAATGGCGTAGAATTTATTGTTGTGGCTGGCTCTGGGTGAATTGGCGTTGACGGTTTGACGCAGGTCTAAACTTCAGCAGTGGTTGCTGTCAACGAGCTGACGGTGCTGGTCGTTGCAATCGGTGACCCAGTTATCAATATTGATGGAGAAGCACATTGCTCTCTGCACGGTAAATTGCTGTTGGTTGCTTAGTGGCTTACATTTTCGGTATTAATGCTTACGGTAGCATTTATTGAGGTCGGCAACACCATCGAAAAGTACGCATAGTTGCGTTGCACCGAGAGTCGACGATTTGTTCGATTTGAATGATTTGTTCGATTTGAATGATTTGTTCTTGTAGCTGTTGCTGGTGGGGATCGAGAGAGCTTAGGCCCGAATTGGTCGACATGGCTTTTCCAAAGTTACGCAGTTAGTTATTGCAACTATTTATTGCTATTAGATCAAACTAATAGCAATATGATTGTAAATAGGCGACTGAGAGCGGTACACAATTTTTGCAAACGCGATATTTTCTTATTTTTGACATTAAAATTTGCTGAGTGCATTCAAAAAAACTCGTCTGCACGCGGCGGCGGTTGAATATGAACGAGTGTGTTTTTCTTTTCTTGCTGTTTGTGAGTGCGACAAGCACTCTAAAATGATGAGTGCGATTCGGGTGCCAAAAAATGACACTCTTGACGTTCTCACTCAAACACTCGTTCTTTCCCAATTTCTGTAGACGTTAAAACAGTACCATGAATTTTGACTTATGTCTGAATATTGCTGCGAGAGTTAAATAAATATAACACAGGCCAACATGATTTTTGGTGACGTTAATTTGAGAGATGTTTTTAACTAATTTGGGTACGCTGATTCTGAATGCATACTTGGTTTTTGCCCATCATATCCAGATTTTGTGAAATTAGGGGATCTGGGGTTGAAAAATAAAAATAGAATAGATACTATAGAAAGTTAAAAATTGTTTTTCTACTTTTTTACCAGATTTTGTAATATACTGTTCAAGAAAAAAATTTCTTATTTGCTAACATTCATAATAAATAATTTGTGGAATGCATTAGACTTCAATAATTCTTTAAAATTAAAAGACAACAAATTCTTATTTTTGGTTCAAATTTAACTAATTTTAGAAGCACATCCAAAGTGTAAGATATTATGCATTATAACACAGAAACGCCTTTTCGATATTT
Source organism: Drosophila paulistorum (assembly GCA_018152135.1). Lineage (NCBI taxonomy): Eukaryota > Metazoa > Arthropoda > Insecta > Diptera > Drosophilidae > Drosophila > Drosophila paulistorum. The sequence continues at coordinate 4,801,334 of JAECXG010000823.1, forward strand.
TGAAAATTGCTTTTAAATCATACCTAATATATTAATAAGTTTAGTGGTATAATAATTTGTTTATATTATACTACAAAATGTTGCAAATGATATAATTTTGAATTATTCCATAGCATTTTCCTGACGTTATGGACAAAAACTAAGTACAGGTACCCCCAAATTACTATTTAACTTAAAACACTTTTTCATGACTTAAAAAATGTCGACCTGTGTAATTTATGTATATACCTTTGCAAAAAGGCATAGAAGGAAGCGTCTCCGACCATATAAAGTATATATATATTGTTGATCGGCACGACAAGTCGAGTTCAAATAGCCATGTCCGTCCGTCTGGATCAGCGCAAACTTCTCCTAGACCGTAAGACCTACAGAGCTGACATTTTGCATTTAGGCTTGTATATAGTGAGCAGGTTGTATATCTAGGACTCAGACGGATCGGACCACTATATCGCTATATAGCTTCCTTTCTCAATAACTTCGTTATTTTCTGAGCTATTGTCGTGAAATTTCATATTGGTCAGTTTATTACACCTACTAACGACTGTGATCAAGAATTTGATCAAGATCGGGTGACTATATCATATAGTTATTTCCTATACCATTCTTTCGCAAACATTAGCCTTTTTAGATAAAAAGTTTTTTCACTTTGATGGCTATAGGTAAGGAGAGAGTTACCAAAACAGTTGCAAGGGTATACGAACTTTGACGCGGTCGAAGTTAGCCCCGGTCCTCTGGTTTTTGTTATGTCTTACATAATAATTCAATTTCAAAACCAAAAAAAAAAAAAAAAAAAACACAGTAAACAAATAGAGTAAAAACACCTACTATGGTGGAATGAGTCCCAAAACGATTAAACAAAGATGACAAAGTTTTTCAATATTATATAGCTCTTTCTATTATTACACTTTCCTTAATTGGCTATCTGAATCGTATCTGAGCAGACACTGCTGCCCTATGCAGTAGAGAATCAAACTAGGGCAATATGTATTCAGAAGGTAAAAGAATAATTAATGCAGCGTCTCGTATTGTCGCCCAATCGAACACTGACTAGAACCTGGAGTGTGACGTTAACAAAGGTTTCGCTTCTGCGAAGCCGACCACCAAAAACAATCTTTGGTCCTGCAGGATGAGTGCAGAGCACAGATGAGTGTCTATAATATCGGGTAAGGGGTCAAGTTTATCTGAGCTCCATTTAAGTCGCTGCCTAGGCGGACTTGCCAAAAATACCCATGGTAATTAATCGCAGAATTGATTTCATAGAAGAAATTTCAAGTTTAAAGTGTTACTTGGAATTAGAATATGTTTAATTAAGAGTTAGTTCGATACCTACCTGCGGCGTGATTTCACCAAACAACACGATAGCCAATGTAGAGACAACAACGGCAAACAGTCCAGAAGTTAAACCATCCAGGAGAATGGTAAAGGTGGAATTAACCAACACATTACCCAACAGAATACTGCACAACAGATAATTACCTTGATCCCGGACGGGTGCAATTTTAGAAGCATACTTTTTTTCTTTTTCCGTGCCAGTGTTTCGTAAAATCTAGTAAAAAAAAATGTGAGTTGTAAATATTTTCAACAGTTGCACATATTGTTATACCTTTAATTCAGTTCGGTCCATCGACATTAGCCCTAAATTGAGACCTGAGAACAACGCCGAGAAACCTAGACATGTTACAATAATTAAAATTGCCACCCACACAGGCAATAAAGGTTCCCGTGTTTCTATTTTTAACCATTTGTTTTTTCCTTGATGCTCAAGGGGTTTAGTGCTCAATGCGCTGTGCTGTAAAAAATAAAGTGCTTAATAATAGATAAATGACAGACTTTTAACTTTTTTAATTACCCCTTTGGCCTCGTCGGCACTTTTAGCACATATGTAGTAAACATTACTAGAGGGGGGAAACTTCACAACGTACGTGGCTGAAGACCCATCACTGAAGACATCTCGTGGTTTGATGAGGTCTGTAGCTGGCTTAAGGCAAGGCCCCTGATAATCATTTTCCTCATTAGTAAAAGTTATTAGCGTATTTTTAAGAATTCCCCTGCCGAAAATTCGAAGTGTTTGCTCTTCATTACTTAACACAGTGGGTATACCGTCATTAGATTCAGAGCTTTCGTCCTCTAACCGAAAACCAATAATTCGCAGACTGCTCTCCGATTCTGATCTAAATATTAATTGAAAAATATTACTGTTGTATATTGTATATTGTAATAAATAAGATAGCCTTAAAACTATTGGGATTAAACATGGTATTTAATTTTTTTATTACCAAGGAACACATGAAACTTTACGAAAATATAAAAACTAAACTAGTTAGCATTTAAAAACTTTTCAGATTGTCTTAAAAAATTCGTGGAAATTTTTCACGATTCAAAATTCTATTTACATATCTTGGTCTTTTGGACAGCTCAATTATGAAGAAGGCCTATAGAACAAATCTAATTACAACAATTCTGTTTCGAAAGCTGAAACACCCATTACAACAATTTGGAGAGACCGGCGGTAGTAGGAGCCATTTCCACAGTTCATCAGACCCCATCGGTATCAATAAAAAAAAAATACAAACATCTGACCAACTTTATAATTCCAGGGTATAAAAATAATACAAATTTATCCGTCAAAATAATTAAAAAATTTTTTTAAAACGCTTTGTCTTTAAATATTTTTAAGCTTTTAGAGGCAATTTTTTTACCACACACCCATGGGGTGTATTGGTAGATTATTCTCACTCGTTGAAGAGGACGGACGTGTTTTTATACCATTGCAGAGGGGGTATTATAAAATTGGTCAGATGTTTGTAACGCACAGAAGGCGACGTTTCCGACCATAAAGTATATATATTTTCAATCAGCATGAGAAGCTAAGTTGATATAGCCATGTCCGTCGGTGCGTATGCATTTACTCAGCCATCTTAAGAGCTATCGGGATGAAATTTTATTTTGGGGACTGTTTATTACTCGGGTAAGATAAAGTATGAAATTCTTTGGGATCGGACTGCTATATCATGTAGCTCTAGAACAAACATTTTTGCAAAAATTGGAGTATCCACATGAATGATGAATGATGATTTACCAATATAATAAATAGTATTTGATATAAAATTTCATAGCCCAAAATTTGAATCTGATCGGACAAATAGAACACAAGTTACAGTCAATACAAATCGGTTCAAGCGCTGCCGGCAGCGCTGCTTGCTTCCTTCTGCGTCATCATCAAATCAAACAGAGCAAATGCATACACACACACAGACGCAGCGCTACATGAACTGTATGTGTATGCGTGTTGTGATTTGCTTAGGGAATGATGGAAGAAGAAACAATTGTAGTAAAAAGAGAAGTGATGTTTTGTTTGTGTGGACTGCAAGGGTATAAAAACTTCGGCATTACCGAAGTTACCTTCTTTGATATTTTTTTTTTGAGCTAATAAATTTTTTTTTTCGCAATTAAAAACTTTTCTATAACCACGAGGAAAAGCTGCAATTATACGCGCAGGACTTCAAAAAAATGCCACTGCCTCTAAGATTGTGAAAGAATTAGACCTTCCAATCACAAAACGACGTGTACAGCAAATTTTGGCATCTAGTAACCGGTTAAAATGGAAAAAAAATAAGTCTAAGCCGGCTCTAACGAATGGTCACAAAGTGGCTCGGTTAGATTTCGCTAAAGAACACATGTCCTGGTCGGAAAATTGGAAGAAGGTGGTTTTCTCAGATGAAAAAAAGTTCAATTTAGATAGCCCTGATGGATTCAATTACTACTGGCATGACATTCGGCAGCCTGAACGTTATTCCACAAAGCGAAACTTTGGAGGAGGTTCGTTAATGGTCTGGGCTGACTTTAGCTACCACAATCGAACTCCAAAGTTTCCGGGCGTTTGAACTCCCAAAGCTACATAAATTTCATACATGTTCTTATTGATTTTTTGGAGGAAGAACCGTTTTCTGACTCAATTTTTCAACAGGATAATGCGGCCACACGTGTTTCACGGATTTAAATCCTATCGAGAACATGTGGGGGAACCTTGCCAGGCGTGTTTATGCTGGCGGACGAAAATTTCAATCTGTGGAAGAGCTTAGAGTAACGGTTTCACAGGAATGGGCTCAAATCCCACAAGTCGAGTTTCAAAAAATGATTGATTCGATGCCAAACAGGATTTTCGAAGTAATTCAAAAATCTGGGGGATCAACTCATTATTAATTAAAATTTTTGTGCCTTTAATTGAATTTCGCGTTAAATTTTTGATTTTTTTTGTTTTTCTTACATTATAAGTTTGTTCTTTTAAAAAAATAAAAAAAATGTTTTTGTTTAACATACAACAAATAGACATATGTAATTTAATATAAAAAACTACATCAAAATGCATAAGATTCAAAATAAGCTGAAAAAATGATGTGCCTTTAATTGAATTTCGCTGAGTGTATGCTAGTCCAATGCTATTAGTAAAAAAAAAAAAAACCGATCAGACAGCTTGTGCATTAATAATCGGGAGTTAAAGCCAGCACCGTCTGCTGAGATTTGCGTTACTCCTTATTTGTGATCAAATTGCTAGACTTAGGGTGTTAAAATATTTTACGTGTTTGGATATGACTAATAAACTGCGTTTGTAACACCTGAGGAGCAGTACGAGTATTTAACAATGCCATTTGGCCTCAAGAACGCTCCTTTCGTTTATGATATTATGATAGTATCATCAACTATAGAACTAAGCGACGAATGGTTTGTCGCTTTGGAGGTACTAACTGAGGCTGAGTTCCTCAAGACTACGGTGCAGTATCTGGGGTATGAGGTACGACACCTAATCCGCAGAAGATCTTAGCACTAACTTGTCAAAGACCGCCTTCAACATTTAGTATTGTGAAATAATTTATTGGATTAGCGTCTTATTATGAAACCGATATACTTGCTAACTGCGACCAAAAACGTCTTTGGAAACAATTAGGAAGATAGTCACAGATAGTATTATATTCTTTCAAATAAGGCAGTACTGAAAATATTTGTTACACAATTTCCAATAGAACTACATACAGATGCTAGTTCTCATGGTTTATGGTGCTATGTTAATACGTCGACAATGGCAATCCTCATGTAGTGGAATACTTTAGTAGGAGAACCTCTCCTGCACAGTCCACATATCACTTCCAGTTAGGTCGGCTAAGCATTTTCGACAGTATTTAATTTGCACATCCTCTGAGCTTGATTTCGCCGTGCGATACAGAGATTGATATCGACAAAGAAGATGCAAAGTTTAGAGTAGAAGGTAATAAGAACATTTTGAAGTCATTGCATATTAGGAGAACGTATAAATATTGCCATGAGGATTGGAGAAAATTGCCAGATGGTTATGTTCCGCCCGCGTAAATGGTATCCCTAAGAGGATATGTAATGATGCAATGGTGATGCAATAACCTTGGATATGCAAATTTTGTGAATAGGGAGGAATGAATGAAATATATATTGCGTTGCATGGTAATATTTGATCCATGATTTTGAGATTAAAGCTAACTGCGTCATTGAGCAAGCACACGTGAAAAACGAAAGTTGGAACATGGCGTGTGGCGCTCTTAACGGAACCATACTCAAAATCAAAAGGAAACTATGATTTCCGAATTTCGAGTCCTTAATATGCAACTGATTAAGTAGTTGAAAAAGAAACTGTTGAAAGAGACAGTATTGAAATAAGCGAAACTGTTGAAAGAGACTGTAAAAAGAAAAAGAAACTGTTGGAAAAGACGGTATGGAAGCTGTTGAAAGAGACAGTATGGAAACCGTTGAAAGACACGGTATGAATGATTAAAGAATAAGAAATTTAAAATGAAGTGTGTATTGCGATATAAGATTATCGATCGCTGATCTAAGAGAAAAGATAAAAAATGTAAAGATTATTTGATGAATAATCTAAATGAATTATTAAGGTATTATTAGTACAGAAATAAATTTGGAATGAAATAAATGGGTTGATTTATAATGATCTAAAATACTGTGTAAATTAAGAAAGAATTGATGTTTAATTTAAGTCTGAATAAGAAGCTTGATGTGATAAATGGCTATTTCAATAACACTTCGGTAATATTAGTTAATTGACGGTGTGGGTTACACGAGGACGTGTGAAGGTCAGGATGGCCGTGTCGGATAGTGATGATTAAGTGAGACGATGATTGAAATTATGATTTAAGTTTGATATTTTGGTCAGAAGAAATGTAAAATTAATACGTTGACAACAAAATTATTTAAGTTTTGTAATTTGAATAGAACTGATTACGTTTATGTTAAGAATAAATGTAAAAAGTTTGTATGAGCTGACCAGAATGGTTATCCGTCTAGGAGAGACGATGGTTATCCGTCTAGGATAGACGATGTTTGGTTATCCGTCTAGGAGAGACGATGATCGAATTCCGTAAGGTAGAAGATAAATAAAGTTTGGAAAGTTTGAAATTAAAATTAAAATATTACACGAGGACGTGTAAAGGTCAGGATGGCCGTGTCGATTAAGTGACTAATAAGTCAAAGCCTACTAGATAGTTGACAGGCGAGTCAATTGTAGCCCTGGCATTACCTTTGCAGCGGCTACAGACTGACACCTGGAATGTTGTTGGGAATGTTGACTTTGCAGGATGACAAGCATCTTTTTTTTAGCAACATATTTAGAAATAAATCTGTCTTCAGGTCAGGTCCTATATAAAGGGGGGCCTCGTGCTAGAGAGCTCAGTTAAGAAACCCCCTGGGAACTAGCCTTACAGCGAAAAAGTAAAAGTGAAGTTAAAAGTCTAAAGTGAATATTATAAAGAAAAATATGAGTGAAGTGAATAAAAGCCTTTGCGCCCCGACAAATTTATAAAAGATTGGTGCATTTATAGTCTTTTTAATATTTATCAACTTTAAACTCAAAGATTAAGGGCACTAGTATTGTCGTGAACACAGCTGTAATTTGCCAATGTAATTTAATGAAATTAACGACCAAGCATCTTAAACGCCTTTGATTAAGTCCGATTTTAAATTATATTGCTTTCCGGACTCGGACACCCTCCTAGCTAACTATCCCCAGACATATTCTAAAATATTTATGACCGGCGAGTATGGGGGCCATCCAAGCACTTCTACATTTTGGCTCTGCATCCACATTTTGACGGTACTGGTGATGTGTTTTGAGGCATTGTCGTGCTGGAAATACCACTGCAAATTCCCAAATGTATTTTTTAATTGAGGAGTCCAATCCATATGGGCTCGGGCAAAATTAAGGCGAGCGAATAATTTAGGTGTGCTTTTTTATTAAACGGTAAACTAAGGAAAATAATTGACTTGGGATACAAAAAAAAAAAAAATGTGATTGCCAAATTAAGCGAGATAATTAAAATTGCATTTGGGGTCGCACCAAAAGGGAAAGATTTTTCGTAGAGAATAAAGTGAAACGCGAAAAAATATATAACGGTTATTCTAAGAAGCTTTTATCTTTTGTCATAAAGATCTTAAATAAGTATTGTAACAAAATTTTTTTACGAAAATTAGTGCAATGGGAAAGTAAAAATTAGAAAAAACATGTAGAGAGTAGGGCGCTAACCTGATAACGTGCAGTGTAACTGGTTCAATAGCTTAAGTGAGTCTATTTCACGTATTATAACTTTGTGTAATGGAAAATAAACATTCTAGACCACGAAGATCAAAAAGCAGAAACTGCTTTTGAACTCAATCAATTTTGGTGCGACCCATATTGAGGTGACCATATGCAAGATACATAATCTAACAAGGGAAACTTCAGGTATGAGAAGCACCGATTTATTTGAAGTTTCTATTGGTTGTGGCTTTGAGGCTGTGTGAAATATTTCGGCGCACTATTTTATATTTTCCTAATTAATCATGTTTAAATCTATGGCTTTTGTGACTTATTGGTAGAACGCCGAGAGGACTCCAATCCGTAATTATCGGACCACTGACAACTGGTAATGCACAAGGGATTGGATTTTAAGGTAGTCTGCTCTTAAAGAAATTTCTCGTTTTTTTTATAAAAGCGTGATATTTTTAATCTGTCTAAAAAAATAAACATCCCATGGTTGACATAAATACTTGCATTTTGGTGGTATAACTTAAGTGCACGAGTTAGTAGATCACTTTCGTCTACGAATATTTAGTTATATATTGATGGATTGGTTTCGACCCCCCAGGAATCGGTAATTAAAGGAAACTTTTCCTTCTTCACGTAAGGCATAAAACCATCTTTTAAAAATGTTTTATAGATACCCGTGGTCAATTTTCACGACTTTTCATGACACAACAACATTGGGATATTTTTCTTTGAAGCCGGTTTATTTGCAGTTGGACATTAGGGCCAAATGCATTATATGTCTCCTGCAGGCATACATAAATATACGACGTTCGGTTTTCGTCTAATGTCATGGCATATTGTGCTCTTGCACCTTCTGCTAAGCTTTTATTATATATCGACTAATAGCTGCATGAGTTTGATCAGTATTTCTGAACATTTTGTTTGCATAAGATCACGGCATTGTACTCGAAGAGCACAGAGTAGAAGAGACCCCGACACAAATCGCGTCATTTTTTGCCAAAAAAAAAAAAAAAAAAAAAAAAAAAAAAAATCGATGTAGCCAGAAATTGACGCATTATTGATCTTACTAGCTGAAAGTGATTCCTTGAGTTTTTAAACCGACTAAGTGTCCACTTGTTGATTTCAGCATATTTTTCCCATCGATATAAGTCCGACATTCGCTTCATGTGGTTTCCTGCTTTCTTTTTCATTTTCTTTCATATATTGTCACTCATCGAAGTCGGTCGTGTTTTTTTTGCGCTCTCGCTTAATTACTGTCTTTCGTTCTTTTGTGAAGTTAATCTATAATATTCAATTTAAATTCATTGTTTTATAAATTTTTAATAATTCGCTATACTCATCGCGAAGTTTTGTGTTAAATTTATTAACATTTATATTTATTAATATCAAAACTTTAACAAACGCAAATACAATTTTGTTGTTGCGCTGCTTACTTTTTGATTTCGTTCTATTTTTTGCTCCCACCCGCGCTCTCAATTTACAGTTCATAGTTTGTTTTTGTTTGTGTGGTGTTGGTGCTCTCTATTCTTCTGCTTTTTCTTTTGATCGCGCTCGCGGCCGTTAACTTCGCGCTTGTGACAAGTTTTTGTTGTTGTGTGTTGTAATTCAAAAATAATAAATATTCTCTTTTTCTTCTCTTTCTAATTTGCATATTGCAGTTAGCTTTTGCTTTGGTCTGTATACGCCTCTCTTAATTTAACATTTTTCCCTTTTATTTACATATTGATTTATAATTTGATTGTGATAAATCAATTATTTAATAATGTCTGTCTGTTGCAAATATAATTGCAATAATCCCAGCAAGACCAGTGAAGACTTTCTTTACTGTTGGCTGTGTGACAATGTAATGCACTTTAAATGTGCTGGTTACACAGTCAAGGTGCGGGATAGTATTGCACAGGGTGGCGGCCTTAAATGGGGCTGTGATTCGTGTCGTGGCTTGGAGCTCGAGATGCGAAGTTTTATGAAACGGACTGGGGATGCGTTTAAAACTCTGTCAGCTGGCGTTCATAAGCTCCAAGAAGAGCTTTTGGCGATGGAGGTTCAACTCAGAAGTTCTAAACTTTTGATTGAATCTCCGACCCGAAAGAGGGCCAGGTTTCAGGGCGCGTCCCTCAGTCCGTCGGCACATCGTTCTCTACCAATTCCGGCTTCCGACAATGACCCTATGTCACCAAATGCACAGCAGCTGATATCGTTTAGGAGTCCGGCTTTGGAAGGTGTGGAGTCTCTTCCCATTTCCCCTGGAGACAGTATCCCACCTACTAACACGATATCGGTTGTAGTTTCCGAACTGTCCGGGCAAACATCCGTTTCCAGGAATATTGCCAATAAAGTAGTTACAAGAGGAGCTAGTAAAGTGTTGGCTGCTTCAGCTGCTGCTGCATCTGCTGTTGCTGCTACTGCTGTGCCTGGCACTTCTAGTTCCCTTGCTGTAGTTCCACCCAAAAAGCAAATTTTTATTTCGCGGCTTGATCCCAATACTACTTCTGAAGAAGTCATAGCCTACATCCAGGGCAAAGTTCAAGCACCAAACATTGCTGCGGAAAAGTTCCGTTTTTCATATACTCGGGACATTTCGCCCTTAAAAATAAGTGTCTCTCCAGATCTTTTTGGGCAAATATGTCATAAAGACTTTTGGCCGGAACACCAAAAAGAGTATACAATAAAAAAGAAGAATCGGCCTCCGATTAGCCTGCTTCCTGCCTCTGTGAATAACGTTCCTTCCGGCTCGTCTGCACCTGTTGGCGAGTCAAAAAACTAATTTCGTCCCTAACGGTGGCCTATCAGAACGTACGGGGACTAAAGTCTAAACTCAAGTCTAAACTCTCTAGACTCTATGTAGATAGTTTAGCTTTTGACTTTCATATTCTTGCCTTTAGTGAAACTTGGCTGAAGTCTGATATTGCCGATGCTTCAATTCTCCCGTCAAAATATTTAATATAGACATGACCGGACTATCCGTAATGGTGGTGGTGTTTTGATCGCTCTTCATTCGGCGTTCTTGTCTGAAATTGTACAGTCTTCCAATCAGGAGATTGAATTTGTTTGTGTTAAAATTTCTCTTAACTCTTTTTCTGCCTATATTACTTGTTCGTATATTCCACCACAGTCCGACTTGGCAGTATACATTCACCATTTGGAAGCTATTCAACTTGTTTCCTCATATATCTCTGACAAAGACTTGTTCGTTGTTCTGGGAGATTTTAATTTACCTGAGATTGCCTGGACCCTCTCATATGATTCTTTATTACTGTTGCCCTCCTCGTCACACTGTTTCATAGATGGTCTGTTTGAGTTGTCCCTAACTCAAATAAATCCTGTCCGGAATAGTCGGAACAGATCACTAGATCTGGAATTTGTGTTGGATTCCTCCAACTGCGATATTTCCAGGACTGATCCCTTAGTTATCCCTGAAGACAACTTTCATCCAGCTCTGGATGTAACCATTGACCTTCCTTTTGGGTTTATGCCTCGATATAATAATTCGATGCCTCCAACCCGATGTTTTCGCAAGACAAACTTTACTAAACTTAAAAAACTCTTATTAACTAATGGTTCTCACGTGAATTATGTAACTTGAAGAACGTAAAATCAAGATGCTATAAAAGATTTAAAAAATCCGGTAAAGCATCGGATTTTTCCATATACGTAGTTGCTCGATCAAATTTTATGGTGCTGAATTCACAATGCTATAAGGATTATCTTCAGAGACGTAAACTTAGGTTTTCTCGTGATCCTAAGCAATTTTATAAATTCGTCAATACAAAACGTAAAACATCAGTGCATCCGTCTTACTTGCCTTTCGAAAACAATACAGCTGACAATGATCAGGCAATTGCTGATATGTTTGGTGATTTTCTCAAAACAACTTATTCCTCTTCGATTTATCAAGCAAATCCTCCTTATCCTTATCACTTGCAATCGTATAATTGCATTTTAGACCCTGTGTTTGAAGAAAGTTCGATTTTTAGCGTTCTTAGTTCCGTCAAACCAATATACGCATCTGGCCCTTATGGAATACCAGGCTGCGTATTAAGGTTTTGCGCAGAGGCCCTATGTAAGCCAATACTTAAGTTGTTTACACTGTCCGTTACATATTCCGCCTTCCCGTCCATCTGGAAGGAATCATATATTATTCCTCTTCATAAAAAGGGGAAAAAGTCCGAAGCCTCCAATTATAGGGGTATTTCTAAATTGTCTGCCATACCCAAAGCATTTGAGAAAATAATAACGTCTCAATTGCAGCATTTTTGTAGCTCAATCATTTCGTCATCCCAACATGGGTTTAAAAAACGTAGATCGACAACTACTAACCTATTAGAATTTACATCCCACTCAATCAAAGGGTTTAAGACTGCCGTGCAAACTGATGTCATTTATACTGACTTCAGCAAGGCCTTTGACTCTGTTAATCACACTCTACTTTTATATAAGTTAAATGCACTTGGCATCCCCAGCCTTTTGCTAGATTGGATTCTTCAATATCTTTCTAAGCGTACACAAAAGGTCCTCTTTAAGTCTTCATTTTCTAAGACCATTCAAGTGACTTCTGGAGTACCTCAGGGTAGTCATTTCACTCTTTTTATAAATGATCTTCCATTGGTAGTGTCACATTCTCGGGTGCTTATGTACGCGGACGATGTTAAGCTTTACCTCAGTTTTAAAGACATATCGTCTTCTTGCCTACTTCAATCGGATCTTAATGATCTTCAGAGTTGGTGTGAAACCAACCTATTAAACCTTAACGGCTCTAAATGTAAAGTTATGTCCTTTTATAGATGCACTCCACACTTAGCAACTTATTATCTTAACGACACTGCCTTAGAGCGGTTAGATATTGTCAATGACTTAGGCGTTCTTATGGACCATAAATTAACCTTTAATCCTCATATTTCTGCTACAGTTAGTAAAGCTATGAATGTTCTTGGGTTTGTGAAACGATGGTCAAGAGTTTGACGATCCGTACACAACCAAACTTCTGTATACTTCATTAATCCGTCCTATCTTAGAGTACGGATCTTGCATATGGTCACCTCAATATGAAACGCACCAAAGTAAAATTGAATCTGTTCAAAAGCAATTTCTGCTATTTGCTCTTCGTGGTTTAAATTGGGATCGCAATGTCAATTTGCCATCATACTCCAGTAGGCTTCTTTTAATCAATCTTCCTTCATTAATTAATCGTAGAGTAATGCTTGGTGCTATCTTTATTCATAAACTTTTAATAGGTGAAATAGACTCTCCTGAGCTATTGAACCAGTTAAACCTATCTGTACCCCGTAGACCTACTAGAAATTTTATTCCTCTATCTTTAAAACATTGTAGTTCTAACTATTCTTTGCATGAACCTTTTCGAGTCCTATGTTCTGATTACAATCTTCTGTATTCCGTAATCAGTTCAGAAGCCTCTCTTTCTCTTGTGAAAACCTCTATTTTAGCACATTTAGCTCGTAATTAGCTGTAGTTAATCTAATTTTTAATTGTTTGTCCGTTATACTTGTATTTGTCCACGCGATCGTGCCGTCCGATATACGGCTGCGCCCCACGGTCGGTCGGGCGGGAGGTGGACAGCGTTCTGCTTGGGCTCGCGCGAAACAGGCTATGTCCTGGTGTCGTAAGGGCCACTTGAACGTACTTCGCATTGTACGCGTCAACGTCCAGACAATGTAGTTTCAGGATTCTACCATGGATACGAGCTAATTACCTAGACTTTGCATTCCAGCGGAATGCACTCACATTTTTTGAACACCTTCACTTTTGGAATGTATTCCTTGGAACTTTTGCAATTTTCGCTAACTATAGCATCCTCAATATATATAGCTCCTTTATTGTTACGCACTATTCCAAATTACCATTTGACACCGCTGGCAAATCATCCTATTGAAGGAATCCATCAAGATGCAACAAAGTTCATTTTATTGTAAGTTTAATCTGGAATCCAAAATAGATACTTCTACACACACTCATACACTCACAATGAGCTATATTTGGACACTTTATGGACATTTTCATGTTATTATAAAACTTACACAATATAAAAAAAAAATGAAGTCGTCTCGCCGACTTAGGTATACCATACACCAGTAAAACAAATATTTCAAATATGTAATAACAAATGCATTTGCCTATTTTAAAAAATTTCTGTTCACATGCTTTAGAAGCATATCTTAGTATCTCGCTCACTCATGCATATGAGCACCGTAGCGCCCCACCCGCCAACGGCCAACTCCGGCCTTATGGAAAAGCGTTTATATGCATAATTTTGCTGGGTATTAGTATTAAATTTAAGTGTGCCAAATTTGGTTCCACAAGGTAAAAAATTACGGGGGATAATCGAGTTTTTCAAATTTCGGGGGCGGAAAAGGGCGTGGCAAAATCTTTATACATACAAAATGTGCGCATTTACTAAGCAAATATGCATACCAAATATGGTGTCTCCAGCTGAAAATAGTTTTTGAGAAAAACGTTTTGTTTGAATTGCGGGGGCGGAAAGGGGCGTCGCAAAATCTTTATACATACAAAATGTGCGCATTTACTAAGCAAATATGCATACCAAATATGGTGTCTCTAGCTGCAATAGTTTTTGAGAAAAACTTTTTTTTTGAATTGCGGGGGCGGATATTTGAAACAAACTTGGTCACTCTACATACTACACGAGCCTACATTCCAAATTTGGTGACTCTATCTTTTATAGTCTCCGAGATCTAGGCGTTCATAGGGACGGACGGACGGACAGACGGACATGGCTAGATCGACTCGGCTGTTGATACTGATCAAGAATATATATACTTCATGGGGTCGGAAAAGCTTCCTTCTGCCTGTTACATACATTTTGGCGACTTTAATATATTTCATTTCACCCTATGGGTGTATGGTATAATAAACGAAACGAACAACAAATATCAAAGAAGCTAACTTTGGCATTATATACCCTTGCAGTCCTTGGCCATATTTCGATATGCTCCAAACTTTTTCATGTCCTGTTCTGGTTTTCATGTTCTGTTCTGTAACTCAATTCATCAAGGCATATACAAAACAAAACGCAATTGCTTTGTATTCTTCTTCCCCCACCCTGTTTGCAACCCATTTCTACGTATACATGCAAATGCATCAGAGATCGGCACGCAAACAGTTTATGTAGTGCTGCGCCTGTACGTGTTTGCTCTGTTGATTTAGAGCAATGCCCTAGTGGCTGCTGGCAGCGCTGCCGGCATAGAGCAGAGCCGAGTTGATTTGACTGAATCTTGTGTTCGATATATATAATCCTTTTGAAATTTGGGGATATGTTATGTTTTATATTAAATTTTGATATTGTATTATTTTTATATTGATAAATAAACTAGTAAATTTTATAGGGAGACTCCAACTCTTCATCCATTTTGCGTATATAACTAAATTATATAGTGGCCCGATTCTGACGATTTTCATACTTTATCTTAGGTTTTATTAGCTTTATTAAACACACAAAACAATTTCATCCCAATAGATTTCAAATGGCGGCCTGAAGATGATTTGCACCGCCGGACAGGCGGGCGTGGCTATATCGTTTCAGCTAATTCTGTCAATTGTATACATATAACACACTGCAAATACGAAAAAAAAAAAAAAAATTATATTTCGTTAGAATGCCTCCTGGATCACATTTGTCGGAGAAGGATTGCATTATGGTCCAAAAATCGTTTTTTACATAAATTAATAGCTAAAGAACTGAGAAAGATTTTTTTGTCTGGTTTTTTGCATTCGAAAAGTGGGCGTGGACAGCCATCCATTTTTTTAATTGAGAACAATCTGTATCAAATTTGGGATTTTTGAGAGATAAAGTAACACTTATCTAATTTATTTACTAAGATATAACAATACTATTACATCTAACTTATTTAAATTAATAGGAGTTTCAAATTAGTAATTGAAATTGTAAGAATCAAAACCTTAATTTTTAATGTAAAGTTTTTATTCAAAAAATTCTGCATCAACTGAGTATTTGATATAAATATCGGATTCATCTGAGTCAGATCCATCCAAATCTATTTCTTCTAAATCAGATTCGTCATTCAGGTTTTGACGCTCACTGATGCTAAGAGCTGGTACTTCCAATAGTGCCAGTACATTTGCAGGAATAGATTTCTTTTTATTTTTATTTTTTTTTTCTTCCAGGCGTAAGCTTGACTAAGATTAATGGATTGCTAGTGTCCATTGCTCTGTGGAAAAGGTCCTGCATATTATTTAGCCTACTATTTTGTATGGCGTGCATTCTCCTGTCCTGCTTATATAGCTTGTTCCGTGCCTCCGATGCATAATTTGGGATCCGTGAATACTTTATGGACTTCAAACTTATCAATATTAATCAAAAACTCGCTTGAAATAGCGATCAAAATAATGTGGAGTCTATGAAGAGGATCGGCATCTAAATTTAATATTGACAATAGTATTTTGGTATCTGCCTACATATTCGACGACGATCGACCAAAAAAGCTCGTTTTGTGACCCATAATAAAACTCGAGACACAAAAATTTTTGTGTGCGTCGACTCGCATAAGTGACCTTTTTATCTGCCCAGCATCTGCCAATAAAGAGCCACGTTTCACAATTATAACGCCCCCCATATATGTATTTGAATTATTGGTCTACCGGTACAATTCTCGATGTTACAATGTTCTACTGAAATACTTGTTGGGGCATAACGGTACTTTTCTATTTCCGCAAATTTTTTGAGCTTGTTTCATAATTATAACGCCACTTTAAATCAATGCGTTTTTTACTACAAATGTTAACAGTTCGCTTTCTATTTTTAGAAAAGTCATTCAAAATCCTAGTACGCATCCTTAAAACTAAATTTTTCATTACATCTGGCTCAACCTCCATCCATCCATCAAGACCCCTCTATCGCATATTTCAGTTCTTGTACTGTGTTAAACTGCCGATTTTTCCTGTAAACTTTATGTACTAAGATGCTCCAGAGATTCTCAGACCAGATTGAGGTCTGGGGATCCTGCTGGCCGGTTCATAACTGGGATTTCCTTGGAACAAAACCATGACTTCGTATCCCTGCTAACATAAATTGCGGCATTATCTTGTTGGAAATTTCAGTCTCTACCCTCATTTTCATTCAAAAATGGGATGAGACTGCTTTCCAACACCTGGTTGTAATCTGCACACTTCATTCGTGAATATACAAACTGTAGTTTCTAACATCCAGCCGAGGAAAAAGCTCCTCAAACGATTACATTTCCTCCACCGAAATGGTGCTTGGAAAAAATGCATGGCTATTTCCTCAGATCAAGCCAATATCGTCGAAAACCATTAGAACCATCCAAATTCCATTTATTTTCATCCGAAATTACCTCTATATATATATCTTTATTGTAAACATAAATTTAGTTATTATTGTGTGATGCTTACGGATGACCATTGTGTCTCTGTATACACTACAACTTTGTAATGGTTTGATGGGGAAATGTAATCGTTTGAGATGCTTTTTCCTTTTTCTGATCGGATAAATAGAACACAAGTTACAGTCAATATAAATAGGTTCAAGCGCTTCTTGCTGCCTAGTACGTCATCATCAAATCAACATGCACACACAAAAGAAGTGATAATTTAATTGTTTTGTTTGTGCATTGATGAATTGAGTTTCAGGAAAAGAAATTTAAAAATGTAAAAATATTATTGCCAAGGACGGCAAGGGTATATAAACTTCGGCATAGCCGATGTTAGCTTCTTTGATGTTTTTCTTTTAAAATATGTTCAGTGGTTTCCTTTGTAAACTGAATTTTAATATTAAACATTTTTATTATGAAGTTAAAAACTGACGATGCTTTGTGCTTGTTGTGTAGCCACACGTCAAGCAGTTCTGCATGCCTAGGGAAATTCGTGATTGTATGGAACCGGGAGGATTTGGGTAAAAAGTGATTAGTGTTTTATACATACAGTTGCGAACTTAAAAATACCATCACTTACTTAGGAAATGTGTTCAAAGTTTTTAAACGTAGAATATTACCTACTAATGAAAGCAAATGCTTTATGGATACGAACTTTTTCCTTGTGTGTTTCGGGTCATTGTCTTGTTGAAAGACCCAACAAAGTCATTTATTCTCTTCGGCATATGGTACCATCCACTCCTCAATAATTTTAACTTACACATGATGTCCATGATGCCTTCTATGCAGCATATAGGACCAACACCGTAATAGGAATGAAGTAAGTAAGTCGTCTCGCCGACTTAGGTATACCATACACCAGCAAAACAAATATTTTTAATTTATTAAACAAATGCATTTTCACATGATTTTTATTACAAGCATATCTTAGTATCTCGTTCACTCAAGCATACGAGCACCCTAGCGCCCCCACCAGCCAACGGCCAACTCCGGCCTTATAAAAAACGTTTATAGGCATAACTTGGCTATCTTTAGTCCGATTTTGATGAAATTTGGTATTAGTATCAAATTCAAGTGTGCCAAATTTGATTGCATAAGGTAGAAAATTACGTGAGATAATCGAGTTTTTCCAAATTACGGGGGCGGAGAGGTGCTTGACAAAATCTTTATACATACAAAATGTGCGCATTTACTAAGCAAATATATTTTCAAAATATGGTGCAATAGTTTTTGAGATAAACGTTTTTTTTTTAATTGCGGGGGCTGAAAGGTGCGTGGCAAAATTTTGAAATAAACTTGATCAATCTACATTAGGCTTGGGTAGCTCATGAGTGAGTGAGCCAAAATGAATGGCTCACTGAACTGAGCCATTGAGCTGGATCCTTCAATATGGCTCTTTTTGGCTCACTAGCTCAGTTTTGTTCACTAGCTTATTTTAACTCAGTAGTTCAGTTTTGTTCATTAGTTCAGTTTTGGTCACTCACTCATATGGCTCATTTTGCGTTCTTCTCAATTCTCGTTTAACTTATTATACAATGTCGTTAATTGGAAAGCACAGCGAAATTTGGAATCATTTTGAGGTCTTGGACATGGCTATATCGACTCGGCTGTTGATACTGATCAATAATATATATACTTTATGGGGTCGGAAAAGCTTCCTTCTGCCTGTTACATACATTTTGCCGACTTTATAATACCATTTCACACTATGGGTGTATGGTATAAAAAAACCGACTTTGGGACCATAGTGGATTGGCCGAAGCTGAAGCTGTGCTATTTTTATTTGATCTTTGCCATAACATTTCGAATGTGATAGTCTTTCTGATAATTTAGGTACATAAGTGACAGATAGTAGGTCTTTTTAGATTTGTCAGTAGGGGATTTATGTTTCTTGAATAATGTCTTGATTACGTTGTCCGGAAAATCGTTGTCCTTTAAAATATTTATTATTTCCTTTTTCGTTTCTTCATGGTATATTTTATCCGAAATGTTAAGCATCCGTTGTATACAACTCCTTGCTGTATTTATTACCATCGTCTTAGGGTGTTTTGAGTTAAAATTGATGATTCGTCCTGATGCTGTTGGCTTCATATACCATTTTAACTTTAATTCGTTTCCTCGTCTGATGATCATAGAGTGCAAATACGCCAGTTTTCCATTGTCTTCCAGCTCCAAAGTGAATTTGATATTCCTGTCAAAGGAATTTAGGGTGGAATTTGGTGTTTTATTGAAAAAATGTCATCCACATATTTTGTCAATAATCTTTGTTCCGGATTGTGTCCAATGCTAAATCCGTTGGGATGCTTGGGAATAATGATACTACGTCAAACGAAATTAATTTCTCATCGTCACAAATGTAAGTGTTGTTAATGCGCTGTTTAAATTCAGTTGCATTTTTTATGTTATAGTTAGAGTCCAATGTTATATTCCTTACAATTTGTATAATGTATTTGCAAAGTCCATAAGATGATGAGACAATTGACGAACAAATTTGTGTCAATGATGTCCCTTCTTTGTGAATTTTTGCTAATCCATATATTATTGGTGAGATCGCCGTAGTTGTCATGATTCTGTTTTTTTCCATCTTTGAAATAAAACTCATCTTATGCAGTTTGTCCACCAGATTGTTGTTCTTAGTCTGTAATCGTGTTGTTGAGTCTTTACTGAGGATTCTATAGGTATTTAGATCCGATAGAATGTTCATCATTCCATGGTCATAATCAGTCTTTTTCATTGCTACCGTCTTATTTCCTTTGTCAGATGTTAATATTAAAATATCGTCATGTTGTTTAAGGAATTCGTATGTCCGTTGAGTTATATCTAATATTGCACGATCTGTTGCATTTATGTATTTACTCGCTCTATGCTCTTTAACCATTAAAGAGAAAGCAGTACGCGCTGCTTCTTGTTTCTCTTTTTCCCTAATCGTCTGAACTATTTCCTCTCCATCGGCAATGTATTTTATGAGAGGGAATTTCTTGTGTTCCATGGGAAGAGCAAACTTTGGACCCTTTGCTAGTAATGATTTTATATCCGGCGGGAACTCCACTTCTGTCTCATTTACAAACCAATCGTCAGTTCTGTTTTTGTTCAAGAGAGCAAAGTTCCGTTTATTGTTTAGTCTTTTATGTTTCATCCCATGATGTTCCCGCAATGTTTTTGTTAGTCTTTCTACTCCGTTTCGTTCTCTCTCCAAAAATGCGCTCATGCTCTGTTCGTCCAGCTGTTTACCAAGAAATTTTGTTGTCTCAGCTAATTTATTGTTGTCTTTTAAGAGCGTTATGTTTATATTTTATAAGAAGGTTTAATATTTTTGTGTGATAGAAAAATGTGTATCTGTTCAATGTTTTGTTAATTTCGGGAAATGTGCTATTGTTCAACTTAAAAATATTATCACATCGTGTTGTATTTTTGATGAAATTTGGAATTAATTTAGATTTCCTACATTTTAACAGAAATTTTAAACTACTTTTCAGTCGTACTAATTTTTTGGAGGTAGACTGATGTCTATTAATTGTTGTTTTTGTGTTGCTGTGGTTTAATTTTATTTTCGCAAATCCCATGGTTTGAGTTGCGATCGGCGGGACATCCGTTGTTGTCATTGTGATAGTTTTTGCGACCTTTCTGTTGGTATATTTTGATGTCGTCAGGCTTCAGGTCAATTAATTAAAATAAAAAACCGCAGTAGAAACTTTATTTTTCTACCGATATATTTCGGTTGCGCAGCGGCAACCGTCTTCAGGATAACTACAATAAAGTACAAGAAACATTTAACAATTATTTGTCTAGATTTCGACCTTATTGAAGTTAATCAAAACTGAGTTGTAGCTGGGCTTCAGGTCAATAAATCTTACTAATTTATTTGTAAGATTTTAAATCATAGGCAGCACAAAAGGTGAGCTATACAGACAACCGTATAACTATTTCAAGAACCACCAAGTTCTATCATCAGCAGACTTTGCTAAAGAATCCACAGTTGTAATGGCCATACTATATCTTCAACGCTAAAAGTAGTTGGGAATTCAAACGACATGAAGCGAGAAAAGAACGGCAAAGCTTGCAACTGCAGATTCCACTTTTTTTACGTGCATACCCTTGGGCGCCATCAGAATTAAGGGCTTCGCCTTAACCCTCTACTGCATGACCAAAGAAAGAATAAAGAAAAAAACAAATTTTTATGTAAATATGTGTTTGTCGGTTAAAGTGACTAATAAGTCAAAGCCTACTAGATAGTTGACAGGCATGTCAATTGTAGCCCTGGTATTACTTTTGCAGCGGCTACAGACTGACATCTGGGAATGTTAACTTTGAAGGATGACAAGCATCGTTGCCTGAGCAACATGTTTAGAAACAAATCGGTCAATCTGTCATCAGGTCAGGTCCTATATAAAGGGGAGCCTCGGGCTAGAGAGCTCGGTGAAGAAACCCCCTGGGAACTAGCCGCACAGAAAAAGTTGAAAACATGAGCGAGGCGAACGAGAATCCTGACGTCCCGACATCAGAAGTGGGATGGGCATTGCGTCCTGCATTCTCAGAGGAACAATGGCGCATAGTCCTACAGATGCAAAATCAAATCCTAGTAGAGTTTGAAAAAACTGTGCAAACGTCAACACGTGAACAGCAGCAGATACGTGGGGTCACTTTGTAAGAATTTTTCTGATAAGTGCCGACTCCTGTACTGTTTGAGGACCAGCTGCGTGGTATGTGAGACATGCAGAACCGAAAAGAACCGAGTTCCCGAAAAGAAGATTAATTAGTGTTCTGTGTCTGAGCCAATGAGAGTTGTGACACACCGAGGTGAGACCTTTCTAGTTTGTTTCGACTTCGGAGCTGAGTGCTCTCTTATCCGAAGCAGTGTTGCCGTTAAATTTGATGGCAAACTGTACAACAGTCATATTATAATACGGTATATACAGTGCACATCAAAAATTATGTAAAGTTTGATTAACCCAAACACTTAAGAAGTACTATTTCATGTTATATGGTTCAAATATCTTACTAATGATATTGTAATTCGTAGAGAAATCCTTAGTAAAGGATATAAGATTTTCTGACAAATTTGAAATAGTTAAATTCTTGTGTATTGTTTGAGCCATCTACTGTTTCATTTAAAGTTAATACTGAATTACTCGATAATGATAGAGTGAATGTGATTAAAATGCTTATTAGTTATCAAATTGCTAGACTTAGGGTTATAAAATGTTCTACGTGTTTGGATATGACTAATAAAGTGCGCTTGTAACACATGAGGAGCAGTACGAATATGTATGTAACAACGCCGTTTTGCCTTTCGTTTTTCAGCGAGCCGTATTAAACGCTTTGGAAAATTTAGCATATAACTATGATAGTCTACATCAAGGGTGGCCACGGAAATTTCAGTTGGGAGCCAGAGCATCAGCGGCAGAGGCTGGGCAGAGAAAAAGGTCATTTTTTGGTCGAACTTGTAGACAGAGGGACGGACAAGCACCGAATTTTACGGAGAGGGGGAAAAATGTCGCGATCTCGAGCTCGCAGCTTGTGGGCAGAGAGACGGACAAGTACCGAATTTTACGGAGAGGGGTAAAAAGGTCGCGATCTCGAGCTCGCAGCTTGTGGGCAGAGAGACGGACAAGCACCGAATTTTACGGAGAGGGGGAAAAAGGTCGCGATCTCGAGCTCGCAGCTTGTGGGCAGAGAGACGGACAAGTACCGAATTTTACAGAGAGGGGGAAAAGGGTCGCGATCTCGAGAACACGACAAAAACAACCCTTATTTTCTAGCTCGCGATCGCGACCTTTTTCCCCCTCTCCGTAAAATTCGGTGCTTGTCCGTCCCTCTGTCTACAAGTTCGACCAAAAAATGACCTTTTTCTCTGCCCAGCCTCTGCCGGTAAAGAGCCACGGGAGCCAAAAGAGCCAAGGCCATCCTTGGTCTACATGGATGATATTATCATAGTATCATCAACTATAGTAAGGTCGTTTTGGGGTACTAACCGAGACGGGATTTTCATTTAACATTTCGAAGTGTGAGTTCCTTAAGACTACGCTGCAGTATCTGAGGTACGAGACCTAATCCGCAGAAGATCTCAGCACTAACTTCTCTGAGACCGCCTTCAACATTTAGTATTGTGAGACAATTTATTGGATTAGCGTCTTATTTTCGAAAATCTATTCCTCAATTCTCTCAGGTTATGAAACCGATATACTTGCTACCTGCGACCAAAAACGTCTTTGGTTGGGATGACCATTTGGAAACAATTAGGAAGATAGTCATGTCTATTCTATTCTCCCAAATAAGCCAGTACTGAAAATATATGATCCACAATTTCCAATGGTTCTCATGGTTATTGTGCTATGTTAATACGTCGTTAACGGCAATCCTCATGTAGTGGAATACGTTAGTAAGAAAACCTTTTCTGCAGAGTTGTTGTTGGGTCAGCTAAGCATTTTCGACAGTATTTGATTGGCCGTGAATTCGTTGTGTATACGGATTATAATTCCCTGAAAGCATCAAGAGCAAAGATGGATCCAAGGCCAATGGTACTTCGTTGGTGGGCGCATTTACAATATTTTGACTTTACGATAGAACATAGAGAAGAGAAGCGCAAGGCGCACATACACGTAAAGAGCAGAAATAAGAAATGCAAATGGGTTCCCTTTAAACCCTTTTGTCCGCGGTCGAATCGGGTCCCCGGTCGTGGTTGGATGCTCATGGCGAGGTACAACTTGATTTGAATTGCACAGTTAATAGTGTAACCAAAGCAAGACCTTACCGATAAAAAAAAAAAAAGACTCATTCTTTGAGCTTGATTTCGCCGTGCGATAGAGATTGATATCGACAAAATAGATGCAAAGTTTAGAGTGGAAGGTGATAAGTGCATTTTGAAGTTATTGCAATGGTGTTGGAATAACCTTCGATATGGAAATTTTGTGAATAGGGAGGTGTGAAGATTCCAATGGAAACAAAATGGAAAATATTTTGTGTTGCATGGTAATATTTGATCTATGGTTTTGAGATTGGAGCTGACTGCGTCATTGAGCAAGCACAAGTGAAAAACGAAAGTTGGAACATGGCGTGTGGCGCTCTTGACGGAACCATGCTCATAATCAAAAGGAAATCATAATGAGAATTACTGCAGTCGAATTTCGAATCCTTAATATGGAACTGATTAAGTAATTGAAAAAGAAACTGTTGAAAGACACAGTAAAAAGAAAAAGAAACTGTTGAAAGACAGTATTGAAACAAGAGAAACCATTGAAAGAGACGGTATGCAAGCTGTTGAAGTAGACAGTATGAATGTTGAAAAATAAGAAATGTAAAATAAGGTGCGTATTGAGATATACGATGATCGATCGCTGCGTGGTGGTCTGGCTCAAGAGAAGTTGTTTTTGTTGCAATTGATAAAAAAAACTGACAAAGTATAAAAAAAGAGCGAAACGAAGTTGAAAAGATAAATAATGTAAAGATTATTTGATGAATAATATAAATGAATTAGTCTGAAAAGTATTGAAAAGTATTATTAGTACAGAAATAAATTTGGAATGGAATAAATGGGTTGATTTATAATGATCTAAAATACTGTGTAAATTAAAAAAGAATTGATGTTTAATTTAAGTCTGAATAAGAAATGGCTATTTCAATAACACTTCGGTAATATTAGTTCATTGACGGTCTGGGTTACACGAGGACGTGTAAAGGTCAGGATGGCCGTGTCGGAGTGTGATGATTAAGTGAGACGATGATTGAAATTATGAATTAAGTTTGACATTTTGGTCAGAAGAAATGTAAAATAAATATCTTGAAAAAAAAAAGAGAAATGTTTGTATGAACGAAGCTGAATATTTTATCGAGGACGAGTGAAAGTCAGAATGGTTATCCGTCTAGTAAAGACGATGTTTGGTTATCCGTCTAGGAGAGACGATGGTTATCCATCTAGTAAAGACGATGTTTGGTTATCCGTCTAGGAGAGACGATGGTTATCCGTCTAGGAAAGACGATGTTTGGTTATCCGTCTAGGAGAGACGATGGTTATCCGTCTAGGAGAGACGATGGTTGTCCGTCTAGGAACGACGATGTTTGGTTATCCGTCTAGAAGAGACGATGGTTATCCGTCTGGAAAGACGATGATCGAACTCCGTAAGGTAGACGATAAATAAAGTTTGGAAAGTCTGAAATTAAAAATTAAAATATTACACGAGGACGTGTAAAGGTCAGGATGGCCGTGTCGGTTAAAGTGACTAATAAGTCAAAGCCTACTAGATAGTTGACAGGCATGTCAATTGTAGCCCTGGTATTACTTTTGCAGCGGCTACAGACTGACATCTGGGAATGTTAACTTTGAAGGATGACAAGCATCGTTGCCTTAGCAACATGTTTAGAAACAAATCGGTCAATCTGTCATCAGGTCAGGTCCTATATAAAGGGGAGCCTCGGGCTAGAGAGCTCGGTGAAGAAACCCCCTGGGAACTAGACGCACAGAAAAAGTTGAAAACATGAGCGAGGCGAACAAGAATCCTGACGTCCCGACATGTTTATTTAGGTAAAGATAATATATATTTGGACTTTGGGCAAAGTTTGGGGGAAAAAAAATTAAGCCATATTTGGCTTTCTATGCATTTAGCGCTTCTTAGAGTTTGCCATATATGGCTAAAACAGTTTCTTTCGTCATTATAGCATAGAAATACATTGCATTTCTCACAAAAAGTGTATGAGCGGAAAGAAAAATTGTTTTGGCAGAGTTGCCTTTGCTTTTTCCATGTGGGAAAATGACCAATATTGTCCACCCGAACAGAATTCAAGGGAAATTCCTGGTGTTTTCTTTTGCTGGTAGAATGAGTACTTTTCCTGCTTGTAGCCGGGGATGAAGTTAGAGTTATCGCAGGACGTCCACGCTTCTTTAGTTTTCCTGCCTTGACGAGGTGCTCAGCTAATAAAAGCTTGAAGTCGAAGAGTCCCATGTATTGATCTGACTTACGACGCCATAAAATCCATGAATTAACCACGCACATATCAATCATATGAAAACAAATTTTTTTATACCACTTTCTTGAACGCAATTGAATTCTATAAAGTCCTAGTAAAGAATCCAGTAAGTCAACGCCACCCATATAGTAATTGTACACAAAATTGTACAAAAAAATGTATATGTAGTGTAGCAATTACCAATACACATAGCAATAAGTAATACATGTATAATAAGGAATAGACAATAAGATACACATGATAATTATAAGCAAGCAAGAACAAAAGAGAATCAATAAAGATTATTCTGAGTTTGACATTGAACAAGCAAGCATCGTGTGCGACTACAAACTGACATGTTGCCAGAGTTTGATGGCAAAAGTTCCGCAACAATTTTGGTTGCGCAACTAAAGTCAATTGTTGCCATTAACAAATTAGATGACAACATGCTGCGAATGCTAGTGATGGTGAAATTAACTAACTAAAATAGAGTTGTAAAAAAGTATTGTCGAATAATGAGTATGAGTATGGGTTCAGTAAGTCAGTACAAGCATGATTTAAATGAGTGTCAATTAAATAAAAGATTTAACAGTGAAATGATAGAAAATGAAAGTCCAATAATTGAGTGTTTGAAAGAAAAGATTGTAGAGAATGAGTTAGTAAGTTTAGAAAAAGAAGAAGAGGTTATGCGGTGTTTTAATGTGTTGCCGTTGGATTATCCTAATAAAAATGAAAGCGATGATTTGCTAATAAATGAGAATTGCGATGAAAAGCTAAAAGAACGGTTTCGGTATATTTGCCAAGTTCTATAAAAATGCGGAACGACCTTTGGTCCCAGAAAATAAATGGGAAAAGAAGCTCTCTTTTGAAAATGTTAAGCCATTTCATTATCCACCGAGACGGTTATCATACGCTGAAGAGCAACAGGTTCAGAATCTGATAGATGAATATTTAGAAAAATGTTATATTAAGGAAAGTGAATCAGAGTTTGCGTCGGCTATAGTGTTAGTAAGAAAAAAGAATGGGGAATTAAGAATGTGTGTTGATTATCGCACACTCAACAAAAGTATGCTGAAGGATAATTATCCAACTCCACATATTGACGACCTTATAAATAAACTTTCGAGAAAAAAATATTTTACGAAATTAGATTTGAAAAATGGCTATTTTAATGTTTATATGCATGAAGAGTCCATGAAGTACACTTCGTTCACGACTCCAATGGGACAGTATGAATGGCTGCGAATGCCATTTGGCCTTCGTAATGCACCAGCTGTATTCCAAAGGACATGATTAGGACAGACAAATTGAGGGTATATATGGGTGACATAGTAATAGCTACAGAGGATAGTGCATCCCATTTGGAAATAATAGAAGAAGTATTTCGTCGGCTAGTTGCAAATAAATTGGAATTGAGACTTGAAAAATGCGAGTTTCTCCAATCTGAAATAAGGTATTTCGGTTACTTAGTATCAGGAGATGGAATTAGGCCAGATGATAAGGGTCTGCAAGCAGTTAAAGATTTCCAATTCCAAAGAATTCAAGAGATGTCCAGAGCTTTTTGGGATTATGTTCTTATTTTAGACGATTCGTTAAGGATTTCTCAATAAAAGCAAAGCCCCTTTATGACCTTGCCAGAAAAGATAGAGTATTTAAGTTTGGTAAAACAGAATTAGATTGCTTTGAGAGGTTAAAAGAAAATTAGTTACAGGCACCAATATTAGCCTTATACAATCCGAACGACGAGACAGAGTTACATACTGACGCGAGCGCTCTAGGGTTTGGGGCGATGCTGTTGCAAAGGAAAGCGGATGGAAAGATGCATCCTATAATTTATTTTTCTAGAAGAACAACCGACACAGAATCAAGATATGATAGTTTCATAGTACTTGCTTTGGAGAGATTTAGGATTTATTTACAAGGTATACACTTTAAATTAGTAACGGATTGTAACTCGGTAACTTTAGCAATAAATAAAAGAGCAATGAGCCCGGCAATTGATAGATGGTTGCTAGAACTACAAAAATATGATTTTACACCAAAGCATAGATCAGGAATTAGGATGCAACATGTGGATGCATTGAGTAGGAACACGCAGATTTTAACAATTGATACAAATACATTTGAATAAAATATAATAGTATGTCAAAATAGAGATAGAAAATTAAACGAATTAAAAGAAAGTTTAGAAAAAGCCGAACACAAATATTATGAAATGAGGAATTGGGTTTCATATAAAATGAAGTAAGTAAGTCGTCTCGCCGACTTAGGTATACCATACACCAGTAAAACAAATATTTCAAATTTGTAATACCAAATGCATTTGCCTATTTTAAAAAAGTTCTGTTTACATGCTTTTTACAAGCATATCTTAGTATCTCGCTCACTCATGCATATGAACACCTTAGCGCCACCACCCGCCAACGGCCAACTCCGGCCTTATGGAAAAACGTTTATATGCATAACTTGGCTATTTTTTGTCCGATTTTGATCAAATTTGGTATTTTGCTGGGTATTAGTATTAGTGGGCCAAATTTGATTCCACAAGGTAAAAAATTACGGGAGATAATCGAGTTTTTCAAATTGCGGGGGCGGAAAGGGGCGTGGCAAAATCTTTATACATACAAAATGTGCGCAATTACTAGGCAAATATACATACCAAATATGGTGTCTCTAGCTGCAATAGTTTTTGAGAAAAACGTTTTTTTTGAATTGCGGGGGCGGAAAGGAGCGTGGCAAAACATTTATACATACAAAATGTGCGCATTTACTAAGCAAATATACATACCAAATATGGTGCCTCTAGCTGCAATAGTTTTTGAGATAAACGTTTTTTTTGAATTGCGGGGGCGGAAAGGGGCGTGGCAAAAATTTGAAACAAACTTGATCACTCTACATACTACACGAGCCTACATTCCAAATTTGGTGGCTCTATCTCTTATAGTCTCCGAGATCTAGGCGTTCATACGGACGGACGGACGGACATGGCTAGATCGACTCGGCTGTTGATACTGATCAAGAATATATATACTTTATGGGGTCGGAAAAGCTTCCTTCTGCCTGTTACATACATTTTGGCGACTTTAATATACCATTTCACCCTATGGGTGTATGGTATAAAAAGGGAGAATAAAAGTTTATTACTTTATGTGCCAGAAGACATGGAAAATCATGTTCTCTACAAATATCACGACGAAGTTCCTTTCGAAGTTATTCACATTGACCATTTTGGTCCAGTTGACAAGGGCAGATCTAACAAACATGTTTTTGTTATTGTAGACGCATTTAGTAAGTTTCTTAGGCTTTACGCGACAAAATCCACAAACATGAAAGAAGTAATGAACGCATTATGAGATTATTTTAGAGCATATAGCCGACCAAAGTGTATTATATCCGACAGAGGCAGTTGCTTCACATCAAAAGATTTTGAAGAGTTTGTGAATGAAAATGAAATAAGACATGCTTGGTTCACCTCAAGCAAGCGGACAAGTTGAAAGAATTAACCGGAATTTAGGATCGATGATAACAAAATTGGTAGATACAGAGAGAAATTTACATTGGGATATAGTTCTCGATGCAGTAGAACATGTTCTAATCAACACTTTACAAAGAACAGTTAATCAATATCCGAGTAAAATGTTGTTCGACACATTAGTAAATGAATTAGAAGAATTAAATAATAAAGAAGAGATTAGAGACCTAGAAGAAATTAGAGAAAAAGCTAAAAATAGTCAAAATAAAGTTCAGGAATATAATAAAAAAAATTGTAGATATAAAAAGACAATCACCACACGCATATAAAGATGGAGACTTAATAAATATAAAAAATTTTGACACTCATGTAGGAATTTGTAAAAAGCTGATACCCAAATTCAAAGGACCTTATAAAATTGCAAAAGTTTTGCGAAACGACAGATATGTTGTTGAAGACGTAGATGGTTTTCAACAATCGAGAATCCCTTACAAAGGAGTTTGGGCAGTAGCAAATATAAAACCCTGGCTAGGAAATAACTAGAAAAAATTAAATTAAAATTATATATGTATACATAGATAAAAAAAAAAACTATTTATTTAAAAAAAAAAAAACAAGGAATCATATTGTCCTGGAGTACTCCAGACAGGATAGACCGAATTGTAGCAATTACTAACACACATAGCAATAAGTAATACATGTATAAATAGACAATAAGATACACATGATAATTATAAGCAATCAAGAACAAAAAGCGACAAAAGTGTTTTTTAGTAGAGCAAATTAAATTTTAAATTTAGCAAAATTCACTTTCGTTCATCTGCTTGAGACGATTGCACAAAACTGATTTAACCTTGCGATAAGACAACACAAAAAACCTATAAACATCGAATTCCAACAGAAAATAGTGCAAAGAGAATAACTGATAACAAACGGTAAACGTATGTACCGTTTTACACAAAAAAAAAAATTATTGAAAGTGAGAAGCCAAATATGGCTTTGTATGCGGTAGAGGGTTAACCAACAAATCGTCGCGCCCAAATTTCTTGTTATAGTATATTGTACTATATGCAAAAAAGATGGTTGACAGCAAGTGTAAAAACAACATGTGTAATACGGCGGGCCTTCCGTTTTTGGTATTTGTCTAGATTTCGACCTTATTGAAGTTAATCCAAACTGGGCAATAAATCTTACTAATTTATTTGTAAGATTTTAAATTATAGGCAGCACAAAAGGTGAGCAGGTTGTCTGTATAGCTATTTCAAGAACCACCAAGTTCTATCATCAGCAGACTTTGCTAAAGAATCCACAGTTGTAATGGCCATACCAACGCTAAAGTAGTTGGGAATTCAAACGACATGAAGCGAGAAAAGAACGGCAAAGCTTGCAACTGCAGATTCCACTTTTTTTATGTGCATTAGTGTAAAGGGCTTCGCCTTAACCAACTAATCGTCGCGCCCAAATGAAAAAAAAAAACAGTTTTATTTAAAAAGTCTAATGTTTGCGAAAGAACGGCCTACAGCATAGCATAGCATAGGAAAGTCACTGTTTTCGACCGATCGATCCTATGGGAGCTATATGATATAGTGGCTCGATCTTGATCAAATTTGG
This sequence comes from Drosophila paulistorum, assembly GCA_018152135.1. Lineage (NCBI taxonomy): Eukaryota > Metazoa > Arthropoda > Insecta > Diptera > Drosophilidae > Drosophila > Drosophila paulistorum. The sequence continues at coordinate 4,832,301 of JAECXG010000823.1, forward strand.
CACAGTCATTAACAAATACATAACACTGACAAAAGTTTAATTTGAAAGTAATCGCGTCAAAAGTAACGAACTTATTCATAAAAGTCACTGTTTTCCACGGATTGTTTTCCACCAAAACAAAATCATTAACGCAAAAAAAAAAAAAAGAAACAAACTTGACACTGTCAAGAAACTCTTTACACATTTCGTTTTGTTCATCTCGTTTGCTTTAATTCGTAGAAATAACGATGATTTACAGTTAACTATGCCTTCATCACGCAGCTTTTCTTTTACATTCCCTTTGATTTGATTGTGAAAATTCACTGATTAAGGATCTAATAATAATAATATTCAGATTTTTAAAAAGATTGAGCTTTGAAGTGGTCCAATTGATTCTATATAATCGTCAATTGGGCAAATCTGTTCCAGAACTCCTAGAAATGTTTTCGGTATCAAGAAAAATAATTGCCACAGTTGTAAAGAAGCCAAGACTGGACATTGTACTCCTTATGTTTGGGGTCGTTGTCTGGTAAAATTTTTAAATTCGCCTTTTTGTCGCTTACAAATCCAAATTTTATGGCACTTTGTGGTAAATACGTCTTCAATATTGCCAGATACTGCTTGGCGTTCATGGTATTATCAATAATGCCAGATCACCGACTCCTGAAATGGATAAACACCCCCAAAACATGACGGAAAGTTTTCCAAACTTCGCAGTTGGAATAATATGCCCCTACTGTCTTCAATAAATGTTGAAAAGCGCTTTACTTTCGCTTCTGGTATGGTGCGATGAAACAATGTAAGCTGTACTATAACAATGCCATAACAGAGTATGGCGAAATGCATGCACTGCAGCACAAAGTGGGTGAGAAAGTGACCACAGATCCTACCTAAGTGTTCTGTTTTTATTGCAAGTGCACGATAAAGGCCAAACTGCGTCATTTGCAAAAACATATAACAACAGCAAAACATGTTTCCAATGGTAAGAGTTTTGGGCAGAGAAACAAAATTTCCTTCGAGGTTGACCCAGTACACAAAAAAATTGAGCAGGAGGTTGCGTTGTGGCTTTTTGTTGCAGAGCACACTGCTACTTCACAGGTTGACTATTTGTCGCAGTTTTGCGTTCGCAAGTTTTGTGCCAAACCGGAGACAGCTAATCTTAAATTACGACGGACAAAGTGTGGAAACATTATTAGTAACGTTCTAGCACCACACTTTTGCGAGGATTTGCGCGCCGATATTGGCGATGCTAACTTTATTTCGATAGTTGATGAATCAACTGACATCGCGATTACAAAATTACTTGGTGAGTAAATTTTCATTTCTATAACTGCTTGTAGTATTTTAATGTTAATTTTATTTAATGTGGTTATATAGGTGTAGTCATTAATTATTATTTGATAAGTGGTGTCTACGTTTTTAAGCATAGTAGAAATCGGCAGCGGTGATTCCATTTGCATAAGTGAAGCTTTGCTGAAGGAATTGAATAAATGGAAACTGGATGAAAATAATTTAATAAGCATAGGAACCGACAATGCCAGTGTGATGGTCGGCTCCCACAAGAGCGTATACGTGGAGCTCAAAAAACATTCACGTGATCTACTACTCATTAAATGCGTTTGCCACTCAGTGCAGTTGGCAGTCAATTATACGTGCCAGCAGTTTATGCCAGAAGATCTAAAGATCAATAGCTAAAATGCTGCACAAAAAGAGTTTTTTTTCGCACAAATCAATATTTTCATTTCATTTCAATAATGGCAAAATTCGAAAAGTTTTTCAATATCGAAAAATTCAATTTGATTGATGCAAGTGGTGCCATTTATATTTATATAAAATACACAATCAACATGTGAATGTTTGTAAAAAAAAAAAAAAAAAATATCGACTAAGCTAATTTGGCAATAATGTTTTTAACTGTTTGCTGTGATTCAAAGCATTTAAGCTCTACCTTTTAATTTCGCTACTCCCGCTATTCCCCATCTCCTTTGCAGGCAGATTGTATGTATGTGTACATACATTTATCGGATAACGCATGCACATGCATTAATGTAGCGTTGCGTCTGTGTGTGTGTGTCTTTTCCCTGCAGTACCAAATGTCCCCGGTCGACAATGTCGCCGCATCGGTCGACTATACCGACGTCGGCAGAATTAAATTCTGCCGGCGTCGACAAGCAAAGACCAGCCGACGGTGCCCGAACTATCCAATGTCGTCGTCGAAACACTTCGGCTACCGAAAAGAATTGAGCAAACACAATTTCTTGAAAAAAATTGACACAAAAAAAAAGGCAAGAATAGGAAAAATGCAGCGTGAAATATTTATTTTCATGACGGCTTTTCCATACCCTTGTTACTTATGGATGAGGAAAAAATTTGAACATTATTACCATATACATATTATTTTTATATATGCATAATTTGTCAATAACTTGATACTTATAAATTGATCATTAAATAAGCATGTTCTTTTGATGTGAAACATATGTAAATTTTACATAATTTTACATCCATCGTCGGTTATGGCCAAGCATACTCTGTATTTTCGGCACGCGACAAAAAGGAAGACAAAAAGAACGGAACATTGCATTGTTGTTTTTATTTACCATTTCGGCACGCATCGCTTTGTTATTTTCGTTTCCATTTGATTTAGAATTGCGTACAAGATAGTTGTCACAAAAGTGAGGAGTTAGAAACTTGTGAAAAATTACAGTGAAAATATTCAAATTATTCAAAATATATTAAGGTAAGTTTACAATGTATTACAATGACTTTCTCAAAATTATTCTAATACATTTTCTTTGAATATATTTCAGAAAGCATCGTTGGTCAACCGAGTAAGTATTTCAATGAAATACCCAAATATTCAAGTTGTAAAATGAAATAATATAAAATGAATAATAAATTAATAAACGCTGAACATTCAATGTTTATTGTAATTAAATATAATATAATAAATTACATTTTTCAAATATTGCTGTGAAATAAAAATTTAATAAATAAATAAATTAATTAAAAGAAAATTTTGTATTTTGTATTTTATTTTTGTATGGACAACACTATCGACATTCAATGCAATTGTCGATGGAACGTCCTCTGAAGCGCATGCAAAGAAGATCCGTCGATCAACGGTCGACATTCAAAGCAAATGTCGATGCAAATGTCCTCTGACACGATCGCAAAGAAGACCTGCCGACGTACCGTCGACGTTCAGAGGAAATTTCTTTGCAAATGTCCCTCAAAACATTTTTGAAAAACCACCCCCGGACGTACCGTCGAGTTTGTCGCCACGTTGTCCCGATTGTCCTTATTGCTAGGCCATCTAATGTTAAATGTCGCCGCAACTTAAATGAGCGTGTCGCCGCTATCTCCCCCAAGACAGCGGACATGTCCCCGGAGACTCTCCGGAGAGTCTCCGCAGACGCGTACTGTTGCTTTCGAGCAATGGCGTGAGAGGTGATGTACATATGTATGTATGTATAATGACTTGTGAATGGGGATTCCAGGGAGAACGAAATTAACCCAATCTTCATTTGTTGTATTCATTTTGTTTACCAAAGGGTTGAGTGTATTTATGAATTCTGAGAATCTAGGAGGCGACAATTTTTCCTAAGAAATACTTTTTCTAGTGACCCTCGTATCCGGGGTAAAATTGATTATATTTGATGCTCAAGTAAGTTAATTGATATCGTGCCGTTGCTATATTGTCAAATGTTTACCACAGCGTGTGGATGCGTTTTGTTTTGGTGTTAAGCAAACTTGACATATTTTTTCTTCATAAACCAATTTTGTTTTGTTTATCTAAATTGGTGAAGCCAACTGTTATTATTAAAATTTTATCCCAATAGCTTTCAAATTGGCGGACAATACATATACATACATATGTGCATATATGTATGTACATATGTATAAACTTAATGGTTTTTTGCTCTCACTTTCATATATTTTGCTCTAAATGAGAGGTTTGTGTATAATCTTATTATTTTAACTGTGTTCTTTCTACGTACATACATACGTCAACTAAAAATTATTTAAGAACCACAAAAAAAGAAGAAATAAACAAGAGCGCGCCTGCTGCCAACAATACATTTTTATCGATGTGTCGCTGCTTGATCCGAACAAAACTGGATTTCGTCGGACAACGCTAGTATTTTCTTCTTTTTTTTTCCTTTAGATTTAGACAAACGTAAACATACATACATGCTTACGTATTCGTTGGCGATATCACAGTTGTATACATGTAACGTGAATAAGAAAAACATGCATGTATGCGCATACGTATGCCTGCATGAATACATACATACTTATACATATATGTATTGATTTTTCTTTGCCCTTCTGGACTTCGCTCGTCTATTTAGTGAGTCAGCAATATAATTATGTATATAATTGCATTTTTGTTGACTTTGCGTGATTTCAATTTTTGTGATAGACTTACTTTTTCGACCGCGTCAAAGTTTGTATACTCTTGGAAGTTTTGTGTTACTCTTTTCTTACATATAGTCTTTAAAGTGTGTACCGTTCTAACGTTTTTCTAAAAAGTCTAATGTTTGCAAAAAAAAAAAAAAAAAAAAAAAACGGCTTACAATCTATGCATAGGAAATAGCAAAGTTGTTGATCAAAGTCACTGTTTTCCACCGATTGTTCCTATGGAAGCTATATGATATAGTCACCTGTTCTTGATCAAATTTGGCACAGTTATTAACAGATACATAACACTGATAAAAGTTTAATTTGAAAGCAATCGCATCAAAAGTAACGAACTTATTCATAAAAGTCACTGTTTTCCACCGATTGTTCCTATGGGAGCTATATAATATAGTCAATCAATCTCGAATTTGGCACAGTCGTTTATAGGTGTAATAGACTTACCAATATTTGTTTTCACCACAAAATAGCTCAGAAAATAACGAAGTTATTACGAAAAGTCACTGTTCGTGACTTTGCCGTTTGTATTGAAGCTATATGATATAGTAGTCCGATCCGAGATATACAAACTGTACAGTACATACAAGCCTACATGCAAAATTTCAACCCTGTAGCTTTAACGGTCTCGGAAAAGTTCGCGTCGATCCAAACGGACGGACATGGCTATTTGAACTCGTCTCGTCGTGCTGATCAAAAATATATATACTGTATATGGTCGGATATGCTTCCTTCTATGCGTTGCACATTTCTGACGAAAATTAATATAGCCTTTTTGCAAGGGTATGAAAACTATAGAAGTTATTGGCAAAAAACATAAAAGTCTACGTACGCCGAAATCCCCCATTTTAATGAATTAAAAACGCAAGAATGTGATATTTTTTATAAATAGCTACTTTGTACTTCTGCTCAAGTCCAAAGCGTTAAGTGATATTTAAACCGCAATTAATTTCGGCAAGAATAGAATAATGTAGTATTGCTTGCAAAGCAGATGGGAAAGGGTGGGTAAAAAAAAAAGTTGAAACGGATACAGGGAGTGCTTGAATGCTTTTAAACATAAAAAGACTGCCAAAAACTGCAAGGGTATATAAACTTAGGCATGCCGATGTTAGCTTTAAACTGCACAGCCGAAATTAACCTCCTTAAATTTTGTTTCATTTTTGCTTTTGTAAATAGTTTAATGTATGCGAAAGACAAGGAATTTAAAATATACAACTGTGATGCTTAAAAATGAAGATGAAGGTTCAATATACAGCTGCGAGCAAAAAAACAGCAGTGACATCATCCATTTTAATTATAGCATAGAAACTTATGTAATCGGGGCTAGAGATTTTTTTGGTATGCAAATTTATTATTTGGCCTGTTATTAATTATATTATCAGTGGTGCCAAATTGGGGCGAGCAAAATAATAGTAGCACATACTTTGAAGAGCACAAAATTTTAAAGTATACAACTTTATTCCAGGGAAATGGTTTCAAAATAAAGACCAAGTTAATATCAGCATATTAATAATTAGTGGCATGTCCATTATTCCCCAGTACGGATATATATACTCTGTAGCAGTCCAAGGACCTCTTTTAGTGGTTGCCTTTGCAGCAGCTACTCCCTTCTTAACGTCGCACTACAAATTTTCGATCGGATTCAGATCGGGCGACTGTGCGGTCCACTTCATTAAATCTACTCCTGCATTATCAATACCAGCTTTTGCCACTTTACTTGATAGACCTAACAAGGTGATATCTTCTCTTCGACATGTAGTACCACATGTAATAGGAAAAACAGTCCAACACGAACACACTTCGTTCGACAAGTTTAATAATCTTAGTGGTGTACTGCGGAATGTACTCCGTGTTTTTCGGTCGTGGAAATACAGCCTAATTCCATCACACAAACATCACAATTTTGGACTCATCTGACCACAGTATGTTGCGTCATTTCTCCAAAGGCCAATGCATTTTAATGCATTTGGAACTGCAGTTGAAGAGCTCTTTAAAATTTCTCGGACCTCTCTGTAAGTTTTGAACTCAGCTCAGTCTGCAGATCCCAGGAGTATAATCCCTCTAATTCACCGTAAGAAGTGTAAGCATTGTGTGAGCATATTGTCAATATTGTGGGCATTAATGAAAATTCCGTATTATCAGTAATTGTCAAAAAAGCTAACTTCGACTACGGCGATGTTTAAATACCCTTGCAGTCCTTGGCAATAATATTTTTACATGTTCAAAATTAATTTTCTGTAACTTAATTCGTCAATACATCAAAACCTTTTCTTCTTCTTTCGCCATGACTTTTGTAAACCAATTGTACCTACATACATATGTGTGCATGCGTTCGGCACGCATGATTTATATTGACTGTAACTTGTGTTCTTTTTATCCGATCTGGTTGAATTTTTTTATATCCAAAACTATTAGTAAAAATGCATAAAAATACTCCAACTCCTTCACCTATTTCTCTTTTATAACTATATGATATAGTGGTCGGATCCGGTCGATTTACATAGTTGAATTCAAACTTTCATCACTATATCGTTGGTTTTGTAAGCATTGATTAAAATCCGCATGCTATTTTTTAGTCAATTTTGTATGGACTGATGAATATACATATGTATAACTGCCCTACCGTCAAAATTGTAAGGCAATGTTTAAATTCCAAGTTACCACTTCTCTTTGCTTTAGTCTCTCAAAAATTTCTGCCGTTATGGGAAAAAAAATTCCCACACTTAATCTTTTATTATACCCTTGCAGAGGGTATTATAAAATTAGTCAGATGTTTGTAACGCACAGAAGGAGACGTTTCCGACCCCATAAAGTATATATCTTCTTGATCTGCATGAGAAGCTGAGTCGATATAACCGTGTTCGTCTGTCCGTCGGTGCGTATGCGTTTTACTCAGCCATCTTAAGAGCTATTGGGATGAATCTCGGTATTTACTTCTTATTACCCGGGTAAGATAAAGTATGAAAATCATCATATATACCTTGATCATCAAAATTTAAATGCACCTTTTTTTATTGAACATTTGTTTATAAAAATACTTTGATTTGGAAAAGAAAAATAATTTTATTCAAAAGTTACAACAAAAAAATGAAATTGCAGAATTTCGTGCTTCATGAAAATAATAGGTACATCTCAATTGACTATGTTATTTTAAAATCACTGAAAATCTATTACTGTTTCAATATGTGATTAATATCTAATGTATTCACCTTTATTTTACCATTACTTAATAAAGAAAGTTGCATTTAAATTTTGATGATCAAGGTAATAGAAAAAAAGTTGTGTTAATCTGAAGTCTATAAAGTAAAATTTTAAGGGGTATACTTATTATTTTTATCACGAGTGTACAAATGTATGTATGTACATACATATATATATGGAGGCACGTTTTTATAAAGTGGAAACATTCTGAAGTTCTAACAAGTCACTCCAGTAGTAAACATACTGTAATATTCATACATAAATACACACACGTACATCCATAAATATGTATGTACATATATCTGCATAACATTACACATTTTCATTATGGCAATTAAGTGTGGTACATAAAATATGTGTGTATACATACACATGTACATATGTAGTACGTTGAGTTGAAACTTGCCTTGTTTGGATTTGTGATGACAACATAGACGGAGGAGAAGCTAATCGCAGATCTACTTCTGCCTCTGTTAACGTAACCGGTACAACATTGACCTTAGAGTTCGATTCGGTGCAAAATGCAACATTCACATTAGTAGTGAAAAATATCATTATGATCATTAATACAAAGCAATTGATTGAACGATTATTAGAAAATCGCCACAAAGTGGTTTTTTCCATATTCACATGATGATTCGGTATCCACGCTTTAAATATTTTCGTTAAAAAAGCGAAATCAAAAATACATAAAAACTTTTGTGGCAAAACGACATGGTTATTGTCGAAATCGATATTAAACCCAGTAGTCCGGTTCTGAATTTTGTTCACGCACTGTTCACTATTTTCCATAATATAAGCTCCGTAAAAATTATTTTTATATTACGTTTTGTTGGCACGTTAGGAAGCCCGAAAGAAATTTTACTATCTCAGAACTAGTTCTAGCTTCTCATGGATATGTTGTAAAATTCTTACGTGTAGTAACTGATATACTGACGCTTCTATCAACACATTTGCAACAGTTCACATACTATTTCCATGCAACACATACTATTTCGGGCAAACATAATTAAGACCCGATTCCCAATCGATCCATCTGCGGGGAAACGTTGGGATTCCGTCACTTATAAGACTTTAATTAGTCCTAATACATTTATCTGTAGGCATGTGCCCATGTATATTCATACATACCAATTTGCTAATGTTGTCTACAATAAAAAAAGAGTAGAATTAAATAAGTAAACATTGAGAAAAAATTTTTGCATGCGTAGGAAAAGCATATGGAAATAGTTTTATGTTCCAGAGTTAAATGCTGTCAAAAATATCAAACAAAATTGATTTTGACAAATTGAAACTCTGCAACGTAAATTCTGGCCTGATTGGCGCAAAATATTTGACCCGCTGCAAAATTTATTTAAATTTTGTTTCTTTAGTATGTCTAAGAAAGTAAAGGCCGATTCCCACTGCCGACCATCCACCATCTCTTTGGGCTTTTGCCGTGCCGAAATTATACCATCCATTTCACCATCCAAGAGAGACGTTCCTATCTCAGGTTGTTCGATTGGTCTTTTTATCCATATTTTGCGAATGCAACACTAAAAATTCGTCATTCACGCGAAAATGTAAGCAATGAATGGCAATAAAACAAACAGTAAAAAACAATATTTAAATAAATTTTGCAACTGGGCAAAAATTTCTGTCCAATCTGGGCAAAAGGTTCGTTGCAGAATTTTAAGCATTGCAATTTTGAGCATAAACCTACATACAAAATAAATTTGTTTTACGTTCGAAAACAAAAAAGGTGATGGATAATGAATGGAGCAAATGGAAATCACTATTTCTTATGCATCGTTAATCTCAACCGTTGCTCGCAGATCGATTGGATGGAAATTTTGCCTAAACCACCAAGAGTTCACAGTGTGACCTGCACGAGTTCATTCGAAACGCAAAACGAAAACATACTTACAGTTTCGGAAATCGGTCTTACTCGTATTTGCAAATCGAGTGATCCAAGCATCGCTTACGAGAAGCAATGATCGAAGATCGAACTGAGTACTTGGTACGGTTAAATTATGTATATGTATTGTTCGTTCTTGGTATACCGAATAGTGAATACCTCACAACATTTACATACACATACATACATACCACATACAAAAAGGTTTTTTTTTTAATAAAAATTCCAAACTAACGGCGTGCTTTCCGTTGGTGTTATCTGGTTAGGTTACGACCTATTTGAGATTTAATTCAAACATTGCAGTTTAGTGTTGTGGTACAATATACCGTATATGAAATAACAGTTCGTGATATTAGTTTGGTAAGGTGAAGCTCTTACACTAATTTTTCATAGCGCCTAAGGGTATGCACAAAAAAGTGGTCTTCGGTTTTGTAGGCTTTACCAACTTTTTTCGCTTCATTTAGTTGCCACAACAATTCCCAACTAATTCTAGCGTTGAAGACATGGTATGGCTATTGCAATTCTGGATTTCTTTAGCAAATTCTGCTGATGATAGAACTTTGTAGTTTTTGAAATAGCTATACAGAAAACCTGCTCACCTTTTTGTGTTGCCTTTGAAATAATCTTCTTTTGGAAGATTGATCTCGAGGCGGCTAAAGTGCAAGGTTTGATTTAAATATAAAATATTAAAGCTAAATTCGGCTATGCCGAAGTTAATATGTACACCCTTGCAGTCCTTGGCAATAATATTTTTACATGTTCAAAAAACTTATTCTGTTACTTAATTTATTTTTACACAAACAAAATCTACAAAGTCCCTTTTCTTCGCTATACCCCCAATTTCTTTTTCTTCTTCTCATTGCCCTTTGCAAACGAATTGTATGTGTGTTCTGTTAATTTTGACTAATGACGTAGTAGGCTGCTAGCAGCGCTGCCGGCAGCGCTGCCGGCAGCGTTTGAGCAGAGCCGATTTATGTTGACTGTAAGTTGTGTTCTATTTAGCCGATCAGATTCAAATTTTGGGATCTGATATTTCATATAGACATTAGTAAATTTCATACCTGAAACTCCTATTTTTCGTATTTCACTATATGATATAAAGGTGGGATCCCAGCGATTTTCGTACTTGATCTCACGCAGGTAAGAAAAAGCATTTACAAAATTACTGGATGTCGTTTGTCCAAATGGGCTTTGGAATGCAATAATATTGTAAAGCCGAATCTTGTTCGATGAGCTGCGATTTGTGGCCGATGGGCCAGTGCATCATTTTTAGGTACAGTTGTCTTTGGTCAAGAGTTAAGCCGAGATTCTTTACTTTGGCTGCTGTGGGTAGCGGAGTCCCATGTAGGCAGTCACCCCTGCGTGAAGCGAACGTAATGTGATAGGATTTTGTTACGTTTACGATAAGCCTGACCAGGATTTGAAGCAGTTTCTATCAACTAATCGTAAATTAGATAGGTCTGGTTTCTCTTCTGCTGCCATTGAGCATAATAAATTCTCATATTATGATCATGATTCGAATGAAAAATGTTCAGTATTAGCAAAATGCAGGAAAGAAAGCATTAAAAAAATTTGGTCAAGATTCGATTTTTTTTACATTTTGTCGTAAAGCTCGGGAACAGGCAGATTTAGAGGCTAGATGTCTTCCCAACATTTGTAGCCCTTTCAATTCTAAGATCCTTTGCTGAAGAAAGTTTGTAAAAAAAATGAATATTTTAGAAGTTAGAAGCAAATGCAAAAAATACACATTTCGAAAAAATGGCAACTTTGATGAAAAACTTCCGCAAAAAATGTTGTATGAAACAATCGTGATAACTTAAAAAACTAATGATGTAGTTCGATTCGCAAGACTCGAAATAGGGCGAAACCATCGCATTTTGCGATGTCTTTTTTTTCGACTATCACAGTGTTATTGTCACTCATCGAAGTCGGTCGTGTGTGTTTTTTTTTGCGTTTTTTCTTTCGTTCTTTCGTGAAGTTAATTTATAATATTAAATTTAAATTCATTGCCTTTGCCAATTTTTAATAAACGCTATACTCATCGCGAAGTTTGATTAAATTTATTGACATTTACTTATATCAATATCAAAACATTAACAAACGCAAATTTCATTTTGTTGTTGCGCTGCTTAGTTTCTGATTTCGTTCTATTTTTTGCTTTGTGGAGTTGGTGCTTTTTATTCTTCTGCTTTCTCTTTTGATCGCGCTCGCGGCCGTTAACTTCGCGTTTGTGACAAGTTTTTGTTGTTGTGTAATGTAATATAAAAAAAAAAAATATTCTCTTTTTTTCTTGTTTTCTCTTTCTAATTTGCATATTGCAGTTAGCTTTTGCTTAACTTAAAATTTTTCGCTTTTTATTGACATATTGATTTATAATAATGTCTGTCTGTTGCAAATATAATTGGAATAATCCCAGCAAGACCAGTGAAGACTTTCTTTACTGTTGGCTATGTGGCACTGTAATGCACTTTAAATGTTCTGGTTATACAGTCACGGTGCGGGATAGCATTGCACAGCCTTAAATGAGGCTATGATTCGTGTCGTGGCTTGGAGCTCGAGATGCATAGTTTTATGAAACGGACTGGGATGCGTTTAAAACCCAAGAAGAGCTTTTGGCGATGGAGGTTCAATTCAGAAGTTCTAAACTTTTGATTGAATCTCCGACGCGAAAGAGGGACAGGTTTCAGGGCGCGTCCCTCAGTCCGTCGGCACATCGTTCTCTACCAGCTGATATCGTTTAGGAGTCCGTCTTTAGAAGGTGTGGAGTCTCTTCCCATTTCCCATGGAGACAGTATCCCACCTACTAACACGATAACGGTTGTAGTTTCTGAACCGTCCGGGCCAACAACCGTTTTCAGGAATATTGCCAATAAAGTAGTTACAAGAGGAGCTAGTAAAGTGCTGCAAAAAACTAATTTCGTCCCTAACTCTGGCCTATCAGAACGTACTTTTGACTTTCATATTCTTGCCTTTACTGAAACTTGACTGAAGCCTAATATTGCCGATGCTTAAATTTTTACCTCAAAATATTTAATATATTTACATGATCGGACTATCCGTAATGGTGATGGTGTTGTGGTCGCTGTTGATACAGCGTTCTCGTCTGAATTTGTTCAGTCTTCCAATCAGGAGATTAAATTTTTTTGTGTTAAAATTTCGTTTAATTCTTTTTATGCCTACAGTCCGACTTGGCAGTATACATTCACCATTTGGAAGCTATTCAACTTGTTTCCTCAAATCTCTCTGACAAAGACTTGCTCGTTGTTCTGGGAGATTATAAATTACCTGAGATTGCCTGGACCCTATCATATGATTCTTTATTACTGTTGCCCTCCTCGTCACATTGTTTCATAGATGGTCTGCTTGAGTGTCCCTAACTCAAATAATTAAATGGTCTGCTTGAAATAAATCCTGTCCGGAATAGTCGTAACAAATCACTATATCTGGTATTTGTGTTGGATTCTTCCAACTACGATGTTTCCAGGACTGATACCTTAGTTATCCCTGAAGACCACTTTCATCCTCGATTTCATAACTCGATACCTCCAACCCGATGTTTTCCCAAGACAAATTTTACTAAACTTAAAAAACTCTTGTTAACTAATGATTGGACATGTCTGTATACTCGCACGGATATGGACTCTGCCATTTCTGTCTTCCATAAAACTCTTGAGTCGTTCTTTGATGTTTGTGTCCCGCGTGTGACTCAAGGATGCCCTGGTAAACCTCCTAGCTTGAAGAACGTAAAATCAAGATGCTATAAAAGATTTTAAAAATCCGGTGAAGCATCGGATTTTTCCCTATATGTAGTTGCTCGATCAAATTTTATGGTGCTGAATTCACAATGCTATAAGGATTATCTTCAGAGATGTAAACTTAGGTTTTCTCGCGATCCTAAGCAATTTTATAAATTCGTCAATGGAAAACATAAGACATCAGTGCATCCGTCTTACTTGTCTTTCGAAAACAATAAAGCTGACAATGATCAGGCAATTGCTGGTATGTTTGCTGATTTTTTCAAAACAACTTATTCCTCTTCGATTTATCAAGCAAATCCTCCTTATCCTTATCATTTGCAATCGTCTAATTGCATTTTAGACCCTGTCTTTAAAGAATGTTCGGTTCTTAGCGGGCTTAGTTCTGTCATACCAATATATGCACCTGGCCCTGATGGAATACCAGGCTGCGTATCTAAATTGGTGTGAAACCAACCTATTAAACCTCAACGGCACTAAATGTAAAGTTATGTCTTTTTATAGATGCACTCCATACTTAGCAACTTATTATTTTAACGATACAGCCTTAGAGCGGTTAGATATTGTCAATGACTTAGGCGTTCTTATGGACCATAAATTAACTTTTAATCTTCATATTTCTGCTACAGTTAGTAAAGCTATGAATGTTCTTGGGTTTGTGAAACGATGGTCAAAAGAGGTTGACGATCCGTAGACAACCAAAATTCGGTATAGTTCATTAATCCGGTCTATCATAGAGTACGGATCTTGCATATGGTCACCTCAATATGAGACGCACCAAAGTAAAATTGAATCTGTTTAAAAGCAATTTCTGCTATTTGCTCTTCGTGGTCTTAATTGGGATCGCAATGTCAATTTGCCATCATACTCCAGTAGGCTTCTTTTAATCAATCTTCCTTCTTTAATTAATGGTAATGCTTGGTGCTATCTTTATTCATAAACTTTTAATAGGTGAAATAGACTCTCATGAGCTATTGAACCAGTTAAAAATATCTGTACCCCGTAGACCTACTAGAAATTTTATTCCTCTATCCTTAAAACACTGTAGTACACTGTACACTGTATTCTTTGCATGAACCTTTTCGAGTCCTATGTTCTGATTACAATCTTCTGTATCCCGTAATCAGATCAGAAGCCTCTATTTCTCTTGTGAAAACCTCCATTTTAGCACATTTAGCTCGTAATTAGCTGTAGTTAATCATATTTTTAATTGTTTGTCCGTTTTATTAGTATTTGTCCACACGATCGTGCCGTCCGATATACGGCTGCGCCCCACGGTCGGTCAGGCGGGAGGTGGACAGCGTTCTGCTTGGGCTCTCGCGAAACAGGCTATGTCCTGGTGTCGTATGGGTCACTTGAACGTACTTCGCATTGTACGCGTCACCGTTCAGACAATATTATATTCTTCTAATTACCTCATAGTGGCTGTCTGTTGGTTAAAAATTGTAAGACGCCCGCCCAACCCATGAATAGTTTTATTTACTGTTGGCTGTGTAAAACTACAGTACATGTTAAGTGCGCCGGCTTTACATGTAGGGTAAAGGATCTTTTAGATTAAAAAAAAGGGTCTCAAATAGGGATTTGAGTCGTGCCCAGTCTTGGAGGATAATTGAGTCTGTCCGCCAGTTTTCTCAAACTCTCGTAAAAGTTGAAAACTGTTGAGTCTCAGTTTAGTAATTTAACGCTACTGACTGAGCCTCGAAAGCGTAAGAAGGTGGGAGAACAGACTTCTGATTTGAACTTGCGTTTGCCGGTCTCCACTATTTTATCGGTTCCGACCCCTTCTCAACCAATGCAAACTCCAATTTCGCAGACTATGTCCGTTTTGTCTGGGCAAGAATCTATATCCATGAATGTTGCCGACAGGGCTCCCAATATTAGTAATGCCGTAGTGCCACTTGTTCCAAAAAACATCGATCTTCTGATCAATCTATTTCTAACTTTATTTATTTATTTATTATCTGAATTGAAACCGTGATTGCAAATTACGGACAATTCTTAAATCTAGTTATAGCTACTAGGCTAAAATTATGCTAATTAGTTAGAAATATATTTACAGGATACTAGATGTATATGTGTATATGTACAAAGTCTAATTTGTATTGATGGAAGCTGATATTTTGGTAACTTTGAACCAGATGATTATATGAGATGGGATAGGTTTGCTTCTTGGAGGAATTGTTTAATGGAAAGGACGTTGGAGTTGTTAAGGGAGTCGAGAGGATTAGAGGAGAGGTATTTCTTTTTTATTGGATATTTTTGGATATTTTGGATATTTGGATATTTTATTGGTATTTGGTACATTCTATGATTATGTGGAGGATTGTGTTGTGTCTGTTGCATTCAGCACACTGTGAAGGAAGTTCTTTCTTAAAGAGAAACTCATGGGTGAGGCGTGTATGTCCAAACCGGAGTCTTTGGAATTTGACGAAGTCGACCCGAGTGATGGGGTTTTCTATTTTTATTTGTGAGTCCTTCGCTGTGGTTCGACTTGGGTTGACTGTCCTGTAATGGTCTGATGTTTTTAGCCAAACATCCCTACTGTATTCTTGGAAAGTACTCTTGATGTAGTTTATTCCATCTTTGTAATTCATATTGGGCTCTATTATATTTGGGAATTGGTGAGCTTGTTTGGTGGCCAAGTCCGCTGTTTCGTTTCCCTGAATACCTGTGTGGCCTGGGACCCATACTAGGATTATTTTTGGGTATTGGTGTGACAAAATATCGCGGGTCTTTGTTATATACGGGGTTTGATTACTTGTCTGACCTACTGCTTAGATGGCTGACAGAGAGTCCGAGCATATTGCACTCGGGTGGTTCAAGCATTGGGCGTAAGTGCAGGCAACTAAAATCGCTGCTGCTTCTGCCGTGTAGTTCGAGGAGTGGAGTGGTAATATTTTTTTTTTTTTTTTTTAACGTTTAATATATATTTGTTGAATCTACTCTTAAATTAGAGCCTAACAACAAGTTTGAGATATTTTGCTTAATCTAGTACTTAAGATATATCCAGGGGATATTGCAGGCGGCCCTAATCATTTATTATTGGGTTGGTCTGTCATTTCTTTTAAGACGAGTTCTATTATTAGTTCGCGTAAGGGAATTGGCAAGAACATTAGGGTGTACATCCAGTTTCGCAGAATACTTTAGTTGGTGACTACCTATTTCAGATTTTACGCTAGGTATATTTAGATCATTTTGAATGTAGTCGTTCCGTATGTACCACGGAGCTCCAGTGATTGATCTTAAAATCTTCGACTGCGCCCTTTGTATAATGTCGACATTGCTGGTACTTGCATTTCCCCATAGTACGGCACCGTAAGTCCAGATGGGATTCAGTACGGAGTTGTATAGGAGGACTTTATACCCCAGAAGTAGAGGTGACCGACCATTGATAATCCAATGTAAGCTACTCGCTTTCAGTTTAAGCTGTGACTTTTTTGCCTCGATGTGCTTGCGCCAAGTTAGTCTTCTGTCTAGGTGGATACCAAGGTAAGTTACATCCACGGCTTGAGGAATTGGTGCGTTGTTTAGCATTATAGCAGGACAGTTTCTTCTGTTAAGCGTAAATGTAACATGTTTGCATTTCTGCTCGCTGACCCGGATACGCCAGGCTGCTAGCCATTCCTCTACCACCTTGAGGTGTTCCTCTAATTTTGCAGAGGCTTGTATCGGGCATTTGGATCTGCTGAGGATTGCCGTGTCATCGGCAAAAGTGGACGTTGTAAGTCCTAGACTCGTTGGTAAGTCTGCAGTGTACAGCAGATAGAGCAATGGTCCGAGTACACTGCCTTGCGGTACACCAGCTTCGATTTCAAAGTCAGCCGAGACGGAGCCATTACATCTTAATTTCCTATTGTAAAGGTAAGATTCCATGAGTTTGTGGGTGTACTGTGGGAGTTTCTGCCGGATTTTGAACATTAGACCCTCCAGCCAGACTCTGTCGAAAGCCTGGGCAACGTCGAGAAAGACAGCCGTACAGTATTCTTTTAGTTCGAATGCCGTTCTTATTTCGGATGTTATACGATTGACTTGTTCAATTGTCCCATGTTTTTCGCGGCAGCCGAACTGGTGTGAGGGGATTGTGTTCTCCGATGCCAGAAATGAGTTTAGACGAATCTGCAGGACCTTTTCAAAAAGCTTCGAAAGACATGGCAGCAAACTAATTGGCCTATAGGATGATGGTTGCGTTTTGTCCTTTCCCACTTTAGGAATTATGATGATAGTGGACCTTTTCCATGCTCTTGGGAAGTAGCCAATTCTTATTATAGCGTTGAACATTTTGCAGATGTATTGTATGGCGATGGTAGGGAGTTCTAGGATCATTTTCGGTGTGATTAGGTCATGGCCATGGGCTTTGTTCGGCTTTATGTGGTTTTTAATAACTGCAGTGATCTCATCCGATTGGAGTTCCGAGTACTCACTATCCGTTAATGTGCTCGAAGGGGGAAGTACAAATGAGTTTGATGTTGGATTTGGCTGGAAAACCATTTTAAGATGTGTGGCAAATATGGATGCCCTCTCTTCGTCGCTGCGGGCCCATCCACCGGTTGGACCCCTTATTGGTGAAACTGTCTCTGTAGGAGCGCTTAGAGTTGGGTAGGCTTTCCACAGAGGATGTTTAGTGCTGGATGGACTGAGCTTTTCTATGTATTTCCTTTGAGGCCAGATTTCCTCTTGTCTTAACTCCTTGGAGAGGTTGCGGCTGGCATGCCTTAGGCGAAGTTTTGCTGGTGGTGATCGAGTAATCTGCCATTCTCTTCTTAGACGTCGTTTTTCCGTTACTAATTGTTCTATCCGCCGGTTCGTAGGCCTGACAGCAGGTTTAGCGTAAGTAGAGGCATGTGGAGTAGATACTCTTGCTGCAGCTCCCAGCATCGACTCAAGTGCAGAGATGCACATGTCAATGTCCTCTGCAGCATCCAGTTTCGGCGAACAGTCAATGTGGGCACTCATGTACATTTTAAATGTAAGCCAATTTGTTTTGTTGTTTGTAAGCATATATGGGCGATCAAGTACTTGAGGTCTTGTTAACAGTGTGAATAGCACTGGAGAGTGATCGGGGGTTAAATCTAGCAGTGTTTCCGCAGTGATCCGATTATGCGGAATCCTCTTGGTTACTGCGAAATCAATCAAGTCAGGCATTTTCTGTGGATCTGTGGGCCAATAAGTAGGCCTACCCGGTGAGACGCAAGCATGACGTCGATTTCACTTGAGTCTAGGAATAGTTGCAGTTCATTTTTGTGCTTGGAGACGCCATTAGCATTCCAAAGACATAGACGTAGGGAAGCCATTATTTATTCTCGATAAGCTTCTGGATAAGCAGGTTTTGATTCCGCATCAGTTCCTGCATACAGTTTTGCATGAACGTCATAAAAGCGGTCATGTTTTGATTAAGTGAGATCAATAGGGCCTCTAAACCACTTGGAGTTTTTGTAGATGGTGGAGTGGCGGGGTCTCTTTCGCGGGCTCCGTCTGTCCAGTTCGGAGTACACTAGCGAAGGATACACTAGGATTGGTTGTAGCAGGCATGTTAGATGATCTAACAGCCTTGGCGAAGAATACCTCCGGTGTGGTTTTGGAGGCGTTGAAGGTGATTTTTGGTCCAGCTGGGGGTTTACGCCCGTTTAGGTGCGATTTAAGATCCTTGAAGACAGGACATCCCCTGTAGTTGGCTGTGTGGTTCCCTCCACAGTTACTGCATAGTCTTAGTGCGACGTTGTTTCTGTCCTTGGTGCAAATGCCATCTTTATGATGTTCGCCGCAGCCAACACACTGACCTAAGATTGCAATTGTTAGAGGTGTGGTTGTATTCCTGGCAGTTTTTACACTGAGGTGGTTGGTATCTCTTATGGGGCTCCTTTACGGTGATTCTTCTGTGCAATGGGAGCTGAAGGTTGTAGTTTGGATGCACTTCATTTG
Source organism: Drosophila paulistorum (assembly GCA_018152135.1). Lineage (NCBI taxonomy): Eukaryota > Metazoa > Arthropoda > Insecta > Diptera > Drosophilidae > Drosophila > Drosophila paulistorum. The sequence goes on from JAECXG010000823.1 coordinate 4,851,471, forward strand.
GCTTCGACCGCTTTGCATCTGGTTGGAGCTCGATTTTAAAGAGCGGCTGTGCGACTTTATTCCTGTTGATGATGTTGACAACGGAATTAACCGCAAACCCTTTTTCGGCCAATGCGTCTGCTATTTCTTGAGGTGGGACCGATGGCTCGATCCCCTTTAACACAACCTGGAGCCCTTTACTGCTTTTTAGTTGGTAGGTATAGAAGTTTATGTTAGCATTACGGAGGTACTTTTCGATGATGTGGAAATTGTCCTCAGTTTGGGTTTGACATTTAATTTCTTTTATGTTACCCCTGTTGAGAGCGGTTACAACAAAGTTATTTGCCCCTACTGTTTCTACTAGCTTCGAAATCAGGGCGCTGCAGTTGGCTCCACGGATGTATAGAGGGGGTGGTCTAGCCGATTTAACTTTATCCACTGATCGGCAAGAATTTTAAAACGATTTCCGCTTAGAAGTGTTGCTCGTTCATTTGTTTTAGTTATTTTCGGCGTATTGCCACTTTTTTTCTTTTGCGGACTTAGCTTCCGCTTAGTTATTTTAATATATCTATCCATTCCAGTTTGGACAGAAGGCGTTGGGTTTCTCGTCATGGCTGACTCTGGGCGACTTGTCGATGACGGCTTGAGGCAGGTCAATACTTCTGCAGACGTTGCAGTAGTTGCTGTCAACGAGTTGACGGTGCTGGTCGGTGCAATCGGTGACCCAGTTATCGATATTGATGCAGAAGCACACTGCTCTCTCCACGGTAAATTGCTGTTGTGGCTTGCTGTTGCTAAGTGGCTTGCACTTTCGGTGTTATTGCTTACGGTAGCATTCAGTGGGGTCGGCGACACCACCGAAAAGTACGCGTTGTTTCGTTGGACCGAAAGACGACGCACAGTTGGGCCTCTGCTCGGATAGCATTACAAAAATACGTTTTTTCATGATCGCGTTTGGCAAAAATGATATATGCAATCGATAGGAAATACTTCAGAGATTATGAATCCGAAAAATTTTTGAAATCGGTTGAGATTCATGGGTGCTAGAGGCGCCCAAAGTTGAGACATTTTTAGTGAAAAGGAAAAAATGATAATTTAAAAAAAAAAAGTCGCAACTTTAAAACTGAATATTGGGCGATTTCAACAATCGATCTTGGATTTTTTTATCTGAAAAGTATGTTCTTTGTTAATACCATGTTTCATAAATTTTAATAATTACTTAAATAGTTATTGAACTAGAAGCGTTTAAAAAATGCTCTAAATATTGGCGTTTTTTTAACTTTGGTGGAATACAACTAACAAGTATCACCTAGTATCACTACCGGACTACTTACACTAGGTAGGTGAAATATTTACCTATCAGATGTATATAGTCCCAATATGCGGAGAGGTGCGACAGCGATGCGTAAGCCATAAAACTAAGGCAACCTCGCTTAAAAAATGCGCTGCAGGTATAAGGAAGAAGAAGAGCGCATGCGTATTGGCCTGTAGCTTCTTTGTATTTAAATGATAACATTGCGTAATGCTGTTTTGCAAATTCTACCTGTTTACATATATGCCTTTCTACAATGATAAATTTTATTCTGAAGCTAGCATACACACTTTCTCGGCCAGGAGAAACAAAAACGGATAAAACATCTCGTGAGGATATTCAGAGCAGGAAGGAGATTATACAAGCTGAATTCTCTCGGAAGCTGGGACTGAAAGTTGACTGCCCAAAGTACGGATACGGAAACACGAATGATGGAAATACTTCAAGGAGATTTTTTGAAAATGATGAAGTGACATCTTTTATAACAGGTGTTAGTCAAGACATCATTAAAAGGTTGGCTGTTATCTTGAATGTTATAAATTGCAAGGAAATGGTAAATGGTGAAAAATTTGCCGAATATACTTCAAAGTCTGCTCAACTTTTGACTGAATTGTATCCGCAAAAAAACTTACCCCAACGGTACATAGGATTTTGGCTCACGGAAAGGATTTAATAGAATTTCAGTGTTTACAACTTGGAGAGCTATCCGCAGAAGCACAGGAATCTAAAAACAAGGACTACAAAAGGTTCAGATACACTAATACATTAAAAACTTCTCGTCTTAGACAAAATGAAGACCTTTTTAACATGCTAGCAGCCTCTTCGGACCCACTTATTGCATCACTGAGACACGTGCGATCACGAAAGGATTTGGAAAATAGCAACTATAGTCCCGAAATGTTGAGTTTATTAGATATTGATGTAAATATTGAAAATTATTTTGAAGAAAATCAGCCATCAATAGCAAATTTTCAAAAATACCCTAAAAAAAAATATGTTCTAAAACAATGAAAACTTCCATTTGTGATTGAAAAAAACCGGGTTTCGATCCATTTTTAAAGGAATAACATGCTTGGAAATATTTTCTGACTTTGAATATTACAGCACCACGAACACCCAGCACCTTTGACAAACATTCATTTTGAAGCTTAAGGTATTCTCTTTCATAATTTTTGAAATCGCTTTATTGGTTTAGACGCTATGATTTTTGCAATGCTAAATGCCAGAAGGCCCCACTGTGCGTCGTTTCTCCGTTACTAGTTGTTCTATCCACCGGTTCGTAGGCCTATGGGTAGGTTTAGTGTAAGTAGAGGCAAGTGGACTAGATACTCTTGCAGCAGCTCCCAGCATTGATTCAAGTGCAGAGACGCACATGTCAATGTCCTCTGCAGCATCCAGTTTTGGCGAACAATCAATGTACATTTTAAATTTAAGCCAATTCGTTTTGTTATATATGGGCGATTAAGTACTTATATGGGCGATTAAGTACTTGAGGTCTTGTTGATAGTGTCAGAAGTTAAATCTAGCAGAGTCTCCGCATTGATGTGATTACGTGGTTACTGCAAAATCAATCAAGTCATTCACTTTCTGTGGGTCTGTGGGCCAGTAAGTAGGCCTACCCGGTGAGACGCAATCCATCTTATTGAGTGGGTTGACTATTGTGCTGTACAACTGCTTGGCTTTAGGATTTACCAGGCAAGATCCCCAGTGCGTATGTTTGGCGTTATAGTCCCCTGCTCCAATGAATCGATCACCGAGTGTGTTAAAGCATTCGGTCAATCCTTTTCAGAGATTGAGAAGCGTGGTGGGCAGTACACGGCAACAAATGTAGTGTTGCCGCAACTGGTTTGGACGGTTATAGCAGTTGCTTGTAGGTGCTGTGTTTCAAATCTATTGAGGAACGAGTATTTTATACGGTTTTTGATTAGGAAACCAGTCCCGCCACGAGCTTTTCCGTCTGGATAGTTTGTTGCGTAGAAGGTATATTTTGGTATTTGAAAATTATTTTTTGGTGTTAGATGTGTGTCCGATATTAGCATGACGTCGATTTCACATGAGTCTAGGAATAGCAGCTAATTTTTGTGCTTGGAGATGCATTCCAGAGACATGGACATAGGGAATCCATTATTTATTATCGATAAGCTTCTGGATAAGCAGGTTTTGTTTCCGCATCACGTCATAAAAGTGGTCATGTTTTGATTAAGTCAGATCTGTAGGTCCTATAAACCACGTGGAGTTTGCTGGCGCGCTAGGTGGCGCATTCTATTGATGGTGAAGCGACGGGGACTCTTTCGCGCGCTCCGTCTGTCCATTTCAGAGTACGCTAGCGAAGGATACCCTAGGGCTGGTTGTACCAGGAATTTTCGAAGATCTAACGGCTGTGGTGAAGAATACGCCCGAAGTAGTTGTGGAGGCGATTTAGTAAATAACGTTGCTAATATTCGTTATTTGAATTTTGGAATTAAGAGACTGGAGATGACTGATTGTATTCTGAGGTTTATAGGGAGGTGTATTGAGGTGCAATAGGGAATCGTTTTTTTGAAGTAATCTTTTCTGAATTGAGCGATGTTTCGTTGTCGCAATAAATTGTCTTTATTTTTGGTAAAATATTGACTAACTGTAATATGGGTATAGTGATATGACCTATTGATCGGGATAATAAGAGTTGTACAACAACGAATTTTTGAAAAATTAACCACGCAGGTCAAAAATATGTTCGATATTAACTAATTTGGTTATATAGGTTACCATATTCTTGCAGTGCCAAAACTTTGTTGTCGGGAAAAGTCGCACTAATTCATGTTGAAAGGCGGATAATGTAGAAAGTTCCCAATGGAATGCGTTTACAAAATCACGGTTCACTACAAGTTTTAAGGATTCAAGGAGATCGTTCGTGTCTGTGAATTGTATCACATGGCGAGTTTTGCTGCCGAATAGAATTAGTCTCCAATGCAAGTTGTAGCGCGCTTTTTCTACGATTATTTGGTTCCCTAAAAGATTAACAGGGTTATCTGTTGTTTCGATTGTGTAGGTCAGGTAGAGCTTACTGTGGATGGTGGCAGCACATGATTGTGTTTCATCTTGTAGGTCATTAACATTTTGCCGCAGTAAGGCATCTGCCACAAAGTTTTCTTTCCTTAGCTTGTAATGAATTTGAGCACTACGTTCGTTGATAAATGCCATCCACTTTTAAAATCTCGCATTTGTGATCTTTTATGATATGGCTGGTGGTCTGTGAAAATGTGCAACTCTTGGGTTCCATACAACTCCCTTTCATTAGTGGCGTCAAGTTACTCACTTTCTTTAAAATTCGAGATATCATTGTTATGGGCCTCTCACCTCGAGAGAGCATTGCTGCAATACCGTAGGTAGATGCATCGGTTGTGAAGTCGAAGTGTTTTTAAAGTCTGGGTACATGAGAATGACATCCTCTGATGCCAGAATGTTACTCAAGCGGTCAAAGGCGTGGCCTTTTGCGTCGTTCAGCATATCGATTGATGAAATATCCCTAATATTTATTAAGAATATTTATTCTGTAAAAACTACCAAGGCCCAAAAAAGATCTTAGTACATTGAGGCTCAGGATATTCCGTCGCTGGACACAATAAAAAGCCAATATTCGATGCTTTCTTTAACAAAAATTGATCTTTTCTTTTGACCCTCTCATGTTGGCGTTGCAAAGCAGTTGGAGTACAGTGTCAATGTGTTTAACATGCTCGGTTTCGAGTCCGATATTAGTACGTCATCTACGTAGACGTGGCATATTTCCCCGACTTGTTCTCTTAAAACACATTGATTGCTCTCTGAAAGATGCTTCCTTCATTTTTCAAACCGAAAGGTTAGTGTATTCGTATATTCCGTCGTTCACTGAGAGCCATTTTCGTATTAGCTAGATAAATTTGGTGGTTCCTAGATTTTAAGTCCAATGTCGTGAAAAATATTGCCTTTTCAAGATTCGCTAGAATCATTGGAATACTTGGCATTGGGTACCGATTGACAATAGTCCGCTCGTTTAACTTTTGGAAGACAATGACCCTATGTCACCAAATGCACAGCAGCTGATATCGTTTAGGAGTCCGGCTTTGGAAGGTGTGGAGTCTCTTCCCATTTCCCCTGGAGACAGTATCCCACCTACTAACACGATATCGGTTGTAGTTTCCGAACCGTCCGGGCAAACATCCGTTTCCAGGAATATTGCCAATAAAGTAGTTACAAGAGGAGCTAGTAAAGTGTTGGCTGCTTCAGCTGCTGCTTCACCCAAAAAGCAAATTTTTATTTCGCGGCTTGATCCCAATACTACTTCTGAAGAAGTCATAGCCTACATCCAGGGCAAAGTTCAAGCACCAAACATTGCTGCGGAAAAGTTCCGTTTTTCATATACTCGGGACATTTCGCCCTTAAAAATAAGTGTCTCTCCAGATCTTTTTGGGCAAATATGTCATAAAGACTTTTGGCCGGAACACCAAAAAGAGTATACAATAAAAAAGAAGAATCGGCCTCCGATTAGCCTGCTTCCTGCCTCTGTGAATAACGTTCCTTCCGGCTCGTCTGCACCTGTTGGCGAGTCAAAAAACTAATTTCGTCCCTAACTCTGGCCTATCAGAACGGGGACCCGTACGGGGACTAAAGTCTAAACTCTCTAGACTCTATGTAGATAGTTTAGCTTTTGACTTTCATATTCTTGCCTTTACTGAGACTTGGCTGAAGCGTGATATTGCCGATGCTTCAATTCTCCCCTCAAAATATTTAATATTAATATATATATCTCGTCTGAAATTGTACAGTCTTCCAATCAGGAGATTGAATTTGGTTGTGTTAAAATTTCTCTTAATTCTTTTTCTGTCTATATTACTTGTTCGTATATTCCACCACAGTCCGACTTGGCAGTATACATTCACCATTTGGAAGCTATTCAACTTGTTTCCTCATATATCTCTGACAAAGACTTGTTTGTTGTTCTGGGAGATTTTAATTTACCTGAGATTGCCTGGACCCTCTCATATGATTCTTTATTACTGTTGCCCTCCTCGTCACATTGTTTCATTGATGGTCTGTTTGAGTTGTCCCTAACTCAAATAAATCCTGTCCGAAATAGTCGGAACAGATCACTAGATCTGGTATTTGTGTTGGATTCTTCCAACTGCGATATTTCCAGGACTGATCCCTTAGTTATCCCTGAAGACAACTTTCATCCAACTCTGGATGTAACCATTGACCTTCCTTTTGGGGTTATGACTCGATATAATAATTCGATGCCTCCAACCCGATGTTTTCGCAAGACAAACTTTACTAAACTTAGAAAACTCCTATTAACTAATGATTGGACATATCTGTATACTTGCACGGATATGGACTCTGCCATTTCTGTCTTCTATAAAACTCTTGAGTCGTTCTTTGATGTTTGTGTCCCGCGTGTGACTCAAGGATGGTCTGATAAACCTCCTTGGTTCTCACGTGAGTTATGTAACTTGAAGAACGTAAAATCAAGATGCTATAAAAGATTTAAAAAATCCGGTAAAGCATCGGATTTTTCCCTATACGTAGTTGCTCGATCAAATTTTATGGTGCTGAATTCACAATGCTATAAGGATTATCTTCAGAGATGTAAACTTAGGTTTTCTCGCGATCCTAAGCAATTTTATAAATTCGTCAATGGAAAACATAAGACATCAGTGCACCCGTCTTACTTGTCTTTCGAAAACAATAAAGCTGACAATGATCAGGCAATTGCTGGTATGTTTGCTGATTTTTTCAAAACAACTTATTCCTCTTCGATTTATCAAGCAAATCCTCCTTATCCTTGCATTTTACACCCTGTGTTTGATGAAAGTTCGGTTTTCAGCGTGCTCAGTTCCGTCAAACCAATATATGCATCTGGCCCTGATGGAATACCAGGCTGCGTATTAAGGTTTTGCGCAGAGGCCCTATGTAAGCCAATACTTAAGTTGTTTACACTGTCCGTTACATATTCCGCCTTCCCGTCCATCTGGAAGGAATCATATATTATTCCTCTTCATAAAAAGGTGAAAAAGTGCGAAGCCTCCAATTATAGGGGTATTTCTAAATTGTCTGCCATACCCAAAGCATTTGAGAAAATAATAACGTCTCAATTGCAGCATTTTTGTAGCTCAATCATTTCGTCATCCCAACATGGGTTTAAAAAACGTAGATCGACAACTACTAACCTATTAGAATTTACATCTCACTCAATCAAAGGGTTCAAGACTGCCGTGCAAACCGATGTCATTTATACTGACTTCAGCAAGGCCTTTGACTCTGTTAATCACACTCTACTTTTATATAAGTTAAATGCACTTGGCATCCCCAGCCTTTTGCTAGATTGGATTCTTCAATATCTTTCTAAGCGTACACAAAAGGTCCTCTTTAAGTCTTCATTTTCTAAGACCATCCAAGTGACTTCTGGAGTACCTCAGGGTAGTTATTTGGGTCCATTGCTATTCACTATTTTTATAAATGATCTTCCATTGGTAGTGTCACATTCTCGGGTGCTTATGTACGCGTATTATGTTAAGCTTTACCTCAGTTTTAAAGACATATCGTCTTCTTGCCTACTTGAATCGGATCTTAATGATCTTCAGAGTTGGTGTGAAACCAACCTATTAAACCTTAACGGCTCTAAATGTAAAGTTATGTCTTTTTATAGATGCACTCCACACTTAGCAACTTATTATCTTAACGACACTGCCTTAGAGCGGTTAGATATTGTCAATGACTTAGGTGTTCTTATGGACCATAAATTAACCTGTAATCCTCATATTTCTGCTACAGTTAGTAAAGCTATGAATGTTCTTGGGTTTGTGAAACGATGGTCAAAAGAGTTTGACGATCCGTACACAACCAAACTTCTGTATACTTCATTAATCCGTCCTATCTTAGAGTACGGATCTTGCATATGGTCACCTCAATATGAGACGCACCAAAGTAAAATTGAATCTGTTCAAAAGCAATTTCTGCTATTTGCTCTTCGTGGTCTAAATTGGGATCGCAATGTCAATTTGCCATCATACTCCAGTAGGCTTCTTTTAATCAATCTTCCTTCATTAATTAATCGTAGAGTAATGCTTGGTGCTATCTTTATTCATAAACTTTTAATAGGTGAAATAGACTCTCCTGAGCTATTGAACCAGTTAAACCTATCTGTACCCCGTAGACCTACTAGAAATTTTATTCCTCTATCTTTAAAACATTGTAGTTCTAACTATTCTTTGCATGAACCTTTTCGAGTCCTATGTTCTGATTACAATCTTCTGTATTCCGTAATCAGTTCAGAAGCCTCTCTTTCTCTTGTGAAAACCTCTATTTTAGCACATTTAGCTCGTAATTAGCTGTAGTTAATCTAATTTTTAATTGTTTGTCCGTTATACTTGTATTTGTCCACGCGATCGTGCCGTCCGAAATACGGCTGCGCCCCACGGTCGGTCGGACGGGAGGTGGACAGCGCTCGCGCGAAACAGGCTATGTCCTGGTGTCGTAAGGGCCACTTGAACGTACTTCGCATTGTACGCGTCACCGTTACCGTTTGAGTCAAAGCCTTTTTTGTCAACAACCCATGCAGAACTGTAGTAGGCAGACCGAGATGGTCTTATAACACTTCTGGTTGTCTATTGTGAAAATTGTGGCAATGACTGAATGACTGGTATATGGTAATGCCCCGTTAGAGGTCGAAAATGCGCCGATCCTGTTCAGTATTTTTTTTTTTAAATTCCTCTCTTACGCTTCAGGAACTACTATGTCATCAATGCGTGCAAAATTAACACTATGGCTGAGCTGGTGTCCTTGTAGCTCAGCAATATATTAAACGTTATGAAATGTTATTACGGTCAAGTGTTGGAGTAAAGTTTCTCTATTGCTTAAGCGACTGTAAAAAACTAAAAATATTGAAGGAAGGAAAAGAAAACTAAACATGAGTACATAAATGGGAATATAAATCTAAAGCTAAATACATAAGAAGTAAATATGCAAGGCGTATGGTCATGATATGAGCTCTTGGTCACACGCTGTGTCAGTCATGTTTATCAGGAATTCGTCACATTGTTCTAAGGCTTAGTGCATTTTATTGTTTGGTAATTTATATATATAGGGATAGGAATAATAATATTCTTAGCTTTAATTCTAGACTTTATTATACTTCATTATCAAAAGTTACGTATAAGTTATATAAATGTTTATTTATATTTGATTTATTACAAGCCACAGTTTTGTGCGCTTGGAGTCGGAATTATACCTAACTAAACATTATTAAATAAACTACCCAAGAACTCTAAGCATTGGCCATCGGAATGCTGACACTGCGCATCGTGCCGCTAGCAGCGGTCAACCTCTTGCGGGCCGGCTCATGTTACCCAGATCGTGGCCACTGCCAAATGCAGTATTAGCTATATTCCTTTGTCCATGTTCACTTATATAAAGAAAACAACGTTAGTTTTGAGCCAAAATTAATTCTAACCAAGTGGCAATCAAGAAATGAAGAACAAAAATTTAATAAATTTTTTATTTTTTTATTTTTTATCAACCTTTATATAACCATTTTATTTACATGCGTCCACCGCATAGAAGGAAGCATCTCCGACTATACAATATATATATATATTCTTTATCAGTACGATGAGATGAGTTCATATAGCTATGTCCGACCGCCTGGCGGGATCAACGGAAACTTCTACTTGACAGTTGAAGGCACAGTGGTCAAATTTCGCATGTAAGCTTCCATACATTGGCAGCCAAAAATCTCTAACTGATCCCTTTAGGAGCTTCGGCAAGAGAAAAACTCCCCTGGGCGAAGCAATCCATAGTGGGGATTCGTGAACATGTCGCATCGAGGCCGACACAGCAGGCACCGAGCAAAAAATATGCGAACAAAGTGGAGGAGATAAAATTGTCAAAATTTTATTTCACCTTTGAGTTGATCTTAACAGTAGTGCCTTCCTGGACGGTCTATGGAAGCCGCCAAGCTGGAGGTTGTCAACAGAACTAACATTTCGTCCGTATCGAAGGCCAATATTCTCCTACCTCGGGACGTTCCGAAGGACCAGGCAATTCAGCTTCTGAGGTATCAGAATCCTGATTCCATTGTCTGGTAGCGACGGAGAGCAACAATTCATTTTCCTTATGAAGAAGGTGACTCAAGATATCCTGTACGTAGAATATGAATAGTTGTCGTGGGGCGTATGGAGCGTGTACTTACGTCTCAAAAAGCGATACCTCAAAGACGCAAACACCCTGGACACCTGGGACGGAGGGACTCCACCGATAGCTGTTGGCTATCCGATTTCTGGGCTACAATCGCCCAATTTCTATTTCAAGGGTCACACCATAGAAAGCAAAAACTAGGACGGCCAGATACGCAGTCTGCTCCAATGTGCAATAGCCGAGGAGCAGCCCTTGATCATCGGCACAAATACCAACTCCCATCACAGCATCTGGGTCTGCACTAACAACAATATAAGGGGTGAGATGCTAGAAGATTTCATCCTTTTAACTGACACTAAGTGAGCCAAATTATATTGGCCGTACCTCATCTTACGTGTAAGACCTACGACTCACTATAAGTAAAGATGTAGAATTAAGAGTGATATATGCTTCTCTGATTATAAATAGATTCGTTTCGAGGTTGGCATCGACATAAATCCTAGCATTTGCTGAAAGCTCGGAAACACAATATGGCACTGCTATCGACCTCAGTATCAGTAGAAGTGCTACCAATGACAAAATGGAGACAGTTTTCTCAACCTTGACTGCCTGATATTATCTGCAGTTTCAAAGAACTCGGAAACAACCCCAAGAAATGAATAACTTAGCCAATAAGCTAACCATGAAATTTTCTGTGATTAATACAAGCATATTCTCCGTTTATCTAAGAGGGATATATAGTCAGCTAAACAGGGATGCTGGTGAGAATTCCGTTCAAACCTGGAAAACGTCTCGAAAACGTCCAGACTTCGCAAGCTGACGGCCATCCAACCGGCGGAGAGTTTTATCCCGTCTACCATGAAACTTAGTGGTAAAACACCTTCTCAACAAGTATGAAAGGACTTCCTCCAGGACTCCTGCCTTTTCGGATGACATAAGGTATTATCACGGGGGGATGTTGCCCAACCCTTATTTCTCTAAGGAACTATTGTCTCAGGGTGATGCTCCAATGCGCCCATGAAACCGGAAAATCCGGCATAAATGCGGGAAAGACGGGCCTGATTCTCTTAACCAAGACCTCTAAGGTTTCGCACTTGATCTCACACAATATAGATGGTGTGTCTCGGCCGGTCTCGGTGATGGTCGACCGTGGAGAAGTCTACTAACGAAGTGTATAAAACCTTTGTTACGTAGGGATTGTCAAATTCTTTGGCCCATTGTTTTATGGAGTCAAGAAGACACTCTGTTGACAATTAGAGATATATCAAAATTGAAAGATAGTATTTGTGGCTTAGGTATTGCAGGAAACTTGGCGATACGGCGGCCCATTTTCAAAATCGGAATAATATAACTCTTTCCAAACTACAAGTCTTGCTAAATACATAGGAATACCGAGATAAAGGCTTAGATAGGAAAATCGAACATATTTTGAGGATGTAGCTAGGAATATTATGAGGCCTAGGTACAAAGAAGGACTTCATAGAAGATAAGCTAGAAATAATGCAGCCTTCAGTAATACGAGGAAAAAACACATAATTTAGATTAGATTATTTAGCCATAGAGAAGAAAAAGGATGTTATATTATATCATGGTTTTTCTAATTCCGATATTTTTCCGCTCTTTTTCTAAGATCTGGGTGTCCTCAAGGCTAGGAGTGTCTACTTTTGGCATACTGTGTACACAGAAATACAGTTTTTGGATCGTTAAAATGATGGCATGATTTGTAGTCCGATTTCTATTGTGAAAGTCTTAGTTTTTGGTACCTATATAGACCCTTTCTCACTTTTCTTCGTCGTCTCCATTGAGTAAGATATAGTAAATTTTATATATTTGTTGAATCTACTCTTAAATAGGAGCCTAACAAAAAGTTTGAGATATATTTCTTAGTTTATTACTTAAGCTAAATCCTGGGGATACTGCAGGCGGCCCTAATTACTTATTATTGGGTTGGTCTGTCATTTCTTTCAAAACGAGTTCTATTATTATTTCGTGTAAGGGAATTGGCAAGAGCATTTTGATGTGCATCCAGTTTTGCAGAATACTTTAGTTGCGGAGTACCTGTTCCAGATTTTGCGATAGGTGTATTAGGCATTGGGATCTGCTGAGGATTGCCGTGTCATCGGCAAAAGTGGACGTTTTGGACGTCCTAAACTCGTTGGTAATTCTGCAGTTCCTATTGTAAAGTTAAGATTCCAATAGTTTTTGGGTGTACTATGAGAGTTTTTGATGGATTTTGAACATCAGACCCTCCAGTTAAACTCTATCGAAAGCCTGGGCCGCACAGTATTCTATTAGTTCGAATGCTGTTCGTATTTCGGATGTTATGCAATTGACTTGTTCAGTTGTCCTGTGTTTTTTGCGAAAGCCGAACCGGTGTGAAAGGATTCTGTTTTGGCATGCCAGAAATGAGTTTATGCGGATCTGCAGGACCTTTTTAAAAAGCTTCAAATGACATGGCAGCAAACTATTTGGCCTATAGGATGATGGCTGGGTTTTATCCTTTTTCCACTATTATGCGGCGATGTTAGACCGTCCTAAGATAATTTTCGGTGTAATTAAGTTATGGGCAGGAGCATTTTTCGGTTTTAAATGGTTTTTAATAACTGCAGAGATCTCATCCTACTGCTTAAAGGGGTTCCAAGCGGGAAATACGAATGAGTTTGATGTTGGATTTCGCTGAAAAACCAGTTTAAGAAGTGTGGCAAACACGGATGTCCTCTCTTCGTCACTGCGGGCATATTCACCAGTTGTTAGTGTGCTTGTTTGTGCGTGGTGAGTTAAGGAACGAGTGTTTTATACGGTTTTTGCTCATTTTAAAATGGAAATGAAAGATCAAATATGTTTGTACTTCCTCTTTCGAGTACTTTAACTTGTAGTGAGTACTTTGAAGTCCAATTGAATAAGATCTCTGCAGTTATTAAAAACCATTTAAAAATGAGAAAAACTTTTTACTTTACCGAAATTGATCCAATCGACGACTTACAATACATCCGACCACTGTACAACATTATAATAAATCTTAGCTACTTTCCCAGGGCAATATAATCATGATCCCTTAAGCATTAAAAGACAAAACCCAGCCAACATCAGAAATGTTTCTATTTCATATTTTTAAATAGAAAAGGTGAAAAGCAGTTCACATGTACACTTGCAAATATTTAGGACATTTGGAGTTCTCTTACCGTAAAGGTTCTGTTCTTAAACTTAGATAAGTGAACTAATCATAAAAAAAAATAAGGAGAGCCATAAGATTAAGTCATTTTTTTGTCGTGTGAGTGCCCGAAAAACAGTAAAAGATAGATAGATGAATATTTATTATTTACATTGAATTGGATGAATAAACAAAAAAATAAATTAAAATAATTATTTTTTCGTACACTTTTTTTTTATTAATTGCGAAAGTTTGTCGTGTGAGTGAGCATAAGTGCAAATCCTTATATAAATTTAAGTTTGCATATTTATTGTTAGCGTTTTTTATTTTAAAATTTAGACGGAGCAACTAAATATAAATATAAACAACGAAGTAAATAAAAAATTGACTACAAAAACTGTCGGACTACAAAGCAGTGGGGCAGTTGGTGGAGTGGGCGCCGTTATTACGGGAAACGTGTGGCAGATACAAAAAACTATGGAGAATGCTCTTCATAATACCTTTTCATTTTACGAATGGGCACGGAACAACATAAGCAACCGGTTAACATGTGTTTTTCTTAATCAGACGACGAAAACATCAACATAAATGAACCCGAAATGGGAAGCAGGCAAGAATATCGTTGGCATCAAGAGAAATAATATCACTTCGTGCGACACAGAGATGAAAATAAAAGTAGCGCAAATCGCCTATTCATACAAATTGAATATCAATTAACATATATATAGTGGCTGACACGAATTTAAGACTTTTTTTTTTGACTTTAGTGCTGATTTTTCGTCTTTAATGCAATAATTTTTTCTTTAATTTGTTGGTTATTGTATTTGCATCATGAACTGTAAAAATGGTCTTCATAGTTTAATCCGTTTTTTTCACAGGTGCATTTGAACAAAGAAAAGTCCGTTTTTTGGGGTGCATATATTTAAAACATTTTTTCCAAAATCTTAAAGATAGAAGTATGATTTCTTTGAAGAAGTTGTGGATCTAGCAAAAATAAGATAAACTGCATACCCACAAATTTTAATTTCGCCCCCACCTATGGAAATTTTTGGTTCCTTGGGCGAGGCTATTTTCCGACACTAGTTTGCATTAAAATATTTTTTTCCATGAACTACGAAAAAAGTGAATTGAATTTTCATTAAAATCGGATAAAAATAAGACATATTTTTTTGCCTATCAATATGGGACATATTATATAGGCTGATGACCTCTGGATAGAAGTCCGAATGAAAGGCGGGTGCCTTTAGTTAGTTCTTCAAAGTGTCGGGGCACCTGAAGCAATTGGAAGTGCGTTCGAAATCGGATGATGCTCCGATCCTTAGAGACCTTCAGGATTTTCCAGTAATGGATCCACAAAAAACCCATCCGAACATCGTCCCGATCCCCACGAAAGAACCACCAACATTCTTGATGATTCGTTCTCCAAGGATAGTGGAACGGAGCTCGACTCCAAGCACCAAATCCACATGAGCATGCAGCTCAGCTACACTAGGCAGCACAACGGCGACTGCCTGGAACTGTCGCAGCGGTTCGTCAAGTCACACTTTATCCCCGCTACCAGTATTGCATTGCCCAATGCCGCGAATGCTAGTTGACCGCTAGAGCTTGGTTGAAGGACATCTGTGGCCTCAAGTACACGGTGGCGATCAGTTAGGAATAGATTAAGGTCGTCCCAGGATGAGACGGCGGTCTTATTTTGAACGGACTGTTCCCACAACAGAAGGGTGGATTTGGGCATTTTGCTCGTATAGATTGCTATGAGAAGGATATCCCAATTGTCTGTACGAGCCCCGGAACGCTCAAGACCAGGTATGCATCCTTGAATTGAAATCTGCAGTTTTCTCAAAGCTTTGCCAGACTTTTGGGATACAGCTGGGATCTGTAGAAGCTGCTTGGCTTGGCTCCTAATCAATAATCAACTATTTTCGTACCGCGCAGTGAGGTTATCCCACGCGGTCTGGAATCCTTCATTGGTCAAGGGTGACTTAGAAACAATGGCTCTGGCTTCATCGCTAGTTTTGCTACTTAAGTGGTAAAGCTTCTCCACTTGTGTTGGGCTTGGATTAGGGATAAAAATCGCGGTAAATAAGTCACGGAAAGTAGAGCAAATCAGGCTGCCTCCGTTGAAGATTTCGACTTCGCATGGGGGGACTGTCTGACTTTGATGGTTGGAATCGACGGAGAGCCTGACTGGTGGGGAAGCCATTTTCGCAGACAACTGCTCAATGTATTTTAATGGAGAAAAGTGGCACATCGTCAGATAAAGCCTGGCCTTCGCGAGCCTCGAACGCCGTTAAGGCCTCGCATACGGAAGGTGGCCTGTATAATTTAAGGATAGAGGAGTGAGAAGGAAAAGTGTCTTCTCTTTTTAATGAACACAATAAATAAGCATAGATAGCATAAATGAAATTATAAGGATTTATAATTTTCCTCTCAGTTGTGTGAATAATTATACGAATATATAATCACTCGGATATTAAAATTTATGCAATGTGGAAATATGTTGAAATTTAAAGGAGTATTTAAAAAACATGGAAAAATATATCGTTGAGATCAGTAGTATTGAGAGTGCTGATAACTTTTCAATGAAAAAAAAACTCGGAATTAATTTTCACGTCGGAAAAATGGAAAGTCGTGGCTGAGACACGACTTGGCTCAAGTGTCAGCACTGATCGGGATTCAGCTGTTCTGCCGTTGTTTATGTTTTACGAATTTAATTAATTTTAAATTGTTTAACGAATATCACGACTTCCTGCTTTAATTATGTAGGTTTAAAATTATTAAAATTGCTGAAAGAAAATCTACATTTAATTTTGTGTGGGTGAAATTAAATTGTATTCGTACATATGTATGTATGTACGTACATACCATACCATACATACCATGCAAGGTGGAGGGGCGGAAGAATAACCGGCTCGAAAGACCAATGTTCGTAGAGGGGCGGAAGGATCCAAATAAATGCTAGAAACTTGGCGGGTGCCAATTTCTTCTGGTATGGGTGAGTTGATGGGGGTGTGTGAATGTGAATTAAAACGCGCGGTATACTTCGTTTAACACTATGATTTTATATTCAGATAAAACTTCACATACGAACTTCTATTAAAAAGGGAACCAGTTTGTAGTAGAATAAGAAAAGTGGGCGTGGTCGTGGAAAAATCTCGTACTCCGATGATGGCGATATGACCGCATTCCGTTTTGGGAAACATCCTACCCCTCACTCCACCCGGTGGCGTGAACAATACTGTAGCAATATGTATTAGTATTAAGTACATCTTACTCTTTCCCACAGTGCACTGTGTCTACAGCTGTTGCTAGCGCTAAGTCTTGCTTATTTTTTTGTTGAGATACTTTTGCTGAAATAGCAACACTTCTTGCCGACGTTTTGTTTTGTTTATAGATTTCTATGATTTTTTTCTACTCGTAAGAGCGATCATTTTTTTTTTGATAACTTTAAGTATGTTTAATACTCTAAATTTTTGTTCTCTTAGATAAGCAATAAAAATTTATAATGTCTGTTTGAAATTTATCGTTGAATTCATCCATCCACACATGTCTCCCCAGTAAAGAACAAGGGATCATCTGAAGTTAAAGCTTCAAGCGGCCGATGATCATAGGAAGGGTGGGCAAAGGTCAATCACAAAACCACCAGTGATTGCGAGTATACAAATGCACCTTGCATTATAAGGGTACATGTTATAACGCCCAGTGTCATAAGGCCCTTGGGCCTTATGACACATATTTTTGCGACATAAAGCCCACGGGCGCAATGACACTTTTAAATGTGACATAAAGCACGCCGGACTTTATTTCACTTTTTTATGGGCGTTATGACACGATTAAAGGGCTTTAAAAAATAAGAAAACAAAACAATTTCATTTTTAAAATATTTTATTGAAAAATTTTTCGGGCATTATGACACTCTTCAATTGTCATAGCGCCGTCGGGCGATATTTCACTTTTGGAGTGGGCGTTAAGACACACTTAAAAGTGTCATAAAGCCCATAGGCGTTAAGACACAAAAATGTGTATCATAAGGACCAAGGGCCTTATGACACTGGGCGTTATGACAAGTACCCCATTATAAGCGTATGAAATTCTATCTTTCTTTTCAATCTTTATTTTCTATCTTTGATTTTTTTTGGTATTCTCTTCCTCTTGTCGCATGCACGCTCACTTTTAATAATAGAGTAATGAGAAAAGCAGGCAGGTCGACGAAATATAAATAAATAATTGTGGTAACTGGATATCGGCAGAACTACACCCCCTTGTCGACGAGCTAGTGCCGGAAACTTACAGCGTGCCAGCCGATATCCAGCTACTCCCAGACACCTCCAGATACTCAGTGTTAAATAACAAAATATATGCGGTTAACTTGAGTCTCAATAATTTCGTATCATTCAAAAATGTTGGAACAAATAAAAATGTAACATTTCTGATTGATACAGGTGCAGATATTTCAATTATAAAAGAAAATTCTGATGTCTTTCGAGGCATAGGAGTAGGAGTAATAAAATCCAAAGGATTAGCCTGAATTGAATTCCAAAAAGACAAATATATTATCCCATATAAATTTCATATACTTCATGCAGATGTATGATGTATTGTCACTCATCGAAGTCGGTCGTATTTTTATTCCGCTCTCGCTTAACTACTGTCTTTCGTTCTTTCGTGAGGTTAATTTATAATATTCAATTTAAATTCATTGCCTTTACCAACACTATTCTCATCGCGAAGTTTGATTAAATTTATTAACATTTACTTTTATCAATATCAAAACTTTAACAAACGCAAATATAATTTTGTTGTTGCGCTGCTTAGTTTCTGATTTCGTTCTATTTTTTGCTCCCACCCGCGCTCTCAATTTACAGTTCATAGTTTGTTTTTGTTTGTGTGGTGTTGGTGCTCTCTATTCTTCTGCTTTCTCTTTTGATCGCGCTCACGGCCGTTAACTTCGCGCTTGTGACAAGTTTTGTGTTGTTTTTGTGTGTTGTAATACAAAATAAAAAATAAATATTCTCTTTTTTTCTTCTCTTTCTAATTTGCATATTGCAGTTAGCTTTTGCTTTGGTTTGTATACGCATCTCTTAACTTAACATTTATCCCTTTTTATTTACATATTGATTTATAATTTGATTGTGATAAATCAATTACACTATGCAACAAATTAAAGGTTATTAAAATTAAACCGAATTTTACCTTATTTTTGTAAAAGTACATGTATTGAATAGCAAAACCCTATTTGGGTTTTTCAAAGTTAGCCCGTTTTTTTTTATAGCGAGTTGAAATTTTTCATTTTGAGGGTATTTTTTAGTTTGTTATATGAGCTAAATATGACTTATATGTCGAATTCTTCTTCATGTATACGACCTAATTCATCTTCATTTATTCTAGAAATATTGTTAATGGTTAAATAAATTCATTTTATGAATGTTATATAACCCAAAATGACTTTTACAGCTACAGTTATAGAAAAAATTACAACTAAGACCTTTTTTTGAGTAGTTTTGGAAGTATTTTTAATTTATAACTATTTTTATGAGAATAATACTATACTTCCAATAGGGAAAAGTTTGTAATTATTTAAGTCTAAATTGCATTGGATGAAATGGTTGCAAAATTAGAGCTAACGCAGAGAAAATGAAATGTTAGCATCTTTTTTAAAATAACTTGTCAGCAACAGATACAAGAGTTACAGCGTATCGAAATCGCAAGCAACAATTCAAAAAGTTTTTCACGGTGAACCAAGAAAATACTTTTGCCTATTGTCACGATATTTTGTTTCTCATTAATGAAATGGGTGTTCAGTACAGGCCAAACGATTGGAGACTATTCATTGATAGTTCAAAATTTAGTTTGAAAGCCGAATTGCTTGAAAAAAAAACAATTCAAAGCCATCGATCCCCATTGCATATGGAACTGATACTAAAGAGACGTTTGAAAAAATGACATGGATTTTAGAATTGGTGGAAAACAAAAAACACAATTGGCGTGTGTGTTGCGACTTGAAAGTCGTTGCCATGCTAACCGGACTCCAAGGCGGCTACACTAAACACATGTGTTTTTTATGCGATTGGGACACTCGGTTCAAGTGCGATCAGTACAAAAAAAAACAAATTGGAAAATAGGAGCTGAAAGTGAGAAAAAGGATGCCAACAGAATTAATAAAGAACTCGTGTCTCCAGAAAAAATCATTTTCCCTCCACTCCACATCAAAGTCGGAATTGTCAAAAACTTCTTGATGGTTGTCGGTAGAAGAGACGTTGTATTTTGCTGTTTACAACAATTTTTTCCAAGGATTAGTGATGCAAAATTTAAAAATGGTAAGACATTTTCTTATATCTACATATATACACGAATACTTTTGACTTATATCAAATGTTTTAGGCGTTTTAAATGGACCTGATATTCGGAGATTGGTAAAATCTGAAGATTTCGACAAAGTTTTAGCTAGCGACGAGTTCATTGCGTGGACATCGATAAAGGAGACTATGGTTGGGCTTTTAGGCAAAAATCGTTCACCTATTTTTGACGAGTCTGTAAAAAGAATGCTTAGTTCATTTTCGAAAATTGGAGTTCACATGTCGCTGAAAATTCACTTTCTTCACCACCATTTGGACCAATTCAGGGAGAGCGGTACCATCAAATTGCCTTGCCATTTGAATTAAGGTATCAGGGAAAACGAGCTCCAGATGCTATACTGGCCGAAATATGTTGGTGGACTAAGCAACTATTTCAATTCGAAGAAGATGAAAATCAAAATGAAGAAGTGCTTGAAGATGAACGCGACGGAATGGAGTTCTCTACTGACGAATCGGATTACTTTGATCTAAAGGAAATGAACCACAACCAAAACGAACTCTTTTCTAATTTGCCATATTTCAAAACATACTTTTTGTTTTAAATTAATCTTTATATTATTCTCACAAAAACTAGTTATAAATTAAAAATACTTCCAAAACTACTCTAAAACGAGCTATGAAAGTTAACTTCGGCCTTGCCGAAGTTTATATACCCTTGCAGTTCTTTATTATATTTAATTCGATAAGAAAAGTGAAATTTCATACATCAACAGCATTAGTTGATATGATAAGATAGGATTGCACGCAGTAATTGATGAACTTTCCAGATGGAGAACAGGCTCAAAAATCTTAAATTACGTAAGAAACTTCCTGACAAACCTCCGAATCAAGGTACAAATTAATAACCACTCATCAGAATTTAAGCCCCTCTACAACGGCGTACCGCA
Organism: Drosophila paulistorum; assembly: GCA_018152135.1. Taxonomy (NCBI): domain Eukaryota; kingdom Metazoa; phylum Arthropoda; class Insecta; order Diptera; family Drosophilidae; genus Drosophila; species Drosophila paulistorum. Next base: position 4,872,309 of record JAECXG010000823.1, read on the forward strand.
GGGTTCTCCCCTGTCAGTGATCTTATTTCTAATAGCCTACAACTATGTCCTCTGTCCACAAAGGCTTTGATTTTTTCTCTTATGCCGACGACTTTATAATAATTAAAAAAATTAAAAAGAACCCAAATGCACTAAACATTAATCCCTTAATCACTGATATTTTAAACTGGTGCAAGTATTCGGGAGCGAAACTCTCAGTACATAAATGCAAACATATGCATGTCTGCCGTCAAACCAGATGCAATTTCCAATTATCCTCCCAGACCTACAGACTAACGCCAAGCAAAAGTTTAAGAATCCTAGGATTAATAATCTCTGAGAAATACAACTGGAAAGAGCATATACACATGCTAACAGTGCAAATAGCACAGAGATTGAACATAATAACGTGGCTCTCTAATCAAAATTATAATTTTTATTTATTTATTTATTTATTTATTTATTTACGTCAACTAAGTCAGCAGTCGACGAAAAAGCTTAAGCTAAAATACAAATAGTAATTAATTCATTAAGGTAGCTTAGCTATATGCACAACATCCCCGACCCGATGGAGGTGTTTTATTTGCAACAAGGTGCCAGCTATGCCCCGATTCACAGCCAATGTGGTCAGGGATGAGTTGCAGCCAATCAAATATCCAGTCCAGAATACTTTCAGTGGTTACGCTGTAGATAATTAAAAAGTATAGCGCGAAGAGAAGTGACAGATAGATGAGGAGAAATAAGGTGAGAAAGGTTGTTAAAAGATTGGCAAAGAACACGAAGAGGTTCGTGAAGAGAGTAGTTAGTCAAACATCTACTAAGGTGAAGAGGAAAAAAGTTTCTGGTCCGACGTGAGGGAACACAAAAATATAGCGTATCTAGTAAATTGGTAGAACTGACTTCGCCGTTGACTACTTTATGTAGAAAGAGAATCCCAAATACGAGCCTACGGTTGTAAAGTGAAGGAAGATTAATAAGAAGAAGTCTGTCAGAATAAGAAGGTAGGCGAAGATTCGGGTCCCAATTAAGACCGCGTAACGCAAACTTAAGGAATTGCTTCTGTACCGATTCAATACTACGCTGGTGAACATCATATTGAGGGTTCCACACTGGTGAGCAATATTCTAGAGTAGGGCGAACTAACGAAGTGTATAAAACCTTTGTCACATATGGATCATCAAATTCTTTGGCCCAACGTTTAATGAAGCCAAGAAGACTGCATGCTCTATTAACAATTGAAGATATATGAATATTAAAAGAAAGTTTTGGGTCAAACATAACGCCTAAGTCTTTAAATGATGGTACACAATCTAACAGAACAGACTTAATAGAGTATTGAGCTAGGAACGGCGACAAACGACTGAAAGTCATAAAAGAGCATTTAGAGGCATTAAGGTGTAATTTATTAACGTGACACCAAACACAGAACGCATCGAGATCTGATTGCAAGTACTGTTGGAAAGAAGGATCATTATATGAATAGCAAATCTTCACGTCATCCGCAAACATGAGCACGCGTGAATGAGCCAAGGCCAAAGGCAAATCGTTTATAAACAAGGTAAATAACAGTGGGCCCAGATGACTGCCTTGGGGGACACCTGACGTAACTCGAACAGTTTTAGATATCGAGGAACGAAAAGACACCTTTTGGGTTCTGCCAATAAGATACGACTTTAACCAAGCCAATAGTTTCGGGGAAAAACCCATGATGTTAAGTTTCATGAGAAGCAAGGAATGATCAACCGGAAGCCATGGTGTACAAGGGTAGTCAATTCTAAAAGGTTGGTAAGCGACGAACGACCTTTCATGAAGCCATGCTGACAAGCAGAAATAGCGGATCTGGATAGGTGTTGAAGGGAAGACGTAATAATTTTCTCAAACAGCTTAGGTATTGCCGAAAGTTTGGCAATGCCACGGTAGTTAGAAATATCCGATTTGTTACCCTTTTTAAAAAGCGGAATAATAAAAGACTCCTTCCAAATATCAGGGAAGCGACAAGTCTCACTCGATATAAAGAATAACCGAGATAAAGGCTTATATAGGGAAATCGAACACATTTTAAGGATGCAACTAGGTATATTATCAGGCCCGGGTACGAAGGAAGACGTCATAGATGACAAGCTAGAGATAATACAGTCTTCAGTAATATTAGGAAAAAACATACAATTTAAATGTGGAATTGTGAAGGGATAAGGTGTGGGATCCGAAGCAGTAGAAGAATAAGTCGACTGAAAGAATTTAGCAAACAGATCTGCAATATCTGAATCACAATTAGCAGTCTGGTCATTAAGTCTGAAGGTGGAAGGTAGTAAATTACAGCGTCTTTTGGAATTAACAAAGTTATAAAATCTTTTGGGGTTATTATAAAATTCAACCTTACAGCGAACGATATAATTATTGTAGCATTGAGTATTTAAAAGGCAAAATTGAGATTTGGCTACACAATAATTTGCATAGTCAAGTCGCGAACCAGTTTTTTTAAATCTTTTAAAATATCTCGATTTAATGTTACGGAGATTAGAGAGCCTACGTGTGAACCAGACTGGCGCACTGGAGACGGTAGAGACATTCACATAAGGAACGCATTTATCAATTAGAGAATTAAGAGCAGAGTAGAAAAATTTACTGCACAATCTATATCACAGCACTCAAATAGAAATGACCAATCAAAAGAGAAAATAAGGCTGTTAAGAAGATTGAAATTTGTTTTACGAAAACATCTGCGACGAGAATTTGAGATGTTATTGAATGAATTATTAACGGAATTGTAAGAAATAGTAATTTCAATGGTAGGGTGATAAGTATCTTCAGGCTTCACTAGGGGCTGTGTTTGTGATACAGCACTAACAGTGGGATCAGAGACAAAAACAAGATCGAGGATTCTTTTAGAAGAGTTAAGAAAAGAATTCAACTGATATAGCGGACATTCAAGTAGGCTATCAAGAAAAACATGTTGAGATGAAGGAATTAAGAAAGATAGATTATCATCAGCAAGCCAAGAAACATTAGGCAAGTTAAAATCACCTAAAGCTATAAAAAAATCACGATCTTTAAGACGACTAAAAATAGTTCGCAAAGCATCAGCATGGTGCATGTAGATCATCATATCAGAAGCTGGAGGAATGTATGAACAAGAGATATATAAGCTAAAGTTAGAACATGTAACTTCGACGCAAATAACCTCAACACCTAAGGGGAGATCAATCGGCACAACACTTGAGCACAGATTCGAGTTGACTGCAATGAGTACTCCGCCGCCACGACGACCAACACGATCAAGCCTATAAGAAATAAAGTTATTAGAAAGAATTTCATTATCCAGAACAGAGGAGTTAAGCCAAGTTTCAGAGAAAGCTAATATGTCAGCCGAAAAGGTTTGGCTATCGCAGAATAGTTTCGAGAGCTTGGTAAGAAGTCCTCTTACATTTTGATAGTGAATGCAAAGACTAGACGTTATTAGTTTTTTGAAGCAGAAGATACATTAGGAAGGTGGACAGGCAAAGGGCGGGAGCGCTTTTTGGGCGCAAATTCGTGTACAACTAGGCCCTCTGGCCAAAAGTTAGGGTCAACCATAGCTGAGAAATACTCATTTGGTACAGTAATTTTAAAAGAGGAGATTTCGCGAGGCCTAGAAAACTTAAACTTTTGAATTAAAACCTTAGCAGGGCATATATTACCAATGTAAGCTGCCACAGACGATTCAGAAGTATCTGGAGCAAGCCTAGAGATAAATAATTGTTTACGATGAGGCACTACAGTTAGTGGAGGCGGAGGAGCATTGGGATCCGCAAGTGATTGAAAGCCAGCATGATCCAGTAATTGATCAGAGTTCCCGTGAGGGATAGATTGAGGTACACCAGGGCTTGTAGTGGGTACATCAATCTGAAAAGAAGAGCATAAAGAGGGACAAGAAGATGGTGTAGGCGAAAGTAAAATGGGAGAAGATGTAATAGAAAGTGCGGGCGACTGCTTATGAGGCAACTCAAGGGTACATTTCTTGGGCAATTCCTTAGAAGGTGGATCAAACTTGAATTGCGACAATAAATTTATGCTAGAGTCACACTCATTAGACAGCTGTTTGGCCATTTTATTTAGAGAAAGAAACTTTAAACGAAGATCCCTGTACATTCGGCTAAAATCAAGCTGCTGGCTGGCACAAGATGGGCAAGTCCAGCGCATTAAGCCAAGCTCAGACTTAGACACAGACAAACCAGAAAATTTGTCGTAATCACGGCCGTTGAGGCCAGCACATTTTAAGTGAATAAGATTGTCGCAAAGCCAACACGATATTGCTCTATACTGATCGTCAAAACGATCAGAATGCTTGCAATTGGGTAGACAACAAGCCATTGAAAAGCCAAAATAAACACAAGGCAAAAAAAAAACAACAAAAAAAAATATATATAAAAATTTAAATAAACAGCACAAAGATAATTATCGATAAAAAATCAATAATTACAAATAAAACAAAGAGACAGCTAGAGTACACAGCACAAGAGAGAGTGCAAGAACAGTTATAAGACGAGCTTTGAGAGGCGGCCTTAGAAAAGTAATTACGCGGGAGGGAAGCTGAGCACAAGCACAAAGCAGAGAGAACAACAAAACCACTAGCACTGATGGTATGATGGGGGCGATGAGGGGAGCAACTGCAGAAGCAATGACGGGAGAGAACAATAAGAAAAAAAATAAAAACAATTTAGATGCACCAAACACTAATCACAAAAAAGAAAAAAACAAAACTGTTTAATTTGGCGAATTATGCAAATAAAACACAAGGGTTTCAAGCAAATGACACCAGCGAAAACGAAAACAAACTAGGCACAATTAAAAATTGGGAAAAAACAATATATATTAATAAAACTCAGGAGCTAAGCAAAAACACGACCGTCACGTCAGAGAGCAGAAGCTTTGCGACACTAGATCGCTTATCAATACTATCAACGTTGATAATGTCAAAGATAGATTATTGCCTACATTTCTATGGAAATTGCCCCTCAGCTTCTAAGAACAAGCTAAAATCTTTGTACCATTTCGCACTAAGAAAAGCATTTGGAGCATTTCATTCAACCCCGATCAACAATCTCCTGTATCTCTATATTGCCTTTTGAATCGAGATTCAAATTATCAATAGCAAAAATGTACAAATCTTTGATGCTTCCATCGAACACTCCTTTACAGGAAATTGTAAACAGGATTAAGAAAGCGAAGAAAACTCCCAGAATTCCATCATCCTTGCATAAAGCAATAAACTTTTGCATAGAAAATGGTTCAATGTTTACGCCACCAAGACCAAGAAAACAAAAAAATCCCCCATGGCTCTTTATTAAGAAAACCCTAAACCTTTCTTTGCACTACACAACCAAGTCATCAACTCCGTCCATATATGTATACTTATGTATACTTAAATTTCACTTAAGCTTTTAGTTATGAAGCTAATCGTAGCTAACAATCAAATTGACTTCAATAAATTTGTCTTAATTTAAAGATTATAATATGTAAAATTTGGGTACATGTCATAACGCCCAGTGTCATAAGGCCCTTGGGCCTTCGCGCATTATGACACTCTTCAATTGTGTCATAGCGCCGTCGGGCGATATTTCACTTTTGGAGTGGGCGTTAAGACACACTTAAAAGTGTCATAAGGCCCATAGGCGTTAAGACACAAAAATGTGTGTCATAAGGCCCTTGGGCCTTATGACAATGGGCGTTATGACATGTACCCGTAAAATTTAGCTGCTAGTTTTTGCAAGTTGCCGCGCAATCTTTCCTAGAATTATGCGACTTCGACGTTTTCGGTGTCTTTTTCGTCTGTCTAACTGTGCATTCTTGTGCTGTGTGTTGTGATTATCGTCTTCGTCTCTTTTCTGCGTTATGCTGAATGTTTTTGTGATTGATGTCTGAGTTTCTATTTGTTCTTTTTGTTTGTTTTTATATTGTATTTTTATTTTAAATTTGTATTATTTTTAATTTTTGTACATGAGATTTTTTTGAATGTGAATTGAGTCGTAAGTTCATATTTGATAAGTGGTGTTCCGATACCGGTACAAATCCAGAGAAGATTCGGCGCATATCTCAATCTTTAAAATTAATGATTGAAAAAGAAGGATACAATATTGGATCTACGTACTTGGGGGAATTACAAAATCGTTAGTTACTATTGCAAACAAATATCAACATTTTGGCGTGAATGCCGTCGAATTAAATCGTTCGTTTTGGAAAAGCAGTCTGATTGGCTTGGAAAAAATGACTCATTTAAATTTAAATGTGAGTTGCATACTCCACCTGGAAGCAATATTGACCGTGGTCGTCCGAAGACAAATTATTCAGACTGCTCATCCCGAACAAAGAGAAGACGGATCGCTGAGATAGCCAAAATCGATGAGCCGTTTGCTGACGTTCTGCGCTCTTCTGACCAAGGACAATTGACAATTGTGCCTGCAAGTGCTGCTGAAAAATGTTATCCCCAAAAAATAACAGTAAGCGAGTCACATGCTGAAGTGGAGCTTCAAAGTTTGTTGGACCACACCACGAAGAAAATAGTTAAGTTGCAGGATAATGTAATAGACGATGCTCTCAGTAAGCCCGTGAACAACTTAAAACTTATCGGGAAATGGAGCTTCGACGGAAGTTCCGGGCACAGTGAATATAAGCAGAAAGTGGAGAACAATAACTTGGAAGACAGCCACATGTTTGTCACTTCATATGTCCCACTTGCCCTGATACTTAGTGAAGACAGCTCAAAGATTATCTGGAAAAATCCACGACCATCATCCACTCGATATTGTCGACCTGTGCGATTCCAGTTGAAAAAGGAATCAAGTGAAGTGAGCATTGAAGAGGAAAAGTACTTTAAGAATCAAATAGAAAAGCTCCTTCCAACAGATATTGTTATTGGAAATAAGACAGTTTATGTTCATCATGTGCTGCAATTAACAATGGTTGATGGCAAAATATGTAATGCCTTAACTCAAACTTCATCCTCTAAATGCTATATATGCAACGCGAAGCCCACAGAGATGAACAACATAGAGGAAAGCATGCAAAGGGAAGTTCAGAAGGATCGATATGAGTTCGGATTGTCACCACTTCATGCATACATAAGATTTTTTGAATATTTTATTCATTTGGCTTATAGACTTGATGTCAAAGTCTGGCAAGTTAGATGCATTGAAGGAAAGGAGCAAGTCAATGAGCGAAAAAAAAAAAAATTCAAACAGAATTTCGCTTAAAATGGGATTGTTAGTCGACAAGCCCAAAGTTGGAGAGTCTGGATCATCGAATGATGGAAACACTGCCAGACACTTTTTTAATAATGAGATGGAGTTGAAGAGTCTGGATCATCGAATGATGGAAACACTGCCAGACACTTTTTAATAATGCGTGCCTTTCGGCTGAAATAACTGGCCTGGATGTAGACCTTATTGAAAGATGTGGGACAATATTACAAGCCCTCTCTTCTGGTTACCAAATTAATGTAGAAAAATTTAAGGCATTCGCACTTAATATAGCGAATGATCTTACAAGGACATATTCTTGGTACTATCTGCCACCTACCGTTCATAAAATTTTAATTCACGGCCCATACATAATACAAAATGCTTTACTTTCTATTGGAGAGTTGTCAGAAAAAGCTGCTGAGTCAAGGAATAAGGACATTAAAAAATATCGTCTGCAACATACCCGCAAGATTTCTCGTCAGGCAACAAATGAAGATTTATTTAATCGACTATTGCTGACGTCAGATCCTTTTATTACAGAACAGCGAAAGTTACCCAAAAAAAAAAAAATCAATTTGAAATAAATCTGTTGTTGATTTGTTAGAATAGTATTTTATATTTAATCATACTCAGCTTAATATATTACAACAAATTTGAAATATATTCAACTTTTTTAAAAATGGGGATTTGGGGCCATGGCCATGGGTGGCATATCGGAAGGGGCTTACTTACGGAAGATTTATATAGTTGTATATTTAACCTATCATACCTTTTGTTACCCTAGAATTTATGCTTGTATGCTTTGCACTGGAATATGGACTTAGTGCAACTGTAAATATAAAGAAACATAAAGAACATAAAGAAAGAAGAGTGTGTACAGCCTGCACTAAGTCACGTACGCCTATGTTGCTTTACCATTTCATTTTTTTTGCTAGTCGATTCACTCGCTAATCTACTGTTCGAAAGAAACCACATAATTTAAGAAAAATAAAACTGTGAAACAAACTTTGAAATAAAACTAAATTAAATGAACAACCTTTGAAATAAAATTAAATTAAATAATTTAATTGGCGCAGTCGGTAGGATTCCAACTAATTTTATACGGAATCCGCAAAAGAATCTACGGACACGAAATAAATCGCTTTTCCGTGGAAAAATGGCCCTTTCTGAATCTCTCTTGGGACAATTGCTTTCCCAATTAAGACAAGTCCAGCCGTTTGAGGGAGACAACAACTATCTCTGCTTTTTCATTAAAAGAGTGGAGTACCTACTTGGATTATACTCTACTGACGATATAAGGCAGAAAAGCATTATATACGGGACTGTCGAGGGACTCATCGTGGGAGAGGCTCAAAGAAATATCAGGCAAAACTGCATAAACTCATGGGCATTGCTGAAGGAGGCACTAATCGAAGAGTACGGCACGCAGACACCTCTCGAAGAACTACTAAGAAGGCTCTATAATACCGACTACATGGGAAACCTTCGTAAGTTTTGTGAGGAGCTACAAAAAAAGTCACGTGTAATTGCTGATAAACTAGAATTAGAGGGTAACGCAGTGAATTCAGCTGTGTATACCCAAGCAATGGAAAATACTATTAAAAATTGTATTCAGAGAAAGTTACCTGATAGATTATTTATGTTGCTGTCAAAATACGATATCAGCACTGTATCTAAATTAAAACGTATCGCTCAGCATGAAGGTTATTATGAAGAAAGGAAACAATTCAGCAATAAAAATAGTTCCATGCCAACTAATTATCGGGGTAATATGGCTAGAGACAGTCAGAATTTTCAATCATCAAATTCATTTATGGACCCGAGGTCTAACCAGTCAATTCAGCCTCAATTTTCCAATGGTCAAACGGGAGTAACCCAATCTGACCAGTACAATCAGCTGTATAATCAATTTAACCAACAGCTACACCAGGGACAACAGGCAAATCCGATAAATGCAGAAATAAACAATAGATCTGAGGAGCAAACCAATAGGCCAAATAAAAGAAATAGAGAAGGAAGTAGTGGACACCAACGAATGGATACGAGCGAAAATTTTCAAATGAGTGCCTTTCCAGAAAACAATACCTAACAATTAAGTTCAATGAGAAATATTACAAATGCCTAATAGATACCGGATCTTCTGTCAATCTAATTAACCATAATTTTTTTAATCTTCCAATACAGAAAAATAAAAATAATGTCGACACCATAGATTCAGAAGTTGTATTAGAAAATTATGTACTAACGCAACCAAACAAACTTATACCTACAAGTCAAATATTCTACATTTACAAATTCTCAAATAATTATGATTTGTTATTCGGAAGAAAGCTTTTAAAAGATTGCGGAGCAATCATTAATTTTCAAACAGGTTTGACGACACTAAATAACTTTGTCTTTAGTCACCATATCTCCCAATCTGAAAATGGTCAATATTCTTTTCAAAATCAAGTTGAAAACCAGCCTTCAAGGGAAACTATTTTCGCTTTAGAAGACGAATTAGAAGAAAATAATCAATATAGGTTGGAACATTTGAATAGCGAAGAGAGAAAGTGTGTTAAGAAAATACTTATTGAGTTTCGAGACATACAATATCAGGAAGGTGAACAACTTAGTTTTACGAATGAGGTTAAACATAGAATCAAAACTATCCATGAGGATCCGATATACAAAAGACCTTATAGTTACCCCTACGCATTTGAAGACGAAGTTACAAAACAAATAAAGGATATGTTACAACAGGGAATTATTAGAGAAAGTAACTCTCCGTATTGTAGCCCACTTTGGGTAGTGCCAAAGAAAAAAGATGCATCAGGCAAAGACAAATTTAGAATCGTAATAGACTATAGAGGATTAAATGAAATTACTATAAGCGATAAATTCCCAATTCCCAACATGGAGGAAATACTTGATAAACTTGGCAGAAGCCAGTATTTTTCTACCATTGATTTAGCTAAAGGTTTCCATCAGATCGAAATGGATGATTCCTCAATTAAAAAAACAGCATTTTCAACCAAATCCGGCCACTATGAGTATACTCGTATGCCTTTTGGATTAAAAAACGCCCCTGCAACCTTTCAAAGATGCATAAATAATGTCCTTAGTGACTTAATAAATAAACATTGCTTAGTCTATTTAGACGACATTATTGTCTTCTCAACTTCGCTTGAGGAACACAATGATTCAATTCGCAAAGTTTTTGAAAAACTCAGAAAGGCAAACTTAAAATTGCAGCTTGACAAATGTGAATTTTTTAAAAGGAGACTGAATTTTTAGGTCATATAGTTACTACAGAGGGAATAAGCCCAACCCAAGGAAAATAAATGCAATTAAAAACTTCCCTTTGCCAAAGTCGAAAACACAGATCAAGTCATTTTTAGGCCTGTGTGGCTTTTATAGGAAATTTATTCCTGGATTCGCTCATATAGCAAAACCTATAACCTTAAAATTAAAAAAAAATGGTAACACGGATTTCAATGATTCCTCATATATAGAAGCAGTAGAGAAGCTCAAACTTCTAATTATGAGTGATCCGATTCTTGCCTATCCAGATTTTACAAAAGAATTTAAAGTTGCTACTGATGCAAGTAATGTCGCACTAGGGGCCGTCTTATCTCAAGAAGGCAGACCCATATGCTTCGCTAGCCGAACCCTAAATAGTCACGAAGAAAATTATAGTACTATTGAAAAATAGTTATTGGCAATCGTCTGGGCGACGAAATATTTCAGACCGTATCTCTACGGAAGAAGTTTCGAGGTTCTTAGTGACCACAAACCTTTGGTTTGGCTTAGTACGATTAGGGAACCCAACATGAAACTCCAACGCTGGAAAATAAAGCTTAGCGAATATGATTTCAAAATTAAATATATTAAAGGCAGGGAGAATCATGTGGCAGACGCCTTGTCAAGAATACAATTACCTAATGGAGAAGTATTGGTAACCGATAACCTTACAACTATGGCAACTGTGCACAGTGCTGCAGAGGATAACCATAGATGTATTCAAATAACAGAAAGACCATTGAATTATTTTGAGAGACAAATAAAATTTGTTAAGGCAAGTCGAAATTATGAAAGTGAAACTAGGTATTTTTCAAAAACTAAAATCACTATTGAGTATAAAGAAATGACCTCTGAACTAGCAAAGCATATAATTTTAAAGTATTTTTCCATGCGAAATAGTGCGATCTTTATGGAAGATGAAAATGATTTCGGTATATTTCAAAGAGAATACATTCGTCTCATAAACTTAAATATAAAGGTAACCAAGACTTCAACAATATTGCGCGACATTTTGACTTATGCTAAACTAAAAGAGATTATACTGAAAATTCATTTGGACACTCTTCACTCAGGCATCAATAAGGTTGAAATGACTTTTAAGCAGCAATACTATTACCCAAAATCGGCAGAAATTATACAAAACATTATAAACGATTGTAATATTTGCAATTTAAGTAAATCTGAACACAGAAATACGGATTTACCTTTAGAAATCACACCAGAACTACTCACGATTAGGGAAAAGTATGTTATTGACTTCTACATTATAAAAAAAAAAACGTTCCTTTCTTGTATTGATGTATACTCAAAGTTCGCTACCCTCATAGAAGTTAAAGGCAGGGACTGGTTAGAAACAAAGAGAGCGTTACTAAGGATTTTTAACGATATGGGAAAACCACAATTCATTAAAGCGGACAAAGATTCCTCGTTTATGAGTCTAGCAATCCACGAGTGGTTAAAGAAAGAAAATGTTGAACTCCAAGTTACTACAAGTAAAAATGGAATAGCTGATGTAGAACGATTGCACAAAACATTGAATGAGAAATTTCGAATAATCAATTCAGTTAATAACACAGAAGATATAGAAACTTCAGTAGAGACAATATTGTTCACCTATAATCATAAATGTCAACAACTGGACAAGCTCCAGCTATGATATTTCTTTATTCAGGGAAACCAACGGTCGACACGCAAACTAAGAAAATACACAAAATTGGAAAACTTAATAAAAAACGAGCAGAGTTTGAAGTTGATACCAGATTTAGAAAAATGCCAGATGCGAGACTTAAAATCTCAAACCCCTTTCGGAAAACAGGAAAAATAACTGAACTAGATGAAAAACATTATGAAGAAGAGAATAGAGGCAGAAAAATAATTCATCACAGAAGTAAATTTAAAAAGAAAAAGAAAACAAATCATAATAATTATATTTGAAAAAAGAGAATTCTGATTTTGTTTGTATGCGATAAATGATACACATAATACAATAATTAACACAAAACAAATTGTAACAAAAAAAAAAAAAGGATTTTGAAAATTTTCTTTGTTAAAATTAAGACATTGTCGGGACGACAATGGGCGAGTGGGCGAGTTGTATATTTAACCTATCATACCTTTTGTTACCCTAGAATTTATGCTTGTATGCTTTGCACTGGAATATGGACTTAGTGCAACTGTAAATATAAAGAAACATAAAGAACATAAAGAAAGAAGAGTGTGTACAGCTTGCACTAAGTCACGTACGCCTATGTTGCTTTACCATTTCATTTTCTTTTGCTAGTCGATTCACTCGCTAATCTACTGTTCGAAAGAAACCACATAATTTAAGAAAAATAAAACTGTGAAACAAACTTTGAAATAAAACTAAATTAAATGAACAACCTTTGAAATAAAATTAAATTAAATAATTTAATTATATATATTTTAACAATTACTGTATTTTTATAGAATTTCGGAAAAAATTTCAGAATTTTATCTCCACTAGAAGTATTTTCGGGCGCTCGCTCCATACAAGCCCAACCACTGTGCGATGTTGCATAAACTCAGCATTGTACTTATGAGCCGATAACTACCGTTATTTTAAATTTTATTTTTGGAATCTTTCGCAAAAATATAGCTGAGTGAGCTTACAGCTGATTGTTCGGTAGTCACCTGTATTCGCATTCAGTTTGTGGGTATTCTCCCGAGAGCGTAGTTGAGAAATTCATAGTGCAAAAAAAGGTGATTTTAAAATAATTACTTCATCTTTAGGTGGAACCAAGTTCAACAATTTACAAATAACCTGCATGAAAATATTATTTAGTTTGTTTCTAATAATTTTTAAATGTCGCATTGCGTATATGCAACATTGATCTACTATGGTAATTTTCGAAAATTAAATTTTTTTGTATACAGATTATAAAATACGGCCAAAAGGTCTGACTCAAGCTGAGATTGAAAATTTGCAAATTTTATTAGGATGATTCTGCTGATGATAAAAATGAAGACGAAGAAGATCGAGATATGGAGAACATTACAGAAGAAACTTTGCAAAATTTGGAAGTAAAATGTGGAAGTAAGTTTAGTTGACCAATTTATAAAAAGCGAAAATGATGGGGATTCGAATGAAAATAAAAAGGTTTGAGGAGTTTGAAGTGGAGAAGTATGAAAATCGATACCACTTGGAAATTATGCAGCAATACGGCGAGAAACCATATCGAAACCCCATCGTGGTAAAATATAGTTCTTTTTTTGCGGATGAACTGTGGATATGCCATGCAAACGTAGATTTATTGGCATACTTGTTGACCTTGCAGTTGAAAATATACAAGCTTATCGAATTTCGTGGGCAACCAATTTCAAACTAGGGGCCGATGCAAATGCATTACCGAGAAGTGAATTTGAATTAATGAAAAACTTTTTTTTATTCGAACGATAATTTGTTGAGAGGGGAGGGGACGCACAACCCGAATAACGCAGGCAGAACAAAAAGAATAGTGACACGTCCGTACAACTCAGAAGTTTATTAGAGACTAACATAATGCGCGTTCCAGTAATTCAGTTGGGCAAGCACAGTATACAAATACAAAAGAGATATATAAATGTATGTGTTCAAATACATAAGCAGATAGAATACATGTGTGCATTGCTCTGGAAAGTTCTTATACGGTACTATTTTAACACCCTTCCTCAATGCAACCATGTCCTACAAAGTTAATTCAAATTTAACATATTCACAAAATCATTATGCTTTTTCTTTGGCAAATTCTTAGTTAATATATCCGCTATCATTAAATCAGTCGAAACATACTTCAACTCAACAAAACCTTCAGATACAGTTTGTCGTACAAAATGATATCGTATATCTATATGTTTTGTCCTAGAATGATGAACTGGATTCTTCGCCAACTGTTGGGCACTCAGGTTATCTCCATATACAACTGTTGGGGTCTCGGCATCTCCACATCCAAGTTCAATGATTAAGCGTCGCAAGACGATAGCTTCTTTGCAAAGCTATATACTCAGCTTCAGTACTACTGCGCTGTTTCTCAGATTTCTAAGATATTGGACCTCCGGCCAAAAAGAAAACATAGCCGGTATAGGACTTCCGGTCAGTTTTGTCACCACCCCAGTCGGCATCTACATATCCAGAAAAAGCTTGGCCGGTCCTTTTAAACCGTAGCTTTTTATTTATCGTTGACGCCAAGTACCGCAGGATGTGCTTCACACCTGCATCATGCTCTGAATGCGGATCTTGATTTCGCTGAGCCAACTTTGCAACTGAATGCAATATATCCGGTCTGGTGGTTAGGGCCAGCCACATCAGTTCGCCAATTTGAGTCTGGTACGACCCTATGTCAACCCTCTTGCACTGCTTATGGTCGCATGCCACTTGGTGCCCTGCGTCAAGAGGAGTAGCAATATTGACCGTGGTCGTCCGAAGACAAATTATTCAGACTGCTCATCCCGAACAAAGAGAAGACGGATCGCTGAGATAGCCAAAATCGATGAGCCGTTTGCTGACGTTCTGCGCTCTTCTGACCAAGGACAATTGACAATTGTGCCTGCAAGTGCTGCTGAAAAATGTTATCCCCAAAAAATAACAGTAAGCGAGTCACATGCTGAAGTGGAGCTTCAAAGTTTGTTGGACCACACCACGAAGAGAATAGTTAAGTTGCAGGATAATGTAATAGACGATGCTCTCAGTAAGCCCGTGAACAACTTAAAACTTATCGGGAAATGGAGCTTCGACGGAAGTTCCGGGCACAGTGAATATAAGCAGAAAGTGGAGAACAATAACTTGGAAGACAGCCACATGTTTGTCACTTCATATGTCCCACTTGCCCTGATACTTAGTGAAGACAGCTCAAAGATTATCTGGAAAAATCCACGACCATCATCCACTCGATATTGTCGACCTGTGCGATTCCAGTTGAAAAAGGAATCAAGTGAAGTGAGCATTGAAGAGGAAAAGTACTTTAAGAATCAAATAGAAAAGCTCCTTCCAACAGATATTGTTATTGGAAATAAGACAGTTTATGTTCATCATGTGCTGCAATTAACAATGGTTGATGGCAAAATATGTAATGCCTTAACTCAAACTTCATCCTCTAAATGCTATATATGCAACGCGAAGCCCACAGAGATGAACAACATAGAGGAAAGCATGCAAAGGGAAGTTCAGAAGGATCGATATGAGTTCGGATTGTCACCACTTCATGCATACATAAGATTTTTTGAATATTTTATTCATTTGGCTTATAGACTTGATGTCAAAGTCTGGCAAGTTAGATGCATTGAAGGAAAGGAGCAAGTCAATGAGCGAAAAAAAAAAAATTCAAACAGAATTTCGCTTAAAATGGGATTGTTAGTCGACAAGCCCAAAGTTGGAGAGTCTGGATCATCGAATGATGGAAACACTGCCAGACACTTTTTTAATAATGAGATGGAGTTGAAGAGTCTGGATCATCGAATGATGGAAACACTGCCTGACACTTTTTTAATAATGCGTGCCTTTCGGCTGAAATAACTGGCCTGGATGTAGACCTTATTGAAAGATGTGGGACAATATTACAAGCCCTCTCTTCTGGTTACCAAATTAATGTAGAAAAATTTAAGGCATTCGCACTTAATATAGCGAATGATCTTACAAGGACATATTCTTGATACTATCTGCCACCTACCGTTCATAAAATTTTAATTCACGGCCCATACATAATACAAAATGCTTTACTTTCTATTGGAGAGTTGTCAGAAAAAGCTGCTGAGTCAAGGAATAAGGACATTAAAAAATATCGTCTGCAACATACCCGCAAGATTTCTCGTCAGGCAACAAATGAAGATTTATTTAATCGACTATTGCTGACGTCAGATCCTTTTATTACAGAACAGCGAAAGTTACCCAAAAAAAAAAAATCAATTTGAAATAAATCTGTTGTTGATTTGTTAGAATAGTATTTTATATTTAATCATACTTAGCTTAATATATTACAACAAATTTGAAATATATTCAACTTTTTTAAAAATGGGGATTTGGGGCCATGGCCATGGGTGGCATATCGGAAGGGGCTTACTTACGGAAGATTTATATAGTTGTATATTTAACCTATCATACCTTTTGTTACCCTAGAATTTATGCTTGTATGCTTTGCACTGGAATATGGACTTAGTGCAACTGTAAATATAAAGAAACATAAAGAACATAAAGAAAGAAGAGTGTGTACAGCCTGCACTAAGTCACGTACGCCTATGTTGCTTTACCATTTCATTTTTTTTTGCTAGTCGATTCACTCGCTAATCTACTGTTCGAAAGAAACCACATAATTTAAGAAAAATAAAACTGTGAAACAAACTTTGAAATAAAACTAAATTAAATGAACAACCTTTGAAATAAAATTAAATTAAATAATTTAATTGGCGCAGTCGGTAGGATTCCAACTAATTTTATACGGAATCCGCAAAAGAATCTACGGACACGAAATAAATCGCTTTTCCGTGGAAAAATGGCCCTTTCTGAATCTCTCTTGGGACAATTGCTTTCCCAATTAAGACAAGTCCAGCCGTTTGAGGGAGACAACAACTATCTCTGCTTTTTCATTAAAAGAGTGGAGTACCTACTTGGATTATACTCCACTGACGATATAAGGCAGAAAAGCATTATATACGGGACTGTCGAGGGACTCATCGTGGGAGAGGCTCAAAGAAATATCAGGCAAAACTGCATAAACTCATGGGCATTGCTGAAGGAGGCACTAATCGAAGAGTACGGCACGCAGACACCTCTCGAAGAACTACTAAGAAGGCTCTATAATACCGACTACATGGGAAACCTTCGTAAGTTTTGTGAGGAGCTACAAAAAAAGTCACGTGTAATTGCTGATAAACTAGAATTAGAGGGTAACGCAGTGAATTCAGCTGTGTATACCCAAGCAATGGAAAATACTATTAAAAATTGTATTCAGAGAAAGTTACCTGATAGATTATTTATGTTGCTGTCAAAATACGATATCAGCACTGTATCTAAATTAAAACGTATCGCTCAGCATGAAGGTTATTATGAAGAAAGGAAACAATTCAGCAATAAAAATAGTTCCATGCCAACTAATTATCGGGGTAATATGGCTAGAGACAGTCAGAATTTTCAATCATCAAATTCATTTATGGACCCGAGGTCTAACCAGTCAATTCAGCCTCAATTTTCCAATGGTCAAACGGGAGTAACCCAATCTGACCAGTACAATCAGCTGTATAATCAATTTAACCAACAGCTACACCAGGGACAACAGGCAAATCCGATAAATGCAGAAATAAACAATAGATCTGAGGAGCAAACCAATAGGCCAAATAAAAGAAATAGAGAAGGAAGTAGTGGACACCAACGAATGGATACGAGCGAAAATTTTCAAATGAGTGCCTTTCCAGAAAACAATACCTAACAATTAAGTTCAATGAGAAATATTACAAATGCCTAATAGATACCGGATCTTCTGTCAATCTAATTAACCATAATTTTTTTAATCTTCCAATACAGAAAAATAAAAATAATGTCGACACCATAGATTCAGAAGTTGTATTAGAAAATTATGTACTAACGCAACCAAACAAACTTATACCTACAAGTCAAATATTCTACATTTACAAATTCTCAAATAATTATGATTTGTTATTCGGAAGAAAGCTTTTAAAAGATTGCGGAGCAATCATTAATTTTCAAACAGGTTTGACGACACTAAATAACTTTGTCTTTAGTCACCATATCTCCCAATCTGAAAATGGTCAATATTCTTTTCAAAATCAAGTTGAAAACCAGCCTTCAAGGGAAACTATTTTCGCTTTAGAAGACGAATTAGAAGAAAATAATCAATATAGGTTGGAACATTTGAATAGCGAAGAGAGAAAGTGTGTTAAGAAAATACTTATTGAGTTTCGAGACATACAATATCAGGAAGGTGAACAACTTAGTTTTACGAATGAGGTTAAACATAGAATCAAAACTATCCATGAGGATCCGATATACAAAAGACCTTATAGTTACCCCTACGCATTTGAAGACGAAGTTACAAAACAAATAAAGGATATGTTACAACAGGGAATTATTAGAGAAAGTAACTCTCCGTATTGTAGCCCACTTTGGGTAGTGCCAAAGAAAAAAGATGCATCAGGCAAAGACAAATTTAGAATCGTAATAGACTATAGAGGATTAAATGAAATTACTATAAGCGATAAATTCCCAATTCCCAACATGGAGGAAATACTTGATAAACTTGGCAGAAGCCAGTATTTTTCTACCATTGATTTAGCTAAAGGTTTCCATCAGATCGAAATGGATGATTCCTCAATTAAAAAAACAGCATTTTCAACCAAATCCGGCCACTATGAGTATACTCGTATGCCTTTTGGATTAAAAAACGCCCCTGCAACCTTTCAAAGATGCATAAATAATGTCCTTAGTGACTTAATAAATAAACATTGCTTAGTCTATTTAGACGACATTATTGTCTTCTCAACTTCGCTTGAGGAACACAATGATTCAATTCGCAAAGTTTTTGAAAAACTCAGAAAGGCAAACTTAAAATTGCAGCTTGACAAATGTGAATTTTTTAAAAAGGAGACTGAATTTTTAGGTCATATAGTTACTACAGAGGGAATAAGCCCAACCCAAGGAAAATAAATGCAATTAAAAACTTCCCTTTGCCAAAGTCGAAAACACAGATCAAGTCATTTTTAGGCCTGTGTGGCTTTTATAGGAAATTTATTCCTGGATTCGCTCATATAGCAAAACCTATAACCTTAAAATTAAAAAAAAATGGTAACACGGATTTCAATGATTCCTCATATATAGAAGCAGTAGAGAAGCTCAAACTTCTAATTATGAGTGATCCGATTCTTGCCTATCCAGATTTTACAAAAGAATTTAAAGTTGCTACTGATGCAAGTAATGTCGCACTAGGGGCCGTCTTATCTCAAGAAGGCAGACCCATATGCTTCGCTAGCCGAACCCTAAATAGTCACGAAGAAAATTATAGTACTATTGAAAAATAGTTATTGGCAATCGTCTGGGCGACGAAATATTTCAGACCGTATCTCTACGGAAGAAGTTTCGAGGTTCTTAGTGACCACAAACCTTTGGTTTGGCTTAGTACGATTAGGGAACCCAACATGAAACTCCAACGCTGGAAAATAAAGCTTAGCGAATATGATTTCAAAATTAAATATATTAAAGGCAGGGAGAATCATGTGGCAGACGCCTTGTCAAGAATACAATTACCTAATGGAGAAGTATTGGTAACCGATAACCTTACAACTATGGCAACTGTGCACAGTGCTGCAGAGGATAACCATAGATGTATTCAAATAACAGAAAGACCATTGAATTATTTTGAGAGACAAATAAAATTTGTTAAGGCAAGTCGAAATTATGAAAGTGAAACTAGGTATTTTTCAAAAACTAAAATCACTATTGAGTATAAAGAAATGACCTCTGAACTAGCAAAGCATATAATTTTAAAGTATTTTTCCATGCGAAATAGTGCGATCTTTATGGAAGATGAAAATGATTTCGGTATATTTCAAAGAGAATACATTCGTCTCATAAACTTAAATATAAAGGTAACCAAGACTTCAACAATATTGCGCGACATTTTGACTTATGCTGAACTAAAAGAGATTATACTGAAAATTCATTTGGACACTCTTCACTCAGGCATCAATAAGGTTGAAATGACTTTTAAGCAGCAATACTATTACCCAAAATCGGCAGAAATTATACAAAACATTATAAACGATTGTAATATTTGCAATTTAAGTAAATCTGAACACAGAAATACGGATTTACCTTTAGAAATCACACCAGAACTACTCACGATTAGGGAAAAGTATGTTATTGACTTCTACATTATATAAAAAAAAACGTTCCTTTCTTGTATTGATGTATACTCAAAGTTCGCTACCCTCATAGAAGTTAAAGGCAGGGACTGGTTAGAAACAAAGAGAGCGTTACTAAGGATTTTTAACGATATGGGAAAACCACAATTCATTAAAGCGGACAAAGATTCCTCGTTTATGAGTCTAGCAATCCACGAGTGGTTAAAGAAAGAAAATGTTGAACTCCAAGTTACTACAAGTAAAAATGGAATAGCTGATGTAGAACGATTGCACAAAACATTGAATGAGAAATTTCGAATAATCAATTCAGTTAATAACACAGAAGATATAGAAACTTCAGTAGAGACAATATTGTTCACCTATAATCATAAATGTCAACAACTGGACAAGCTCCAGCTATGATATTTCTTTATTCAGGGAAACCAACGGTCGACACGCAAACTAAGAAAATACACAAAATTGGAAAACTTAATAAAAAACGAGCAGAGTTTGAAGTTGATACCAGATTTAGAAAAATGCCAGATGCGAGACTTAAAATCTCAAACCCCTTTCGGAAAACAGGAAAAATAACTGAACTAGATGAAAAACATTATGAAGAAGAGAATAGAGGCAGAAAAATAATTCATCACAGAAGTAAATTTAAAAAGAAAAAGAAAACAAATCATAATAATTATATTTGAAAAAAAGAGAATTCTGATTTTGTTTGTATGCGATAAATGATACACATAATACAATAATTAACACAAAACAAATTGTAACAAAAAAAAAAAAAGGATTTTGAAAATTTTCTTTGTTAAAATTAAGACATTGTCGGGACGACAATGGGCGAGTGGGCGAGTTGTATATTTAACCTATCATACCTTTTGTTACCCTAGAATTTATGCTTGTATGCTTTGCACTGGAATATGGACTTAGTGCAACTGTAAATATAAAGAAACATAAAGAACATAAAGAAAGAAGAGTGTGTACAGCTTGCACTAAGTCACGTACGCCTATGTTGCTTTACCATTTCATTTTCTTTTGCTAGTCGATTCACTCGCTAATCTACTGTTCGAAAGAAACCACATAATTTAAGAAAAATAAAACTGTGAAACAAACTTTGAAATAAAACTAAATTAAATGAACAACCTTTGAAATAAAATTAAATTAAATAATTTAATTATATATATTTTAACAATTACTGTATTTTTATAGAATTTCGGAAAAAATTTCAGAATTTTATCTCCACTAGAAGTATTTTCGGGCGCTCGCTCCATACAAGCCCAACCACTGTGCGATGTTGCATAAACTCAGCATTGTACTTATGAGCCGATAACTACCGTTATTTTAAATTTTATTTTTGGAATCTTTCGCAAAAATATAGCTGAGTGAGCTTACAGCTGATTGTTCGGTAGTCACCTGTATTCGCATTCAGTTTGTGGGTATTCTCCCGAGAGCGTAGTTGAGAAATTCATAGTGCAAAAAAAGGTGATTTTAAAATAATTACTTCATCTTTAGGTGGAACCAAGTTCAACAATTTACAAATAACCTGCATGAAAATATTATTTAGTTTGTTTCTAATAATTTTTAAATGTCGCATTGCGTATATGCAACATTGATCTACTATGGTAATTTTCGAAAATTAAATTTTTTTTGTATACAGATTATAAAATACGGCCAAAAGGTCTGACTCAAGCTGAGATTGAAAATTTGCAAATTTTATTAGGATGATTCTGCTGATGATAAAAATGAAGACGAAGAAGATCGAGATATGGAGAACATTACAGAAGAAACTTTGCAAAATTTGGAAGTAAAATGTGGAAGTAAGTTTAGTTGACCAATTTATAAAAAGCGAAAATGATGGGGATTCGAATGAAAATAAAAAGGTTTGAGGAGTTTGAAGTGGAGAAGTATGAAAATCGATACCACTTGGAAATTATGCAGCAATACGGCGAGAAACCATATCGAAACCCCATCGTGGTAAAATATAGTTCTTTTTTTGCGGATGAACTGTGGATATGCCATGCAAACGTAGATTTATTGGCATACTTGTTGACCTTGCAGTTGAAAATATACAAGCTTATCGAATTTCGTGGGCAACCAATTTCAAACTAGGGGCCGATGCAAATGCATTACCGAGAAGTGAATTTGAATTAATGAAAAACTTTTTTTTATTCGAACGATAATTTGTTGAGAGGGGAGGGGACGCACAACCCGAATAACGCAGGCAGAACAAAAAGAATAGTGACACGTCCGTACAACTCAGAAGTTTATTAGAGACTAACATAATGCGCGTTCCAGTAATTCAGTTGGGCAAGCACAGTATACAAATACAAAAGAGATATATAAATGTATGTGTTCAAATACATAAGCAGATAGAATACATGTGTGCATTGCTCTGGAAAGTTCTTATACGGTACTATTTTAACACCCTTCCTCAATGCAACCATGTCCTACAAAGTTAATTCAAATTTAACATATTCACAAAATCATTATGCTTTTTCTTTGGCAAATTCTTAGTTAATATATCCGCTATCATTAAATCAGTCGAAACATACTTCAACTCAACAAAACCTTCAGATACAGTTTGTCGTTCAAAATGATATCGTATATCTATATGTTTTGTCCTAGAATGATGAACTGGATTCTTCGCCAACTGTTGGGCACTCAGGTTATCTCCATATACAACTGTTGGGGTCTCGGCATCTCCACATCCAAGTTCAATGATTAAGCGTCGCAAGACGATAGCTTCTTTGCAAAGCTATATACTCAGCTTCAGTACTACTGCGCTGTTTCTCAGATTTCTAAGATATTGGACCTCCGGCCAAAAAGAAAACATAGCCGGTATAGGACTTCCGGTCAGTTTTGTCACCACCCCAGTCGGCATCTACATATCCAGAAAAAGCTTGGCCGGTCCTTTTAAACCGTAGCTTTTTATTTATCGTTGACGCCAAGTACCGCAGGATGTGCTTCACACCTGCATCATGCTCTGAATGCGGATCTTGATTTCGCTGAGCCAACTTTGCAACTGAATGCAATATATCCGGTCTGGTGGTTAGGGCCAGCCACATCAGTTCGCCAATTTGAGTCTGGTACGACCCTATGTCAACCCTCTTGCACTGCTTATGGTCGCATGCCACTTGGTGCCCTGCGTCAAGAGGAGTAGCCGCCGGTCTGCAGTTTTTGATACCATATCGAATCAACATATCGTTGATATATATATTGAGAATGGCCTAAAGTAATAGGCCCAAGCTCTCCGTCTCGATGAATCTCCATACACAGGAATAGCTCAGTTGCACCTTTGTCTGTGCAATCGAACGCGTTTGATATAGCTGCTTTGATGGCATCCATCTTCTGTTTCGAACGACAAGCTGTAAGGAGATCATCAACATAAACAAGAATTAGTGTTAAGTCTTCTTCACCATGTTTTTGGTATAAACACGGCTCACTACTACATGGTTTAAAACCCAAATCTAGTAATACAGCGTCCAGCTTAGAATTCCATGCCCTTCCTGATTGTTTCAAACCGTAGACTGCCTTCTTCAAATATAATGCTCTGGACGATTTTTGTCAATGTACCCCATGGGTTGCCTCATATACACCGTGACCTCCAGGTCGCTATTGAGGTATGCCGTGCATACGTCCATTTGATGTAAATAAAGATCCAACTCTGCTGCCATCGCCAAAACAAACTTTACGCTCTCTAATCGGCATACAGGTGCATATGTATCGGTGTAGTTTACACCGAACTGCTGCGAACATCCTTTAGCAACCAATCGCGCCTTAAAACGTTCGATGTCTCCCTGCGCATCCTTTTTCAGACTAAAAACCCATTTGCAGCCTATTGTTCGTTGTTTGTTTGTTAGATCCATCAGCTCCCAAGTTTGGTTTTTTACCAGAGCTCCAAACTCTTTGTCCATTGCCTCTCGCCACTGCGATGCATATGGTCCACTTATGGCATCCTCGTAGGTTTATGGAATTGGCACTTCACTAGCGGCAATCGAACCATGTATATTATACTGTTTCCTCGGCCGTCCAGGCTTACCCGTTCTGATCACTCGTGGTCTGCCAGGTCCTACCCGCATTTGGCTCTCATCTTGTGCAACCTTTTCTTCAGGTGCACTATGAAACGATTCCTCGTCAGCATCAGATTCAGCAGACTGTCCCTCTGATATGTCGCTCTCGCTTTCATTTATTTCCAGATTTGCATCTGCTATCTCATTTTGGCAATAGCGTCCAGGCAAATCAAACATAACCGTCGTACAATTAGTTTGCTCTAAGGGATCTCTTTCATCAAAGAGAACGTCTCTTCGTTCAATCACTTTGCGAGTTTCTCCATCATATAATCGGTAGCCTTTTGCTTCTCTTGAATACCCCACCATGCGATATTCCTTCCCTTTTGGTCGGAATTTACTTTCCTGATGACCCTTGGAAAGCGCAACTGCAACAGAACCAAAGACTTTAAGATGATTGATACACGGCTTCTTACCAGTCCACGCTTCCATTGGCGTTTGGTTTGTCAGCGCGCTTGTAGGCGAACGGTTCCTCAGATATACAGCCGTAAATATAGCTTCCGCCCACAATGCCTCACATAATCCAGACTGTGCCAACAAACACCTAGACATTTCCACCAGAGTGCGGTTAGCTCGTTCCGCAACGCCGTTCTGTTGTGGAGTGTACGCTATGGTGAACTGGCGTAATATCCCGTTTTTCTTCAGGTAGTCATCGAATGCTTTGTTCACATATTCGCGTCCATTGTCACTGCGGATACATTTTAGCTTCTTCCCTGTCTGCCTCTCCACTAGACTCTTGAACTCCAAAAACTTGCCAAAGACCTCATCTTTGCCCTTGAGGAAGTACATAAAAATTCGCCTAGATTTGTCATCAATAAATGTTAGGAAATAACGTGAACCACCAAGTGATTTTGCTCCAAAAGGTCCGCAGACATCACTATGAACCAATTGTAAAAGTTCACTAGCCCGACTTTCTGTCATCTTGGGAAATGGCTGAACATGTATTTTACTCACCATGCATGTCTTACATGGAGAATTGGGCACGAAGTTTGTCACACTTAGCCCACGTACCAAGCCCTTACTTGCGATTTGTGTCAGACTTGTATAATTAAGATGACCAAAGCGTTTGTGCCACAATGATACATCTTCTCCAACAGCAGCAAACAGATTTTTCGATTCAGCTTCAAAAACAAACAAGTTGCCAATCTTTTTTGCTTCTAAAATACATTCACCATTTTGTATGACCCTTGCCATATGTTTTTCGAAATGTACAACACTGTTATATTCAATAACACGCGCCACTGACATAAAGTTTCCTGCCAGCCCTGGTACATAAAGTACATTGTTCATTGTTAATTTACAGATTCCAGTCCGAATGGTGACTTTTCCTTTGCCTTCTGCACGTAAATACCCCGCATCTGCCAGACTGATCTTCTCATCATGTACAGAGAAATCCGAAAACATACTCTTATCGCAACACATATGACTCGTTGCACCAGAATCAAAGCACCACTTCTCTCTTTTTATATTCTCTGCTTCCAAAGCATTTATCAAGCTACATTGCTTATTCTCACTTTTCTCGGTGTATTGTACTCTTTCTCTTTTTTATCGATTCTCTCTTTGCCGCACTGTGCCTTGACATGCCCTTGCCGGCCGCATTTGTAACAAGTAATTTGCGAACGATTTCTCTGTGTGCGTGTATTCTGATTTCTGCTTCTGTTCTGCGTAGCAACAAATGCCTCTTGCCCATTCTCTTTCGTTACAGTTAGACGTTTTCGTTCTGCTTCTTCCTTTAATTTTATGCAGACAATTTCAAAACTGGGCAAAGCGTCGCGCGTCTCGATGGCGACAACGAAATTCTCATACACTGGTGGTAGACTAGATAACAAAATGATAGTTCGTAACTCCTCATTTATCTGTACACCGCCACCTGCAAGCTGATCTAACACATCAGAGAAACCATTTAGATAACTGGCCATTTCTTGACCGTCCGTCATGCGTAAGCTTAGCAACTTATTGTACAGCGATACCTTCCGCACCGGTCCCTTTGGCTGATGGACATCACGTAGTCTTGTCCACGCCTCATTTGCCGTCAAACAATTCTTTATGTATGCCAATTGCGATGGTTTTAATCTCAACGTAATACTTGCTAGGGCCTTCCGATCCAATCCTCCAAGGTCGACACCTTCCACCGAGGGCAAATTTCCAGCCGTTACATCCCACAGGTCTGAATGCACCAATACGCTGCGTATTTGTATATTCCAAGAGTCATAATTCTTTTCGTCCAACTTCTCGATGTGGTACAGATTACTCATGTTGTCTTCAACGTGCTTTTGAGTCTCTTTTCCCGAAGAAAGTTCGTAACTTATTCGTATCTTTAATGTTTACTGATATAAATCGTTAAATATATCACTTCATTACTTTACTATTCAAAACCGTGCCCTGGGCCCATAACCTGTTGAGAGGGGAGGGGACGCACAACCCGAATAACGCAGGCAGAACAAAAAGAATAGTGACACGTCCGTACAACTCAGAAGTTTATTAGAGACTAACATAATGCGCGTGCCAGAAATTCAGTTGGGCAAGCGCAGTATACAAATACAAAAGAGATATACATATAAATGTATGTGTTCAAATACATACGCAGATAGAATACATGTGTGCATTGCTCTGGAAAGTTCTTATACGGTACTATTTTAACATAATTCTTAAGTGCCTCAGAAGGAAAGGTCTAAATATGTCAAATTGTACAAGGTTCGCTCTTTCCTAGACGACATAAAAAAAATTCAATGAAATTTCGCAAACAGAATTTCAAAGTATATATGAGCAATGATTGCATATAAAGGTAACTTATTATTTGTGAATTTATTTTTGAATAATCAGTCGCATGCCGAATCGCATCATTGAAAGTAAAAACAAACAGCGACCCGAAACAAAATCAAAACGAAAACAACAGCAAACGGCACCGCAATGTCGCTAGTGTTAAAGAAATTGAAGACCGACTTAGGTCTCGAAATTTTCTCCAAATCCTTTTTGCCACTGCAAACGCTAGATAACTCAGATCATGCTAATGAAAGCGACGATGGCATAGAATAAATTGTATCAAGAAAAATGAAACACGTCATGACAACAGTGAAATCACAATGTATGTGGTTTTATTTACAAAAAAAAAAAAAAAAAATAACACTCAACGAGTTGAAGAAAAATTATTCAATTGTCAACCATATACGAGTAAGGCGGAAAAACGCTGCTCGAATAAAATAACGCAATGCTGTAAGTTCCAGATGTTTGCCACGGATCAATGAATTGCAGCGTTAAAACTTATTGTTTGTCTTGCGCTGTAAATCTTCATACCTCCGATTGCAAGGAGACTGCTTGATCTTCCCAGTTGCATATGGTACAAGAGGCCAATGCTCAATAGCGTGTGGGGTGGAGTAAGGAAAATAAGTCTTATCCTCTTCGATTTCCAGAAAGAAGTCATTTTTATAATTAGGTTTCATGAGTTAGAAGCTCTTCATGAGCTATTTAACAGAAGCTTTTAGAATATGTTAATGTAAATACAGTGGTAGAAAATCCTATAATCTTAACCAAATAACATAAGAATTTTTAATATGTACAAATCTAAGTTAACGATGACGTCTCCTTCAACAGAGACATCATTCGATAAGTGTGCAAACTGCAGCGGTGCACACAAATATAACTTCAAAACTTTTCCAGCGCGGATTAATTACATCGAGTAACCAGGATCTCTTTACGTTGCACTTGATCCTATTAAGAACCTTAGAAATAATAAATTTTACGGTGCACTCAATAATTAAGTTTGATTTTGTTCGATGCGGTCCGGTTTGAATCGAAAGAGCATTCATGAGCACGATCGCTCACAAAAGCGGAACGAATCTTTTCTTTTAGCAAATGGGAGTGACCGAAAGTTTTTGTTTGGTCCTAAGGAGTTATCGTCTGTTTGCCTACAATCGCACTTTTCGATTGTGTGTGATTGAGTGACTCGTGTCAATTTTTATCGAATTTTTTCATCACCAGAACAAGTAATATAATTTTTCTAAGTTCCTGGAAAAAATTGATGAAAATAATTCATAATTTATAACAGAGCATATTGAAAATGGCACCTTCGGAGATCGGATATCATAATGTCGGATAAGAACATATTGCCAAATTTCGGGTTTTTTCCGCACATAGTTAAATTAAGTTAGTTAACTATATGACTTTTAAACTCAATGCAATTCAAAACCGTGGAGGGGGTGAGGTACACAGTCATGTCGCAATTCATATCGATTTTGAGTATCAAACTCTACTCATACTCATGTGCAAAAATATATATATAAACAATCAAGGTTGCGACTTGTTCGAGAAGCTAATACCATTGCAATTGACGGCACGATCGCGTGGACAAAATACAAATAAAACGGGCAAACAATTAATATATGATTAACTACAGCTAATTACGAGCTAAGTGTGCTAAAATATAGGTTTTCAAAAGAGAAAGAGATTCCTTCAGGCGATTCCTTGAACGGCAACCGAACCTGTATGCGCCCTGAATCCAGGATTTGTGTGTGCAGCTAAAAGTGAGTTTATCATGATTGTTCTTCTGAGCTTAAGGACAAATCTTTATTTTGAATTCCATGTATTTCATTCATTTTCCAAAACCTTTTTAAATAATATATTAAGGTTTTGCTGTTGCGGTAAATTACAAGTGTAGTGTTGAATTGATTCACGTTCAGCAATCTTACCCCCGACGATCCATCCTAATGTCTGAAGACCAACTGCAACCTTCTTATCCGGCCTCACGTTTGCGCGCCATAAATTTTATGTAATCTTTCTATTACATGAATTGCAGCAGATCGAGATCCTCTGGTTCCGTAGCTCTTGCGGCGTGGGGAGGTTGATTTCTGAAATCTCTACCTTTAATTATAAAATTGAATTTTATTGGGATCTCTACTGAAACTAACTTTAAATGGCAATTGAATGACTTGCAAGAAAAATACTTATTGTCACGGGACGGGAATTGATCACCGAATAATTAGCAGCGGAGTGACGGTCACCGTCTAGCTATAGCCGTTAGTATCTAGTATTTTATATTTAAGTTATTTGGCGCTTAACGAATATGGCCATACTGTGAAAAAATGGAGTTCAAGTTTAGCTTCCGCATGTTCTTTCTCTCTTGTTGTGTAAGCCGAGAAGGACACACTGCGGTAAGTTTAGGTTCTAATTATACATACACATATACCTTTAATATTAATCTTTATAGAATAAAACATCCAATGAATTAGCTTTGAACGAGATGCGTTTGAATTTAAAACAGCGGTTGTTAAAGGCAACTTTCGGCAGAGAGAGCGACATCTTTCATTCGCAGTCCTATTAGATGGTCTATAGAACGTTGCACAGTGGGTGACAAAGCTAAAGAACTAAGAATAACCACAGTGGGTTATGTGTACAGTCCTATTGGATGGACTATTGAACGTTGCAACTGGCGACGGAGCTGAGTGTCACCACAGTGGGTGTCAAAGCTAAGGAACTAATAATAACCACAGTGGGTTATACGTGCAGTCCTATTGGATGGACGACTGAGCGTCGCAAGTGGCGGCGGAACTAATAATAACCACAGTGGGTTATACGTGCAGTCCTATTGGATGGACTATTGAAGGTCGCAACTGGCGACAGAATTAAGAATAACCAGTGGGTTATATGTGAAGTCCTATTGGATGGACGACTGAGCGTCGCAAGTGGCGGCGGAACTAATAATAACCACAGTGGGTTATACGTGCAGTCCTATTGGATGGACTATTGAAGGTCGCAACTGGCGACAGAATTAAGAATAACCAGTGGGTTATATGTGAAGTCCTATTGGATGGACTATTGAGCGGCGCAATTGGCGGCGAAACTTAGAATAACCACAGCGGGTTATACGTGCAATCCTATCGGACGGACTATTGAAGGTCGCAACTGGCGACAGAATTAAGAATCACCACAGTGGGTGATAACGCCTAGTAAAGGGACGAATCAACGTCAAACGTGGTGACATACATACATTGCTGAAGTTACTGTTGGAATCAGCAAAGTGGATGATACTTGTGTCAGGTAAGACTCCACCATGACAACCAAACATTCCCCAATCCGGAGGAGCCCCCGACTAAACGCACTCGAGGCGCTACAAGAACCAGATGCCGCAATCGACTTGCACTTCGACACCGGAGAGGATGCAGCGGACGAGGCGCCCACCGCAAATATGAATATTGAGTCCAGTATAGAGGCTGGAATACCCGAAGCTGTCGGCGCTGACAAGCATCAGGAAGCCCTGTGTAGTGCACACCCTAGTGGATCCCAAGAAACAAGATTGCGTGCGAGAATTGCCGAGCTGGAAAGGCAATTACAAATGGTAACAACGCCGGCGACACGTGTGGAGGGTCCGCCATCTTTAATTACAGATACACAGCCCGCAACGCATAGGTTAGAATCAGATCGTTTAACTAATGCACTACAGCCACCACTAATAAATACTCGCCTTGAGCTGCCATCGACTAGTGGAACAATGCCCTTGATGCTTATCCATCCCAAAAATGTGAACGCTGTCATAAACCAATTAAGATTCCGTTATGGGCGTCCGGAGCAGCTTGTACGCAGTCAGCTACAAAGCGTACGTGAAGTTCAGCCGATACAGGAGCACAATTTAGCAAAGATTATTCCATTTGCTACGCGTGTCAGTAACCTGGCTACGTTTCTGCAATCCATCAACGAGAGCCAACATCTGGCTAATCCAACCCTGATAGATGAACTAACCTCGAAATTACCGCTGGACACGAGAGTGGACTGGGCTAGGCGTGCCGCATCTATAAAGCATTACCCGACTGTCGTCGACTTTAGCGTCTGGTTAGATGAACTAGCTAGCGTGATATGCACAATTGTGGACTCCGATTACAGGGAAGGCAAACGACGAGTGCTGTACACGAATTGTGAAAAGGAGATGCCCTTCGAGCAACATGGCCAACTCTGCCCAAACTGTAACAGGTCACATGATATAACCAAATGTGCGGAATTTCGTCTTGCTTTCCCGACTGCGAGATGGAGACTTGTCAAGAATTACCGTCTATGTTTTTTGTGCTTGAGTCCCGGGCACGCAGCCCGAAAGTGTATCACCAAAACCAGATGCGGTGAATGCGGGCGAGCCCACCATAACCTCCTAAATGATATCGAGTCTAATTACAGGCAGACGTCGCTGTCAAAAGCTAGCCATGGAAGCCCCACGAGACCTCAACCAGTAGTCAACGATGGTAAGCAGCTCCCACCGGAAACAAGGAGCCAACGGTCAACCCAACAGATGAACTTAAGTTGCGTTGACACCAACCCAACGCAACTATTGTTTCGGATCCTGCCAGTGACGCCTTATGGCCCGAACCGTCAAGTAGAGACGTATGCACTGCTTGACGAAGCATCATCGGTAACCATGATCGATGAAGTGCTACTCGAGGATTTGAGCCTCAACGCCTGTACGAGATGCAGGTGATGACCTTTGGAGCTGCCTGTTCCCCAAGTGCCGCACATCATGTCATGACGCTAAATGCGCTGCGTCATCAACAAATAGACCCACGTGCGGTCAAAGCTATAACAGACTATCATTATGTGGACGATTATGTGGACAGTTTCGCCACTGAGGGCGAAGCTATATCAGTCTCTGCCAGGGTCAGAGACATACACAAGACTGGAGGATTTGAGCTACGCCGATTCCAATCCAACTCACCTAAGGTTGTGGAGTCCTTAGGTCATGAAGGTGCCACCGACACAGTTGGGTGGGCTGAAGCAGAGGAGAAAATTCTTGGACTGTATTGGCAGCCAGCGACCGAT
This sequence comes from Drosophila paulistorum, assembly GCA_018152135.1. Classification (NCBI taxonomy): domain Eukaryota; kingdom Metazoa; phylum Arthropoda; class Insecta; order Diptera; family Drosophilidae; genus Drosophila; species Drosophila paulistorum. The sequence goes on from JAECXG010000823.1 coordinate 4,904,497, forward strand.
GAATTTAGGTTCAATGTAAAGTACCAGAGGATCAAGGAGGATGTGCCCACCAAGAGGCAATTCCTCAGTTTAATCATGTCAACGTTCGACCCAATGGGGTTCCTGAGTTGTTTCACCATTACCGCCAAGTTATTACTACGCGAGATTTGGCGAAGGAATGTTTTATGGGATGACCCATTACCAAAGGAACTCAACAGCGCCTTTCAGAAATGGCGCTATCAACTAGAAGGAGTGGGTCTATTCCGATGCCCGCGTCACTACTTTGGACCAGAAATGGTGAAGTCAACACAATTACATGTCTTTACTGACGCCAGTGAGTCGGCGTACGCGGCTGTGGCTTACTGGAGGGCCACCTACCAAAATGGGGATGTATGAGTGCGCTTCGTTAGTGGTAAAACAAAATGCGCTCCGATGAGAACCATGTCAGTTCCACGACTGGAGCTGCAGGCAGCGGTGCTGGGTACGCGCTTAATGAACGCTGTGAAGAGTGGACACTGCATGGAAACGGAAGATGCCATTTTATGGACAGATGCCAAGACGGTGCTGCGTTGGATAGGCAGCACTCATAGACGTTATAAGCAGTTCGTCGGTAACAGAGTAACCGAAATCTTAGAATCCACAGATGCCTCCCAGTGGAGATGGGTCCCTACCGCAGACAACGTGGCGGATGAGGCGACGAGGCCACAAGGACAAGCTAACTTTAGCCAGAAATCACGATGGATGTGCGGGCCTAAATTCCTACAGCAACCGCAAGATTCGTGGCCCCAATCAACTACCGATTTGACAGTCATCGAGGTTGCAGCCGATGTCGAAGAGTCACCGTGTGAGTTTGCCATGGTGGTTGCTAACGATAAATTTACACAATTTCAGAGATTCTCGGAGTACAACCGACTGTTGAGAACTATGACTTGGGTCCTCAGGTTCGTGTGTCGATGCCGTAGTCAGCAACGTGAACATGGGAAATATGGAATGACTGCAGCTGAATGTTCGGAAGCTGAACTCGTCTTGGTTCGTGTTGCTCAAAGGGAAGCGTTCCCAGACGAGTTGCACCGCCTATGTGTAAACAGACCAGTCCAGCCGACGAGTGAACTGAAGGGACTGCTACCCTACCTTGACGACTCAGCGGTTCTACGCGCATCTGGGAGAATCGATGCGGCCGTGTGTTTACCGTATGCCGCGAGAAGACCCATCATTCTCTCGCATAGGCACCCACTGACGGATTTAATCGTTCGTCACTACCATGTAAAGATGAAATATCAGAATGTAGACGCAACGATCACTGAGATCCGCATGAAGTTCTGGATAACGAAAGCGCGCCGGGTATTGCAGCGTGTTATCTGGAACTGTGGCGTGTGCAAACTCCAGTGTGCCAATCCTACCCCACCCTTGATGGGCCCGTTGCCTGAAGATCGCCTGATGCCAGGAGGATGGCCATTTGAATATACTGGTCTAGACTATTTCGGACCATTACTTGTGACTGTGGGTCGACGCCAAGAGAAAAGATGGGTGGCTCTATTCACTTGTCTACGAACTAGAGCGATCCACCTGGAGCTAGCCCATGATCTGTCAACAGACTCCTGCATTCTGGCGATGAGGAATTTTATGTGCCGCCGAGGACCAGTAACTAAACTACGTAGTGACAATGGGAAGAACTTCATCGGTGCAGATAGAGAAGCCAAACCGTTTACCGACGTTTTTGAAGCAGACAAGATCCAGGATGAGCTTGCTACCCGTTGTGTGGAGCGGCTTTTTAACTGCCCTCTCAACCCCTCGGAGGGAGGAGTCTGGGAGAGGATGGTCCAATGCGTAAAAAGGGTCTTGGCTCATACAGTAAAGGAGGTGGCCCCAAAGGAACACGTAATGCAAAGTTTGCTCATTGAGGCCGAGAACATTGTGAACTCAAGGCCGCTGACTCATCTGCCAATATCAATTGACCAAGAGGCACCTTTGACGCCCAACGACCTACTGAAGGGGGCGTCCAACATTCCTGATACGCCCACGGAGAGTCAGGAGTTGCCTAAACCGTGTGAAACCAGGAAACAATGGCGCATGGCACGACTACTGAGGGACCGGTTCTGGAAGCGGTGGGTTCATGAATACCTACCGACCCTCGTGCGTCGCGAGAAATGGTGCGCGCGCACCCAGCCGATCAGCAAAGATGATGTCGTCTACATCTGTGACCCTGCAATGCCACGACGAGAATGGAGCAAGGGAATAGTCGAGGAGGTATACACTGGAGCAGATGGGATACCTCGGCGAGCAGCTGTACGAGTCGCCGCCGGAACTAGAGTTCACAGAATACTACGTCCCGTCTCCAGACTAGCGGTCTTAGATGTGATGCAGTCGCTTCACGCGGAGTGACGGTCACCGTCTAGCTATAGCCGTTAGTATCTAGTATTTTATATTTAAGTTATTTGGCGCTTAACGAATATGGCCATACTGTGAAAAAATGGAGTTCAAGTTTAGCTTCCGCATGTTCTTTCTCTCTTGTTGTGTAAGCCGAGAAGGGTACACTGCGGTAAGTTTAGGTTCTAATTATACATACACATATACCTTTAATATTAATCTTTATAGAATAAAACATCCAATGAATTAGCTTTGAACGAGATGCGTTTGAATTTAAAACAGCGGTTGTTAAAGGCAACTTTCGGCAGAGAGAGCGACACTTATGAACACAGTAAGTATTTCATATAAAAAAAAAAAAAATCTGAAAGGAAGGAAAGAGTATTCTTTGGTTCACGACTAGTGGTTACTGGGTTAAAGATGTAGATGGACCTGTCAGTTCTATACCCTCCCAACCATGAATCTTTGTTATTCTTTGTAAAGATTCCCATCAAACCTGAACAATATCAAATCATGTACCCATGTCACTAGGAATAATAAATTATAAAGCTTAAACAATCATATTCAAATTCATTATAATTTCAGATAGCAACATTTCTTTTCTTATATTAAATTTTTACAAAATGTATACTGACGGATTTTAATTAATTGTCTGGTATAACTCAACATTCCAAAATTCCAAACTTTTCAGACTTTAAAACCAATAGAACTCAAAAGCATAAAACTAAAACTATTTAATAAGAGGGACTAAAGCTAGTATTATGGAAAGAGCTTACTAGTTACATATTATTGATTACTATAGAATAGAATACAAAATTATTGAAGGAATATCAAATAAATCAAGTTAATATTTTTTTTTTTAGTAATTATTCATTTTATTTCAAATTCGTTTTTTTTTTTCGTTACGGTTATTTTAAATTTTCAAGTTGCACAAATTAACTCATCACTTTTTATTTTGCTTCAATTCAATCATTATTTACGGAAATCATTTCTTTGTTATTATTCGGTTGATCATAAAACGCTGAAACAGGAATTAAATCAACAAATCAGAGCATCAATTGATTACCATCACCCCATAGTTCACAAAAACATGGTTGAGAGTCGACGAATTGATACCGCTTAATACACTAGGCACTTACAACATAGTTTAGTCGCTGAAAGGCCTTCCATCGATGCACTGTGTTTTAGATGATGATTTCTCCTTTGCGCTTTATGACCACCATTACTCCGTTTCTCTCACTTTTTTTTTTTTTTTTTACTCTTTTTACCGTTACGCTTGACTTGAATTATTTAGAATAACCTTCACGTGACTTTAAATTGATTTTACATTTGACTTAATTAAATTTTTTTTTTTTAAACTTGATTGGGGCTTCGACACAAAATCAGACCAAAAGAAAAATTATTTTCACGTAACTTTTTAGCACAAACGATGTTTTTTTTTTTTTTTTTAAATTTGTAGAAGTTTTCGAGGTGGTCACATGTATTGCGCTCTCTGTTGGCAACAGCATACAGACATGGGCTAAAAACCAAGCATTTCTGGGTCAGCAGCGGAAGAAGGTTAGGTACGGCCTTTAAACCCTAGCCATATGAAAAATCCAGTTCATCTGAGGGTTATGGCCGTTCTCGGAAAATGAGACACTTTTGGCCGCACCGTAAGTCTCAACACAACGTTGTGGCGCTGCCGGTGTTTAGTTGCCAATGTCCTCTCAATATCCGAATGTTAATTCCGGAATGCAAGACAACCCAAAGTTCGGCTGCACGAGCTTCGGCACGAGAAATTGGTATTCGAAAACTCGCCGGTTTTCCAGAAAAATAATACTCCCAACGAAAGCTATCGGCAATATTGGCCAGAAAAATGGGAGGTTTCCAATCTAGGATATAGAGTAAGATGCAGATGGCGGCGGTGTAAAAATTTTAATAACCTACATATGCTACCTGCTAAAACCTAGAATTAAATTTTCCGGGGCACAGCTTTTTTTTATAACTTTCCTTCTCCGTGGTAAAATGAAATGACGCCTAGCGAAAAAACGAAGCGCGTTGCCACCTCAAGAAAAAAGATAGATCGCTTATCGCTATCGCAATATTATTCTTTTATCGGTTGATCCATACCAGTATTATTTATTTATCGATTGATCGATATTAGAAAAAACAAGCGCATAAAGTCGTTAAGTTGAAAAATTTGAAAGTTTAAACTAGCGCACGCTACACAACTCCTTAACTAATTTTACCCTACTTAAGTACGTATTTTGGTAGATACGGAATGTTTTATATGTGTACGTATTTTAGTCTGTCAATTTATCGTATTCTTGAACCCGATCATATGCTTGTTTAGATTCAAGATCAATTTTTGACATAACAATATGAATAAGTTCTGCGACTCAACAATTTGAGACTGACAATCCAAGATAATAGGGTCATTTTCAAGATCGATTGTAGCTCTTAAACTTTTAATATTAGATTGCAGTTTATTCCGTTGTTGTCTAAAAGGTAAGGGTTGCGTTTCAACTGGTGGAGACATTTTGGGGCTTTAACGAAAGAAATGCAGCAAGTTAGAAAATAAGAAAACAAAACATAGATGAGTTCTAGCTTTCAGAAATCACCGAAATGCATTAAGTTTCACTCGACGAGCGTAATAAGTGATCTTTAATATGTAGATCGTTTCTCTACATTAAAGTTTGAGTAATTATTCCGATGTGCTCCGATGTGCTTACTTAGCACGTGTTAAAGCTTACGAGTGTTTTACATGTGAGTGTAAAGCATTTGAAAGCTAATGAAGTTCGCAATTGAGTCAAAACTTGAGTAGAAATTGATAATGTAAATTTACACACTCAAGTTGACTTGGGTTATGATAGGGCTTCAATGTGAATGTCCCACGATGGTATGTCTTGCAAAGGCCAATGAAAAAATCCAATGAAGACTATCCAAGATGATTATGTAACGATGAAGAAGTCCAACTTACTTAACTTTCTAATCCACAACAGTATCGATATCTGCTTAGTTACTGAGACTTAGCTTAACAATACCATTACAATCAGGCCTATGAACCAGAGAACTGCAATGAGTAATAAATTTTACGGTGCACTCAATAATTAAGTTTGATTTTGTTCGATGCGGTCCGGTTTGAATCGAAAGAGCGTTCATGAGCACGAACGCTTACAAAAGCGGAACGAATCTTTTCTTTTGGCAAATGGGAGTGACCGAAAGTTTTTGTTTGGTCCTGTTCACGCCACCGGGTGAACAGCAGAGAGTGAGGGGTAGGGTTTTTCCCAAAACGGAATGCGGTCATACTGAGGAGGGTGACGAAGCGCTCTCCTGTAAATCGCCATCATCAATCCAGTACGAGACTTGTATTCGAACACCCGTTCTTTTTTTCCTTCATATACATATATATTCGAACCTATTGTATATATACTTCAACCCGAAACATTTCGTGTGTGTCGGGCTATCTGTGAATAAATTGAAAAAAGCATAGATTTTAAACGAAGTTTTCGCGCGTTTCAATTTATTACGCACTCACCAGACCCCCCGCAGAAATTGGCACCCGCCAACCACTTGGCACTTATTTGGATCCTTTCGCCCCGCTACGAACAGGTCCTAAGGAGTTATCGTCTGTTTGCCTACAATCGCACTTTTCGATTGTGTATGATTGAGTGACTCGTGTCAATTTTTATCGAATTTTCTCATCACCACAACAAGTAATATAATTTTTCTAAGTTCCTGGAAAAAATTGATGAAAATAATTCATAACTTATAACAGAGCACATTGAAAATGGCACCTTTACTTTGTCCAGCAAACGCAAAGGACGCAGTGCGATTTGGTCGATATTGTCGGAGATCATAACCCGGATAATACCATATTGCCAAATTTCGTATTTTTCCGCACATAGTTAAACTTGTTCTGTAGCATGTTCACATATCGAATGATCACTGTACCTAGTTACATACATACATAATTCATAAATAATATCGAAAATATATTGTAGCACTTTGTCACAATATTTATGTATACACATTCAAGTACCATGCGTCTTCCGTAACAAGACCATCCATGAGTGCATGGTACTGGACAGTGCTGAGTCGGCATATCTAACACGCGCAACGACTCAGTCACCAAGTGAACATGATACGTCCTCACTCTCCCGCAGCGAGCATACATAATTATGTAAACATTTATACATAAGCTTACCGCTCCTCTGCTAGCTTCACTGGCAGCGCAGTCACGCGGACATTAGCTATACTGAACAATTGTTAAGATTTAAGAATTCATTCAATAAACAGAACACTAAGTGAAAACACCAGCAACTAAGCGAAAATATAATTGTTGCATTATTGTGAATTGTGGGACATAGTACAGTTCCTTATAATTTTAATAATTATTATTATTAAATTATATGAATTTTAAACTCAATGCATTTCGAAACCGTGAAGGGGGTGTTGTACAGAAATAAGTGGCGTGTCCTCAATAAAATCTAATAAATCAAAATATAAGGTAAAAATAGATGTAAAGACGCGAAATCCTTGGAAAGGACATCTAAAGGTTGAGGCAATTGTGTTGCCAAAGTTAATGAAAGCTCTTCCATTAAAAATTGCAAACGTGGATATGTCAAAATGGCAAACTTACGTGCTAGCTGATCCTACCTTTAATAAACCTGGTAGGGTTGATATAATAATGGGGGTAAATGTATATACCCAAATTTCAAAAAGGGGAATTACAAAGATTGATGGCCTGCTAGGACAAAATACTCAATTTGGTTGGATCGTCTCGGGATGCACCAAA